>OW240912.1:56803595-56832113 GCA_933207985.1 Pelobates cultripes
ATTATAGTGACAAAGGGATGATAGTGAGAGGCTCAGGAGGTCAGGTAGATAGATTTTGCAATGGCATTTCTTATGGACTGTAAAGAAGCATTCTAGGCATTAGTAATATAAATTAAAACCCTGAATCAGCAGTAATTATGGGAAATAATCGGATAATGAGCAATGGGTCTATCATCAAGAATTAAGAAGTAAATATCAGCTATCGTTTCAAAATGAAATTAAGAAGAATTTGCAAATTGACTGGGTGTGGTTAGTTAAAGAGAGGATGGATTTAATGGTACAAAAGCTAACCTGAAAATACACTAACAAAGATACGTGCAATATGGAAGAAAAACAAGAAGTTCTCTTTGCAGAGATTGGGTGTAAAAAGTAAGCAGTCACCCCAGCAAGATGGAGAAGAAGCAGCAGATGGCATAAACGAAAACAATAGTGGTAGAGACTCTAGTGGATCCCCTTGATGCCAGTAGGTAGGGTCCTTGTTCAAGTGAAAAATTGTGTCAGATAAACCAGCGAGAACCTCAGCAGGAATGCCATCTGAAACCTCAGGGCCACTCACAAAGCCAATTGCCATCCCCTGCCATCCAAAACACAATCACAGATACAGCCAGACACCTACACACTGATACAGTGACACACAAGTACACATGGTCAGACACAGGTGCACAATATTAGACAAATACATTAACATAAACACAGAATCCATAAACACACACATACTTGGCCAGGTTCACGTTATCCCTTGACATCTTTGCATCATGTGATCTGCCGAAACCTGAGTCTCAGTTTGCATGGAATTGAAGAAAGTCAGGATCCAAATGAAGAATTACAGTAATATATTTGCAAATCAAGGTGAGTGTATAACTTGCCATTTTACTTCAGGGAAGAATTTGCACTGAAAATGAATTATAAATGTATGTTCTTAAAATAAACATCAATTTGTGGTGTCTCCTTTTTAACGATTAATCCCATGGACCAACCCCAATCAACCATTGGTAAAACAAATTTCTTATTTTCCTTTTTCTTTTCTTTTCTCTTGCCTCATTAATTTTTGTATTTAGAGAGAGAATATAAATCATTGAGTTGAAAAAATAAAAACAAATAAAAGATAAGCTAGCAGCACCCTATAATGTATGCATGTTCACACATATATAAATATATATATACACCATATATATATATACACTGCTCAAAAAAAGAAAGGGAACACTTAAACAACACAATGTAACTCCAAGTCAATCACACTTCTGTGAAATCAAACTGTCCACTTAGGAAGCAACACTGAGTGACAATCAATTTCACATGCTGTTGTGCAAACGGGATAGACAACAGGTGGAAATTATAGGCAATTAGCAAGACACCCCCAATAAAGGAGTGGTTCTGCAGGTGGTGACCACAGACCACTTCTCATTCCTATGCTTCCTGGCTGATGTTTTGATCACTTTTGAATGCTGGCGGTGCTTTCACTCTAGTGGTAGCATGAGGCGGAGTCTACAACCCACACAAGTGGCTCAGGTAGTGCAGCTCATCCAGGATGGCACATCACTGCGAGCTGTGGCAAGAAGGTTGGCTGTGTCTGTCAGCGTAGTGTCCAGAGCATGGAGGCACTACCAGGAGAGAGGCCAGTACATCAGGAGACGTGGAGCAGGCCATAGGAGGGCAACAACCCAGCAGCAGGACTGCTACCTCTGAATTTGTGCAAGGAGGAACAGGAGGAGCACTGCCAGAGCGCTGCAAAATGACCTCCAGCAGGCCACAAATGTGCATGTGTCTGCTCAAACGGTCAGAAACAGACTCCGTGAGGGTGGTATGAGGGCCCGACGTCCACAGGTAGGGGTTGTGCTTACAGCCCAACACCGTGCAGGACGTTTGGCATTTGCCAAAGAACACCAAGATTGTCAAATTCGCCACTGGCGCCCTGTGCTCTTCACAGATGAAAGCAGGTTCACACTGAGTACATGTGACAGACGTGACAGAGTCTGGGGACGCCTTGGAGAATGTTCTGCTTCCTGCAACATCCTCCAGCATGACCGGTTTGGCAGTGGGTCAGTAATGGTGTAAGGTGGCATTTCTTTTGGGGGCTGCACAGCCCTCCATGTGCTCGCCAGTGGTAGCCTGACTGCCATTAGGTACCAAGATGAGATCCTCACACCCCTTGTGAGACCATATGCTGGTGCGGTTGGCCCTGGGTTCCTCGTAATGCAAGACAATGCTAGTTCCTGCAAGATGAAGGCATTGATGCTATGGACTGGCCCGCCCGTTCCCCAGACCTGAATCCAACTGAGCACATCTGGGACATCATGTTTCACTCCATCCACCAATGTCACGTTGCACCATAGACTGTCCAGGAGTTGGCAGATGCTTTAGTCCAGGTCTGGGAGGAGATCCCTCAGGAGACCATCCGCCACCTCATCAGGAGCATGCACAGACATTGTAGGGAGGTCATACAGGCATGTGGAGGCCACACACACTACCGGGCCTCATTTTGACTTGTTTTAAGGACATTCCATCAAAGTTGGATGAGCCTGTAGTGTGTTTTTCCACTTTAATTTTGAGTGTGACTCCAAATCCAGACCTCCATGGGCTGAAAAATTTGATTTACATTTTTAAATTTTTGTGTGATTTTGTTGTCAGCACATTCAACTATGTAAAGAACAAAGTATTTCAGAAGAATATTTAATTCATTCAGATCTAGGATGTGTTATTTTTGTGTTCCCTTTATTTTTTTGAGTAGTGTATATATATATATCAAAAAAATACCGGCACTCCAAGGATTTACAAATGGATTTCTTCTTTATTCCAAAATCCTCATCAACGTTTCAGCTCCTTCATGGAGCTTTCATCAGAATACAAATAACATACTAAAAACAAGCTTATATAGGTCATCATAATCAGGTAATTACTTACGTATCCAGGTGATACTCATTCACCGCCACCCCCGAGCGCGCCCTAGTCGCATCCACGCTAATGTTACTTCCGGGTTTCAGCCCATGTAGTAGAGGAGAGAGTGGATTGGCCCGCGCGCACAAAGTTTCCGGGGCAATCAGAGAAGCTCAATTCTCATTGGTTATTCACGCATATTCTGGCGCCATGAAGGGACAAATTTCATTATATCATTACGCCTCCTACTTTGTTGACATGAAAGGAGAGATCAAGAAGCACAGTGCATTTATAACAGAGACGTTATAATTAAATAAACAACCTAGATCAGTGAAATTTACAGTGTGTGAGCTTTCAATATTTAAAGGAGAACCAACCTCCAAATGCCAACAGGATTCATGCAAATATCATTGCACTTACTAAAAATTTTAGTGATAAATGTGTGATGTATGTGCCACAGCCTATGTGTTATGAATGTGTTCTAAATATGAGTGTAAAAATAACTTAGAGCCATTAATGTCTAAACCATTGGCAACAAAAGTGAGTACACCACTAAGTGGAAACGTCCAAATTGGGCCCAAAGTGTCAATATTTTGTGTGGCCACCATTATTATCCAGCACTGCCTAAACCCTCATGGGCATGGAGTTAACCTGAGCTTCACATGTCGCCACTGGAGTCCATCATGGAGCTAGTGGATGTTAGAGACCTTGCGCTCCCCCACCTTCCATTTGAGGATGCACCACAGATGCTCAATAGGGTTTAGTTTTAGGGTTTAGGTCTGGAGACATGCATGGCCAGTCCATCACCTTTACCTTCAGCTTCTTTAGCAAGGCAGTGGTCGTCTTGGAGGTGTGTTTGGGGTCATTATCATGTTGGAATATTGCCAAGCGGCCCAATCTCCGAAGGAAGGAGATCATGCTCTGCTTCAGTATGTCACAGTACATGTTGGAATTCATGGTTCCCTCAATGAACTGTAGCTCCCAGCAGCAGTAGCAGCACTCATGCAGGCCCAAACCATGACACTCCTACCACCATGCGTGACTGTAGGCAAGACACACTTTGTACTCCTCACCTGGTTGCCGCCACACATGCTTGACACCATCTGAATCAAATATGTTTACCTTGGTCTCATCGGACCACAGGACCTTGGTCTCATCGGACCACAGGACATGGTTCCAGTAATCCATGTCCTTAGCCTGCTTGTCTTCAGTAAACTGTTTGCGGGCTTTCTTGTGCATTATGTTTAGAAGAGGCTTCCTTCTGGGACGACAGCCATGCAGACCAATCTGATGCAGTGTGCGGCGTATGGTCTGAGCACTGACAGGCTGACCCCTCACCCCTTCAATCTCTGCAGCAATGCTGACAGTACTTGTATGTCTATTTCCCAAAGACAACCTCTGGTTATGATGCTGAGCACATGCACTCAACTTCTTTGGTCGACCATGGCGAGGTCTGTTCAGAGTGGAGCCTGTCCTGTAAAACCGCTGTATGGTCTTGCCCACCGTGCTGCAGCTCATTTTCTAGGCAATCTTCTTATAGCCTAGACCATGTAGAACAACAATTCTTTTTTTCAGATGCTCAGAGAGTTCTTTGCCATGAAATGCAGTGTTGAACTTCCAGTGACCAGTATGAGAGAGTCTGAGAGCGATAACTCCAAATTTAACACACTTGCTCCCCCTTCACACCTGATACCTTGTAACACTAACAAGTCACATGGCACCAAGGAGGGAAAATGGCTAACTAGTACAAAAGAGTACAAAGTACAAAGACACCCACTTGGGGTTGTACTTACTTTTGTTGCCAATGGTTTAGACATTAATGGCTGTGTGTTGAGCTATTTTGAGGGGACAGTAAATTTGCACTTTTATATATATATATAAACATACATGGAACAATTTATAAACGTAACACTTTTGTTTTTGCCCCCATTTTTCATGAGCTGAACTCGAAGAACTAAGACTTTTTCTTTGTACACAAAAGGCCTATTTCTCTCAAATATTGTTCACAAATCTGTCTAAATCTGTGTTAGTGAGCACTTCTCCTTTGCCTAGATAAAGCATCCTTCCTACTTACAGGTGTGGCATTTCAAGATGCTGATTAGACAGCATGATTATTGCACAGGTGTGCATTAGGCTGGCCACAATAAAAGGCCACTCTGCAGAGGCATGCAGGGCAGTACCCGATGAGGACAGTAGGAACTACACGCGGGTCAAACAAGTGATCCTAGCACAGTATGCCATCATACCAGAGGCATACCGATGGCCCCAGCATTCACCAGAGGAGGCCTACTCTGTGACCACAAGATAGCAGCAACACTCACACTCTGAGGCCACACCACCTCACCCATAGAAAACCTTCCCTGGGATGCCCCTGCTGAGTTTGTTAGCCCTAGACCCTACCTTACAGGTATATATGGATCGGGTCACCTCCAGTCAGCCAGGATTTGAGGGGGAGGGATGCTCTTATGACAAGGGATTACTGTATAGGAACTCAGAAAGGATCACGGCTTGTCCGTACTGATCCCCATTAAGCAGATGGTAGTTCCCCAAAAACATAGGCAGGAATTACTCCGGATAGCGGATGATATTCCACTATCCGGACACCTAGGCATTAGCAGGACCAAATATTGGCTGACGCAAAACTTTTCCTTGCCAGGGATTTCAAAAGGTATCCGCCAATGTTGCTAGACACGTGACACGAGCCACAGAGTAGGAAAGAGGGGAGACCGCCGCAAGGCGAAACTTCACCCTCTCCCCAATATTGAAGAACCCTTCAGCCAAGTGGCTATAGATCTTATAGGACTCTTGTTGAAGCCTAATCCCTTCGGCAAGAAATATATCTTGACCGTGGTAGACTATGTCACTAGATATCCAAAGGCGGTGGCATTGGCCAATATCCACACCGAGACGGTCGCAGATGCTCTGATGCAGAGCTTCTCTCGCATGGGTTTGCCACAAGAGATTTTTCAGATCAGGGTGCCCAATTTACCGCTTAGGTCATCCACCAGCTCTGGAGACTATGTGGCATTAAGCAAATAGTGAACTCCCCATACCACCCACAGTCCAATTGCCTATGCGAACAGTTTAACAGAACATTAAAGTAGATGCTCTGCACATTCGTGGCCACTAGCAGGGACTGGGAGAGATTCTTACTACACCTCCTATTTGCATACCAGGAGGTGCCCCAGGAATCCACCTGTTTCTCCACATTTGAAATGCTGTTGGTATATTTAGTACAGCATACAAATGGTGTTTGTATTTTTGTTGAGTTGTCACAGCCATATTTATGTAATAATTATATGGGCTAGTCCAGAGAAAAAAACTGTTTTGTATGTCAGTTCCTTTTGGAACTTGTATCCTGTGTGGATTTGAAGGGATCCCAGTGACAGTCTTTGGACCTGTTTGCTGGTTCCAGGATTACTCTAGCTCTGGGATAAAGCAAGAGAGCAATGCCTGAGAGCTACAAGTTCTTATTATAGACAAGAGCTATTACATGGAAGCAAGGTTGCAGTGTATGAGGCAGAGGGGACGTTACCTGCATGGAAGGAAAGCTGCAGCCTGGTCGGGTGGAAAAGCTCCAGAAGGATCCCGGTCAAGCTTCAGTGACTGGGGTGGAAGTATTCCAGGGTCCCTGCAAGCATCTAGGAAGTGGACTGGGCGGAGGTACATAAAACAGAACAATCATTATTTCGCTTTATTAAATCAATGCCCTAGAGCCCAAATTATTGACAATGGGGTTTACTGGATAAACAGCAAGTTGTGGTGATTTATGTTAATTTTAGCTAACAATGGCATCAATTTAATATTGCTGGTTAAGCTTTCCAAATAATTTAATATTTTTGGATAAACTTTTAAAATTCTTTTTTTTGCAACATATCAAAATATCAAAAAGTATGTGAACCCTTTGGAATGATATGGATTTCTGCACAAATTTGTCATAAAATGTGATCTGATCATCATCTAAGTCACAACAATAGACAATCACAGTCTGCTTAAAATAATAACACACAAAGAATGAAATGTTGCCCTGTTTTTATTGAACACACCATGTAAACATTCACAGTGCAGGTGGAAAAAGTATGTGAACCCTTGGATTTAATAACTGGTTGAACCTCCTTTGGCAGCAATAACTTCAACCAAACGTTTCCTGTAGTTGCAGATCAGACGTGCACAACGGTCAGGAGTAATTATTGACCATTCCTCTTTACAGAACTGTTTCAGTTCCGCAATATTCTTGGGATGTCTGGTGTGAATGGCTTTCTTGAGGTCATGCCACAGCATCTCAATCGGGTTGAGGTCAGGACTCTGACTGGGCCACTTCAGAATGCATATTTTCTTCTGTTTAAGCCATTCAGTTGTTGATTTACTTTTATGCTTTGGGTCATTGTCCTGTTGCAACACCCATCTTCTGTTGAGCTTCAGCTGGTAGACAGATGGACTTAAGTTCTCCTGCAAAATGTCTTGATAAACTTGGGAATTAATTTTTCCTTTGATGATAGCAATCCGTCCAGGCCCTGATGCAGCAAAGCAGCCCCAAACCATGATGCCCCCACCACCATACTTCACAGTTGGGATGAGGTTTTGATGTTGGTGTGCTGTGACTTTTTTTCGCCACACATAGTGTTGTGTGTTTCTTCCAAACAACTCAACTTTGGTTTCATCTGTCACCAGAATATTTTGCCAGTACTGCTGTGGAACATCCAGGTGCTGTTGTGCAAACTGTAAACGTGCAACAATGTTTTGTTTGGACAGCAGTGGCTTCCTCTGTGGTATCCTCCCATGAAATCCATTCTTGTTTAGTGTTTTACGTATTGTAGATTCGCTAACAGGGATGTTAGCATTTGCCAGAGACTTTTGTAAGTCTTCAGCTGACACTCCAGGATTCTTCTTCACCACATTGAGCAGTCTGCGCTGTGCTTTTGCAGTCATCTCTACAGTACGGCCACTCCTAGGGAGAGTAGCAGCAGTGCTGAACTTTCTCCATTTATAGACAATTTGTCTTACCGTGGACTGATGAACAGCAAGGCTTTTGGAGATACTTTTATAAACCTTTCCAGCTTTATGCAAGTCAACAATTCTTAATTGTAGGTCTTCTGAGAGCTCTTTTGTGCGAGGCATCATTCACATCAGGCAATGCTTCTTGTGAAAAGCAAACCCAGAACTGGTGTGTGTTTTTTATAGGGCAGGGCAGCTGTAACCAACACCTCCAATCTCATCTCATTGATTGGACTCCAGTTAGCTGACATCTCACTCCAATTAGCTCTTGGAGATGTCATTAGTCTAGGGGTTCACATACTTTTTCCACCTGCACTGTGGATGTTTACATGGTGTGTTCAATAAAAACATGGCAACATTTCATTCTTTGTGTGTTATTAGTTTAAGCAGACTGTGATTGTCTATTGATGTGACTTAGATGATGATCAGATCACATTTTATGACCAATTTGTACAGAAATCCATATCATTCCAAAGGGTTCACAAACTTTTTCTTGCAACTGTATTTGCAAAATAATATTTTGTACTAAAAGCCATACAGATGCAACCTTCACACAGGACCACTAAATATGTAAATAAGTGCCTCTCTTAGCTCCACATCTCAAACAAGATTGATCATAATTTGAATAGATTTTTGATAATCTACATATGACCATATAACATTTATTGATCAGTTTAAATTGAGTTTCTCCTAGAGAGAGACCATGTACATATGTATTCACTTTGTAAAGAGAAGAAAACTAATCCTTCTCATCAGTAATGATATTTAAATCTTTATCCCATCTTTGAATTACCATGGGTGGATTTTTGACATTACCTATTCCAATTAAATTTACACATTTAGAGAACATATAGAGAGCAGATGTTTTGAAGTACAAGTTGGAAAAAACAATTCTGTTTGATTATAAATTTCAACATTAGAAGGTATATTAGATACTTATTAGATAAAAACAAATCTTCACTCTTAGATAACAAAAGATCTCTCGACTTGAAAGCTGGTATTCCATAGAGAGTATATCAAGATGTTTGCATCTTTTGTTATTCACCAGGTGCTTGATACTGATACTATTCTTATTCCTCCAGTTAGAGTTATATTTTTAATTTTCTTTTCAATAATGTTCATTTTTTTGAAAATCTAATAATTTATCATTGTATTTTATTTTTTTATTTTTTTCCAGGATGGAATAATTTGTTTCAATATAAAAGTCCCTTCTTTGTAATATCAGATTAGGCTAGAGAGATATTTTTTTTTTTTTTTCAATATCTGATTTTTATTGATAGAATTTTGCATAAGAGTAAAATACTAGTGGGGATACAGAAAGTAGAAAAAGGGAGGGGGTGGGGTTGGGGGGGTTACAGACGGATTGGATTTTGTACATTTCACACATTGCAGGAGCATTTACATGGTGGGTTGTACATACATGCAGGCATTATGCAATCTGCGTTCTTAGTATAATGACCATACAGTAGTTAATGCATGTATACATAATATTCATACATGTTATCTAATATACATAAAGAGAACATCATAACATCTTCGGGTTTTTTCAGCAATGATTCGGACATGGCAGGACTAGAGTGGAATATACTGATCCAACATGCTTAAGCACATTCAGGATGACATATATATCACCTTTAAGGTCCTATGACACTAAATTGCATTGAGGTGCAGGCGCTAGAGGGACCGTTGATTAATGTTAATGGCTCTTGCTCGAGTGCGTGTGATTCTCCTAGTGGCGGTAAATGAGCGTCTGTTGCTGGGGTGGTAGACCAGGTCAGGAGCTGCGGAGAGGTCAGAGCTGTGCTTAGTTTACTGTACCTGGTTCAATATGTGTTAATATTGGATTTGTGGTCCTAAAGAAGGTGGGAGGGAGCCTCTGATAGGGGAATTTGTCTCCTGACATTCCCTATTTTAGATTTAAGTAGTTTGACTAAAGTATTGCCTACTGGTGTGTTCTGGTGAATATCATATATACGCGTGAGGTCTGTCAATCCGGCCACAGAATCACGCCATCCATTGTGCATTTGCTTAGTCGATGGCCCTGTAGATTAGTCATTTAGGAGTGTTTGAGGAGTTGATGTAGAAGAGGTAGAGAGTAGATGATGAACAAGGGTGAGATGTGAAGGAAGGGGGGCGGGGAAGGCGAGGTAGAGGGAGAGGGGAATAAAGGAGAGAGTAGAGAAAGGAGAGGAGGGAGAGAGGAGAGGAGCGAAAGAGATGTTAGATCAGAGAAGGTAAGAGACAAGAGACAAGAGGCAGGGGACATGAGACATGAGACCCTCACATCCGAGCGACCTTAAATGTAGTGTGAGAGAGCCTTCCATCCTAGAGACGGAATTTATTCCGAGTCGATGCGGTGTTTGTACGTGGTTTCCCATCCTTCCCATTGTCCGTTGAATTTGGTCGTGTTCCCTTTTATTGCCCATTCCTTTTCATAGCAGTACGTAGTGTTTATTCTGTTAAGCAGTTCTTTTGCTGATGGGATAAAGTCACTCTTCCAATGAGACGCAATGCATAATTTTGCCGCAATCAGAGTATTAAGTACAGCTGCCGTCGAAGGGAGTTGGATCATGGTCGGTAATAGATGAAGCAAGTAAAAGTCAGGACGTAGGGGGAGTTGTAGCCCGGAGATAGAGTGTATGACGTTCTTCACATAGGTCCAAAAAGTACCCAGGTGTGGGCATTCCCAGAAAATGTGTAATATAGTGCCCCTTCCACTATTGCACCTCCAGCATGTAGGAGCAGCCGTTGGGTATATTTTGCTCAGCCTATCGGGCACTAAATACCATCTCATTAGTACCTTAAAGTATGCTTCCCATAGATTAACACATTTGGTGGATTTTTTGGTAGTTGCTATCGCAGATAGCCAGTCCTTGAAATGAAACTCTGTACCCAAGTCTTTTTCCCAGTTTAGCATATAAGGTAATTTAGTTTCCTTGGACTTGTTTAATTGGGCTAGGTAGCACAATGAGAGGAATTTCGGTGGGTTACGAGTTGTGCTTATGTTATAGCAAGTGTTGCCTATTGAGCTAAGTGTTGATAGGTCTTGATATTTAATATTTGCAGTGTGCAATATATGCTTGACTCTCAAGTAGAGGAAGATATCCCTATGTGGTAGGTTGTGAGAGACTTGTAAGTCAGGGAATGTGCGAAGGCCCTTGGAGTTATACAGGGAGTAAATATGGGTTAAGCCTTGGTGATGCCAGTGCATTATCGATAAGTCTGGTGATATTATAGACAGGACTCGTAATGGTGCCAAATAGAGAAATTCTTGATTGGAACAGAGGTTCGAGCTCCATGCTTTCCAAGAGTTCAGAAGAAATTTTGTGCATGGCAATGGTGGGTGGGTAGGGCATTTCTTTTTTGTAGCCCACATAGTGTCAGATAGGGAGTGGAGTTGGCTACATGCTTGTTCAAGTTTAAGCCAAATTGGGCTGGTTTTCTCTGACATAATGTCCAGGCTCTGTGCTAGCGTGGATGCTTTGTAGTAGTTTGTGATATTGGGAACGCTCAGGCCACCCTGATGGATGGGGTTCCATAGGGAGTGAGTAGCGACTCTCGGAGGTTTTCTTTTCCAAATGTGCGCGTTGATAGTTGATTGGAATTTCGTGAGAATTGATTTGGGAAGAGTAATGGGCAGTGTTCTAAAAAGATATAGAATATGAGGGAGCGCCATCATTTTAACCGAATTCACTCTTCCTATCCAAGAAGTGTTCAAATTATCCCAGGATTTCAATTGGTTGGATATTTTCAGTAGGACTGCCTCATGATTTTCTTTTATAGTTTGAGAGTGTGATAGCGTAAGTTTGATGCCTAAATATGTAACGGAAGTCTTGCGCCAATCAAAGGGGAATTGTAATTTCAAATCGGTTGTGACCTGGGGTTCGAGGTTCAGAGGGAGTATTTGTGTTTTGCTGATGTTATTTTTATAAAATGACAAGTTACCATATGAGGCAAGAGTGTTCATGAGATGGGGAATGGCACATCTAGGATTTGCTAAAAAAAGGATAACATCGTCTGCAAATAAAGCGAGCTTCTTTTCCCCTGCTGGTGTGGTAAAGCCTGGCAATAAGGGGTCTTGTTTGATTGTTCGAATGAGAGGCTCTAAACATAAGATAAATATGAGAGGGGATAGGGGACACCCTTGTCTTGTTCCATTGGAGATGTCAAAGCTTTTAGATAGGAATCCTGAGTTCAGTACTTTCGCCGATGGCGCGGAGTAAAGGGCCAGAATGCTTGTGACGAAGGATTCCGAGAATCCATAAGCTTGTAGGACAGTTTCCATGTACGTCCAATTTAGGCGATCAAAAGCCTTTTCTGCGTCCAAGGCCATTAAGACCCCGGACATACGTTGGCGAGTTGCCCAGTCGATGAGGTCCATGCAAAATCTGGTGTTGTCTCCCACTTGCTTGCCAGGCACGAAGCCTGCTTGTTCTTCCGAGACCAAGGTAGACAGCAAGGGTTTCAATCTTGTGGCTATAAGTTTGGCATAGAGCTTCACATCGGCATTTAATAGCGAAATTGGTCTTAGATTGCCACAGGTAGTGGGTGGTTTATTTGGCTTGGGTAGGGTAATGATGTACGCTTCCAGCATAGTTCTAGGGAAGTGGCCAGTTTCTTTTATTTTATTAAAAAGTTTGGTTATGTGCGGGGAAAGGTATGGTTCTAATTTGAGATAATAGTAATTCGGGAGACCATCTGGGCCTGGGGCTTTGTGCCTGGGGAGAGATTTAATAGCCGCAGCTACTTCTGATTCCGTGAACGGGGCAGTGAGTGTGTTATTTTGTTGTTGTGAGATTTTTGGCAGTTGTATTTTTTCTAGGTAAGTTAGAATGTCTGTTTTGTCTGGAGTGTGCGTGTTCTCGTTTGCGTTTAGGTTGTATAGTTCCTCATAGAAAGATGCTAGTTCATTCACTATGTCGGTAGGATTGTATATTTTTATCTGTGTTTTTGAGAGAATGTATGGGATTTTCGTTTGAAGATATTTGGATTTCAGTTGGTTTGCTAGCAATTTTCCGGCCTTATTGCCCATGCCATAATAGTGACGTTGAAGTCTAGCTGCGTTAGTGGTGAATTCTTTGACTTTAATTTTTAGTATCTCGTCACGCGTTTCCGTTATTTGTTTCGTCATGGTACGGGAAGGGGTTAATTTGTTGACGTTTTCCAGCTTCGTGAGTTTCTGAAGCAACTTTCGTTGTAGGTTATGAGATTTCTTCTTGTTAATTGATCCTATTTTGATAAATTCACCTCTGATCACCGCTTTATGAGCGAGCCATTGGTTTTCTATTGATGTATCATTCGTTGTGTTGATTTCGAAATAGTTTTGCAGTTCGCGGGCAGTCTTCTCTAAATTTGAAGGTGTGTCAAGAATGGATTCGTTTAATCTCCATTTGCCTCGGCCTCTCGTTGGGTAAGGCACTGCTATTGTGATAGTTATTGGGGCATGATCTGACCATGTTCTGGTCCCTATCATTTGATCTAAAAGATGAGGCAATGTGGATTTATCTATCAAGCAGATATCTATTCGTGTATATGTTAAGTGGACCGGGGAGAAGTAAGTGAAGTCCTTAGCAGCTGGGAATAGGTTTCTCCATGTATCATAGAGATCATGCGAAAAAATGAGATTGGAGAATGATTTGCTGTTGTGGATGGTTAGTTTGTTAGGCTTTTTATCGTTGGCGCGTTGAACATCTAATGTAGGGTCTAGTGTACAGTTGCAGTCACCGCAAATTATAACATGTCCTTGTTTTAGTGAGGAGATTTTTTTATGGCTTTGTTGAGAAAGGAGAATTGAGCCTCATTTGGTGCATATAATGATGCTATCGTCACTTGAATCCCGTTGAGGTCTCCCACTATGATTAGTAATCTCCCATTTGGGTCAACATGTTGTTTGGTAGGGGTGAATACCCAGTCTGCATGTAGTAGGATGGCTACACCTTTGGATTTGTTTGGCGCATAAGCATGATAAGCTAAGGGGTATTTGGAGGATCGTAGATTAGGAGGGTTCTTTTTACAAAAATGAGTTTCCTGGAGGCATACTATAGCGGCATTGGATTTGTGCATATCTTTTAGAGTTTGTCTTCTTTTGTACGGGCTGTTGAGGCCTTTGACATTGAGAGAGAAAATTTTCATCGTATTAGCCATTGATTGATTGTGTGGCATTAGAGGTTGTGCTTAGGTGTCTTGTTCTTATGATATGAGGGGCAGGCTCAATCGTTTGTGATGTCCTTCCTCTCCCATTGAATGCGGGTCCCAGCCTCTAACTTGTAGATCATGAAACAGGACTAGCAAAATATAAAGTGTATAATACAAAATAAAAATGTAGAAATGTAAATTAAGACGGGTCACACCGTATACTGGTGTATGATAGGTAGATGTTTCTAACCTGCATACGGTGCCCAACACTATGTACATTTATAGCATATGCACGTGTGAAAGCTGGTATATGGGAACGTGTACTTGTGATACAACAGATGCAACTGCATCGCTTATCTCAATTTTAAAGCCCTAGATGAAAATACATCCCAGGAAGGATTTTAGAGTAAGCTAAAAAGAGATACTGTATTTAACAAATTTGTGGGTGATGCAAGCGCGTGCGCTCATCTCCTCAGTCAAGTAAGTTGGGACTGGTAGTATATTATTGTGCCGTTTTAAGTGGGTCTAATTGCACGTGAACAGATAAGCGGTAGTTTGCACTAATAGTGCTGCGCGTATTAGGTTCAGTGGTTTTAATCTACCATTTTGTGGGCATCAATCCAAGTGCAAGAATACGGTGTTTAAATTTATCACCCGCAGTTGGGTACAGATAAAATCAGAATCTGTAGTAAGTTGCCAATAGCGACCGTCGCGGGAAACCAGGCTGATAGAGGCCCCATGTTACAATGAGCTCTACGAATCGGGCATGTACAGTTATTCATTACCACATTTCCATAGTATCTACTTATTAAGCATATATTATAAAGAAAAGAGTTAAGGCATATAACCTAGCTAATTCTTAGAGTCAATTGTGCTGAATTTCAGTGCAAACTTGAATAACATGTTGCATAATAAGAAAAAAGAAAAAAATATAAAGAGAATAATTAACTTAAAAACTTGTCAACATAACACAGTATAGGTTATACTCATCGCTTCACTAGTGCGTTGAGACAGAGGCAGTTCATGGTTTTGTAGTTGACGATCCCGTCATGTTCCAATCCGCCTGAAGTTTCTTCGGGGAAAGGTCTGTTGCTTGTGCAGCGTGTGGAGCTGTGGTGGTTGCATTCCAAAGACCCCAGGAGGTGATTATCTTCATGCCTTCGGCTGGTTCGGTTATAACCAGTGTTCTGCCTTGTCTCCATACCAGAAGTTTCGTTGGGTAACCCCACTTGTAGGAGATGTTATTGTTGCGTAGGGTTTTAGTGATTGTTATGAATTCTTTTCGGCGTGCCATAGTGGAAGCTGATAGGTCAGCAAATAAAAATATATTTTTAAAGGGTTCAGGTAAAGTGCCTGTCTTCCTTGCTGCGTTAAGCAGAGTGTTCTTGTGTGCAAAGTAATGGAACTTCACAATAGTGTCTTTAGGGACATCCTGCGCCATACGTGCCGGGCGTGGAAGTCTGTGCATGCGGTCAAAGGTCCATGCAGAGTCAGGTAAGTCTGGGACCAAGATTTTGCAGATAGATAGTATATAAGCAGGAAGAGAGTCGTGGGAGATATCATCCGGTATACCCCTGAATCTTACGTTCTGCCTTCTGGATCTATCCTCTAGATCTGCTAATTTTAATTGAAGTGTAGTATTGTCTTCTGAGAGTTTCTGAAGTTTATCTACAACTTCGTTGTGAGCTGCACACAGCTCGTCGGTTTTGTTTTCTAAATGGTTGGTTCTTTCACCCAGCGTTGAAATTTCCTTCCTCAGTTCTCTGTCGATTTGCAGGAAATCCTTCCTAATGGTAGAGCGGAGGTCTTGCAGCATTCTATGCAGACTTCGTTCTGTAATCGCAGAGTCGGATACTTTGGAGGAGATTGATTCAGCATCTGACTGGTCGTCCGACAAGCCAGGTGCATCGCCGCCATCTTGTTTTTCTTTCCTCCGGTCTTTTTTCCGGGTTTTCACCGCGTCCATGATCTTGAGCTGCTTGGGGGGTGACATAGTCGTGGGGTATCCCCTTGGGAGCACGGGTGGGAAGATAAGTTTGCAGTTTTTGCTTTTGTTGTCGCTATCAGGCTGGATTTTCGGCGGAGCTCTCAAGCCATGCGTCCGCACTCGCCGGAAGTCGGACACGCCCCGTAAATTTTATTTTTAAGGTATTTTTTGTTTAATCTTATTGTTTAATAGAATAATTTTCAAAATACTACAAGCAAAGACCACATGACTATCCACAATATTTTTCAAACTAATTCACTAAATTGTCTGGAATCGACCAAACTATTTGAACTTTTAGGTCAAAATAGCTAATCTGGATAAAATGGATTTGAAGTGTTCTTACAATTTAGTTGTTTTTTTTTTAACCTAAAATGTTAAATTCCATAATCAGTTGCCAGTAATTCTAGTTTATCAGCCTCAATACATACAATAAAAAACAGAAAAAAGTAGCTTGCACACTACCCCAAATTCCACATTTAAATAACTGGAGTTTTTTTTTAGTATCGCTCCAATGGCCATTCAAGTGTAAGTTCACCTGCCATGTCAAGGCACTAACAATTCACCTTGCTATCTTCAGCAGGAAAATCTCTAATTAGACAGATAGGGATATTTTTAAAAACTTACACACTTATTAACCTTTAAAAGAACACAGGGGGTGGGTTTAATTAAAGTTTACTAAGGATTCCTGAGTTCTCAACACTATGAAGATAATGTTAAACCAGGCATTTTTTCCCTCTGTAAAAAAGGCAATAAATCTGTCGTATGTCTCTCCACCCCTTTAAACCCTTAAGGACGGCGGGCGTGCTACGTGCTTACCCAGTCGCAGGTGATCTGACGCCGGCGATCGCGGTGGGGGGACTCACTTGGCATCCCAAGAAGTCCCCCTGCTGCTGTTCTGGCCCTCCTGGGCCATGGATCACAAGCTCCTTGCGAGCACCTCAAGAACACATGGACGGCATAGCCGTCCACAGGAGTGCCAGCAGGGGGAGTGCCTGTAATGACAGGTACTCCCCCTGCTGCCTGTAAAATGTAAAATAAAAGTTTAAAAAAGATTAAAATAAAATTATATATACTGATATCATATATATATATATATATATATATATATATATGATCTAAGTGTATATATATATATATATATATATATATACACATACACTGTCTAAGTGTGTTTTACTATTAATATATATATATATAATTAGATACATTTATTAATATCAAAATACACGTAGAATGATCTTGATTAAATATGTAGATATATAATTATAATTATATATATATTTATATATAATCTAAAATAAATAAATAAATACGTAAAAAACATATATATGTGTAATTTCGTTCTATCTATATATATATATATATTGATATCAAAATACACGTAGAACAAAAGAATATATATATTTATATACATAAGTAAGTATATAAGTATATACGTATATATCACTATATATATATATATATATATATATATATATACCTATATATAAATAAAAATAATAATAATAAAAAAATATATATAATAATTCTATGTATATATATATGTAATACTTTTCCATAATTCGGTCATTTTATTAATTACAATTTGCGGGACCTACCTGACAACCCAGGCCAAAAGTCCAGGGAATTTAATTTGCTAGCACTATATTTAACCCTGTAACTTTCCAAGACACCATAAAACCTGTACATGCGGGGTACTGTTTTACTCTGAAGACTTCGCTGAACGCAAATATTGGTGTTTCAAAATAGTAAAATGTATTACAGTGATGATATCATCAGTGAAAGTGACTTTATTTTGCATTTTTCACACACAAATGGTACTTACACTGATGATATAATTGTTGTGATACATTTTAATGTTTTGAAACACTCATATTTGTGTTCAGCAAAGTCTCACTAGTATAACAGTACCCCTCATGTACAGGTTTTATGGTGTTTTCAAAAGTTACAGAGTCAAATATAAGGCTTGCGTTTCAGTTTTTTTTCACATTGAAATTTGCCAGATTGTTTACGTTGTCTTTGAGACCGTATGTTAGCCCAGGAATGAGAATTACCCCCATGATGCCATACCATTTGCAATAGTAGACAACCTAAGGTATTGCAAATGGGCAATGTCCAGTATTTTTTAGTAGCCACTTAGTCACAAACACTGGCCAAAATTGGCGTTCAAATTAGTTTTTTGCATTTTAACACACAAATATGAACTTTTTTTTATTCACAGTTAGAATGTTACATAGAACGAAATTTTTTTTTTACAATTCTTATTTTCTCCAATTTTTTTATATTTTATTCATATTAAATTATGTTTCATACCTAAATATTTGATGTTAAATAAAAGCCCTGTTTCCCCTGAATAAAATGATATATAATAAGTGCAGGTGCACATAATATGAAAGAGGCAAGTTACGCCTGAACAAACATATAGCGCAAATTCAAGTTTTTGTTTACGTTTTGTTTTGATCACAACGTGTACATTTGGCTCAGTCCTTAAGGGGTTAAAGCCAGAGATTTTATAAAACATAAATAGTAATATACTTAAGAGAACAAAGAAAAAAACTGAATATCCAGAAATGTAACAATCCCAGAAATGTAACAACTGGTGGGAAAGATTTTATAAAAGAACCTATATATGTATATAAATCAAAAATAAGGATGCACTCACAGGACTTAATTATAGTGAAAAAAAGTGACTTTTAATTATTCCATGTGAAATGTACAGAAAAATCAATCGACGTTTCGACCCTGACAGGTCTTTTTCAAGATCAATAAATACAAATCATAACAGTGTTTATATACAAAATATACCATAAAGCACTTACCAAGTGAGAATGTGAAATCGAGTGTCTCTGTCTGTTACTACCCGGAAGAGAATGAAGACCGGCCGTGACGTCACACAATTCAGACGCACGCCGGAGTAGAGTGGTTGTCATGGGGATAGTACAAATACCTAAACGATCGGGTGCAAGTTAGATAACATGGAGGAGAATTGTTAAAGAGTTATGTGTAGGGAAATAGAACAAAGTGAAAACAGTGAAATCAGTGCTCGTGTTGTGCAGTGAATATCTATGCCACGCAAAGTGATGAACCATGTGAAAAGACAGTGTTAGACTATATCCAAACACTGATACTTATACGCATAGCAAGGTCACAAAATTTATACATAATGCTAGTAATGTTGCTAATCAACTAGATACAAACGATCATAGACACATTGTGACATTCAGATATATTAAGTTACATAAATGCAAGCTGAGCACTACCAAAAAAATGGAGGAATAGCATGGATCTCAGCCATCTATTAAATGGTTAAATAATAAACATGTAACTTGCGTCCCAAAATATTACTAAGACTCTAATACAGCAAATGCTCCAAAAAGGAGAAATGGATATAAAGGGAACTTGCATAGAGCAATGGTGAGAATCACTGCAGATTAAGTCCTGAGGTGGGTCTGATAAATATCGAACCAACAGGGTAACAAATGTATATAAGACCATCAATAGTATCTGTTGGATACAAACGTGTTTGCGCAATATGTCAAAAATAAAAGAAATGAAGCATATCCCAAAATAAAGAGTATCCTAGTTTGTATGCATAAAAATACAACGGAAATAAATCATAATTCATTTACAATCAAAAACCAACATAAGAACAGGGACAATGTCACAAAAAGACATTAACCAATACTGTTGCATAAGATTACGCTCTTAAATAAAAAAATCAAAATTAAATAAAAAAACTCTAATAATTCTGTCAGCTTCAATAACGCATACAGAAACAAGGAAACTCCATTTAAAGGAGCGGCTGTACTAATAAAACGAACACCAGCATGGAAAATTCACAAAAACATAGAGTATACAATGTTCTCATTTAGACCTTTTGGAGTAACAGTATCTAAATGGTGTATCCAGTAAGCCTCCCGTTGTAAGAGAACTTTAGCGCGATCACCACCTCGTTCCAACGGCGGGACATGGTCTATACAAATAAATTTAAATGTAGGTAAATGATGCTGCATAGCCAAAAAGTGTTTCACCACCGGTTTATCAGTGGCCTGGTCACGGTATGCAGTCATAATTCCGGAACGATGACCTCTGATACTATCACGCACAGTGAGATCTGTCTTGCCAACATAAGCTAGTCCGCAGGGACATGTTGCCATATAGATGACATGGTCCGTGGTACACGTAATATAGTGGTTAATTGGTATACTTTTCCCAGAATGAGGATGTGCAAAAGAGCTGCTGGACAGCATATGGCTACAGGTCACACAGCCTGTACATTTAAAGCACCCTTTCCTGTTAATTAATGGCTTTTTCTTATAACATTGTATGGGATCATTACGAACTAATAAGTCTCTAAGATTCCGATTTCTTTTATAGCTGATCATGGGACGATGTTGAAAAATAGGTTCTTATCAGCTTGTATAATGTCCCAATGTTTCTGTATATTCTTCTTTATTTGTACAGTTGCAGTGTGATAAGTCATAGGGAGAAATAGCTGCATATTTTTAACTTTGGCAGTGTCTGCCGTTTTCATAAGCCGTTCTCTGGCTCTAGTCTCAGCCTTCTCCAATACATCTGGGGAATAACCTCTATTCAGGAAGCGTTGCTTCATCTCCTGGAGTTGTGTGTCCATTTTCAGATTGTCACTGTTGTATCTCAAGACACAAAGAAACTGTGAGATAGGCAGAGAGTCCTTTAGATGCTGGGGATGGAAACTATCTGCAGATAAAAGGGTGTTTCGATCGGTCTCTTTCCGGTATAAGGTGTATCCAATACCTCCAGCACTTTTATACAGTAGGACGTCCAAGAATTGAATTTGGTCAACATCATAATTTAAAGTAAACTTTATTGTAGTAGGCAATATATTAAGTTGGTCAACCATCATTTTTAATTCATCGTAAAAAGAGGTCCATAAGAGAAGGATGTCATCCACAAATCTGAAGTATTTCAAGATTTTAGTATCATATCTTGTAAAGATGTATCGATGTTCGAACCATGACATAAAGATATTGGCATATGAGGGGGCCATAGCCGCCCCCATAGCTGTACCAGAGGTTTGTAGATAGAAATTACCTTCAAACTTAAAATAATTGCAAGACAATGCAATCTCAAGTAATTCAAGAATGAATTCGATTGGAGGACCTTTGTATATCTGTGACTTAGAAAGAATGTCATGAACAGCTACAATCCCTTCTTTCTGTGGGATGGCTGTATACAGATTTTGGACATCAAGAGTGGCAAACATAAATGTCTCCTGTATATCAAATCCAAGTTCATTGAGTTGACTTAATAGATCCTGAGTATCTTTGAGACAGAACGGTAATTCTCTTACACAATCCTGCAAGTAGTAGTCAACATATTTGGCTATTGGTTCCAAAAGACCCCCTCTGGTGGAAATTATAGGTCTTCCAGGGGGGGTTGAACAGGATTTATGGATTTTGGGTAGGGTATACAGGACTGGGTGTATTGGATGAATAACATACAAGTATTTGGCTGTATTCACATCAACATATCCCGCTTGGAGACCGATCTCAATAAGTTGATTAATTTTCTTGTGGAATATGTGTACTGGATCATATGTTAATTTCCGGCAGCTTGCGAAGTCAGTGTAGCTTCCCACTTCCCTGTGCAGTGCACACCTTTTACTATTTTAACAATCTTGTGCTCCAACCATTTTAGGGATGTTGAGCTCACCCTTGACTTGGTGCTATAGGTGTCAGGGTACCTGTTGGTGATGTATCCAGGGAGGACATCCTCTCTGCTTAGGGGCTCCCTTCCCCTAGCATTTCGGCATATTCCGGCCGTTTTCGCGCCGGCCGCGCTAGCTCCTCCCCCTTTTATGACGCGACGGCTAGCGTCGACGTCATGACGTCGGCATTTGCATAAAGTGCCGGGAACCGCTATTCCGGACCTTTTTGGGGCGTGGTCTCTATTTAGGTAACAGGGTATTTAAAGGAAACCTTTACTACTGCTCATTGCCCTGTCGTGGTTCTAGCTTGCTAGTCACTCAGCGCGTTCTTTATCTTGTGTTTCTGGTTTTGACCCTTGCTTGTCTTTTGTCCTGTTGTCCTCTCCTCTCCTTTGACTCGGCTTGTATCTCGCTTACCTGTCCTCCGGCTCCCTTGACCTCGGCTTACCTTTTGACTATTCTTGCTTGTCCTTACGTTAGTCCGGCCATTCTAAGGTCCGGTATACGTACCTCCTTCTGTGCGCACTCTGCGTATTGGATCCCTGTCAGTTTCCTGACATTACGACAGGGCCATGATGGATCCTGCAGGTGCTAGTCCTCCTGACCCCAGATTTGAGGCCATGGACCATAGAATGGACCAAATGGCTTTAGCGTTACAAACTTTGTTGACACGCTCCAGTACCCAGTCTGAAGAAATACGTTCCACTGCTAGCCACTCGCTAAGTACTGGTTTGGAAGTAGCCACTGTAGGCGCATCTTCCCATGTCACGTCACCATTACGATATGGGGGTTCGCCTGATGCTTGTCGTGGTTTTTTAAACCAGATAAGTATACATTTCGAACTACAACCCCGGGCTTACCCCACTGACAGGGCTAAGGTAGGCTTTATTATAACCCTGCTAATAGATAAAGCACTTAGATGGGCCAATCCCCTTTGGGAGAATGACAATCCTTTAGTCTACAACTACACTGCGTTTGTCACGGCTTTTAGAAGAACCTTTGACCCCCCAGGGAGGAAGATTAATGCGGCCAGATCCCTGTTACGCCTTAAACAACAAGATAGGACCCTTGTAGAATATGCTCTAGAGTTTAGATCATTGGCAGCAGAAGTGAAATGGAACGAACAAGCTTTTATGGATGTTTTCTTGAATGGGTTGTCTGATGAAATTCTAGATGAAATTGCCACAAGAGAACTTCCGGAAAATTTAGAGGATTTAGTATCCTTCATTTCCAGAATAGATGAACGCATGAGACAGAGGCAGAACACTCGGGAAAGAGTTACTAGACTTCCTGTAAGACTCGCTCCCTCATTTCAGAACCCTGACTCCTATAATCCTACTCCACCAGAACCTATGCAAATAGGTAATACTCGCTTATCTGAGGCTGAGAGACAGTACAGAAGAAGGGAGGGTCTCTGTTTATACTGCGGGCTGAGAGGTCACCTACGTCTTAGTTGCCCTAATCGTCCGGGAAACGCTCGCACCTAAGTTCCCTTAGAGGACGGGCCTTGGGTGTTTCATTACTGTCCTCTATGCATAATAAAAAAGACCATAGGCTTCTGATTCCTGTCTCTCTAGCTTGGGAAAAGGGGTTTATTACTACGATGGCATTATTAGATTCTGGAGCAGCAGAAAGCTTTATAGACCAAACTTTCGCTAATAAGCATTGTATCCCATTCCAATTGAGAGATACACCCTTGGCCGTTGAGGCCATAGATGGTAGACCTTTATCTGAACCAGTAATATTCCATGAGACCGAACCCGTTAAGCTTACTGTTGGTATTTTCCACGAAGAGTTGATTTCCCTTCTGTTAATTTCCTCCCCGGCAGTCCCAGTGGTTCTAGGATATTCTTGGCTCAAGAGACACAACCCTCAGATTGACTGGGAGGGTGGAGAAATCGTTTCTTGGGGTAAGGGTTGTAGGAAAGAATGTCTGCAGAGAGTTACTTCTGTTTGTCCCGTAAACTCTTATGTTAACACTTCTCAATCCACAGACGTTCAGATACCATTACAATATCTAGACCTCAAATCTGTATTTGACAAGGGTAAGGCGGATACTTTACCTCCCCACCGGTCTTATGACTGTTCTATTAAACTTTTCCCTGGTACTATGCCTCCCAGGGGTACGGTATACCCTCTATCCACCAAGGAAAACTTAGTTTTAGAGGAATATATCAAGGAGAATTTAGACAAGGGATTTATTAGAAAGTCTTCTTCTCCGGCGGGGGCGGGTTTCTTTTTTGTAGAAAAGAAAGACGGTACCTTACGTCCTTGTATAGACTATCGGGGATTGAACAAAATTACTATCAGAAATGCTTACCCTATTCCTTTGATTACTGAACTCTTTGACAGACTAAAGGGCTCGAGTATTTTTACTAAACTTGACTTAAGAGGAGCATATAACTTAGTGCGAATTAAACAAGGAGATGAATGGATGACAGCATTTAATACCCGTTACGGGCATTATGAGTATACCGTAATGCCGTTTGGGCTTTGTAACGCCCCGGCCGTCTTCCAAGACTTGATCAATGAAGTTCTTAGAGAATTCCAACATGAATGTGTAATTGTATATTTGGATGATATACTAATCCATTCTAGAGACATTAATTCACATCATAGACAAGTCAGAAAGGTATTACAGAAACTTTTACAACATGGATTGTATTGTAAATTGGAAAAATGTAGCTTTGACCAGTCTCAGGTAACTTTCTTAGGTTACGTAATTTCCAAAGACGGGTTTATGATGGACCCGACCAAACTAAAATCGATTTTAGATTGGCCTTTACCTAAGGGACTCAAAGCCATACAAAGATTTCTTGGATTTTCTAATTATTACAGACGTTTTATTAAAGGGTACTCCTCTGTTATCGCTCCTATCACTAATATGACCAAACAAGGAGCCGATACCAAAACCTGGTCTACTGAGGCTTTATCTGCTTTCGAAACGCTCAAACAGTCTTTTGCCTCAGCACCTGTATTAGTTCATCCTGATACCTCTCTACCCTTTTTACTTGAAGTTGATGCGTCTGAAACAGGGATAGGCGCAGTGTTATCCCAAAGACAAAGTTTAGATAAGCCACTGCACCCTTGCGGTTTTTTTTCCAAGAAACTATCACACACTGAAAGGAGATATGACATTGGTGATAGAGAACTTTTAGCTATCATTATGGCATTAAAGGAATGGAGACATTTGTTAGAGGGCACCGTCCTCCCAGTTACTATCTTGACTGACCACAAAAATTTATCGTATATGGGGGAGGCCAAAAGATTATCTGCCAGGCAGGCACGTTGGTCTATGTTCCTTACACACTTTAATTATGTGCTTACTTACAGGCCTGGTTCTAAGAACACTAAGGCAGACGCTTTGTCACGTCAGCACGAACCTACCACCTCTACAGAGGATACTTTGTTCCCTATTATTCCTGAAGTCAATATTATCGCCAACACCAATGTCAAAATACACTCTCCATTGCTCGCTGATATTCAGAACGAACAATCTCTTGCTCCCGAACGTACTCCTGTGGGCCGCTTGTTCGTGTCTCCCAAATTCCAAGTGGACATTATTCGCTGTTTCCACGATAGCAAGATCGCTGGTCACCCCGGCATCCACAAAACTTACTGCCTGATCTCCAAAGACTTCTGGTGGCCCGGTTTACGTAGGGATGTGGAAGACTTTGTCAAGGCTTGCAATGTTTGTGTCAGGAATAAACTTCCGCGGGATCTCCCTTGTGGTTTATTGCAGCCCTTAGTCGTTCCCAACAAACCTTGGGCTTGTTTGGCTATGGATTTTATTGTTGATCTACCAGCTTCCAATAGGCATACAGTTATCCTCACGGTCCTTGACAGGTTTACTAAAATGGCTCATTTCGTTCCCTTGCCTAAACTTCCGTCCTCCCCCGAACTGGCCGTGATATTTGCTAGAGAAATTTTCCGTTTACATGGTATTCCCAATGAGATTGTGTCAGACAGGGGTTCCCAATTTATTTCCCGTTTTTGGAGATCCTTCTGTTCACAGTTGGGCATCAAACTGAATTTTTCTTCGGCCTATCATCCTCAATCTAACGGAGCAGCCGAACGCACTAACCAAAAAATTGAGCAATATCTACGTTGTTTTGTTTCTGAACACCAGGATGACTGGGTCGGTCTGATTCCTTGGGCGGAGTTTGCTCACAACAACCTTGTTTGTGGTTCCACTCGTAATAGCCCCTTTTTCTTGAACTATGGCTTTAACCCTAATGTTCTTCCGTCGGTGTCTCCTTCCCAGGGTATACCGTCGGTTGATATTCATATAGCCAACCTGAGAAAGCTGTGGGATCAGACTCGACAAATTCTTGAACGTAGTTCCGCGGTGTTTAAGTCACATGCTGATAGGCGTAGACGTCCTGCTCCTATTTTTTCTCCGGGGGATAGGGTCTGGTTGTGTACCAGACACATTCGCCTGAAAGTTCCTTCCTTGAAGTTTGCTCCTCGTTACATTGGTCCTTACAGGGTACTGAGGAGGATCAACCCGGTTTCTTATTTGCTGGATCTACCTCCTACTCTACGCATCCCTAACTCTTTTCATGTGTCGTTATTGAAACCTCTTGTTTGTAACAGATTTTCCTCCCGCTCTGCTCCTCCATCCTCGGTCCGTGTGGATGGTCAGGAGGAATATATCATCAAGTCCATCCTTGATTCTCGTATTTCTAGGGGGAAGCTGCAATACCTCATAGACTGGAAAGGTTATGGTCCAGAAGAGAGGTCTTGGGTTCCTGGTATAGACGTGCATGCTCCTCGTCTTCTTCGGGCCTTCCACGTTCGTTTTCCTTCTAAGCCAGGTCCCATCCGCCCGGTGGGCGTTTCTAGAAGGGGGGGTACTGTCAGGGTACCTGTTGGTGATGTATCCAGGGAGGACATCCTCTCTGCTTAGGGGCTCCCTTCCCCTAGCATTTCGGCATATTCCGGCCGTTTTCGCGCCGGCCGCGCTAGCTCCTCCCCCTTTTATGACGCGACGGCTAGCGTCGACGTCATGACGTCGGCATTTGCATAAAGTGCCGGGAACCGCTATTCCGGACCTTTTGGGGCGTGGTCTCTATTTAGGTAACAGGGTATTTAAAGGAAACCTTTAATACTGCTCATTGCCCTGTCGTGGTTCTAGCTTGCTAGTCACTCAGTGTGTTCTTTATCTTGTGTTTCTGGTTTTGACCCTTGCTTGTCTTTTGTCCTGTTGTCCTCTCCTCTCCTTTGACTCGGCTTGTATCTCGCTTACCTGTCCTCTGGCTCCCTTGACCTCGGCTTACCTTTTGACTATTCTTGCTTTGTCCTTACGTTAGTCCGGCCATTCTAAGGTCCGGTATACGTACCTCTTTCTGTGCGCACTCTGCGTATTGGATCCCTGTCAGTTTCCTGACAATAGGTAAGGATGATTGTGATGGACCGCCTGGCACCCGACTGGGTGCCTCTGCCAATCGCTGCTTCCTAGTGCTTACCGAGTACCACAAGCACTGCACCAGACACCATCAGCACTGTAGTCCCCACTTCCAGAGTTACAGCTTAGCTGGGGTCTCGCTGTCCTCCACCCACCCTGGACCCAAGACCAGGATCCAGCTTCCAGTGGGTGAACCTCTCCTACTCCAGAAAATATAGCAGGGACAGCTCTTATAAGAGCTAGTGATTATAATTCCAGGGGAATATAATGGTATAGCAATTCTCAGGGTAGATACAGCCATTTCCCCCACACATGAGACGGGCTCTATATTGACGGTAAGCAGGAACTCTTTTAATGGGAGCCACAACTGGCCTTATATGCAAGTCCCAATGCAAGGGGCACTCCCCCCTGGACCTGAGAGTAAACCACAGTATAAATAATTACACAATCACATTGGCTCTCAGATCCAGGACACTCCCACACATAATAGGTTAATCCCTCCTCTGTACCTGGGAGATAATTGAGTCAAGCACTTATCCCAAACTCAATTATCGCCAAACACAAAACACATATTTTTATAAACCCCCCAAAATACCTTTAAAACATACAAACCCCCCACAAAAGGTGAACATGGGTGAACAACATAACCAAAAATCACCCATATCGGCTCAGGGGTTCAGGAATTTCCTGGAAGTCATAGTTGTGGCCGGCCGGATGCATGGTCCCATGCTCAAAACAGTTCCATAGAACCGCGGCTAAGTGCTGCTGGGGACCGACCGGAAACTGTGAAGTCTTCCTGCCAATAACAGTTCCATAGAATCGCGGCTGGGGGACAGTTCGGAAACCGCAAGGTTTTCATGCCGAAAATAGTTCCAGGGCAGTCGTGGCTAAGTCCTCCTGAAGTCTATTTGCGGTTTTGGTCCATGGGAGCTAGCGTTTGGTTCTATGGAAAGTGCTGAGCCAGGGGAAATAAAATATGGGTCTTTACAGTCGCTGACCTGGCCCATAGACTTTTGGCAGGAGGCTGGCAAGCAGGCCCCTCCTGCTTGATAACATCTGCTGCCGCTTCCACTGCTTCTGCAGCTCAATCTACAACTGCTAGTTCAAGCTCTTAAATGATAACTATGAGGTCAGGAACACAAACATGTAGCTGCATGCTGTTTGCCTCAGAAAAACAAGCTGTCTGCTGACATCATCAGAAGTGGTAGCCTGATCCAATCACAATGCTTCCCCATAGGATTGGCTGAGACTGACAAGGAGGCAGATCAGGGGCAGAGACAGCATGATTCAAACACAGTCCTGGCCAATCAGCATCTCCTCATATAGATGAATTGAATCAATGAATCTCTATGAGGAAAGTTCAGTGTCTGCATGCAGTTACTTTCAATCCACCAATCAGAGTGTTGTTATGAGCCAAATTACACAGCG
>OW240912.1:56838053-56876211 GCA_933207985.1 Pelobates cultripes
GCGGAAGGTATTAAACTGGTCAGAACAATACTAAACACACCACAAATAAGGTTTCTCTCCTGTATGGCTCCTCAAATGATGCTTAAGATTAGAAGCGGCTGAAAAGCATTTCTCACACTCAGAACAAAAATATTTTTTTTTAACATTCTCTCCACTTTGAGCGAAATGACGTTTGGGAAGAGATTAACATAATTAAACACAGGCAGTAAAAATACAGTTTTTAGCCATACCCTGTAACTTTAAAACTACACATCCCATCTTCTTAATTACATATTTGGAATCAGCACACTTAAAACATAAACATAACCAAAAAATCAGCCAAATCCATCCAGGGGTTAAAAAGTTAGCTGTAGGTCCCTTTATGACCGACTGCAAGCACATTTTCCTGCCAAAAACAGTTCCATAGATTTGGGCTGTGAGGTCGGTCTATTTCAGGCTGAAAAAAGACTAAGTCCCATCGCCGAATGGGACTTAGTCTCTGCAGCTGAAATAATTTCCCATTTACTGAACCAAGTGGGAAATAGCAAGGCAGGCACAAAGGGTTTGCACCAGGTCTGGGGACACAGGGGACACCGTCTTAAAGGGGCCGTGTCCCCAACAAGTCTGGGGACACGGCCTTAAAGGGGCAGTGTCCCAATCTTCCTGATGTCCCAAAAAAGGTGTTTAAAGGGCCAGCACCAGTCACATAAAGAGTCCATAAGCCCCAATATGCCCACCGACAGTCTTAAAGGGCCATACACACCAAATAAAAGTGCATACATTTTCACAATCTCCCAGGGGCCATAGTCATGCGGGAGGAGGCTGGCAAATAGGCTTCTCCACAACCCAGGGAAGCAGGGCAATTTGCCATTTAAAGGGCCCGTTACAAATAGCAGTTTGTAACAAGGTGTCAATCCATATCTGCCAAGTGACCCGATGTAGGGGGACCAGTCCCTATTCTGCTCTGTGTCAGTGTGTATCAGGGAACCTTAGGACAGGTGTCAATCCATATCTGCCAAGTGACCCGATGTAGGGGGAACAGTCCCTATTCTGCTCTGTGTCAGTGTGTATCAGGGATCCTTAGGACAGGTGTCAATCCATATCTGCCAAGTGACCCTATGTAGGGGGACCAGTCTCTATTCTGCTCTGTGTCCGTGTGCATCAGGGGCTCTGAGGACAGGTGTCAATCCATATGTCAAGGTGTCAATATGTCATATGTCAGGTGTCAATCCATATTGATTGTGATTTAGGAATGTTAGGTGATTTCTGCCCTTTATGGATTAAAACCAGACTCTGTATCAACTGTGTAATTTTCCATGGGAGTTTTGCCATGGATCCCCCTCCGGCATGCCACAGTCCAGGTGTTAGTCCCCTTGAAACAACTTTTCCATCCCTATTGTGGCCAGAAAGAGTCCCTGTGTGTTTTAAAATTCGCCTCCCCATTGAAGTCAATGGCGTTTCAGGCGGTTCGCCGGTTCGCGAACATTTGCGGAAGTTTTCGGGTTCGCGACATCACTAGTTCCAACTGGCCTTCCAATACCATGGCTTTTGCTCAGTGGGCACATCCTTCACCATGACTTAAACACACCATCCATGCTAAAACTGGCTTTGTCTCAGTGGGCATGTCCTTCATCATAACTTAATCCCAAGGCTAGGGGAGGGATCAGCCCTGAACCATTTCCACAGGACCGCTGGTCCAACCCTGACCAGCTCCAGGAGCAGATGTACCCAGCACATTCCCCTGGACCCGAACCATCGAACTTCCACCGCCATAGGTGTCTGTCTGAAAAGAAGCCCCTGGGGACGAATACTAGCACGCTGCCTAGCCCAGTATATATAAGAGTGCCCAATCACCCACACTCGCTTCACTGGACCTACGGAGAAAACACAGCAGGGAAGAAAATCAGCTTGAGGGCCGAATGTAGGACCAAAACATTCCTGATTCCCACCTACCGATCCTCCGAATACCCATCTCCGAGAATCGCAATTTGGCTGCCTCAGTCACCGGCCCGATACAAAACGAGTGGCTCCCAAACTCACTGCTTGTGATGCCTAAAGCCTCCAGTGACTTGCGAAAAACCTGAATGAATTGAAATCAGGACAGATGTCCCCCCTCAAGATGATCAAACAAAGGGACTTCCCCAGGCGGAAACAAGGCGCTAAACGGCAGGAAACCGGCCACTGGGCACACCACTGAATCTGGTACCTCCTTCAGGGTTACCCACACACCTCTGCCACCTGTATCCGTCTTGGACCTATGGAGCAGAATTTGTACCACCCCACCATGGCACATGACCTGCCCCGGCAGGATAGCCCCAGGGATCTGTTTGCTGGGGCTAACGAGCTTCCCCACCCTCAGTTCCCCAAAAAACGCGAATGCAAACGCGAGCCTGAACAAGACCGCCTCAAACTCTGACGAACACATCTTGACTTGAAAGATGCCCAACAGCAAAGCCCTAGAGATAGGATTACGAGAATCCGGGACCCTATTATTATTATTATTATCATGTTATTATTTATATAGTGTCAACAAATTCTGCAGCGCTTTACAGTGGGTGGACGAACAAACATGTAGTTGTAACCAGACAAGTTGGACACACAGGAACAGAGGGGTTGAGGGCCCCAATGAGCTTACATGCTAGAGGGAGTGAGGTAAAGTGACACAAAAGGTAAGGATAGTATTAGACGAATGACAGTTGCAAGAGAGTAATTAGTCGGGAGCTATTAACAGAATAATAGATACGCTTTTGTGAAGAAGTGGGTTTTTAATGATTTTTTTGAAGGAGTGGAGACTGAAGGAGAATCTAACAGAGGAGGGAAGTAAGTTCCACAGGAACTTACGGTGCAGCTCTTGAGAAGTCTTGAAGACGAGCATCAGAGGAGGGAGTACGGACAGAAGATAGACGTAAAACTTCAGCAGAGCGTAAGGGCCTAGACGGGACATACTTGTGTATTAGGGAGGATGGATAGGTGGGAGCAGCATTATGTAGAGATTTGAAAGCAAGAACCAGAATTTTAAATTAAGCCCAGAAGGCCGAGGCGTGGGAGATGCGGGCGGACTGGAAGATGCGCCTCGCAGCCGCATTCATTATGGACTGTAACGGCACAAGTTGGGAGCACGCAAGACCCTCGGGCCATTACGCCAACCCTTCATTGCCTTTACTACCAGGAAATCCTTAAAAACATCTGTGACCTTAGCCAGCTTAAACCAGAAGCCAAGGCCCGCAAGCCAAAGGTGAGCACCCCAACACTTCCCAAAACCATAGCAGATGCAGCAGACCCTGGAGCCGCACCTGGACCAAAGGAAACCCCCCGTAGGTTTGCTCAAATGCTAACCAGTCCTTCCTTGCCTCACCATACTGAACCCATGTGGCCTCTGACACCGACACGCGGATCCACTCCATCACTCTGTCAGTCCAAGAGACCATAGCACCACTGGGTACTGGAAAACGTCTGCGTCTGCCCCAGGAGCGGCCGCCCGAAATTCCCGCCACTGTGAATGAGAAAGGGCATCCGCTGTTACATTGGCCACCTCTGGGAGATGCACCACCCTACATACAATATTCCATGTCAGGCAGCGCAACACCAACCATTGCAGCAGCCAAACCACCGGGGGAGAGGAAGCCTACAGATTGTTGATGGCTAACACCACCCCAAATTGTTGCAGTGAAATGCGACCCGCCGATCATGAAGCAGATCGCCCCACAACCCCACTGCCACCACAATTGGGAACAGTTCCAAGAACACCAAGTTCCTCATCAGCTCCGCCGTCTGCCACGATGCCGGCCATGTGTAAGCGCACCAGTGGGCACCCAGGATGGCCCCAATGCCTACCGATCCCGCCATGTCACTAAACAAGTCAAACTCCGAATTGGACACTTCCGAAGCCTGCCAGTCGGCCCCCCGTTGAAACCCTGCAGAAATAAATCCCACGCTGCTAGGTCCTCCCGCAGTGGATGCGTAAGTCGCATGAAATGGTGCAACTTTGACACCTCGGCCATAGCCGCAGCCAACCTCCTATTGAACACCCACCCCATCGGCATCATGCGGCAAGCAAACTGCAATTTCCCAAAGGGCAATTGGAACTGTCACCACCAACCCACGCAACTCCACCACCTTGTCCATAGACAGGTGGCATTCCCTGGCCAAGGAATCCTTTTCGATACCTAGAAAGCTGAGACAGGTAGCCGGACCCACCGTCTTACCCTGTGACAGCAGAACCCCAAAGGACAGTGATACTTACTCCATAAATCTCAGCAGCCATGAGCAGACAGGAAAGCCCACGGTCCCACACACAGAAAGTTATCCAAGTAGTGTAGGATCGAGGGCAAACCCGACTCCATCCGCACCATCCACTTCAAGAAAGTGCTAAAACATTCAAAGTAAAAGCATGATATTGAACACCCCATAGGGAGGCACAAGTCCACATAATACTTTTCTTTGAAAATGCACCCCAGGAGGTGATAACACTCCGGATGCACCGGGAGCAAACGGAACGCCGACTCCACATCGGTCTTGGCCATGAGGCCACCTGGACCTGCCACGCGAACCATACGCTCTGCAGGGTTAAACGAGGTATAAGACACCCGGCAGAGTTCCTCATCTATATTCCCATTCACAAACCCCTCCCGGAGGGTGTGACAAATGGTGAATGAGCCGAAACTTACCCGGCTCCTTCTTGGGTACCACACCCAGGGGTGAAACCCTCAGGTGCAGAAACAGCGTGGACACGAAGGGCCATGCACCCCAATGACACCACCTTGCCCAGCTTGTCCCTTACTATCTCTGGGTGCTCCCATCCGGAACACAAATTCTGACACACCCCTGTCGCTCCCCGCTCTCAATGAGGGATCCAAAACCATCCCAAAAACCCCCCAGGAGCACCTCCGCCACTTTCCCGTTCTTATGGCGGCTTAGCCAAGGGGCCATCGCGGCGACGTCCCCTGGCGTCTTTGCCCTTAGACCCCACGGTGTCACCCTTGTCCCCGATTTTCCGTGCTTTAAGCATCTGGTCGTGGAGTGACTGCCTCTGCACAACGAGCACTCGTGCTTGAATTTACAGCTCATCCCCCATTTGCACTGGCTGTCATTATATAGCCAACAGCATTCGAAGTGGCGAGGAGCGGCTGCTGCAGGAGAGGATCCCCCTTCCGCTCCTCCCTCCCCCCCAAGAATGGACGACAGTCAGCCCTAGTGAAATGCCGGCTGGGTCAAGGTAACCAATCAGAGCCCAAGGTCCATAGCACCATCATCATTAGTGCCATGTCCACTCAGGCTCTCAACATCTATATCTTGTCCATGAGTACTGCTAGCATCTCTACCACCGCCACCACTTCCTTATGTACCACCACGATCAGTAGTATTCAGTAGCCAGCATGTCTGTTACGTCTGATAAACCACGCAGGGCGCACATTTTCTAAGCCTTTCTATGCTGCAGTTGGTGACTCAAAAGTAGTAGAAGAATCTGTAATGTCAACCAGGCCCTGAATAGTAGCAGTGTATTTATAAAGCATGCACAGACTTAGAGTAACTTTAGCAGTAGCAATACTAGTACAGGTATTACCGCAAGTAAAACTCGTACTAGTGAAAGAAAAAAGTAGTGAGTGCAATTAGTAATCAACACACATCATGTATAAGGAGGCTGCATTCACCTCCCAAGAAGAAGATCACTGCCTGCTTGATAACATCTGCTGCCGCTTCCATTGCTTCTGTAGCTCCTCCTACAACTGCTAGTTCAAGCTTCTTTGTTTAAAGGATCACTATAGGGTCAGGAACACAAACATGTATTCCTGACCCTATAGTGTTAAAACCACCATCTAGCCCCTCTGGTCCCCTCATGCCTCCATAAATATAGCAAAATCTTATTGTATTCAAGCCTGAAGATGTAGATCTGCATGCTGTTTGCCTCAGAAAAACAAGCTGTCTGCTGACATCATCAGAAGTGGTAGCCTGATCCATTCACAATGAATAGAATTGTCTGAGACTGTCAAGGAGGCAGGTCAGGGGCAGAGCCAGCATGATTTAAACACAGTCCTGGCCAATCAGAATCTCCTCATAGAGATGAATTGAATCAATGAATCTCTGTGAGGAATGTTCAGTGTCTGCATGCAGAGGGAGGAGATACTGAATGTTTCGATGCATTTTAGGCAGCCATGACCCAGGAAGGATCTCTGACAGCCATCTAAGGAGTGGCCAGTGAAGTTATCACTAGGCTGTAATGTAAACACTGCATTTTCTCTGAAAAGACATTGTCTACAGCAAAAAGCCTAAAGGTCATGATTCTACTCACCAGAACAAATTCAATAAGCTGTAGTTGTTCTGGTGACTATAGTGTCCCTTTAATGACTGAAACAAGGGTTTGGTTAAACCAGTGGACTAGTTGCCATTCCTAATGTTACTCCCAAGTTCTTTTAGCCCCCCCAAGAAGTAAATAAGGGAGAGATCAGCAGTGTAAAGACACAACTATTTCAAAAGAGGAAGAGCAGGATACCCAAATAGTGTAATTCATGTCTGGTCATTCTGGTGTTGGTGATGAGTATGGTGATTACATTGCTCTTTCCCCCATTAATGACATAAAGATTTTATTTTTCTTGAAAAAATAATTATATCTATATAGTTATAACCATCCTTGCTTGCTAGACCAAGAGCTGTAGAGCTACCATCATATAATCAGTTGCTAGCTTTTATGAGCAATTCGGATTAAAATGATTTATGAATACAGCAGCTACCAAGATTTGAGGAGCTAAAAAAACAAATGATGTCAGTATGTCTACTTAGTTATTTATTGCTTATGAATATAATTTCCTGAAACGGATGTATAGCCAAGAAGGAGATTGGTAATTATTTAACCAGGATGTCACTGGTAAACACTGCCATGTAGCCTGGAGGGTTTTCAGTCATTGGGTTTATAAAAAAACACAGGGAACTAATTTTACTCACACCTTCTCCTCCTCTTACTAATTTTATTGACAGAAATGTAGTAAGGCAAGCCGAGAAAAACAATAACAGAGAATCAATGATCATGTGTGAAGGTAGTTGGGATAGTGTAGGAAGGAAACCCCTTTTACTTATAACAACTTACCCAGAATAACTTGACGCAAGACATAAATTGTGACAAACAGGCCACAGCTTTATTTCAAACAATACCATTATTAACATAGCACATTAAAATGACATTTGTTAACCACAACTTCCATTACTAGATCCTTGCCAACCATTTAACATAACCTGAGCGCTTGCCTATCCCCCCTTGTCCACACAGGAGGGGGTGCCCTGTGCGGACCAGAGAGGAGCTGGCCACGCTACAGAGGTAATGGGGGGGGTTAGGAGAACAAATGGGGGTTAGGAGAGGGGTTAGGAGAACAAATGGGGAGGTTAGGAGAACAAATAGGGGTTAGGAGAACAAATAGGGGGTGATGAGAACAAACAGGGGTGAGGAGGACAAGCGGGGGTGAGGGAGGACAAGCGGGGGTGAGAGAACAAACAAAGAGGGCTTGAGAACACACAAGAGGATGAAGAGAACACACAAGGTGGGGGCTGAGGAGAACACGGGGTGAGGAGAACACAGGGGAGGTGGGAGAACAGGGGGGAGGGAGAACATAGGGATGGGAGGTGAGGGAGAATGGGGGATGAGTCCACTGAGGGAGGGAGGTGAGGAGAATGTGGGGGAGATTTCAATGAGGGAGGGGGTGAGGAGAATGGGGGTGGGGGTGAGACCATGAAGGGAGGGAGGGGTGGTGGAGAGCCACTAGGGAAGGGGTTGAGGAGGAGAGACCAGTAAGGAGGCGGGGGTGTGGAAAGACCACTTGAGAAGGGGGATGAGGAGAGACCACTAAGGGATTGTGGGGGAGATCAAAGACCACTAGTGGATGGGGGGAGGGAGGAGACCATTAATGGAAGGGGGCAGATGAGAGCATAGACCACTGGGGGACAAGAGACCAATAATGGAAAGTCAGGGAGAAAAAGGAGAGACCACTAGGGGAGGGGAGGAGAGTAGAGACCACTAAGGGACAAGGGAGGAGAAGAGAGACCACTAAGGGGCAGAGGAGAGCTCTAAGGGATGGAAGGCAGAGCTCTATAGGACAGGGGGCAGGGCAGGGAGCTCTTTCATACTAGGCACACACACACACACACACAGAAACACAACATGATTCCCTTACACACAGAGAAACACACAATACATCCATTACACACAAACACACAATGCAACCCTTACACATAAAGACAATGCATCCTTTGCACACTTACACAGAAACACACAATGCATCCCTTACACACAACCAGAAACACACAATACATCCCTTATACACACTGCTTTCTATCCCTTACACAAAAACACATTGCTTCCACTACACACAAACACACTGCATCACCTACACAAACTGGTATCCCTATACACTACATTCCATAAGCACACACATTAGATCCTCTACAATAACACATAACATCCCCTACACATTCCACTCCCTGTTAGTGAACTCATAGGTGGAATATGTAGGTGGACTTATGGGTGGGCCCCTATGGGTATACGCACCGTCAGGCCCTGGGGCTCAGACCTTGAGCTGTGTAAGGGGCCCCAAAAAATGTAATTCTCCCAGAAAATTTAATTTTGTGACCACTGTTACAAACAGCCTCCAGAGATCCTGTTCTACACCAGACCAGTGGAGCGAGAGCCCATCACCATCCACATCTGGGTGTAAGAAGGCAATCTAATATATTATTAGTGACATTCTCTAATTTACCGCACATTAAAGGGACACTATAGTCCCCAGAACCACTGCAGCTTAATGAAGTGGTTCTGGTGTCTATAGCCTGTCCCTGCAGGCGTTTTATGTAAACACACACAGTGTGCAGCATTGGCGTTAGTTCATATGGTTCATATGGGTGGGTCATTGTGATGTCACATGGTGGTCAGGGGGTCAGGCGGACAATTTTTCTTTTGCCTAGGGCGGAAAAAATCCTTGCAGCGGCCTTGCATACACATCCACAATTGGCCTTCTAATACCATCCATGCTAACCACTGGCTTTTGCTCAGTGGGCACATCCTTCACCATGACTTAAGCATACCTTCCATGCTAACCACTGGCTTTGGCTCAGTGTGCATGTCCTTCATCATCCCAAGGCTAGGGGAGGGATCAGCCCTGAACCATTTCCGCCGGTCCTCTCCTGCCTCCCACCCACCCTGCTGGCGGCCGCCCGTAACTGCCTGTGGGCCGGTGAGGGAGATCTGTGATCTCCCCACCGGCCCATGAAGGCACACAGTAGGGCCGGTGCTCGGGTAGCGCTGGCCCTGCAGGGGCTGGCAGGGGAGATCCTGCGATCTCCCCTGCCGGCCTCGGCCCACGAACATCGCGGCCCACCGGGCATTTGCCCGGTATGCCCGATGGCCAGTCCGGGCCTCTACGCAGGGGCATCAAATTTATGTTGGCGCTGCCTTAAACAGGAGGGCACTCTATATCATATCTTTTGGTTATGTCCAGGTATTGCTAATCTTTGGAAAGAATTGGGAAGGTTTTTTCAAAATGATTTGAAAGCAGTGATACCTACCCAACCCGAATGTTTTTTTATTACATATGTTTTCTATACCGCTCCCAGAAGAGGTTATTTATATTATTATTCACAGTTTGATAGCAACTAAAACGGCTATTGCATACAGCTGGAAAAAAATACAGACTCCTTTATTGTCAGAGATAATGATAAGACTAGACTCCTTATGTACTTATGAAATGATGGCTAGTCGTTTGAAAGGGCAGGAAACTTTATACAAAAAAAGGTGGAATAAATAGTTAGAAATAAGAGATAGATATGTTTAAGGAGTTATTATATTTTTCTCCCCTTTATGCTTTTCCTAATGTTTAAAGACTATAATGAGAGCTGGACTCATAAGGGATTTAGCTCAATAGGCTTTTGTTCTATCCCCCAATCTCCACCCCTCCCTGATACAATCCTTTATAAGAACGTAAATTACTCTTTTGATTTGGATCGAGAGGAAGTGATAGTTTTCAGTGGTTTCGCTTACTTTTAAGCAAATGAATATTGATTTTAAAAAAATAGAGAAAGGAAATGAATTTTAAAACTATTGTTGTAATCAATTGTCTTAGATGAATAAACCCCTTAAGGACTGGACTGTTTTTGCGATGTTGTACATTTGCGACCTGGCATATTTTTACACTTTTGTAGTGTTTGTGTTTAGCTGTAATTTTCAGCTCTTTCATTTACTGTTCCCATACAAATTATATATTGTTTTTTTCAGGACAAAAGGGGCTTTCTTTACGTACCATTATTTATATAATCTCATGAAATTTCATTTAAAAAAAATAAAAAAATATGATGAAAAATTTAAAAAAAATGTTTTTGACTTTTACTTGAAAAATCTTTTACTCATCTACAAAAGCGAATGAAAAAAACTGCTAAATAGATTAAAAATTTTGTCCTGAGTTTAAAAATACCCAGTGTTACGTGCTTTTTTTGCAAGTTATAGGGCTATAGGTACGAGTAGGATATTGCGGTTTCAAAACATACATTTTTAAAATGTATCAATAGTGACATTGTAACACTATTACCTGTCATAAATCTCTGAATAACACCCCACATGTACATTTTTTTTAAAGTAGACAACCCAGGGTATTCAATATGGGGTATGTCCAGTCTTTTTTAGTAGCCACTTAGTTGAAAACACTGGTCAAAGTTAGCATTCATATTTGTTTTTGTGTGAAAAAAGTAAAAAACTAAATTGAACGATAATTTTGGCCAGTGTTTGTGACTAAGTGGTTACTAAAAAAGACTGGACATACCCCATTTGCAATACCTTGGGTTGTCTTCTTTTGCAAATGGTATGCCATTATGGGGGTAATTCTCATTCCTGGGCTACCATACGCTCTCAAAGGCAACGTAACCAACCTGGCCATTTTCAATGTAAAAATATTTGACCCATATATTTGACCCTGTAACTTTCAAAAATGCTATAAAACCTGTACATGGGGGGTACTGTTTTAATCAGGAGACTTCGCTATACACAAATATTAGTGTTTCAAAACTGGAAAACGTATCACAACAATTATATCATCAGTAAAAGTGCTGCTTGTGTGTGAAAAATGCAAAAAACTTCACTTTCACTGACAATATCATCGCTGTGATATGTTTTACTGTTTTGAATCACTAATATTTGTGTTCAGCGAAGTCTCCCGAGTAAAACAGTACCCCCCATGTACAGTGTGGCAAACCCTGCCACTTGGACTAATTATTCTGTGTGAATTATTCTGTGCGTTCGGTAGATAGATTCCCCTAAACGAGGGGAATCCTACGAATGGTAGCAATCGCATGGATGGCTAACTGTTCGGTATTTGTGATTCACTAAATTAGACTGACCGCAGGGCCAGAATTCATGGAACTGTTTTTCGGCTACTAAGTCTCTGCGGTTGGTCAAATCTTTAACAGTCTGTAACTCCCGAACCCCTGGTCTGATATGGGTGAATTTCAAGTATGTTGCTCACCCAGATCAGACCTACCAGGGGACCCCTTATTTGTCCCTGTACCCCCTGTATTTAGGGTACATCCAGAAAGTGGGGAAAACTCTGTCCCCACTAATCTGTTTAACTGTTAATCTAAGGGGAGGAGAGGGAGGGGAGGTGACCGGGTTACAATTGGTTACTGTACAAATTATGAAAGTTACCTCCCATGCATGGGAGAAATGCATAAAAGCAGACCTGTGAATAAAGCTGACAGTTGACTCCCAGACTATGTGTCGTCTAGTCCTTGGGGAGGTGGATTATGCTGTGTTCCTGTGATTTTGTATGCTGAATCTTTGTTCCCAGCGGAGAGCCCTTGGATAAACCCCTGCTCCTCCGCTACATACAGGTTTTAGGGTGTTGTAGAAAGTTGCAGGGTAAAATACAGTGCTAGCAAATTAAATTATTTGGACTTTTGGCTTGGGTTGGCAGGCAGGTCCCTCAAATTGCAATCAATAAAATGACTTAATTATGTGAAAATATTACATAAATACGCACATAGAATTTAAATATATATGCATATTTATATATTTGAAGTCTATGTGTATATTTATATAATTATTTATGTAATTATGTATATGGACATATGTATATTTTGTATTATTTCTATTTATTTATATGTACATAGATATATATATACAAATTCATTCTAAGTGTATTTTGATATAAATATATATATATATATATATATTAAAATCAAAATACAGTTAGAATAGAATTTCATATAGATATATAATTTTTTTTAAATTTTTATTTTTAAATTTAATTTAAATTACTTATTTATATTTTATAATAATATATATATACAATATATTTAGTTATTATATATATTATATATATATACGTGTGTAATTTAATTATAAGTGTATTTTTAAATTAATCTACGTACATATTAATATAAAAATACACTTAGTATGACATTATATATATGATATATGGACATGTATTATATAGATATAATATATGCCTATATATCATATATATATACACATATATATATATTTTTTTTTAATTAACACTAACTTTATTTTTTTTAATGATTTTACAGTTGCAGGGAGACTGCCTGTCAGTACAGGCACTCCCCCTGCAGGCAGACACATGGACAACTATTGTGACCATGTGATCGCTGTGTTGAGCGATCACATGGCCCCAGGGGTCCTAATCCGGTGTGGGGAGATTGTCTGGGCTGCAGGCAGTCTCCCCACAACGGGAGCAACACCGATCGCCGCCGGTGCGACGGCGATCGGGTAAGTAACTAAGACGGTTAGGACGGTTCAGGACCGTCAGCGGTCGGCAATGGGAAAATGTAGATGACGGTCCTGAACCGTCCGTCGTTCTTAAGGGGTTAATGCATACTGTTATGTGAATAATATTGTTTTTAATAGTGTGTAATTATAGACTAAACTATGTACTGTTCCCTTTTTCCCACTTCTCTCTTCTGTATCCCAACATTATATATATATGCATACAATATTAACAATAAAAAATTATTAAAAAAAAATACAAAAGAAATCAAGTAAAGAAGGCTCTGTAGTGATGTCCCGAATGGTTCACCGAACGGTTCGCCATGAACGGTTTGCCACGGACTCCAGTCAGCAGACACATTCCAGCCTATCAGCAGCAGACCCTCCCTCCCAGACCCTCCCAGCTCCTGGACAGCATCCATTTTGAAGCTGCATTCTTAGTGAGCTGTCCAGGAGGTGGGATGGTCTGGGAGGGAGGGTCTGCTGCTGATTGGCTGGAATGTGTCTGCTGACTGGAGTCCGCGGCGAACCGTTCGCGGCGAACCGTTCGGGACATCGCTAAGGCTCTGTAAACACAATTATATAGTGAAAGAAACTTTTTTAGAAAACATTCAGAGTATCTAAAAGGTAAGCAGCACTAATACAAGTGAAAATAGCTAAAAATAAAAAAAACACTCAATACAAAATGATATGGAAAAAAAGTGCGCTATGCCTTTTAGATACTTAAAAATATATACATATGTATATATATGTGCATATACATAAAGTGCAAACCACTATAGTGTAATATTATCACAAACACATTGTGGACTATCCAACCCTCCCCTGTCATGCATGCACACATAAAAAGCACATCATCACAGTCACACATATATACCCTTGTGGGCAAAGGGAATGCTATAAATGCATTAAATGCATAAACTTTGTATATCTTGCGAATGAGCAGAATATACAAAAATTAAGGATACAATGCAATGAGCATTAAATACATAAACTTGATATATCATGGCAAGAGAAAGTAAACGCATACACTTGGTACATCATACCAATGAAGCAATAAATATATAAACTAGGTATATCATGCCAAGGAGCAATAAATTCATAACATTTGTATATCATGCCAATGAGCCACATGTGCCTCCAAACAGCCTGCCAATGCCAGTCTGCCCTAAGCCTGTGTGTGCATCTCTCTGCCACTAGCCTCTCTGTGCCATCTCTCTGCCCTTAGCCTCTCTGTGCCCTCTCTCTGCCTCCAGTGAGGGTGACAGTGTGACAATGTGTGGTAAACAAATACCATAGTGTTAAGAATACAAACAGTTGTGGAACTAATATAGTGATGGTCCTGGTGCAAGAATTTTTTTCACCCCTTCTAGTGCAAGGATGGGAAAAATGTAGATCCCCATCTGTCGTACAAGTCCCACAATGCTTTGCAAGCTGGATATCTACAATTTGCCTTTCCTTAACCCCTTCAGGACGGAGTCAATAGTACACGTTCTGATCAAAACAAAACGTAAACAAAAACTGGAATTTGTGTTATTTGTCTGTTCAACCGTAATTCACCTCTTTCATATTAAGTGCACCCACACTTATTATATATCATTTTGTTCAGGAGAAACAGGGCTTTAATTTATCATTAACTATTCATATATGGAACATAATTTATTATGAATAAAACTTTAAAAAATGTGAGAAAATAAGATTTTTTAAAAAATTTTTTATTTCCGTCTGACATTTTAGCTGTTAATGTCATAATACTGTTAGGTTTTACTGCAAAAAGATGCACATATTTGTAATCAGTGATGTCCCACAAGTACAACAGTACCCCCAATTAACAGGTTTTATGGTGTTTTTGAAAGTTACAGGGTCAAATATAGAACGTTCCATTTTCAAATTGAAATTTGCCAGATTAATAATGTTACCTTTGAGACATGTGGTAGCCCAGGAATGAGAATTACCCCCATAATGGCATACCATTTGAAAAAGTAGACAACCCAAGATATTGAAAGTGGGGTATGTTTAGTCTTTTTTTAGTAGCCACTTAGTCACAAACACTGGCCAAAGTTAGCGTTCATACTTGTTTTTGTGTGAAAAAAGCAAAAAACTAATATTTGGCCAGTGTTTGTGGCTACTAAGAAAGACTGGACATAACCCACTTGCAATACCTTGGGTTGTCTACTTTTGCAAATGGTATGCTATCATTTGGGTAATTCTCATTCCTGGGCTACCATACTCTCTCAAAGGCAACATAACCAATCTGGCAAATTTCAATGTCATAAAAATGAAATGCAAGCCTTATATGTGACTCTCTAACTTTCCAAAACACCATAAAACCTGTACATGTGGGGTACTGTTATTCTCGGGAGACTTCACTAAACACAAATATTAGTGTTTTAAAACAGTAAAACATATTACAACAATAATATAGTCCATAAAAGTGCAGTTCGTTTGTAAAAAATGCAAAAAAAGCCACTTTTACTTAAAATATCATCGTTGTAATACAATTTATCATTTTGAAACACTAATATTTGAGTTCAGCGAAGTCTCCCGAGTAAAACAGTACCACTATGTACAGGTTTTATGGTGTCTTGTAGAGTTAAAGGGTCAAATATAGTGCTTTCGAATTAAATTCTCTGCACTTTCTCCCTGTATTGTCAGGCATGTCAATCAAATTTTAAATAATCAGATCACATAATTATGTTAAAAGATTACTTAAATATACACGTAGAATTTTAATATATATGCATTTATAGGTATTTAAATTCTACGTGTATACTAATGTAATCTTTCATGTAATTATATGTATTTATCTATATATATATATATTTGCGGTTATTTGTATTTTATATATAGATAGATATATATAGAATGTCATTCTAAGTGTATTTTGTTACCAATATATATATATGAAATTACATATGAATATATAATTTATATTACATTTTGTTTCAATATTTTATTTATTTATTTTATTTTATTTATTTATTATTGTAATTATACGTATATATATATATATATAAAATATATGTTTATATATCTATTATATATATATAATATATATATACATATTATATATACGTAACGTCATTCTAAGTATATTTTAATACTAATATATGTACTTATATTAATATTAAAATACACTTTGTATGACGTTACATATATATAATATGTATTTATTATATATATAATAGTTATACATATATTATATATATAAAAATACATTTATTTTAAACATGTTGAATTATTTTTTTTTTTACTTTCCTACCAGCAGGGGGACTGTCTGACATTTTAGACAGTCCCCCTGCTGGCAGATCCACAGCCAGCTATAGGGGGCCATGTGATCGTTGTTTGAGAGCGATCTCATGGCCCCCGGGGGCCTCATTTGCCGGGGGAGGGCTGCCTGGGCTGTCAGGCAGCCCTCCAGAAGAGGATCGCGGTGGAGGTAAGTAAATTGGAGCTCTTGGGGCTGCAAGCCGTAACGGCGTTCTATGCCGCCACAACGGCTTTAAAGCCCTTTTAATGCGGGACAGCATAGAACACCTTAACGGCGTTAAGGGGTTAAAGGGTTGTATTTAGCATTGAGCAGGATGTATTTGCTTGAATTTAAGGCATGTTTTTGTATAGAGTATATGTGTGCAGGGATGTTGCTAGTGGGGAGGAGGGGCGGGGGCAGAGGCTGTGTACGCCCTTGTGCCCCCCCAATTGAAAGTAATGTTACTGCTCGCTGGGCTCCCTCAATGTTGCTGAAAGCCCAGCCCCTGAGCAGATGGATACTGTAAACACCGGACACATGCTAGAGGGAGCAGGAAGCAGGCTGTGCTCACTGTACACCGCTCTCCTGCTCCCCCAGCAGAAACAAAGGGGAGACTTCCATGGTTCCTCCTCCACAACACTAGCACAGGTATGGCCCACATGGAGCCTAAGGGGGCTGATTATTTTCTGTATGTTTGTGTGTGTAAATAAAGTGTGACTGTAAATTGGTGAGTGACATTGTGTGTGGATACTTGAGAAAGAGTGTGTATTAGTGAGTGTGTCAGTGACATTGTGTGTATACTTCAGTAAGAGTGTGTGTTAGTGAGAGTGTGTGACATTGTGTGTATACTCAACCCCTTAACGCCGGAGGGCGTACTATTACGTCCTATTTTAAGCGTCTCTAAACGCCGCCGGGTGTAATAGTACGCCCTCCGTTTTTTTTGTACTTACCTGGTCGCCTGCGATCCCACGCTGGCGATCGCGGTTGGGGGGACTCCCAGGGAGCCCCCTGCGGCACATCCGACGTCCTGAAGCCCCCCCCGGCCATGTGAGAGTGAGGTCCTTGCGTGGACCTCACAATCACATGGCCGGGATAGCTGGCTTCTGTATTGCCAGCAGGGGGGCTGCCTGTAAAATAAAATAATGTTAAAAGTGTAAAAATAAAAAAAAATTATATACTTAGATCATATATATATATACCATATATATGATCTAAGTATATATATACACATATACATACACACACACACTGTCTAGGTGTATTTTACTATTAATATATATATAATTATATATATATATATATATATATATATATATATTAATATCAAATTACACGTAGACTGATACTAATTAAATATATATATAATTATTGTTATATATATTTATATATAATATAAAAAAATTAAATATGTAAATACGTTAAAAAATAAAATTAAAAAAATAATTAAAAATAAATAATTAAAAAATATATAGATGTGTTATTTCGTTCTAACTGTATTGTGGTATTAATATATATATATATTTATATCAAAATACAGGTAGAACAAAATAATATATATATCTATATACATAAATATATACGTATATATCACTATAGATATACCTATATATAAATAAAAATATTTTTAAAAAATTATATATATATACACATATAGATTCACATACGTATATATATACATATATTAATTCTACATATATATTTATGTAATATTTTTACATAATTAGGTATCTTAATTAATTACAATTAGTGGGACCTGCCTGACAACCCATGCCGAAAGTAAAGGGAATTTAATTTGCTTGCACTATATTTAACCCTATAACTTTCCAAGACACCATAAAACCTGTACATGGGGTACTGTTCTACTCGGGAGACTTCGCTGAACACAAATATTAGTGTTTCAAAACAGTAAAATGTATTACAACGATGATATCGCCAGTAAAAGTGAAGTTTTTTGCATTTTTCATGCACAAACAGCACTTACACGGATGATATTATTGCTGCAATACTTTTTACTGTTTTGAAACACAAATATTTGTGTTCAGCGAAGTCTCCCGAGTACAACAGTACCCCTCATGTACAGGTTTTATGGTGTTTTCAAAAGTTACAGCGTCAAATATAAGGCTTGTGTTTCATTTTTTTCACATTAAAATTTGCCAGATTGGTTAGGTTGCCTTTGAGACCCTATGGTAGCCCAAGAATGAAAATTACCCCTATGATGGCATACCATTTGCAAAAGAAGACAACCCAAGGTATTGCAAACGGGTATGTCCAGTCTTTTTTAGTAGCCACTTAGTCACAAACACTGGCCAAAATTGGCGTTTTTTGCATTTTTCACACACAAACAAATACTAACGCTAACTTTGGCCAGTGTTTGTGACCAAATGGCTACTAAAAAAGACTGGACATACCCCATTTGCAATACCTTAGGTTGTCTACTATTGCAAATGGTGTGCCATTATGGGTGTAAATTTCATTCCTGGGCACTATACAGTCTAAAAGGCAACGTAACCAATCTGGCGAATTTCAATTTCAAATGTAACATGTTATATTTGACCCTGGAACTTCCCAAAACGCCATAAAACCTGTACATACAGTTAAAATGTCATGTTGAACGAAAAAAATTAAAAAAAATTGTATTTTCTCCCATATTTTTCATATTAAATTATGTTTCATAGCTAAATATTTGATATTAAATGAAAGCCCTGTTTCCCCTGAATAAAATGATATATACTAAGGGTGGGTGCATTTACAATGAAAGAGGTGAATTATGGTTGGACAGACATGTAGCGCAAATGCCAGATTTTGTTTACATTTTGTTTTGTTCACAACGTGTACATATGGCTCCGTCCTTAAGGTGTTAAGTAAGAGTGTGTGACCATGCGACTTTCAGTGAACCTGCCAGGTTCACTGTAACATTAAGCAAGTAAGGGGAGCAGAGCAAGCAGAGAAGAGCAAGAGCAGAGCATGCAGAGAGGGGTGGAGCAGAGAGGAGCAGAGCATGCAGAGAGGGGTGGAGCAGAGAGGAGCAGAGCAAACAGAGAGGAGGCAGAGTAGAGAGGAGCAGAGAGGAGCAAGAGCAGAAGAGGCAGAGTAGAGCAAGCAGAGATGAGCAGATCAAGCAGGCAGAGAGGAGGAGAGCAAGCAGGTAGAGAGGAGCAGATATTGCGGCCAGTGGGCTGTGCTACAGCTAGGTTCTGAGAAAAGTGACTTACTCCTGACTGCAGTGAGTGGTGTGAGTGTGACAAAAGTGACTTACCCCTGAAATTGCAGACAGTGAGTGGTATGACAGGGATACTTACCCCTGAAATTGCAGACAGTGTCACCTTTTGCAGAGCAAGTAGAGAAAAGGCAGAGCAGAGCAAGCAGAGAGGAACAAGAGCAGAGCAAGCAGAGAGGAGCGGAACAGAGCAAGTAAAGGGGAACAGAGAAATCAGAGAGGAGCATGAGCAGAGCATGCAGTTAGGGGCAGAGCAGAGAAAAGCAGAGCAGAGCAAGCAGAGAGGAGGCAGAGTAGCTCAAGCAGAGAGGAGCAAAAGCAGAGGAGGCGGAGCTGAGCAATCAAAGAGGAGCAGAGCAAGCAGACAGAGAGGAGCAGATATTGTGGCCAGCGGCCTGTGCCACATCTGGGTGGTACAATCAAGGGAATTGATTGTAGTGATTACAGTGAGTGGTGTGAGTGTGAAAAAAGTGACTTACCCCTGATTGCAGACAGTGAGTGGTTTGAAAGTGACACTTACCCCTGAGATTGTAGACTATGTGAAAGTGTCACCTTACTTTCCGGAGATTGCAGACAATTTACAGTGTGGCCCCACGTAAGTTGTGAAACCTTCCCTCCCCGAGAGTGCAGTTTGCAGAGGGACTGAGTGAGTGGAGCTGTAAGTAACGTGAACTTTAATTGTAGCTTTTGAGTAAATGATATGTATGTACCCAGGATTACATATTGTGAGCATGAGAGTGAAACAAGTCATTTTAGTTTGTGTTGGTACTGTATAGTATTCACAAACTACAGGGCAGGGCACAAACATTGGTGCCAACCATTTTAGCTGTTCATGGAAGTAGAGCTAAATCTGCTCTTCTTATAGGACAAGTTCATTTGAGTTAGCCTTTCAAAATGCAACTTTCTGTCACTTTAAAATGTTTAAACTGTGTGTGTAGAGAATGCACTGTTAAGTGATCATTTTCTATTTGTGAAATATTTAAATAAAAGTGTTAATTTAAATTCCATATAAATTCCATTACTGACAGGTATGCCGGCCGCCGGACTGGCGAGGCTGCCACCCAGCCCGGCGGCTCCAGCATGGAACGTAACCAGCCCCCCTGACTTCTCTCTGTAAATGGGGGGGGGGAGAGGGGAGGGAAGAAAGGGAATATAGAGACACAAGGGCAGGGGTGAAAATAAAACAGGGAGGGGAAATAGACAGGGAAAAGAGGGAGAAAGATACAGAGGGGGAAGAGTGAAACACAGGGGGAGAAAGAGGGGCAATAGAGAGATGAGGAGGGAGAGACACAGGGAAAGGGGGGGAGAAAGAGACAGAGGGGGAAGAGAGAGACTGGGAACAAGAGAGGAGACAGTGACACAGAGGAGCAGTGAGGGGGAGAAAGAAACATACAGAGGGACTGTGGGGAGACAAAAAGGCACACAAGAGGGCTGGAGATAAAAAGAGACACACATAGGAGCTTTATATATCACTGGTGGATGGGGGGGCAACGTGGCAATTCCCCCTCCCCCACGAGGCTCTCCCCTGCCGGCCGATCTCCCTCCCCATTGTACAGGCACCGTGCGGGCAGCCGGCAGGGGAGGAAGGAAGGAAACGCTCCGGCTCTCACGAGGGTGAACTCTAGCCCTGGAGCTACGGGCTAGAGTTCACATTCACCACTTGCAATAGTGAGAGTGAACTCTAGCCCCATACACACTGCCCCCACAAACACACACCATACACATTCACACACTGCCTCCACACACATCATACACATTCACACACTCCCCCCCATACACACATTGCCCCACACATGCTACACATTCACACAATACACCCCCCACACACACTGAACCTTTCACACACTGCGCCCCTCAAACATTGTGTCAGAGTATTTATATCGGCAGACATCTTGTGCTATGATAGAAAGTAAAAGTGTATATTCTGAGTCACTCTGAACAGACCAGACTCCATTTTGTTATTCCCAAGTTAACAAAAAGACACAAGATTTCTATCTGTAAAACTAACCACTTTGCCAGAGCTAAAGGAATGCATAGTATAAACAAACCAAGTGATAAGGAGAACGGGGGTTGGATAGACTGTCTAAAATGCTAATGGAATAGATCAATTCTAAACCCAGACATTTGTGACAGAGAAGATTAAATAATTTAATTTTACTTTCTATATGTATAAGGTCCCATTGTAAGTTACGGGTCAAAACTCAGAATTTGCCAGACACATAGTCTGGACAAAACTTAAAGAAACTGTTTGAACTGAAAGGAAACGTAAGTTATGGCCACTATAAAGATAGGCCAAAATGACGTCAAAATAGCCACCAGGAAAAGTTAACTCTTTCCTGGATAGGTATGTTTAGTGGGACAAGACTGCCCTCTATAGACCAAATACCTAAATTGCGATCTGAAAGATAAGCACACCTCTAGTGCTTCTATTGGGTTATCAACTGATGACGTACAGAGAGTCTGGCCCTTTAAAAGTTAGGACAAAGGGAAGACAGGGGATTGAAAGAAGGAAAAAGAGGAGAGAGGAATTGGAAGTTTGGGGACTCCAACTCGGACATGCAGAGAAACCCAGGACAACATCTGAGACTAACACTCTACTCTTAAAACTCTAACACTTAGAATTTTACTGACTTTCTAACCAACACCACCTTTCACCATAACTCATGCAGAGAGACATCCAAATAAATTCCTGAGACTATCTACCAATTGGATGAAATATCTACTCAACTGGTAATTATACTGGTTTCATTTAATTAATTAAATTAATTAAAATTTACTAATAGCATTATATATGACTGGATAAAGCACGGTCAGATTTCCATATTAAGAAATCTTAGTTAACTAAAGAATATATAGTTATAAACATTCCATTCTGCAGGTGGAATTAAGAATAATTATATATTAATGTGATATTATCACGTGTTAGCATACCGCTGTTTTTATCCAGGTGTATTGATTTGCTCTAATATAAGATAGATATCTTTTAGACAAATTAAAATCTGCTTATATAATATGGTAGATTCTCTTATTGGATGGTTCCAGGAAATGACTAATGAACTGGTTTAAATGTTATTTCATTTAAAATTACATAAGAATAGATCTTAATTACCTAGGAGATCTAGCCATCATTGAAAGGGTTATTCTGTTAGCCAGGGTTTTATGGCCCTTCGCTGTGAAAAGCTTTCTCTCTGTGAAAGATACCTCATAAATCGTGTAAGACTTGACAGAAAATGCTGTTTAGCCATTGAAACGTGTATAGCCATTCCATTGTATTGCATACCATTTTATACTGGATATTCATTGATTATTGTCACGCATGTTACATATTATTATTATTAATTAATTTGTTATTATAAAATAAAATCTATTTTTATAAATTGTGATATTATTTATATGAAATACATTCCACTTAACACGATAATGATCTTTGGGTCTGAGAATTGAATTAGTGGGCAATTCTCACTGTTACTATTATTATCCCATAAATATCCACACAATTGCACCACTGCTCCTATAACCTAATACAGCCCCATATGGTATATGACACCTCCACTATCATCGCTGGAGAGCTGGAAGTTCCCAAGTAAGAACTTTTATAAGTTCTCCTGAGCAAAGCCTTGAAATGTAAGTTAATTGGCTGAGGACATTGCAGCAGTTCAGGATAGCTAATTTACATTCATACTCCTGGATCTCTGATGATGGTAGAGGAGGTGGAGGGCAGCATCCGGTGAAAACCAGTTAAGAGGTCAAACTGTTCAAAAATATTCCAGCAGACCCCAGGTAAGTTGTCAAACTGTTCTTAAATGGTTTGACTACTTACTCTGGGAGGGGGTCCCGGCACTCCTGGCACCATAACCACTACACAGAGGAGTAGTGGTTATTGTGCATGGAATATTTCTTTAAATAATCTACAAGTGCCCCTTCCGGGATCAGGCTCTGGATCCGCCACTGGTATATGACATGTATATTAATGTGTGTATTAGTTATATATATATATATATAGAATTATGCCTATTTTATTTACACATATATTAATGTACATTTATATATGCATAATACACAGAGAAATGTCATTAATATGTACCATATGTAATGAGCAGATATTGGCCCAGTCTTGTTGCTAGGTGCATACTCCAGCACAATAACATATTTAAAGTGAAGAGCGCACCCACAGGATTTCAAAATAAACAAGATAACGTAATTTTTTACAGTTGTGCCCTACATACATTCACCATTTCAGTCCTATTACCAAGCTTTCCTTAATATGTCATGGTAGTTGGACTGAAACATTGATTACATGCAAAGGCACACCTGCTTAAAATAAATCTGCACTTTTGTTTATTTTGAAGCCTATGAGTGCTTTTTTGACGTTTGAGGCACATTTGAGGCAAAGCAATGGGCAATGCCAGTTTCACAAATGCAGCCCGCTGGACATTGTGGTGTGGCCCTGTCTGTGCCAAACTACCAGCGCAGGGCCACGCATCATGCGGTGAGGGTGGCCATCAGGAGGCCCATGCACCTAGATAGCAATGTATTTTTACGTGCCCGGTCAGTGCTGCGGCCATTTAACAGTGTGACTGGGCCCCAGTGATGATGTCAAGGCTTGGAGGGAGTGACAACCGGATGTTCTTGTGTACAACTATCACATATAATGCTCATTCTGTTTTTTTTTTTTTTATAAAAACTCAATAAACATTGAAACATTAAAATATATATATAAGTTACACCAGGCTTTTTAAACTTTTGTTCTAGGTTACAGCTGAATCTCTTTGCGTTTGTGATATAAACGGTTTTTACATTGTCTGTTTCATGATTTGTCCATATATCTTGTCAGAATTTTGGACAAATCCCTGATCACCAAAAATTCGACCAAATTCTGACAAGTCTAATATTCTATATATGTGTGTAAATGTTACTGTATATGTGTATATATATACATAGCCGGACTGGTCTTCGGGCAAACTCCTCCACTTTAAAATGAAACACTCTCAGCACTGTTATCACTACAGCTTGCGTGTGGTGCCAGGAGTGCCATATGGTAAAGAGTCAAACCATGTTATGAACCTGCACCTATCAGGTGCTGCTCTACACCTCCACTATCATCGCTAGAGAGCTGGAAGTTCCCAAGTAAGAACTTTTATAAGTTCTCCTGAGCAAAGCCTTGAAATGTAAGTTAATTGGCTGAGGACATTGCAGCAGTTCAGGATAGCTAATTTACATTCATACTTTTGGATCTCTGATGATTGTAGAGGAGGTGGAGGGCAGCACCTGGTGAAAACCAGTTAAGAGGTCAAACTGTTCAAAAATAGTTTGAGACCTTACAATAGGGGGGCATCAGAGCACTACTGGAACCATAACCACTAGAGTGAGCTGTAGTGGAGTGTTCCTTTAAGTTTTAAGATTTTTACAAATATATTTTATGTCTGAGTAGGACTGAATGAAAAAGTACAGGTACTTCCTATAAGTCTAGATCAAACAAACAATCTTGTATCACAACAATACAGATCCATCCTTTTGGGTGTCAACATCTCAATCCTACTCCCACTGGAAGATACACCTATCATAACTGGTAAACACCTCATTCTCATAAAGCAGTGTTGTGGAAGCTATATCACACACGGAATAAGGCTGGTGAGTTTGATTGGGTTGTCCTAATAACTGAAAGAAGCAATTCATGATAAGTGGGTAACCTCATATATTTCTCCATAGACTACACAAATGGCATCTTTCAGCTCTGTGTTTGGGAGCCTCCTTGTGGTTATGGCAGGGATTGTGAGCATCACTTGTGGTAATTATAATTTTACTTATTTATCATAGACTAACTGAATATATCTGCAGCATTGCTATAAAATACATATTCTTAATCCATGTTTATACTTTGATTCATTTTGATCATGTTTAGGCTTCTTTTTATTAATGTTAAGTTTGTTAATTATTTTCGCATAAAGAGCTCCATGCCAAGACACACGCAGTTTTTTGAGCTACTATTAGACCCATAAATATATAAAAAACTAATTTTAATCGATACTTATTAAAAAAAAGTCCTAGTTGGACAATGAACAAAACACCCCACACACTCTATATAGTCTGACTATGTATAGCCTAAAAAAATAAAACCCGTGCAAAATCTAATATAAACAAAAATTATTGAATAAGAATTGTATATACAGGTGAGCAGCTCTTATCAGCTATAGTTTGATTGCAGTTAAGTAGCTGCAGTTAGCTCAATTAAGTATATATATATATATATACAGATACATGTCTTATATTAAGCTCACAATAAAATAATATCCATATTCCTAATATGATATATTAATCCAAGGGATATATGATATCTATGTTAGAGGTTATTGAAGTCCACCTATAACCGACAGATACAGGCTGGGAGGTTCATATATTAGAAGTGTTGTTCCTTAATAGTCCGGTACAATTCCAATAGTAGAACAGACTATCCAGATTTGGTGCTATGAAGGTTCCTCACAGTACAGTTTTAAGCATTTATTCCACGTTGGCAAGGTTACATTAATTACCATCAGGTCGTGTAATGTAACTATGTAACCTATGCTCAAAATATAATTACTGTTACAGTTGTGATCTCAGTGGTTTCAAAGCTGTAGTGCCGTGATGATGTGACCAGAATGAGTACTAGAGAGGGATATGCTGCGGTGGTATATACAGGAGGGAGGTAAAATCAAGGTACCTTCACTCCCTACCTTTCTGTTAGACCTCAGATATTGAGATCAATTGATCTTTATAAAAAGACCCCGCATCCCCCATCCAAGGGTACTGAGGATCAAGAGGATAATTTTTTTTTTTATTCAAATGATACGGATATATACATAAAGATCCCAATAATATATCAGTTGGTAGATATAAGGACTGAGCAGCAAAAATATTACCTACTACGGTGATATATTCTCTTGAAAAATCTAAGTTAACTCACTCGCTGCTGGAGCTCTTATTTGACAGGGACTTACAGCTTGCAAAAATAAAGTGCAAGTAACTGCCCTTATAAATCGAGACTCAGTGGTAGAAATAATAAGCTACTACAGTGTTGTATTCACTTCGTGGATCAGCTTTAAATCACTCACATAGAAACATAGAATGTGACGGCAGATAAGAACCATTCGGCCCATCTAGTCTGCCCAATACACAAACTAATGATAGTGATATACTCTGAGCAGTTAGTATTAATATGTAAATGATACATTGGTCTAATCTTGTTTGTAACCCATGTCTTTTAAACAGTTCCCTAGATTTCCCTAATGGGTAAAGTCTAAGAAGTTAATCATGAATATACACCCTATTGCTGTTTATATCTGTTGCCATTTATATCCCTAAAGTTGTTTAAGACTATGTCCTCTTGTTGTGGTAGTTTTTCTTCTTTTAAATATAGTCTCCTCCTTTACTGTGTTGATTCCCTTTATATATTTAAATGTTTCTATCATATCCCCCCTGTCTCGTCTTTCCTCCAAGCTATACATGTTAAGATCCTTTAACCTTTCCTGGTAAGTTTTATCCCGCAATCCATGAACCAGTTTAGTAGCCCTTCTCTGAACCCTCTCTAAGGTATCAATATCCTTCTGAAGATACGGTCTCCAGTACTGTGTACAATACTCCAAGTGAGGTCTCACCAGTGTTCTGTACAATGGCATGAGCACTTCCCTCTTTCTACTGCTAATACCTCTCCCTATACAACCAAGCATTCTGCTAGCATTTCCTGCTGCTCTATTACATTGTCTGCCTACCTTTAAGTCATCAGAAATAATCACCCCTAAATCCCTTTCCTCATATGTTGAGGTTAGGACTCTATCAAATATTCTGTACTCTGCCCTTGGGTTTTTACGTCCAAGATGCATTATCTTGCACTTATCCACATTAAATGTCAGTTGCCACAATTCTGACCATTTTTCTAGTTTACCTAAATCATTTGTCATTTGGCTTATCCCTCCTGGAACATCAACCCTGTTACATATCTTAGTATCATCAGCAAAAATACATACCTTACCATCAAGACCTTCTGCAATATCACTAATAAAAATATTAAAGAGAATGGGTCCAAGTACAGATCCCTGAGGTACCCCACTGGTGACAAGTCCAAGCTTCGAATATATTCCATTAACTACAACCCTCTGTTGCCTGTCACTCAGCCACTGCCTTACCCGTTCAACAATATTGCTGCTGTAGCTCTTTGTCAAAGACTTTCAGGTAGCGAAGATAGAGTGCTGGTTAGTACCTTTTATAAATCTGCATTTATTCAGCATTGGGAGTTTTAGATATCTTAGATTTTAACCCTGGTCTTCTTAGCCATACAGGTAAGTACTGATCTATCTAGTTCCCAGCGAAATTTGATTTTGAAAAATCCTTAGACCTACAAAGGTATCTTATCTGTCACTGTTAGTGCTTTTCTAAGATAACTGAATGTTGTATAGATTCACAATAATCACATTTGATGCCCCATTTTTTAAGCTATCTGATAGTACTTCTCTAAGGCAACTAAATTGTTGGTTAGGTACCCCTAATAACCCTGACGCGCGTTTCGCCGATTAGCTCATCAGAGGGTAACCGGGCAGTTGAAATTTCCTGGTTTAAATAGGAGATACTACAATTTTATTGGTGCAGAGGTATTTGAATGTTCCAATAGTGTCACTGTGTGACAGATGACGTAATTATCACTGGGAATGAGGGTGGTAATAAATTTGCGGAATGGATTGAAAACTGCATGTGTCCTTATGGGCTTCCTATTATGATAAATATATTGGGAAAGTAACTTTTCAGTTTAGACATCCAATAAAGAAGAGAAGACAAAATATTATAAAAAGAAAGTAAAAAATAATAATGAATAATAATAAGTAAATAAGATGTAATCCTAGTATTTGGTGTTAATATGCTGACAAGAACTATTAAAGTCATATTGCATATTTTGGGAGCCGATGTTTATATATACATACAAAGAACTCCCTGGACGGAAACAAAATAATGATAGTGATATACTCTGAGCAGTTAGTATTAATATGTAAACGATACATTGGTCTAATCTTGTTTGTAACCCATGTCTTTTAAACAGTTCCCTAGATTTCCCTAATGGGTAAAGTCTAAGAGGTTTATCATGAATATACACCCTATTGCTGTTTATATCTGTTGCTATTTATATCCCTAAAGTTGTTTAAAGGTCCTGAAAATTATTAAGGTTTACCCAAAAAATAACATTCATAGACAGTGACGAGGTAAAACACGTAGGCTATAAACTCTACTGAGCAGGGCCCCACCACCTTCTGCTTCTATATTTGTTATTGCAGCTTTTTGTTTGTTAATCAACCTCTTTTACAGCATATGTTAGTGGTTTATAAGTACCAATATTAATAATAAAATACAGAGGAAAGGAATAGGATAATATAATTTACGTTGTATTGCCACTAGATGTCAGCATCATTCCATGTTGAGAAAGAGAGGCAGAGACACAAAAGACCGAAAGAATATTCTTTCCTGGGATCTATCTATCTATCTATCTATCTATCTATTTGTGATCAGGAATATACAAGCCGATAGAGTAGAAATATGGATTTATACTATGAAACAATTTAAAAGAAATGAAAGTCGCTTGAAGTGTGCCGGAACCGACGAGAGGTCAGGCCTGTAATAAAGATATTATGCAATTCAATCATTTATTAAACACATAATGTTATTACAATCTAACTTCCTTCTCTGGTTGTGGTTCATACTTGCAATATACAGAAGATTTCCAGCAACCCATGTTTTTAACCCCTTCAGTGCCACGGAAGGGGGACCCTGAGGGTGAGGGTTCCCAAGGATGACATAGTGTCAGGAAAAGGGGTTTGTTTTCCTGACACTATAGTGATCCTTTAAGTATACAGAACAGTTCAGCTTTCCTAGCTGTGGATGAGTATGGAATGTTCTTTATTATTATTATTATTATCATTTATATGGCGCCAACAGATTCCGTAGCGCTTTACAATATTTTGAGAGGGGGGATGTAACAATAAATAGGACAATTACAAGAAAACTTACAGGAACAATAGGTTGAAGAGGACCCTGCTCAAATGAGCTTACAGACTATAGGAGGTGGGGTATTAGAAACATTATGACAAGAAATATCAAGTAGGAGTGAAGCAGAGCTGGAGGAGAGACCAAAGCACTGTCCCATAGGAGAGAGCAGGAGACAGGTATGTAAGGTAGAGATTACTCTGGGAGGCCATAAGCTTTCCTGAAGAGATGGGTTTTAAGGCCCTTCTTAAATGATTGAAGACTAGGGGAGAGTCTGATGGCAGTAGGCAAGCTATTCCATAGGAGAGGAGCCGCCCGCGAGAGGTCCTGCAAGCGCGAGTTGGCCGTACGGGTGCGAGCAGCGGTCAGGAGGTGGTCACGGGCAGAGCGGAGGGTACGAGGAGGGGCATATCTATGGATTAGTGAAGAGATATAAGTGGGGCTAGAATTGTTCAGTGCTTTAAATGTGTGGGTTAGCACTTTGAATTGACTCCTATAGCATACAGGGAGCCAATGTAAGGACTGGCAGAGGGGTGAGGTGTGAGAGGACCGACTAGAGAGGAAGATCAGTCTAGCTGCAGCATTCATGAGAGACTGTAGCGGGGCAATACGGCTTTTGGGGAGACCAATCAGGAGAGGGTTACAGTAATCCATGCGGGAAATTACTAGAGCATGGACAAGCTCCTTGGTAGCATCTTGCGTAAGAAAGGGGCGAATGTGGGCTATGTTTTTGAGTTGGAACCTACAGGACTTGGCAACAAACTGGATGTGAGGCTCAAAGGTCAGACCAAAGTCAAGTATGACGCCAAGACAGCGCTTGCAGGGGTGGACTTATGTGGATATCACTGAGTTGAAGGGAGAGCGAGAGAGGAGGATCAGTATTAGGAGGAGGAAAGACAAGGAGTTCAGTTTTAGAGAGGTTAAGTTTCAGAAAGCGTGAGGACATCCAGTCAGATATGGAAGAAAGGCAAGCAGTGACACGTTGCAGGATGGCAGGGGAGAGGTCCGGGGAGGAGAGGTAGGAATAGTCCAGGATCTGTAGCTGGATGGTGGACTTGGAGGATCGCTTAGTCTGCCGGAGGAACCCTGGTCCAAAACATTAGACATACTATAAAGGAAAAAAGGAAATTTGAATGAGCTATTATAATTATGAGAAATATGGAACTGACAGCCTACTGCTAAAGCCAAGTGGCAAAATGATATAACTACGTAATTTGTGACAGGTGAGGCTCTGCTATTTGCCCAGCAGAGAGGCTCTATTAATCATTTGGCCCAATGGGAAATTGGAGCCATAATCGTATATAGCGGGGTGTTGGCCTCTCGATGGCTTTTAATAAGATTTAAGATAGAGTGGACGTGCAATATGTGAAACCAAACTATGCAACTTACGAGGCAATAAATATAAGATTGGCCAATTGAGTCGGTTCCTCCATGATTGAAGATGCAAGTTGGCCTTGTGGGACCATTATCATTGGTAAAGAAGATGAGAAACCTAAGTCTGTTTTGGACAGCAATCAAACCTAATGAGTCAGTTTCAGCTATGGTTTTTTTTTTCCATACATTAAATCCTAAAAGCTTTATATTCTAACCAATTTTAGACCAGCAGAGTTTTTGTGCAGCCTATACAAACAAACCAACTGTTAATATGGAAATAATAACATGCACTTGGTGACAAACGCTCCTTCCCACGTACATTTGCCACGCACGCCTGGAGGAGTGTGGAAGCCGGCCTCCTGCCCACCGACTATGGTCCATGTTGGACACACCGTTTGGGAGTTACCCTGCCCAGCCGCAATTAGTAGCTTTCCCTGGGTGCCCCTGGTTCGGCACTTACTCTTCATGTGAATGGAAGTGAACGCTGGCTCCCTGACAGCTGTTCGCATGAACCAAACCTACGAATAGTCCTCAGCGGTACTTAGCTGTGACCACTATGGAACTAATTTTGGCATGAGGACTTTGTGGGTCCCCTGGTCAGAACTTTAACACGGTGGGGTTTCCCCTACACTGCATGGATCTGAGCGCTCTTTGGATAACTTGGGCACTCAGATCAGGGATCTTTGGGGATATATTATTTGTGGTTATTTTATGTTTTTATTATGTTTTAGGGTACTTTTATGTTTTTATATTTTGAGTTGGCCTCTTTGTTACTGGGAGATAATTAGCTTACCGGTCTTTAACGCAATTATCTCCCATGCCCAGGGATTCCTGGGAGGGTCTTCTGCTGAATACAGGGGTCTGTGCATAAAAGGCCAAGTTTGGCTCATTTAAATCAGTTGTACTTCCAGAACTATGTGTTGTCTAGTTATTGGGAGGGGAAAGGGCTAATACATGCTCAGCACCTTGTTCCAACTCGTGGAGGATTCAGTGGGGAAAGTCCTTGTAAGGACTACAGCTCTCAGGACTATGTGTCGTCCAGTCCCTGGGAGGGAATAGAGTTAGTCCACTAACCTGCTCCAGGAAGGAGAGGCTCTAGGAGGACTCCAGTCAAGCCACGGCGAGTGGGGCAGAAGCGCTGAGGTTTACCCCGGGTTCCAGCTAGGAAGGGATCCTTGCCTAAGGTACCCAGCTGGGGTACAGGGAGCTCCACTACTGTTCTGAAAGTGAAAATACATACCTGATAATTAAGAATTACCACTACCTCTTAGGTTCTTTCTTGACATTGAATCTTGAAACTGAAACGTGATACATGGTTTAGGCCCCAGGGAGAGTGCGCAGCTTAGCGAACAGGGGCACATGTATGAGTGTGGGATGGATGATGCATGGTTGGCTGTATTCTACATGTATGAGTGTGGGATGGATGGTGCATGATTGGCTATGTGCTACGTGTGGGAGTGTGAGATGTGAGGAAGTGGGTGGTGACAAAACAGACTGACCTCATTGCCACTTAGGAGCCGGGCCAGCAACAAGTTTCCCGCCCACCCTCCCTTTGCTGCTTTGGGCCCGGGTGGTTGTCACAGCGAGGCGGGGCATGTCCTTGCCAAATAAGGGATGGTAGATTAGTCTCATCCTCCCCCTGTCTCTTATGGTGAACCTGGAGGAGGTACCAGGTTGGACGTGTCCCCACTGGGTTGTAAGTCGACCGGTGGGGAGCATTATGGTTGGGCCCCACCGAGCGGAAAATCGGCTGGTGGGGAGCCCTGAAAAGGAAGAGGTTTTATTATGCCGAGGGGGGTAGGTGAGAGCCTTGGGGAAGTTAGATTGGCAAAGACGGTTTTCTTGATTACTGTATAAAAAGTGTTTATGTTAATTTATTATGTTATTTGTTTAAGGAGTTATACAGTATTTGGTGATGTTAATAAATGCTGTGGCCTGTTTTTCCCAAGAAGTTGTCTGTCGTTATTTGAAGGGGTAAGTTATGGTTCTTATGAGGGGAATGCTATCCAATGCCCACTACGTACATACATGGATTGGTTACAACCTAATATTGAAAAGAACATGGAATGCAGGAATTACTGACAGTTTTACCATAACGGCGAACACTAAGGAGAATACAGGTGCAAATCTACAAGCAAAATAAGAAATCAAAAAGGAACAAAATCGTCTAACACTGTCTAACACAAAATTATAGCGCAAATAAAGAAGCACTTAGAGGATGAAGAGTGATTATTCGCCTTAGGGTGCCTCCCCTGATATCCTTTTTCAGCAGCACTGGAGGTATAGTGAGCAGGACTCAGGTAGAAAAAACTGCTATTTATTATTAAAATAAGTGTATAAAAACAATTAAAATATGAAGAAATGTAAAAACACAAATTTGCTACATGTTTCGTCCCAAAGGGACTTCCTTAAGGGCCTCCAAACAAGCAGTTACTGCTTGTTTTTTTGTATTTTAATTAATATAATTTTGTTACCTGTTAGTGCATTTATTTTATTTTACTTTGTATTTAGTTGCTTTGTTTGGATGTCCTTGAGGAAGTCCCTTTGGGACGAAACATGTAGGATTTTTCCTAGCAACTTATTTGTGTTTTTATATTTCTTCATATTTTAAGTGTTTTTATACACTAATTTTAATAATAAATAGCATTTTTTTTCTACCTGAATACCTGAGTCCTGCTCACTATACTTCCAGCGCTGCTGAAAAACGAGGAAGGCGGTTTGGGTCAGCCCCCCATGATATCGGGGGAGGCACCCTAAGGCGAATAATCATTCTTCATCCTGTGAGTGCCTCTTTATTTGCGCTATAATTTTGTGTTATACAGTGTTATACTATTTTGTTCCTTTTTGTTTTCCTTTTTTGTTTGTAGATTTGCAGCTGTATTCTCCTTAGTGTTCGCTGTTTCCATATTGTTTTATAAGGAATATAGTCTGGTATATTCCTGGAGAAGGCTGTCACCACTATCCATAGAGATAAGTGTATCTTTCCATCACACTATTGATTTTAAGTGCAGATAAGATTTTGTTATTTACCACAACATAGGACAACAGAAAAATGTACAGAAAGTATCAATAAGTGCTGAATCATGGATTTTCTGAGAGAACTATAACTTGCAACAATGTAAGAAAGCAACAAAGTACAGTAGGGATCGGTACAGTAACATGTATACTTGTAGAGCCAGTAACTTGGTAACTTGTTGAAATATTTTATTGCGAGCGTCTAGGTAGTCAGGTAAAACCTTAATACGGTTTATGTATATTTACGCTCATGATTTGCTGAACGCCGTGTTTAAAAAACCTGCAGGAGAATTTGTGCTCTGGAACCCTGTAGCACACGCTTCTGAATATTGACAGGAGACCTTCCTTTCTGCAGCTGACCGTGAGGCAGCAGGCACTCAAGGTGGCTTAGACCGTCGTCCGAGGGGTAAGTTGTTAGGGAAAGGATACCAGGACGCCCACGTGTCAAAGAGCCTACGTCTGATGCCAGATGGTCGATTAGGTGGTAAAGTCGGCTGTAAGCTATGTCAGGCCACGGCATTCACGGAAATCTTTCTCCGATGCCCCGTCTGATAGTAGTCTTCCATCGAGATACCAATAAAGACGAGGTACCAATACAAACCTAAACAAAAACAGAAAATTTACACACAAAATTACTGATATTTTCTTTTCCCTGATATAGGCCATGATAGCACTACGGATGGATATAGCTCCTCCAACTCCTCAATTGGACAAGAACCACTTCCTAATTAAACAATAAAAGAGAGACTCCCTCCCCTGTCCCCTCAGTCTTAGTAAAGCTACAAGCAAAAGTAATTAGAAAGTGTGAAACTAGTGCTGCCTTGGCCTATATGCAGTTAAAAAAATATCCGTAAGTATTGTGCAAATTTTCTGTTTTCCCTGATATATCCTTGGCAGCACAAGGGATGGGTTATACCCAAGCTGAAATGTGCAAGGGAGTGCAAGAAAACCAAAACGTCAAATCTAATGCAAACCAACCACCCCCTTTATTTATTTATTTTTTTTTTTTATTAATTATAAGGCAGCAGAAAGGACACTTTCACCAAATTCCAAGGTAGGGGATCTGACCACATCCAGCGGATAGTGATGAGTAAAGGTGTTAAATGAGGACCATGTTGCTGCTGAACAAATGCAGTCCAGAGAAATATTGGCTGCAGCTGCCCATGAAGAGGCCAATGATCTGGTAATGAGCCTGAAGACTTGATTGGACTGTGTGACGAAATGTCGTTTGTCACTAGATTTTTAGGTGACAAGTTAGGTGACAAGTTGCCTTTGCCCCTGGCTGTTGGAGGAGCCTGAGTGCCAGCCTCCTGCCTCATGACTATGGCCCTGAGTTGTATGGTACTTTACAAACATTATTTGGGCTAATGGATTTATATTGTGCTGCTGGCCCTTTAAGTACTGCATTGTGGTTTATGGACTTGTATTGGACCATGCTGGCCCTTTAAGAACCGTCTGGGGATATATTGAGACTTTGTATGACAATTTCCCTTTAAGCCTGTGTCCCCAGACTTGGTTAAAACCCTTTGTTCCTGGCTATTTCCCACTTGGTTAAGTAAATGGGGCTTACTGAACCAAGTACCACACAAGTGGACCACCCAGAAGTGGAAGTGTGCAGGCAATTTACCTCCCAGGCTGGGAGCATGCTGTAGGTAAATTGCCGAAGGCTGGGGGGCCACCATTCGATAAACGAACACGTGGCGGCGGCCATCTTTAATTCAGCTGAAGTTTTATCTTCTCCAGACTTCAATTCATTCGACAGTGAACTGACTTTAACATGGGAAATAGACCGACCGCACAGCCTGATTCTCTGGAACTGTTTTGGGCATGAAAATGTGCTTGCGGTCGATCATAAAGGACTCCCAGCTAACATTTTATCTACTGGGGGGATTTGTATGATTTTTGGGTATGTTTATATTTAAAGTGTGCTGATTCTGAATATGTATGTTTTATGTGAATATGATGCATATTTTTAAAGTTACAGTATATGTATAAAAAGTGTATTTTTCCTGCCTGTGATAAATTACAGTAACCCATTGTGTTCAGTAATTATATCACAGGCAGAGGGGAGGGATTGTATGTTTGTGCTGGGTGTGTTTTACGGTTTTCCTGTAAATGATTGGTTGTACTGTGTCCCACCCTGTGGGATGTCCCCTTGCATGGGGACTTGCATAAAAGCCAGTGCGTGGTCATTAAAAGTCAGATCATCTTGTACCTTCATGAAGTTTCGGCTCATGTTTGGGGGATTGGAGAACTACACTCTGGGGATTGCTATAATCACTATACTCCCCAGGGTATAATCACTAAGCTCTGCTGCTCTCTGGAATTCAGAGAGGTCGACCTACTGGAAGCTGGACCCTGGTCTTGGGTCCAGAGTGGGTGGAGACGGTGAGACCCCAACCAAACTGCAGCGGTTCGTGGGGTCTGCAGTGGTTATGGTGTCGGGCAGAGTGCTTGGAGTCCTCGGAAAGCACTAGGAGCATCCGTCAGCGGAAGGTACCCGGTCGGGGTGCCAGCGGTTCCGTTACAGACTGCAATACCGGAAGCTTCATCCATCGGCCAATAGAAGAAGAAGAGGCAGCTTGACTCCTCTTGTATCCCGAAGGAATGATTATAAGTTAGATGATTTTCTTATTTCTGAGGTACAGTTTAGGTAAGTAGACAAACAACAAACCAGATCCAGACTATGCCATTTCTTTTCTTCCTCAGATGAGGGATGAAGAAAAAAAAGCTGGTAAGCTAATGTCCTAATTCATATAGAATGAGGATACTACTTTAGGACGAAATGCTAGAATAGTACGCAGAATAACTCTGTTTTCTTGCAGAATTAGAAAGGGGTATTTGCAGAAAAGTGCTCCAAGCTCCGAGATTCTTCTTCCTGAAGTAAGTGCCACCAGAAGCATGGTTTTAATTATCAATGTCAGGAGAGAATTACTATCTAAAGGTTCTAATGGAGTACCAGACCTGGCCTGCAAAACCAGAGGTAAGTCCCAAGGAGGAGAGCAAGACCTCAAAGGAGGGCAGAGCTTGAAGATGGCTTGAAGAAACCTTCCAACATCAGGATCAAATGCCAATTTCTAATTTAAAAGAACAGAAAGAGCTGAAATCTGTACCTTCAAGAAACTAAGGATTAGACCTTTATCAAATCCATCTTGCAAGAATTGCAAAACATCACTAATACTGGGTGACAGAGGAAAAATTTAGTGGATGATACACCAGTTACAGAAGATGTCCCATATTCGATAGTAAGCTGAAGAAGTCAACTTGTTTCTCGTGTTAAGCAGGGTACTGATTACAGATGTAGAGAAACCTTTACTTGAGAGGTGTTGCCTTTCAATTTCCATGCCATCAAGTTGAGAGAATGAGGTCCTGGGTGAAAAACTGGGCCTTGGTGCAGAAGATGATGATTGTCTAAGACAGTTGTTCCCAACCTTTTTTCACTCGAGTACCCCTTGGCAACCCATTTCCATAAATTGTACCACTCATATTAGCGAAATGTTTGTAATGTACATAGCTGTTATTTCACATATAGCTCTCCCTGCTCTCACCCAGGCTCTTCCTGCTCCCCCCCTCTGCCCCAGGCTCTTTCTGCTCTACCCCAGGCTCTACCTGCTCTCCCCCTCTGTCCCAGGCTCTCCCTGCTTTTCCCCTCTGCCCCAGGCTCTCCCTGCTCTTCCCCTCTGCCCCAGGCTCTCCCCCATTGCTCCAGGCTCTCCCTGCTCTCTCCCTCTCCCTCATGCTCTCCCCCTCCTCCCCAAACAGTTCCTGCTCCCCCCCTCTGCCCCAGACAGTCCCTACTCTCCCCCCTCTGCCCCAGACAGTTCCTGCTCTCCCCTCTGCCCCAAACTCTCCCCCTTTCCCCCTCTGCCCCAGGCTCTCCCCAACTACCCCAGGCTCTCTCTGGTCTTCCCCACTGCTCCAGGCTCTTCTGCTCTTCCCCTCTGCCCAGGCTCTCCCTGCTCTGCCCCTCTGCACCAGTCTCTCCCTGCTCTGCCCCCAAGCTCTCCCTGCTCTCCCCTCTGCCCAGAGTTCTCCTGCTCTCCTTGTGCCTGGGCTCTCCCACTACCCCAGACGGTCCTGCTCTCCCCGCTCTCCCCCACAGCCCCAGGCTCTCCCTGCTCTCCCCTCTTCCCCAGGCTCTCCCTGCTTTGCCCCAGGCTCTCCCTGCTCTGCCCCAGGCTATCCCTGCTCTCCCCCTCTGCCCCAGGCTCTTTCTGCTCTCCCCCTCTGCCCCAGGCTCTTTCTGCTCTTCCGTCTGCCCCAGGCTCCCCACACATGCAGATACACTGATACAAACACTGACACTCATATAGACACAGACACACAGATACACACATTGACACATACACAGATACAGACATACAGATACACACACTGACACACATACAGATACACACTGACACAAACACACAATTGCATACAGATACACACACATACAATTACATACAGATACACATACTGACACACACATATATACACTGACACATACATACAGATTCAGACACACATACATACAGATTCATACACACACATACATACATACATACATACATATTCAGACACTCAG
>OW240912.1:56876311-56951717 GCA_933207985.1 Pelobates cultripes
AGACACCCACATACAGATTCAGACACCCACACAGATTCAGACACACACACATACAGATTCAGACACTCACATATACACACAGATTCACTCACACATAGATACAGATTCAGACACATACATACAGATTCAGTACCCACACAGATTCAGACATACACATACATACAGATTCAGACACCCACATAGATTCACACACACACATACAGATTCAGACACCCACACATACACACACAGATTAAGACACACATACATACATACATACATACACATACATACAGATTCAGACACATACACATACATACCTATTCAGACACTCACACATACATACAGATTCAGACACACATACACACAGATTCAGACACCCACACATACATACAGATTCAGACACACGTACATGCATACAGATTCAGACACATACACATACATACAGATTCAGACACCCACACATACATACAGATTCAGACACACATACATACAGATACATACAGATTCAGACACCCACACATACATACAGATTCAGACACACGTACATGCATACAGATTCAGACACATACACATACATACAGATTCAGACACCCACACATACATACAGATTCAGACACACATACATACAGATTCAGACACCCACACATACGTACTGATTCAGACACCCACACATACATACTGATTCAGACACCCAAACAAACATACAGATTCAGACACATACATACAGATTCAGACACACACACACACACACAAACATACATACAGGTTCAGACACACACATACATACATAAGGATTCAGACACACACATACATACAGATTCAGACACACACACATACAGATTCAGACACTCACAAATACAGATTCAGACACCCCCACATACATACAGATTCAGACACACATACAGATTCAGACACATACGCATACAGTCAGGTCCATAAATATTGGGACATCTACACAATTCTAATCTTTTTGGCTCTATACACCAACACAATGGGATTGAAATGAAACAAACAAGATGCGCTTTAACTGCAGACTTTCAGCTTTAATTTGAGGGTATTTACATCCAAATCAGGTGAACGGTGTAGGAATTACAACAGTTTGTATATGTGCCTCCCACTTTTCAAGGGCCCAAAAGTAATGGGACAATTGGCTGCTCAGCTGTTCCATGGCCAGGTGTGTGTTATTCCCTCATTATCCCATTTACAAGGAGCAGATAAAAGGTCCAGAGTTAATTTCAAGTGTGCTATTTGCATTTGGAATCTGTTGCTGTCAACTCTCAATATGAGATCCAAAGAGCTGTCACTATCAGTGAAGCAAGCCATCATTAGGCTGAAAAAACAAAACAAACCCATCAGAGAGATAGCAAAAACAATAGGTGTGGCCAAATCAACTGTTTGGAACATCCTTAAAAAGAAAGAACGCACCAGTGAGCTCAGCAACACCAAAAGACCCGGTGGATGACCAAAGAATTCTTTCCCTGGTGAAGAAAACACCCTTCACAACAGTTGGCCAGATCAAGAACACTCTCCAGGAGGTAGGTGTATGTGTGTCAAAGTCAACAATCAAGAGAAGACTTCACCAGAGTGAATACAGAGGGTTCACCACAAGATGTAAACCATTGGTGAGCCTCAATTACAGGAAGGCCAGATTAGAGTTTGCCACAGTTCTGGAACAACATCCTATGGACAGATGAGACCAAGATCAACTTGTACCAGAGTGATCCGAAGAGAAGAGTATGGAGAAGGAAAGGAACTGCTCATGATCCAAAGCATACCACCTCATCAGTGAAGCATGGTGGTGGTAGTGTCATGGCATGGGCATGTATGGCTCCCAATGGAACTGGTACTCTTGTATTTATTGATGATGTGACTGCTGACAAAAGCAGCAGGATGAATTCTGAAGTGTTTCGGGCAATATTATCTGCTCATATTCAGCTAAATGCTTCAGAACTTATTGGACGGCGCTTCACAGTGCAGATGGACAATGACCCGAAGCATACTGCAAAAGCAACCAAAGAGTTTTTTTAAGGGAAATAAGTGGAATGTTATGCAATGGCCAAGTCAATCACCTGACCTGAATCCGATTGAGCATGCATTTCACTTGATGAAGACAAAACTGAAGGGAAAATGTCCCAAGAACAAGCAGGAACTGAAGACAGTTGCAGTAGAGGCCTGGCAGAGCATCACCAGGGATGAAACCCAGCGTCTGGTGATGTCTATGCGTTCCAGACTTCAGGCTGTAATTGACTGCAAATGATTTGCAACCATGTATTAAAAAGTGAACGTTTGATTTATGACTGCTAATCTGTCCCATTACTTTTGGTCCCTTAAAAAGTGGGAGGCACATATACAAACTGTTGTAATTCCTACACCATTCACCTGGTTTGGATGTAAATACCCTCAAATTAAAGATGAAAGTCTGCAGTTAAAGCACATCTTGTTTGTTTCATTTCAAACCCATTATGTTGGTGTATAAAGCCAAAAAAGATTAGAATTGTTTCGATGTTCCAATATTTATGGACCTGACTGTACATACAGATTCAGACACATACACATACATACATATTCAGACACCCACACATACATACAGATTCAGACACACACATACATACAAATTCAGACACACACATACAGATTCAGACACCCACACATACATACATATTCAGACACACATACAGATTCAGACACATACACATACATACAGATTCAGACACCTACACATATATACAGATTCAGACACACATACATACAGATTCAGACGCACATACATACATACAGATTCAGACACATACACATACATACAGATTCAGACACACACCCACACATGCATACAGATTCAGAAACACACATACATATAGATTCAGACACTCACTCATATACATACAGGCTAACATTTTAGCCACCCTCCAGGTGCTACCTTTTGGCAGCAGGAGGGTGACTTCCATTGCTGGGGGTGTTGGTGATTCCTGCTTCCTCTCCCGGTGCAGACCCCACATCTCGAGTCGACGCCTCCCGTGCGGCACAGAGTAAGTCAGCTGGGAGGCTTGCACTTTCTCCCAGCTCTCCAGGCGGCTTAGAGGGGTCCCGGTCACGCAATTAAAGTAACAGAGTGCGCGACTGTGGTGGCAGAGGTCCATCGGATGGCCCTAAGTGCATGGGCCATCCGATGGACTGGCGGTTCCCAGCCCGTGTGGTGCGGCTGCATGGCCAAAGCTGCCATTACCGATTTTGGTTCGCGTACCCCCTGGGGCACTGAATTGTACCCCTGGGGTTACGCGTACCACAGGTTGGGAACCGCTGGTCTAAGAGATTCAGAGGGAGGTCCTGAGAAAGCTTCTGCAGCAGTGAAAACCAAGGGCGTCTGGGCCAATTAGGGATCAGAGCCAGAATGGTCACTTTTACTTGTAGGATTCTCCTCTGGGGAAAAACATATCCCAGATGGAATTTCCACTCGCAACAAAGAGCATCCGTGTCCTCCGCCAAAGGGTAAGATTAATGTGAGAAATCTTCCCACTTTGAGATTACTGGCTATGGCCATTAGTTCTACTTGAGGTAGGCCCCACTTCTGGACTATCGGGTCGAATGCCAGAGGAGATAGTGCCCATTCAGTTAGGTCCAGATTTACTCTGCTTAGGAAGTCTGCTACTAGATTGTTCTTGCCCAGGAGGTACACTGCCTTGATTACCTTCAAATTATTTTCTGCCTTGGACATCAAGGGAGTCAAAACCATAAAAAAAAGGCCACCCCCCCCCAAATGCCCAGGGCAAATGCCTAGTTAGCCTTAGCGGTCTGCCCAGCTCCCTCGTGCGCCGCAGAGTGAGGCTGGGAGCCGGAATATGATGTCATATTCCGGCTCCCAGCCTCACTCTGTGGCGCGCGAGGGAGCTGAGCAGAGTGCTCAGAGGAAGTGCTCCCTCGCCAGCCGCCCATCCAGCAGCCAGCCCATCAGCCACTGGACCACCAGGGAGAAAGAGGAACCTGTAGCATTCCCATAGGTAAGGAGGCTGGGGCGGGGGGGGGTGTTAAATAAAAAAAATAAAAAAAGTGTTAATGTGAGTGATTGTGTGTGTGTCTGACTGTGTGTTTATGTCTGACTGTGTGTTTGTGTCTGACTGTGTGTGTGTCTGACTGTGTTTGTGTGTGTGTGTTTGTGTCTGACTGTGTGTGTGTGTGTTTGTGTCTGACTGTGTGTGTTTGTGTCTGACTGTGTGTGTGTGTGTCTGACTGTGTGTTTGTGTCTCACTGTGTGTTTGTGTCTGACTGTGTGTGTTTGTGTGTGTCTGACTGTGTGTGTGTGTCTGACTGTGTGTGTTTGTCTGACCATGCGTGTGTCTGACTGTGTGTGTGTCTGACTGTGTGTGTGTGTTTGTGTCTGACTGTGTGTGTCTGTGTGTGGGTGTGTGTATTTAGAAGGTGGGGCGGGGGGAAAGGGTTGGGTGGGGGTGGCACAGGGGGAGGGGGGCGTCTGAGTTTTGTCCTGCCTAGGGCAGCACAAAACCAGGATACATCACTGCCTCCCTGGTGGTTGATGTAGGTCACCGCAGATATATTGTCTATCCTTACTTTTTTTTAGTTTTATTGAGCATCTGCTTAGAAAGACAAACATATATGATAACAATACATCATCGGTAAACATAGACATGAACTTCGACATAGCATGTGTGATTTATTTAGAAGTATGCTGGTTACGTGTGGTGTTTCCCACTCCAGTCCGGGGGTGGGGGTCCAACATGTGTTGAACGCTTCATGGTCGGTCCTCCATCCTAAGGGTGGTGTACCTGGGAGAACCAAGGCAGTAAGTCCCATGCATTGGGTGATCCATAGTGTGATGTGAACCATAGTGTGATGTGAACCTGGGCTTCTCCCAGTTGCTCCCGAGCTGTGTTTTACCTCCCTGTCTGGTGGTCTCTAACCTGTGTGGGTGGTACCTTGTAGGAAGTGTAGCCAGGGTACCCATGTGATTCTATATTCCTCGTATTTGTGGGAAAAGGAGTAAGAGAGTTCCTCCTTTGTTCTATTGGAATCTACTTTAGTGATCCATTCTCTAATGAAGGGGACCCTGTTTTGTTTCCATTTTTTGGGAATTAGACCATTTGCAGCGGTGAGCAGTTGGTTTAACAATAGTCGCTGGTGTTTAGCCATGGGGAGGGGGTATAGCATGAAAAGCATGACTTTAAATTTTAATCCCTGTAATTGTGTGGATGAGGTCTACTTGCTTTTTACAATAATCTTGTATAATGGGGCATGTCCACCAAAAGTGTCCTGTGGTGCCCTCAGTATGTTTGCATCTCCAACATGTGTTTGGTGAGTTGGGGAAAAATCTGATGCGGGTTGGTGTGTAGTGTCACCTTGATATCCGTTTATAGTTACTCTCGTGGGTGTTGTTGCTTATTGATGAGTGAAAGATGTTAGTAAATACTCAGGTCCACTCATTGGAGTGCAATGCAATGCCCAATTCCTCCTCCCAGTGTTTTATGAAGTCAGGTATATGATTGTTGGGTCATTGATGTAGGAGTTTGTAGAAGGTGGAAAAGTGACTTGTCCATATTGTGTGTTGAGTACTGGAGGGCTCAAATATCGTAGGTTTTCTGTGCCCATGTAGGAGTGTTGGTTCCGACTGTATATAGTGAGTGAGTATGCGTATGTCTAAACCGAAGTAGTTCCGTTTGTTTTGCGTGCGGTACTAGGTCTGTATAGGGTATTACTCCTTTATCGTTCAGCACATTCCCTAAGAGGAAATGGTGTGTTGTGGTCTTGAATGCCCGGAATGTTGCTGGGTGGCAGCCTAGGAGGAAGAGTGGGTTTCCCATTAATTGGTATAGAGGGGAGGGATGTGGCGCTATATTACGTTCCCTTCTGATTGTGGTCCATGACCACAAAGTGGGGGTTATCGTGGGGTGCGGGGCATATGTTGGTTCCATATGTCAGGTCTAGCGAAGCAGCTAGATTCTATCTGAACCTATTGTTTAGGATTTTGGGGGGTGTGCCCATTCATATATCCTCGTAAGCATTATGGCCTTGTGATAGGTTTCTAGGTCTGGGAGTCCCAGGCCACCCTGTGACTTGCTCCTAACCAGGCACTTATGCTGGAGTCTAGAGTGTTTCCCCACCCATATGAAGGTGGTAAGAAGGCGTTTTGCTCGTGTGAAGAAAGGGGTAGGGAGTTTGATAGGTAGGGTTTATAGTAAATAAAGGAATTTGGGGAGGATCGACATTTTCAAGATGTGGACTCAGCATAGCCAACTGAAGTGTGGTTTGTTCCAGGCCTTGAGGTCTGTTGCTATATTGGCAAGTAAAGGTGGGAAGTTGAGGTTGAAGTTGTACGTGCTAGTGAGTTGGGAGGGTGCACTCCTAAGTATTTGACCAAATCTGGTGGCCATCGGAATGGGTATGCTTTTCGGAGCGTGGATTGAGTGGTGTGTGATAGATTTAGAGGTAGAATTTTGCTTTTGCTGATATTTAGTTTGAAATTTGAGATGTGGTTGTATATGTCTATTTCCTTCAGTAGGTGCAGTAGTGAGACTATGGGATTGGTGATCGTGAAGAGGAGGTCATCCGCAAAAGCAGAGATTTTGTATTCGTGGTTTGATACTTGTAGACCCTGTGTGTCTGGGTAGTCTCCTGCAGGAAAGTTCCATAGTCAGGATGAAAAGGAGAGGGGATAGGGGCACCCCTGTCTCGTGCCACTTGCTATATGCACCTTGTTTGATAATTGGCTGTTAATTCGTATCTTGGCACCTGGATTAGAATAAATGGCAGAAAGCCACTTTAGCCATTTTGGCCCGAAGCCCATGGCCTGTACGTCGCCTTCAGCATGGACCAGTCCACCCTATCGAATGCCTTTTCGGCGTCGATACTGAGGATGAGGCCCTGGGACTGTTCCCTCCCTAAGAGATGTGAGGTTTAGTAATTTTGTGGTGTTATTTTTGGCTTCTCTCCCAGGCACAAACCCAGCTTGATCAAGGTGGACCAGTCCCTGCAACAGTGGTCTGAGGTGGTTGGCCAGGATCTTTGTGAAGGTTTTTAGATTTATGTTGATTAGGGAGATCGGTCGGTAACTCGGGTTTGCTTACCCGAGGGTTGGGTAGCTGTTGAGGCGCGTTTGGGGTGTCCCATTTTTTTTATATCGCGTGGTGGTTGCGGATTGCCCTTTCTTGCCGACGGAGCTCAGCTAGCAAGCATCCATTCAAGTTCGCGGTTGGCTCTGCCCCCTGTCTATTCTTACTTTTACCCAGTTTTGCTTTAGAGAGGGAAAATAGAGCAGGGCTTGGAAGACTACTTGTAACTCCAAAATATTTTGGAACCTGATTGACAAGCATCCATAGTTAAGGTGACCCAAGGAATATTGTTCAGTGGGAATCCTTGATACAAATTTTGATCAATCAGCCACCATGACAGCTCCCTTTTGAGCCGTGATGATGGAAAAATTGCTTGATTCAAGTCTTTGTTTGTAACATAATGTTATTGGTTGTTATTGGTTTTATTATCTTTGTTTTAAATAAAACTAGTTTTTACCTTACCTGGACCTTCCTGATTTTATCCCTGAAGATTTTTTCCAGGAGAGCAACACTTTTTACCTCCTTGGTGGGGAGGAAACCACCTACGCTACACAGGATTGAGCAAAAAACGAATTTTTTGCTCTCCTTTTGTGAGTATACCTCCTTTTATTTTGCTTTTATAACAACAAAACAGAGAGCACTATTTTTCTGTTTTTATTCTCATTTTATGTATTTGGTGAATATATGTGACACTGCAATTTGGAGGGAAATACCCCCGGCGGTTTGACATTCTGATGCTTGACCCTGACCTACCATCTACAAGGAACCAACATATCCACAGGCGGGGATCATACCGCCCAGGCATATATATGGAGCTGAACATAAGCTCCAGAAAATATAAGTTACATTTTTCTTATTTTACCTCACCACCTATAGAATATACTTCACTATATTCTGTTTTCTGTGCTCATATTTCCCATACTGACTCACCAGCATACGAGTTTGAGGACACCCAGAAGCCGCTGCTTCCCTGTACCCTTGCCTGATCTACACCATTATCTAAGACGTAGACAGCATTCTCTTCTTGAAGTTTATTATCCAACCAAATTTCTGGAGAAGTAGAAGAACTCGATCTCAATTAAGAAGGCGCTGATCCTTGTTGTTTGAGAAGATCAGGATGTTGTTGAGATGATGGTATATAGAAATGCCTTACACCAGGATTTAAGCTATCAATGAAATAAGGATTTTCGAGAAAGTTCTGGTAGCCTTGCTTAAACCAAAGGGAGTTGCCCGAAATTAGAAAATGCTGGTGATGAATTGCGAACCTCAGTAACTTCTGTTATGGTGGAGCAATTGAAATATGAAAATAAGCATCCCGAAGGTCTATGGAAATCAACCAGTCTACTGAAGAGATGGCTTTGATAATGGAACTTAATGATTCCATCTTTAATTTTTTCACACACAGCTCTACATTTAACTTGTGAAGATCTAAAATCGGTCTCCATTCTCCCGATGCCTTTGGAGTAAGGAAAAGTCTTAAGTAAACTCCCAATCCTATTTTATTTATTTTTTAATGGAACTTTGAAAATTCTGCTGAAAGGGAAGTTATAAAAGAATGAGTGCTGATGCTTTTTCCGGTTCTTGGGGTATCCTTGTAGACACGAATCGAGTGTGAGGAATGGTGGAGAATTCCAAGAAGTAACCGTACTAGGATCTTTAGCACCCATTTGTCTTGTATCACTTGATCCCAGACCTCTAAGGAGCTTAGAAGTCTTGTTCCCACTCCCAATGGCTGGAATGGTGTCCCATCAGAATTGTTTTGAGTGTCTGGTACTGTCACCTCATGCCCAAGAGTTTTTGGAGTAAGAATATTCCCCTTTCCATGATTGAAATCAGGAGAACTCTCTACCAGGCTGGTAGCGTCTAAATTACTTATTCCGGAAGGAGCATCTTGATGCTACTGACAGGACCATGCTTCTGGAGATGGATATTACCAAATCTATAAAGTCAATAGCCAACTTAAACTTTATTCAAGGATTCCAACAGTCTGGATCTGCTGATCCCACTCGAAAAGTCCTCTTTGAGATCGTCCAGCCATTGTATTAAGGCTCTGGAAACTGATGTCATGGCCATGGCTGGACGAAGCCCAGAGCCAGAGGCAATATAGGCTTTAGATAAATTAGAATCCATACGCTTGTCATTGGATCAAGTAATGATCCAGCATTATCCATTGGAAGGGTGGTCTTTTTGGCCAAATGAACAATTGCAGCATCCACTTTGGGGTGCAAGATCCCAAGAAGCACTGCCATCCGATTTAAAAGGGTAAAGTTTAGAAAAACAACCCAAATAGAAACCCTTTTCTCAGATTTTTTCCATTCCTGTTTAATCAGGTCCTCAATAGCTTCATGCAATGGGAAAGTAGGATTGCACATTTTAGATCTGCAAAGCGCTTACTAGAAGCAGGTTCCTACTATCTCTTATCAAGATACAAGGTGTCACGAACCACCTTGATTAAAGCTTCAATCTTTCTATTGTCTATGAAGACAGGACAAAGACTGGGGACATATCTTCATCCGAACTGAAATCAGGATCTCCTTCAGCACTAAAAGATCTAGGTCCTTTAATTCGCTTTCTCAGCCTGCCGCAGACTGAAGGAACAGTGGAGGGAGTCTCTCTTTCATTGTTTAATTAGGAGGTGGTTCCTGTCCAATTGAGGAGTGGGAGGAGCTTTACCCACCTGTAGTGCTGCCATGGATATATTCAGGGAAACAAAAACGTGATTACCGCTGCTGCAATGAACACCTCCCACTTCCCGTTGTTGCTGCAGGTAAGGCGAAGGTTTAGTAGTACGTTTTAATTACATTAAATACTCTAAACAAAATCAACATTTCAGTTCTGTAACAAAACTTTCATCAGATCATTGTTAAAACATATAAAAAAAAATAAGATATTATTTATAAAAAACAAAACAAAACAATCACTTGCCCACCACCTGGGTCATGTTCCGGTATCCCAGGTGCATGTGCCACAAATTGTTATAGTTTCAAGCTTTATGTCATTGTGTAGCTACTTTGTATCACATGTTGCTGTGGATACCAGATCAGGGTTCCAAAAGCTTGTGTAAATCCATCACTGTGTCCTCTGTAAGCATAATCCACGTGGTGGTTTTGACTGCTACTATAAGCATCAGATTGTCATAGGAGTTTATGCGCCAGCCTGATTGCCAGATCGCAGCTCCAAATATCATTAGAGATCCTGCCACATGTATCTTATCCAACCCTGATATATCAAGTGCATATCATATATGTTCAAAAAATAAATATTAAAACATAAGAGCAAATACAAAAATTCCAATAATTCATGAGAACATAGTACCTATCATATTCCACTCAGTGATATTCAATATGCAAGATTTATGCCAAACTGTCATCCTAACTACAACCACATTTAGTCTCAATTGGACTAAATGTAAACAGATAAAATATAAACTACTACGTGACTGCAAATTGGTGTATGCCAAATGTACAAAGAAATTGCAAAAAAACAAATTATTTAAAAAGATAAACTACTCATAAAGTGAATACTAAAGCTATTGTATGTGTAAAGTGCATACCGGGCAAAACCATACTAAATATTAATCGAATATATTAAAGTGTAAATAAGAATATGTATCCCTCTTTATTTATAGGGGTTTAAATAATTATTTATAGGGGGTTTAAATAATTATTTACCACCCAGTGACCTAAGCTAAAAATGTGAAACATTTACTAAGAATATGAATACAAAAAATATGAATACAAAAGTGAATACTAATGTGAAATTACTAATGTAATAAAAAACGGTTTCTCATCTAAAAGTATTATTCAAAAACAAGAGTGATAAGTGTAACTAGAATTTGTGTGATAGTCATCAACTATCTCTATGTAAGTTACGTAAAGTGCAAATACATGCTTATTTTATAAAAATGGTGTAAATATAAATTTTTAAAACAGTTTTGATTCCCCTGATCCAGAAACATTCACGTTGTAATAAGTGTAGTAAGGGGTCCTCTCCTCTCCTTGCAATTGGAACGTGTTCAATGGCTATACATTTTAATTAGGTCAAGGGGTGCTGTTTCTCCAGAAAGTGTCATGCCACCGGTTTGTTGGATTTTCCATCCCTATACACTGTGCAGATGCTGGATCTATGGCCCGGAATTCATTCACAAAATTGTCTTTCCGTTTTGCCTACGTAATGTAGTCCACAAGGTCTCCCAAGTTTGTATATTACATATTCCATCTTGCAAGTGATTCTCTGTTTAATTGTATATCGCAAAACTGAGAATGAATGCTAAAATTGTTTAGTGGGAATTAAATGTCCCCATGTCACACACCACATACAACGTATACCACCTGCATTTTGAACCCTATTATGATCCTGCATATATCTTTGCACATGATCATTTTGGACTAAAAAGTCTCAAAGGATTTTATTCTTTTTATGGCAGGGTATTTGTTTTTGTTTGAAAATAGTAGGTAATGTGGAAATGTTGATCAATATGTTCCACTTTTTAACATTTACCACCAAACTATAATAGGTGTTTACTCGTAGCTTGGCAGTGGCGACCTCTGGTGTGGAGCTCCCTCATCATTATATGTGGATCACTCACCCCTTGCGCAAGGTTTTGGCAGTTTGGTCCATCTTCTTGGAAGGTTTTAATGGGTGTTTCCTCTTGGCAGGTTCCCGGGGTGTCCAATGCCGAGCTCCATCTCTTTACTGACGCGGCGGGGAGGGTTGGTTTTGGGGCCATCTTTGGGGCCCACTGGTGTGTAGACTCCTGGCTGGGGTCTTGGCATGCCGCAGGTTTAACGAAGAATTTGGTCTTCTTGGAACTTTTCCCTATAGTGGTTGAGGTGAAGCTCGGGGGGGGGGGATCTTTTACGAGATCGGAGGGTGTGATAATACAGGGGTGGTAATGGCCATTAACAATTTGATGGCTTCTTCCCCTCCTGTGGTTTGGCTTCTTCAGCACTTGGTTCTACGCTGCTTGATTTTGAATGTGTACTGTCTGGCTGTGCATGTCCCTGAGGTTGATGATATTACAGCGGATGCCCTTTCCCGTTTACAGTGGTGGGAGTTCAAGGCAGCAGCGCCGGGGCCGGACGAGGTGGGCTTTCCGTTCAGTCTTGCAGACTCTGCACAGATATGGCAGACTAAGGTTTCATGCATCATGGGCATGTCAGGGGAATTTTGCATCACTTTTCAGTGCTACAAAAGTGCATCACTTTTCAATGCTACTTGCACCTAGGTGTTACGGCAGGTAGGACTCTAAAATGCAAACTCAAAGCCACTAGAGACAGGCAGCAAGGAAAGTCCATATTACCAGTTCTTAGAGTGGTTGGACTAATTGCTAAGGATCATCAAAGAGCAAGCCAAGATCAAGAGTAGGAGAAGAGAGTATAAATAAATAGACAAGCAAAAGTTTGGAAGCACAGAGATCAGGATAAACAAATAAACTAGCCATGGTCAAACTCACAAATCTGAAAAGGAATGTGATATTGATAAAGGAGCTGTTAGCTACTGGCTGAAAGGGTCACGCAATACCTATGCTCAGTAAGGTAAATGAGCGGCTAGGCACAACAAGCTCCATTGTACTAATGATGCTAGAATCACAAAACTAATGAGTATGTATTCTGAATCACATCAAAAAAAATTAACCATGTAACTCTTCAGGCACACTCTGAGTCACGTAAAAATTGACACAAGAATGATATAACTATTCAGGTACACTTTGAATTTCATCATAGATGATGCAGGAATGTCATGACTCTCCATGAACACATGAGGTCGCATCAATAATGACGCCAGATTGAAGTGACCATGAATCAGAATAAGTGTTCGTCCAGGTCCTTCTCTCACCTTACTAAACTTATCAACTGGGTAATGAGATGGAAGAGGTGGATTTCTACATTTCATTTTATTTTACAAACTTCACAAGTACATATTTGTGAGACATAGGGAATGTGAAAACCTAATATTGAAAATTATCTTAAGTGAAAGTTTCCATTCAAATCTAAATAGGTTACTCCACTACCCAAATTAAAAAAAAAGTAGACATAACACAAAATTACAAATTACCCAAAATGAAACAATGCTTGCATTTAATTATGCATTTTTCGTTTGGGGTATACATAAAAAACAGCTTGCAAAAGCTGCAGATCTCTTGTCTGCTGCCTCACAACCCATCCTCTTTAAACCCAGCCCAGATTTTCTGTGGCTGTTCAATCACAGAATTCCCAATGCAGCTTAATGAGAAGTCTTTCCAAAGCAGGTGCTTGAAGCTTTTGTCTGCCTCTTGAGTTTAGCTCCACTGAACTAAACAAACCAGGGTGGTGTAACAAGTTTAATTTATAAAAATGTAAATTTCTATTGAAATCTGTACTTTTTGTAAAAAAAAAACAAAACATTCACAAAGAAAGCATTTCGGTAAGCTAAAGTTTAAGTGGGTCTAGAGTGTCCTTTTAATAATCTTATGTTTCACTTTCCTGTGATCACAATCTGTTAATCTGGCCTTATGTCAGCACAACATAATAATAATAATCAAAATGTATTTACTTTTCTCATTTTTTAATAGGTTAAACAAAGAACTTAGCAGATAGCGTGTCGTAGGTGCTTAAAAGGGAACCAAAACTTCTCTATAATTATTCCACTGAATAAAACATTGAAAGCCACAAGTTATGACCTTTTTCGTGTGTGGTTTTGTTTTCTTTTACATATGAAATAAAGATGTACCAATTGACATCACATTCCAGTTCATTCTTGACAAATACTGCAGCACTTATAGTACTAATAGTCAGGGCAACAAGGTGGAAGAACTCAGTTCCAGGATAGAGGTAGACATAGTATTGTTGAATTCTACAATTAATTTTATATTTCAGAGTTCCCAAACTCATATATGTTAAATGTAGGGCAATAGTAAATATATAATAAATAATCATGGCAAGTGATATAGATATTAAGGCAAACATGCTGGATAATATCACTGTGTGATTGATATATTTCCAGGAAGAATCCTAGCCTAGGAGCCGCCAATACAGGCTTCACACGGTTTCTGCCAGCTGACTATGAAGACGGCCATTCCTTTCCCCGGGGCTGGACAGCGAGCAAGCTTTGGAATGGGTTCCCCCTACCATTGGTAAGAATATGAGTATGAGTGTCGTATGCATGGATGGAGTCCATAATTTTGTGGGTGGGTTTTAATGCCATATATTTTACTTTTCAAAAATAAATATAATTTGAAGGTGAACTGTCACTTACCAGGATTTGTAATGTCACATTTATCCCGAGTATATATTTTATTATTAGCATTTACATAGCACCAACATATTTGGCAGTGATTTACAATTATAGAAAATTGAATCATGGGAAGCCCTGCTCAAACAAACGTATAATCTATGAAGATTTAAGGTGAACAGATATATCGTTTGGTGTCTTACCCACTAGCTGGTTTGAACCCGAGTTGTCCAGTTCTACGTCAGTTATATTACCATTGCTCTAACTAGCTAATATATATCCGTCCATCCATCCATCCGTCGAGATGCTTAAATTATAAGTGAATGGGAGTGTGGCCAGGATCGGAACTGTTCTGAGAAATTTTATATGACTTACTAATTACACTTACTAATAACACTTAATAAATGTATCCTATTTACACAGTAGTGAAAAAAGAAAAAAACCAAAGGTACAAAACAATGTGAATCACCAGAGTGACAAACAATAATAAATATATACAAACTGGATTATGTGGAAATATTCTGTCTCAGAAATATATCTGAAAAATACATAAAAACTATATAGTGTAATATTGTTACATCTAAATAGAAGCAAAGGTGGTAGAGAACTCACAAAATTAAGATGAAATCAAGCGTATCTCCCTCAATGAATAGGGAACTGCAGCAGTATAGAGGACCTCCAGCGATGATCCTGTATATACGGTTGTAGATCTTCTCATTCACTCCAAGTAAAGAGAAAAATAGATAGTGCAGATGGTACACAATATAACAATTTATTTTTAAATAAGTTGCACTTACAATGTTGCAAATTAAAACCAGTGTATCTCCACACCAAGTGGTGTCCACATGCAGCAGCTAATCCAATAGCAGTACAGGATTTCAGACAGCAGCAGAAAGATCAGAAAATAAGTTCAAATGAACAGTAAAAACAATAAATAAAAAGGTTCCAACGCGTTTCGTCCGTCTCAGGACTTCCTCAGGGATGTTTAGTGATGATGAGAATAAGGATCCTCTTTTATATCCACCATTAGATTGGTAAATCGCTCGCCGGTGTCGGCGTGCGTTCCACTGTGGAACGCATTCTGTTTCTGTATAACGTCACTTCCAGTTTCGCGGACCAGATGAAAAACATTGGTTCTTGAATGTTGCTAGCAACAACAGCCGGAAATACTCTCCTTGTTCATATAATGACTCCATAATAGTTCAATAGAAGACCAAGAATATACATATCATACAATGCTCATTATAGAGATGAAGAATATCAACATTAGAGACATTATAAATAATATACAATACAAATGTTGGAAAATATTTCTCATAGATTATTATGTATCAATTTAAATTGTTAAAATATAATATTTTTAACAATAAGATTTATGAGGATGGAAAACTTTCTAAGATTTTGAAATTTTTTGAAGATATAAGAGACACTATAAAAAGTATTTATCAATTATCAAATCCATTTATTGTTATACTCCATCTCTTTACAAAAATATATATTGCTTTTTATGAAGGTATATAATATACAATACTGCATATGAATAACAAATATTTTTTGTATATTGTTTGACTTTATGTTTAAATTAGAAATGGAAAGAATATTATGTAAAGGAAAATTTCTGAAATTAGAAAACAAGTATTAATAATCAAGTATGGACCAATCAAGAAACTGAATGAAAATTAAAATAAATAAAAATGAATATAAAAAAAATAATAATAAAAAAAATAATAAAAATAAATATAAAAGTAAAAATAATTATAAAAATAAATGAAAATAAAAATAAATATAAAAATAATTTACACAGACTGATTTAATATACTTTAGAGACACATTCTAAGTACTAAATAGTGAGAAGCTAGCAGCTGCATGCTGTATTTAAAAACTAATGACTGGGCAGCTATTTCAGACCAGTCTCTAGAAATGCCCCATCCCATGGATAGGACCACTTTCCAGCCACCATGCCACCATCTACAGCCGGCAGGTTGTACCAGCCCCTACCCATAGGCTTCATGAGGTTATTAATTTTAAAATACCTGGGGGGGTGGGGGGGGACACTTTATTATGTTTTTATGGTTGACATGTAACAAGACATAGAAATAGTATCTAGCATCCTTGTCAAGAAATTTTCACAAAGAACGTGTAAAGCATAAAACACAAGACAACGTGCAGTTTAAAAGGCTAGTCAATTCTGGTTGAACGTACAGGTTGGTGACAATCCCAAAAATGGACTGAAACAAAGTACCTAAACATAAAGAACAAATAGCCTATAGTCCCCGAGTAAGGCTTTACAGAAAATATACACTGGGCAGAAAGGGGAGTTAAGGTGCCTCACTATGAGGGCAAACCTGGAAAGATAATACATATTACATCATAGTCTATGGGCCTGCAAACAGGCCCTCTAGGACAATAGAGTCATGTTTAGAAGGGTTTGGTGTAAATACCAGTTTGTCAATTGGATTTTGTTACACATATAAACACTCAAACACTCACAGATACACAGTAACTGTTACTCAAACATATGCAAACACTGTTACACATATACACACAAACTGTTACACGTACTCATACATAGACACACACAATATTAACATATAGAGATTAAAACACTCATAGATACACACAAACTTTTACAAATATACAAACTAAAACACTCACATATACACACAACCTGTTACACATACAGACACATGCACGCACACACTGTAACACATAGATGCACTCACGGATGCACACATACACAATCTGTTATACATATACATAAACATAGTTCCACAGTCAGATGCACACAGTTCTACATATACACTGTCAAATCCACCACATGCACATAGTTGCAGGCAGATAGTCACATAGACAGGATTAGCGGAAACACACAGGTACAGGCAGTAACACACATACACAGTTACAGGTAGACAGCCACACACACACACACACACAGCCACACATACAGTCTTACACACACACACACACACACACACACACAACTTTCAATATACAGTTCATTTACTAAGAATTATATTCCACAGAACTGTAACACCAGTGATTATAAGTGTTAAGTGCATTTAGTTAAAAGGCTCCTGAGTTCAATGCTCTACATTCTACAAGTCCATAATGATATAAGAAAGATCTCAAAAGGTTTTCTCGCCTTGTAGCTATTGGCAAGTAAATATACAGCCCTGGTGAGTACAAATTTAACTGTAGGAAAAGTGCTGAGAACTTTGCTGTGATTAGTAACTTTTAGGCCTGTCTACTGACATAGGATTTAAAATTTTGAGCCCTGGTCTGGGGGGATGATAGTTGTAGATGAGCCGATCTTCACTTGTGGCTGCTCTGATATTTCATTTCTCCTCCCACTTATCATAATCTCAGCTGCTGCATACAGGACACTTAGATATAATATAATGTATCTGTGTTTCAGTGTGTATGTGCATCTGTGTGAATGTATACCAGTGTGTCTGTGTACTTGCGTATCTGTGTACCTGCGTGTTTGTGTAGCCAGATGTGTGTGTGTATACATATATGTGTGTGTATATGCCAGTGTGTTTGTGTGTGTATCTGTTGTCATGGTGTGTATGTGTCATGGGGTGTGCCTCTGTCAAGGTGTGTGCATGCATCAGTGTGTTTGTGTGTACATGCATGTTAATGTGTATGTATAGCTGTGTTAGTATGTGTATACATCCCAACAGTCCAACACAACATGCAAACACACCCCTGCAAACACAAACATTACATACAAACACACCACTGAATTCAAACTGCAACATTATATACAAACACACCCCTTCACTCAATACTACACACAAATGTACATCTGCATTTAAAAGACAACACTACATCCAAACACACTTCTGTATGCAATTACAAACGTTACATATAAACATACCTGTGACGGTATACCAAGGTATCACCATCACGGATACCCCTTTTCCAAGAGAATCAGCAAATAATTCCCACAGGCAAAATATCACTGGCATAGAAAAACACATGAGCCAAGGCTTAATGCTGGGTGAAGACTGATTTTAATGGTACAGGCATCACATTTATACAGTCCATAAACTTCTCCTCTGTGACTGAGAGATAATTGAGTCAGTATATATACTAAACTCAATTATCCCAAGTACAGAAAAATGGCCAATTTTGCAACACCCCAAAAAGTACCCCCAAAATACAGGGAAACCCCACAAAAGTCACATCCCTGGATAGCCTAGATCTGGGCGAACAAGATATCCAGAAATCACCCAGATCCGTTCGGTAGTTTTGGATCGTCATTGCATAGAAGTTCTGACTGGTCTGCCACAAGGAGTAAGCCCAAAATAGTTCCAACTCCGTTCGTGGGGTTTTGTATGAAAACCACTTGTTTAGCAGGTGGGGCTAATACTTTAATAACCATGGATTACCATCAGACATCTTTCCAACTTAGAAAACTGGGATTTATATGCTTTATCTGTGAGTGGCTAGTCTGTAAGTTGTCAGTATCTTTGGAAACATATGTTATTGATGGTCAGGCAGTAAAAAAACAAAACCATCAGAATTGGAAACTGGTTGATAATTAGTAACTGCTACTGACTTTTGTTAATTGCCACAACTCTTTAGCAACAAGATTGGAAATAAACTCTAATTTAATATTTGGGGATTCAAGAGTTCATATTGTAACCTTTTTAATAAAATAAAGATGACATTGCACTTAGGGGCAGACTGACCACTCAGGCAGATAGGTCATGGACTGAGGACCCGAGGCAGTCAGGGGCCCGACCGCACACTCATGCTTCTGCTGTGGAGATCAGAGATCTTCTCAACCAGAATGACGTTTGCAAAGAAATTTCAGTGAAAGTTTGCAGGGGGTCCATGAAGAGTGCCTTTTGTCCTGCAAATGAATTGCCCATTTAGTGTGAGACATGGTAGTACACCTACTATCACTGCCAGGTCTACTCTCTATCCAAGCACAGTGCTCAGAGTGAGGATGGGAAACAGAGACATGAAGTGACATCCCTGCTCTACCCTCTCACACATAGCATGCATTGATAGTTAGAACAGGTGCCTGGCATTCATAGCAGATCCCTCCCAGGTGCTGCTTGAGGAAAATGGAGGGAGGAAGAACATCAGATTGGTGCAGGTAAGCAGGCTAGTGGTGAAAAGGGCAGGACATGTGGGGTAGATGGGGTTAGACACAAATGAATGGAATGGGTTAAAAAATTGAGTGTGATGGAAGACAAATGTGGGTGACAGGAAAGACACAAATGGGGTGTTTTTGGAAGATGACTGGAAAGACCCAAGTGGGGTGTTTCAGAAGAAGATGCGTGAGGTGGAGCAAAGAAACAGCTGTGAGGGGGGAAGAAGTGAGTGTGGCGAAACCGGCCTCGCCACGTGTCCTTGGAGGGGGCTGCTTGCCCGCCTCTTGCCTTTGGACTATGGACCAGACTTTATGTGAATGTGTTAACCCAAATAGCTATGCCATGGAGCCCATTCGTGTAGTTAAAGACTTCGGCTCCATGGCAATTGAACTGTGTGAATAGGATCTGAGCGCTATTTGGTAGTTTTGTGCGCTCAGATCCCAGCTATCTGGGGATATGTGACATGTCTGTGTTTTATGTATAAAAGGTGACTTTATGTATTTTAAAATGTTTTGTGTCTTTTTGCAACCATGTGCTTAATGGAGTCTTGTGTCTGTCCTGGGAGATAATTGAATTACTTATCTCCAGGATAGAAGACTCTGAAACTGGTTTGGGCCAGAAAGCCATGCTTCATTTAGTCACAAAGGACTTACCCTTAACTTTTGAACCCCTGGTCTGATTCGTGCCATTTTTTAATATGTTGTTCCCCTGAATGGATTGATTATGAAAATGTATGTTTTATGTTTGTGACATTTATATTTTAGAAGTTCTAAATATTGTGTAAAAACTGTATTCCTCTGCCGGTGATAATGAGATTACCCATTGTGTTCAGTAATCATATCACATGCAGAGGGGAGGATTTTGTGTGGGAGTGTCTGGGTGTATTGTACGGATTGATTGGTTGTTTTGTAACGCCCTGTGGGCTGTACTATGTTTGGGGATTGGGAATAAAAGAGACTGTATGTGACAGCACAGAGAGTTCCTGTTTTAACCCTCAAAGTGAAGTGTTGTCTCATTATTGGGGGAAGGATTTATTGTATGCTGTTCCAGTTTGACTGCTAGGAGAGTAAACCTATTCGTATGGTTCCTATTCAACTGTCTACAGCATTCATATGCTTGAGAGAATTCATATGCTTCTCTGGTTCGGTGGTTGTGGTGTCTGCCAGAGTGCTTGGAGTCCTCAGGAAGCGCTAGGAGCATCCTTCAACGGAGGTACCCAGTCGGGGTGCCAGGTGATCCGTTACATTGGTGGCAGCGGTGGGATGGCGTCCTAGTGCGAGGTAAAGCAGCTCAGAGACACCGTTCGTGGAGTTACAAATTGAGGGCAACGCTAGCACACGTGCAGCGCCCCTGGGAGCAGAGGTATCCAGCGACTTGGAGCAGACAAGTATGGAAGGCTCTGGCGATGATTGGATGGCCGAGGTGAGGCAGCGAGTGGACCAGTATGGGGATGATGTACCCATGGAGGTACGCCGGGTGATCTGGAACCAGGTCACGGCCAAGCGAAACACAAGGCTGGCCCGAGAATTCCGGCTGGCGAAAGAGAGAGAGTATGCTCAGCGGAAGGAGTGTTACAGCAGCCGAGTAGAGGCTGCATCCGAGGAGGCTAGCCGTCTCCCCCTGAGGCGGCCGCAGGAACCCGAAGTAGGGGTCCTCATAGACTGGTCCTGTGAGGAACCACAACAGGCAGGTGGAGATGGGACCGGCCCAGATCCCCAGCAGCAGCCGGAGTTGCCAGGTGCGGAAGCAGGTGGTCCTTACTCGCAAATGTTGAGGGACCTCACAGACTGGTCCTGGGAAGACCCACAGATGGCAGGTGGAGATGGGACGGCGGTCTCTCTACTGGCCCTACAGGGATGCTGGGCGGTCGGCCCAGATCTCCAGCGGCTGTATGTATCCCAGGGAGCTGAAGGTGCTGTACTTCTTCCCCAGCGGCAGTGTGTCCTGCAGGAAGCGGAGACAGTCGGTCTCGCTCCCCAGCAGCAGGGCAATATATTAAAAGGGGAGACAGTTGGTCCCCCTCTCCAACAGCAGAGAGTGTTCCAGGGAAATGAACCGGTTATCATCTCTCCCCAGCAACAGGACAAATTATTGAAAGGGGAGACAGTCGGTCTCCCCCTCCAACAGCAGAGAGAGTGTCAGGGAGAGTGTCAGCCCTCTCCCCAGCGGCTGAAAGTATGTATGGGAGAGGAGCTTGTTACCCCCTCTCCCCAGCGGCAGTGTGTACCCCAGGGAGCAGAAGGTGCTGTCCTTCCTCCCCAGCGGCAGTGTGTACCCCAGGAAGCAGAGACCGTCTGTCTCGCAACCCAGCCACAGGACAAAATATTGAAAGGGGAGACAGTTGGTCCCCCTCTCCACCAGCAAAGAGAGTGTCAGGGAGAGGAGCAGGTTACCCCCTCTCCCCAGCCGCAGTCTACAGTTCAGAGAGAGGAGCTTGTTACACCCTCTCTCCAGCGGCAGCCTAACCCACCAAGGGGAGATGTTAAGCCCCACAACTATGCAGATGGGACCGTAGTCTCTGCACTTGCAGCACCAGGGGTATGGACGGTCGGTCCTGTCCCCCAGCCACAGAGCAGTGTATCCAGAGGGGAGACAGTCGGTCTCCCCCTCCCACAACCAGGCTCCAAACAGGCTACTTCAGTGGTAGCGCTGGCACCCGGGCAGAGTACCGCTGGTCTATGCCCACTCAGCAACCCACCAAGGCAGTCTACCAGCCCCCCGCACAGCCGTGGTGAGGCACCTGGACATGGACAAGTTGCTATTTTATCCAGGTGTAGTAACCAGCTATTGTGGGTGGGCTGTATTGCTGTTTGTGCTTCGTGGGTGGGTTGCTGGACTAACCAGGGCACTGACCGGCAGGAGGTCAGATACCCTGTTAGTCTGGATAGTAAAGGGGAGAAATGTGGCGAAACCGGCCTCGCCACGTGTCCTTGGAGGGGGCTGCTTGCCCGCCTCTTGCCTTTGGACTATGGACCAGACTTTATGTGAATGTGTTAACCCAAATAGCTATGCCATGGAGCCCATTCGTGTAGTTAAAGACTTCGGCTCCATGGCAATTGAACTGTGTGAATAGGATCTGAGCGCTATTTGGTAGTTTTGTGCGCTCAGATCCCAGCTATCTGGGGATATGTGACATGTCTGTGTTTTATGTATAAAAGGTGACTTTATGTATTTTAAAGTGTTTTTCTGTCTTTTTGCAACCATGTGCTTAATGGAGTCTTGTGTCTGTCCTGGGAGATAATTGAATTACTTATCTCCAGGATAGAAGACTCTGAAACTGGTTTGGGCCGGAAAGCCATGCTTCATTTAGTCACAAAGGACTTTCCCTTAACTTTTGAACCCCTGGCCTGATTCGTGCCATTTTTTAATATGTTGTTCCCCTGAATGGATTGATTATGAAAATGTATGTTTTATGTTTGTGACATTTATATTTTAGAAGTTATAAATATTGTGTAAAAACTGTATTCCTCTGCCGGTGATAATGAGATTACCCATTGTGTTCAGTAATCATATCACATGCAGAGGGGAGGATTTTGTGTGGGAGTGTCTGGGTGTATTGTACGGATTGATTGGTTATTTTGTAACGCCCTGTGGGCTGTACTATGTTTGTGGATTGGGAATAAAAGAGACTGTATGTGACAGTACAGGGAGTTCCTGTTTTAACCCTCAAAGTGAAGTGTCGTCTCATTATTGGGGGAAGGATTTATTGTATGCTGTTACAGTTTGACTGCTAGGAGAGTAAACCTATTCGTATGGTTCCTATTCAACTGTCTACAGCATTCTTATGCTTGAGAGAAGGTATACGCTTCTCTGGTTCGGTGATTGTGGTGTCTGCTGCAGTGCTTGGAGTCCTCAGGAAGCACTAGGAGCATCTTTCAACGGAGGTACCCAGTCGGGGTGCCAGGTGATCCGTTACAGTGAGTCATATGGGTAACAAGTGGTATTAGAGAGTCACAAAAGGGGAGACAATGAGTGACAGATTATGGGAAGACACACGCACATTGGTAAAGATTGTGAGGGACAAAAACTCAAAAACAAACACTTGCAGAATATAACATACCTCATTACACACATTCTTACACTTATTTCAAATGCACTCCTCATTCACATACACATGGAGACAGATTTTAAATACACTTCTTGTGCACACACACACACACGTTTCAAATACACAATCACATACATTCTGACACAGATTTTAGATACACCCATCTTTCACACACACACACACACACACACACACACACTGACGTATGTCTGATACACCCCTTATCCACACATATTTAGACTCTGCACACATAGTAATACACTCCTATATATACACTGCTAAAACATACTGCATTCATCCATAGACAATCCATACAAATCATCCCTTTATTCATAAACAGACTTTCAACACTAATACGCACTGGCATTCATACACTAATACTCCCCTGTGTTCATACACAAAGTCCTTCCCAAAAATACACCCCTGCATTCACATTCAACATAAATACACCCTTATATTGACATATCAACATTTCATAAAAATACACTCCTGCTCTTACAAACATCTGCTCTACTCACTCATAGAACAATGGCTTTACACTTTTAAGCTACATGCAAGTAAACGTCTGCATTTTTTACTCTCTGGCACTACACAAATTGTACTGCAGGATTTACACATATCAACATTACAAACACATACACTCCTGCTTTGACACATAGAATGATAACAGTGGTGGGACTACCATGGCCGTAGGGATCACAGCTGCGACCAGGCCCGTCATTCCAGGGGCCGGCTTCTCTATAGACCCCTGCTGATGCATCTCCTTCAGTTGCAGAACTACAAGGGTCACAACTGGGCAGGGTAGGAATACAGCAGCAGTGGGCCTGGTGGCTTTCTGTCTCCACTCCCTCAGTCTGTATGTGACAAAGAGGGAGAGGCTTGCAGTCACTAGCCCTTCTTTCGGGTAGAGAGAATTAAAACATATTTTTCCATAATGTGCCTGTTTGTGTGTGCATCTGTCTGTGTTTGTCTCTGTACGTCTGTGTCTGTGTGTAAACGTCTATGTGCAAGTCTGCACCTAAATCTGTATACTTGTATGTGCCTGTTTGTGTATGCCTGTCTTGTAATGACTGTGGCTGGGTCTATACCTGCATCTGTGTGTACCTGTCATTTAATGCCGGTGACTAATTATCCTGTCTGTGTGCCTGACTAAGACTGCCTCCAGTAGCTGTCTATCAGACCGCCACAAGACGCACTTCCAGGATTCTTATGGACTCTAAGTCCCCTAAACGACTCTGGACGCCCTCACTCTCTGCATGAGTACATCCATAGGGATTCAATGCTTTCATACCAAGAGACATTAGGTCCCCCTGTTGGATGATGTCAGAGGAGGCGCCAAAGGACATCGTTGCTAGTTTCGGGTGACTAAATAAAGGATTTAACTTTATCGCGCTACCACCCCCCACACACATTTTAATTGCGCATTCATTTATTGTTTACAATGTGACTTCTTGTGGGTCCTTTAGACTTGTTAAAGCATCATGGAAGCTGTAGTTTCCAAATATCTGGGCGTCTAACTTTGGGGCACCCCAGGTCTTAAATAACATCAGAAACAACTAAAGCTACACACTAAGGTTAAGAACAAATATATTTATTTTTAACCTTAGAATGTTCCTTGATTGTTTCAGATTATGGTGATTCAACAGCTGAGACACTCATGCTGTGACTAGTTGAAACATTGTAAAGCTTCTAACTGCAGGACTAGGGCTTTGACTCTGAGGACCGATGTCAGTCTGATTTCAGCTTGTTTTAATCTGTAATGATTGTTGCTTCTTTTAACCTTATCAGCTACTTCTTGGCTCGGCGGGTGGGAGCCCTAAATGACAAATCCCCCCCTTTCCAAGGTGACTAGGGGTCCCCAAGCCCCTAGTCAACCCCCCCCAAAAAAAACAACAACTACTATCTCCTACCTACCCCCCTCACCCTAAAAATAGAGAGAGGGGGAATAAAATAACTAACCTGTAAAGAGAAAGAAAACTTACCATTTGATGTCTTCTTTCTTCTAAAATCTTTCAGCCTCAAAAAAGGTCAAATAAAAATCATAATACCCGTCGAACTTAAAATAAAAAAAAATACCCCTTTCTGTCTTATTAGAGATATCTTTGTCAGAAGCTCAAGGAAGCAAGGTGAATGGTTAGAGTTAGGACCCACCTAAGAGGTCTGCCTTGATGTGGCAGGTGGGCTTACTCTCTCATAGCCATTGGAGGTAACTAAAAACCTCCATTTGTTTAAATACACATATGGATTTGGGAAAGAGCACAGGTAACTTTTTTCTTTGGTTTTTACTGTATGTATTGGATGTGTACTATGGTTGTTGCTGCCGCCCAGGAGTAATGGGAGTTTGAGTGCAGGACTTATGTTTTAAGATACACCCTAATGAGGTATATCTATTGAACAGTGATTTTTAAGTTTCACCTTAATGCCAATAGGTAAGTAATTTTGTGATGCTGCAAGACACTTATTCTTTTCTTTCTGTCCTATCTTGCTTATTATTTGATTTACTAATAATCTGTATGACATAAAATGCAAAGTATGTAAGTGGCTGTTTTTGTTTAAAGCTATATACAATATTTGAAATATTTTTAAAGTCATTGTAATCCTGAGTACAGTGAATAGCCCTCTTGGTTTCTTAAAAATATTTAAAAAAAAATAAAAAATCAAATCAGGTCATGTCTTAATATTTTCATCTCTCAGGATACCTTGAATGGAGGAGGTTTTGTAATTTGTCTTCTCCGAGTAATGTAAGTGAGTTGAGCAAGGTGCTGCAAAATGAAGATTTTGCAAAAATACTATTTAGCAGTTTAGGACCCCAAAAATTTTAAGTTTTAAAACTGCAATGTGACAGCAGTATTTGACGCTTCTATTTGACTCTCAGATATGAAGTGCACCCCACTAATTTACTACCCCACTAATGTACTATTTCGCACCAAAAGAAAAATTACTTTTTAAAACTCTGATGTAACCGCGGTATTTGAAGCTTCTATTTGACTCTCAGATATGAAGTGCAACCCACCCCACTAATGTACTAGTTTGCAGAATTCTTTCCTAAGCTGTCCCCATCAGTGGCAGCATCCTCTCCCTACACTAATAAGACCGCATGTGCGTGCGGCGCTACGCGACACCAGCTTATATATAGAGGCTGGGTCACATGCTGCACTGGCCAATCACAGCCATGCCATTAGTAGGCATGGCTGTGATGGCTTCTAAGGGCACATGAGTCAAACGCTTGTTGATTGGCTGCCCTGCAGTGATATGTCCGTGTTGGGGTCCGGGGTCTAAAAAACGTAATGTTCGCTCAACTCTAATCTGGATCTATCTTCTATATCGGAAACCTTCGCTTCCAATAACTGAATTTGGGGTTTTAGCTGCATATTTTCTGCCGAGTAAATACTTTATTTTTCAGCTCTAGTGTATTGGAATCTAAATATTTTTGTATTTTCTTATATAAATTATCCATCATTATATTTAATGAGTCATGTGGATGAGATAAGTTAGTCGCATCATCTTCTATTATATTTCCAACACCTTGTTCCGTCTGTTCTTTATTCGTTCCCAATTAATTTCTTTATAATGTTTTAGACGTTTCCAGTTGTTTCGGTGAACAAAACAGGTTTATTAATCTATTTTTATTAGCAACAGGGGCTTTGTCTTTTTTAGGTGCCATTTTTATATTCTTAAAGAAAGAAAAAAAATACTTTTTTATTCTTAAGACCAGGTTATTAACTCTCGCCTCACTGCTCCTCTGTCTGGTTTTAAACTATAACAGTTTTATTTTTCCCACAATGTCTTGTCGCAATCTCAGCGATGTTGGAGAAAAAAAAAAGAAAAACAGTGAGAAGCCCAGTGGAATTTCACAGTTTGTTTTTTGTGAAATTTGTATCAGAGGAGATCCTTTAATCTGTTCCTTTTCCTTCTTTCCTTCTTTTATTTGTTTCCCCAAATTTAAAGTGACAGCATGCCAGTTAGAAAACAATGGAAGTTTAAGTAACTTGAATTATAACTTAAATTACAGCATTATACAGCTTTTTCCTATTTTTCTGTTCTCTTTCCTGGTTACTCTCTCCCTCTAGCTTTAGTTTGTTTAAGAGTGTAGAGTATTGTTTGTAACCTCTAAGGTGTTGTATTTGCTTTGAGTTTGCTATTCAAGCTTTTAATCTGCGAGTTTTTCTTAATTGATTTATGCTACAAAGGAGCTACTCACAGCATTTCTCTGTTTGCTCATGGAAAATCCTCCAATGTTATACTGGGTTGGGGTCTGTAACCTCCTGTCTCCAGGTATAGCGCCTCCAGATTAGCCTCCACGTCCAGTCAGAGTTTGGCCGTCCCACAGAGCGCACACCAGCTAAGATGTTCCGTCTGTCGGAGCTTTCTGCGTGTCTCGTAGTGCGTGGCTGGATACAGCAATTATGTTCAATTAGAAAAGACCTCCAGGCAGAGGCTCAGATCTCCGTGAATCAGCAGGTATATAGCCTGGAGAGGGAGAGGGAAGCTGGAAAGTGAGAGTCAGCTGGTATGGCACCGGAGAGTGAGGAAAGGTATTCCTTTCTTAGACCAGGGGATGGGTCATACACGCTTATTTTCAGCAAGCCGCTAGCGAATAATTCCACACGTAGCATCGCATATTGCCTCATGTCACCACACGGATGTGATATGGAAAACATAACACTCTCTACACCTGAATATTTTAATTGGGTTCCTAAATCAAAGACTGTCAAGTGTAGATTTCCTGTAATACATAGTGTTATATGAGCAGTGGGCGGACTAAGGGGGGGGGGCGGATGGGGTGAACCGCCTCGGGTGCCAACGCTGGATAGTGCCAAGGCAACCCAGGTCTGAGAGCTAAAGGGGGCTGTGTGAGCTGTGCCCCATGGCAGCTGGGGTGTCACACAGCTCACACGGAGACCAGCAAGATGAACTGGCCGCACGGGAGGAAGAAGGGGCGGAGCTACGGATATTTAGGGATGGAGCCTAACCGCGAGCAGGGGCTGCTGTTAATGCTGCACATGGAGGTGCAGCAAGAAGAAATCCCTGCACCTCCACCTACCAGGCTCCAGGGAAGGACTTCAATGAATCCACTCCTCCAGCCCACACTGTAAGTAAGTATAAGAGTGTGTGTGTGTGTGTGTGTGTGTAACTGCCTGAAACTGTGTGTGTGTGTGTGTGTGTGTGTGAGACTGTCTGAAACTGTGTGTGTGTGACTGTCTGTAACTGTGTGTATGTGTGTGTGTGTGTGTGCGTGGACTGTCTGTAACTGTGTGTGTGTGCGTCTGTCTTCGAAACTGTGTCTGTGTGTGTGCAGGGACTGTCTGTAACTGTGTGTGTGTGTCTGTGTGTGTGGACTGTCTGAAAACTGTGTGTGTGTGTGTGTGTGACTGTCTGTAACTGTGTGTGTGACTGTCTGTAACTGTGTGTGTGACTGTCTGTAACTGTGTGTGTGTGTCTGTCTGAAACTGTGTGTGTGTGTGACTGTCTGTAACTGTGTGTGTGTGTCTGTCTGAAACTGTGTGTGTGTGTGTGTGCCTGTCTGTAACTGTGTGTGTATCTGTCTGAAACTGTGTGTATGTGTGTGACTATCTGTAACTGTGTGTGTGTGTAACTGCGTGTGTGTGTGACTGTCTGTCTGTAACTGTGTGTGTGTGTGTGACTGTCTGTCTTGTGTGTGTGTCTGTAACTGTGTGTGTGTGACTGTCTGTCTGTAACTGTATGTGTGTGTGACTGTCTTGTGTGTGTGTCTGTAACTGTGTAACTGTCTGTCTGTAACTGTGTGTATGTGTGTGTAAGTGTCTGCCTGTAACTGTGTGTGTGTGTGCGTAACTGTCTGTGCATAACTGTCTACCTGTAACTGTGTGTGTGTGTGGGTGTGTGTGACTGCATGCCTGTAACTGTGTGTGTGTGACTGCCTGTGACTGTGTGATGCTGCCTGTAACTGTGTGTTACTGTCTGCCTGTGACTGTCTGCATGTAACTTTGTGTGTGACTGCCTGTAACTGACTGTGTGTGTAACTGCCTGTAACTGTGTGTGTTTGTGGCTGTAACTATGTGTATGACTGTCTGCCTGTGACCATGTGTGTGACTGTATATGTGACTGTCTGCCTGTAACAGTGTGCGTGACTGTGTGTAACTGCTTCTTACAATGATCGCCTTCCATGGTTTTGAGGTACAATAACCCTGACATCTCAACCAGGTAAGCAAATCAAGAGGGGGCAGCTAGTAATGGCTCAGACCCTTCAGTCTTGCGTCCCCTCTTCTAACGCATCTAGAATCAAGTAAGAGGGAAAGATAAGGTAACCAAGACTTTCGAGGTGATCCGCAAACCCTGATTTTTCGTTCTCTCTTTTCTTTTATGTATCCTTAGCCGATTAATGAACATGCACCTGCCATTTGCGAGCACATGTGAGAACGATAAAACAGATTGATATGTACACATGGACGCCAGGTAAAAATAGAGGTATTATCCTCTATGAAACAAGAGAGTGTCAATGGTGATGCTGAGGGTGGTGGGTGATGAGGCTTAGGGTGGTGGGGATGAGGCTGAGGGTGTGGGGGTGGTGATGCTGGGGTTCTGGTGGGGGTAGTGAGGCTGAGGGTGATGTGGGGATAGGGAGGCTGAGGGTGGTGGGGGTAGTGAGGCTGGGGTGGTGTGGGGGGGTAGTGAGGCTGGAGGGGGATGCTGAGGGTGGTGTGTGGGGGTGTGAGGGAAAGGGGGGGGTAGTGAGGCTGTGGGACTGGGGTGTGGGGGGGTAGTGAGGCTGAGGGTGTGGGGGCTAGTGAGGCTGAGGGTGTGGGGGGTAGTGAGGCTGAGGGTGGTGTGGGGGGTGTGAGGCTGGGGGTGGGGTGGGGGGTAGTGAGGCTGAGGGTGTGGGGGTAGTGAGGCTGAGGGTAGTGTGGGGGGTGGTGATGCTGAGGGTGGTGGGGGGTAGTGAGGCTGAGGGTGGTGTGGGGCCCAGTGAGGCTGGGGGTGGTGAGGCTGAGGGTGGTGTGGGGGGTAGTGAGGCTGAGGGTGTGGGGGGTAGTGAGGTCAGAGAGATCAGATGAGTCCTTCAGGACTGTAGTGTTTCCCTCCAACACCATCTCCATCAGATACATGATGCTTTGGAGGTATGATTGTTTTAGTGTTTTTGGTCGACAAGATTATGTAATTAGGCCCATCATAATTGTCAGCACCAGGCCCACTGGGTTCTTAATCTGGCCCTGGTGGTAGCAGAAGGGCAGGTGAGTTTGGTATGGTTGGAAGGGGCAGTGGTATTTCCTGGTTTTGTGCTGCCCTATGCAAGACAAAACTCAGGCGCCCCCGCCCCCCCGTGCCACCCCCACCCAACCTTCTAAATACACACAGTCACTGACAGATATGCATACACTAGCTAACAGAAACACACACACACACTGACAGAAACACACACACACACACACAGACACACACTGACACACACACACACACACACTGACACACACACTAACAGACACACACACACAGCGAACACACACTAACAGACACACACACACAGCGAACACACACGAACAGACACACACACACACACTAACAGACACAGACACACACTAACAGACACACACACACACACACACACACTAACTGATACACACTAACAGACACACACACACACACTAACAGACACACACTCATACTAACAGACACACACACACATACACTAACAGACACACACTCACATTAACATATTTTTTTATTTATTTAACCCCCCCCCTTACATTTGGAAATGCTGGGGGGTGGGGGGTTCTCTTTCTCCCTGGGGGTCCAGTGGCTGCTGGCGGGCAGCTGGCGAGGGAGCACTTCCTCTGAGCTGTGTGCTCAGCTCCCTTGCGCGCCGCAGAGTGAGGCTGGGAGCCAGAATATGACGTATGAAGTGGAACGCATATGCGTTCCAGCCGCTAATCATCTCTCTACCACGGCCCCTACGAGAAGACAGAACACTTCCGGGTTGGTGGAACGCATGTGCGTTCCACAGACGTCCGCCGGAAATCCATATAAGGAGAAGAACTTATGAGCAATTAAAAACTAGCGGAATGAGAGGAACTGATTGGCTGAACAGATTATTACACCTGGGAGAGGGACTTTTAAATGCATCAACGGCACTCAGAGTCATTCAAGCATCCTATATGCATGCCACTCAACTTTTTACTCCTGAGGAAGTCTAACAGATTAGACAAAACGCATAGAGTTGCTTTTATTTTTTTATTTTCTGTTTTTTATATTTTTATGTGCTTCTTTGCCTCTTGCTTCTGACCAGGGAACGCAGAATCATTTTGATGGGCTGTTTTATCTTGATGTACACTGTAAGTGCATTTATTAAAGCGTAAGATTTTATCTTCATGTGAAAAACTCTTCAATTTAGTGAGTGCAATATTTAAACAAGGGGCCAATTGTGATTTAATGTTATTGCCCTATGAGTTGTTTCTTTCCCTGTTTATGTGCCTAGGTATATCTTATTTTTACGTATCCCTCAGAGAGGTCACGGAGTGAATGTGCTCCATAATGCTTTTCCTGAACGGGCAAAATGTTTTACTGACATAATGCAACCCACAAGCGAAAGTTGACAGATAAACTATGTGTTGCAGTTAAAAACATTTTTACTTTGAGTACATAGCAATAAATGTTTTTTTTTCCATATTTTCTTTTTTGAGGGACTTTTTCTGTCTGATATATATTTTGTTATAATAGACCAGTGGTTCCCAAACCAGTCCTCATGGCCCACCAACCGTCCAGGACTTATGTATTTCCCTGTTTTATTTCAATGGAGATACTAACAAAACCTGGACTGTTGGTGGGTCTTGAAGACTGGTTTGGGAAACGCTGTATTAGACTATTATGGTCCTTGATTGACCTGAGCTGTATTTTAATTTACATGTTTGTCTTTTCTGTATTGTTTTTTTTCCATTCTTGTGTTGGTGCTAGTGAATATGTAGACTTAATTAGGAATTGTATTTTGAGACACTAAATAAGTGCTTTTAATTTACCTGAGTTTAGTAATTTATTAACATTCTTAGAGTAGAGAGAGGTAGCACTTTTCAGTTGGTTGTATTTAAATGCAAATTGCAGTTCTGTAGAATAAAACATTATATAAGGATTAGCTTTTTCATTTGTTAATGTGCTAGAGATTTGGCAAGAACAATGTATACATTAAATGTTCCGTACAACGGGCCAGCTTGTCATATTTGACTTGACTTAAAAACCCTTTAAGTCAAACAGAGAGCATGAGCTGACTCAAAATGTACTCTATTTAAATTGCAATTTATAAGAGACATCCTGGACAGATAATTGAGCATCTCCTATTGGCTACTTATCAATTTCCTTCAGTTTTCATTACAAACGTTTTGCCAAAAGTATACTGGCAGCTTCTATGTATGTATTGGTTGTATCCAACGTTCAGTCCCACACGCAAACACACACAACAACAACCCTTGCTAAATGTTTAAATATAAAATTATTTCTATCTAGCCCAGCTAACAAAGCAATATAAAATATATACTGCAATATATCCTAGCAATATACATGATTGTTTTATAGTCCTTGGTTCATAATTTTTAGTTTAAAAGCTGTTTTTAAACCAGTATTCCTTTGCCAAGATTGCCTGAAATGCAGGATGATATTTAAAAACTGATTCCTGTTTATGCTCATTTGCATATCTAAAAGAGCATTCTGGGAGAATTATTGAAAGATAGATACAAATATTAGGGTCAATCCAACTATAGGGAAATAAAAAATAACAAAGTGAAACTCTGTATAATAATAGTATAATAGGGATGTGTGCCAATGGGTCACTCACACTTTCACTGTTAAAACAGGGCGTATCAGAAATCAGTGTAGCTTTCAGGTAGTTCTCTGCTTCCAATGTCTGGTCTTCCAGATCTCAATTACATGGAAAATAAAGTATATCCAGAATGAAATGTAGGAAGATATGCATTAAGTATAAAAAGTATTTATTACTTACACATAGGCAAGAATCAATCAGCATAAAAACAAGTTGAAACGGTCCACAATCTGTCCAATGCGTTTCCTCCCACAACAGGGACTTACTCAGGGACTTTGCAGCAGTGAAACAGGTACACAAATGAATAAAAACTATCCCCCTTCCCTTCCTGTTAAATACACCCCACAATCAACACATCAAGTCTTTTCATATGTTCTTCAGTTGAATTGCAGCTGTTCCCGGTCAAATTACAATCACTTCCTGGTTTCGTGTCTATGACGTCACCACGTTCCGTTAAAAATATCGGGCGTGCGTTCCACCGGATATCTCCAATATTGTAGTGATTCTTGCGTTCCACCATGTGGTCCACCATGGCGGAATCAATCAGAGTGGATGTGGATATGGATGTGGGGGATATATATTTAAAATAGTTTTCAGCACTCTTCCTTATTTAATCAAATAGTTTTCTTATGTCTTTTTATATTTATATGATTCAAAATGCAATCCTCATACCATACAATCAATGTATATAATAGAGCCTCTATGTACAACCATATGCAAATTATGAGAGCATCCCCCCCCCATCTTTTAAAGGGGAACATTCCATTATTTTCAAATAAGTAAGTAATTACTGATATTATTGTTCATCTTGTTTTTATTTCTATCCCCTATTGGTGAAATGGGTGATATAAATACCTATTTTAGGAATATAAAAAGGGGGATTTAAACTGTTGTACATACATATAGCTAAAAGGATGATTTATTTTTACTTCTATGTGTGTATAATATGTTAACCCTTATGTATGTATAATATTTTAAATATAAAATCCTCTAATGTCATTAGATTAATTTTTAACCATTTCTTTTCCAAATTTTTTTAAGACTTTTTCCAGATTTTTGTAGAAGAAAATAATTTTTATTGCACATGATTGCAGAGAGGGACCCTTTACACTTCTGTACAAACAACTAGAAAGGATATAGAAGACTAAATATGAAAATGTAAAAATGATAACAATTAAAATGTTTTTTTAAAAATCCCAGACACCATAAAATGAAAGTTAGATGGAATGGAGTGTATATATGATATGCAAAGCCTCAGTGACATGACTATTACGGTCCTAATCTAAAAAACACCATAAATCGATATCTAGGTTGAGTCCCCTTGGCTGTAGGGTTTTTAGTGTATTAATCCCATAAATTTCCAGTTGAGCTAACTTTTTAATCAAGTTGCCCCCTCTCCAATGATTTAAAAAAAGAGAATTATAGAAACACTATATCTCAGATTTGCTTTGCCCCATTCCCCACATAATATGTAGGTGATGTACAAAAAACATTTTCCACTTTGCATCAATCAGTGAAGAGGTTTATCATATATTTCCACAACGTTCTACTTATATTATATAAAGTCAAGTAATTCATATTTTCACATAAAGTCATGCAATGATGGTGCTTAGCCAACCTGAACCCAAGAAATGCGATTATAACTGCTATTTATTACCTTTTCCAAGCCGGGTTCCATAATTCCACAGGACTTCTCTGCACTTGGACAGTATTAATGCAGGTCTCCAGAGCTGATGGCTATCCTGTATACATATGGAAAGTCACCCCAGAGACCTTTAAATGTAATGAGTGACAAGTGTGCCATATGTTTACGATGATTTTCTAAGTGATAAGACAAATGATATTCTAAGTGGTGAAATTTAAATCTTCACTATTAGAATGAAACCCAAATTGACCTCCTTACATATTTATCAGACTTGGCTATTTTGGGCAAAACTACAATTTGTCTGAATATGAGCTGATAAAACGATAGAAAAAAAATTTAGTTTCCAAATTATTATTTGCAAGAATCTCAAAGGGATTGACTTGCGCAAGCCCAAACATGCTTGTTTTCACTCCTGATTCTGAGTGCTGTACCTGGCTCCATAAAAAAGGGAGATGGAATGGAGAAGAGGCTGTTCTTTTTTTTATTTTATTTTTTAAAGGGGGCCAAAATAAGCTAACTTAAGAGGTCTGTTCAATCATGTGGGCTGGATCTCCTGTCCAATCAAGAGGTAGCAAAAAAGATGATTGATGGTTAGGGTGCAGCCAATGAATATTGATTTTATTCACAGATCAAGTGAAGTGACCAATAGAGGGAGGGCTATAAAGGGAGGATAAAGAAAACAGTTTTACTACCAAGCAGGAATGCTCTAGACCAGTGTTTCCCAATTGGTGTTCCATGGGTTCCGCTAGAACAAAATTGGGGTACCGCGGCATTTTGCCACATCCAAGATGGCCACTGCTACCTGCTGTTCCCTGAAGGTCGGAAACAGCAGAGATTGCGCAACCGCCATCTCATAAGAGATTGCGGGAGCGCAATCTTAAGCCGACAGCCGCCCTGTCGTCAGTACGCCTTGCCATCAGAGCCCTCCCTAGCGCCCGCCCTGCCACCCGCCCTGCCATCAGCCAGCCATCAGCCAGCCCGCCCAGCAGTCAGCCATTTTCTATCACTTGTGGTAGAGGAGTGATAGAGAGTATAGCTGATAGTTAAAGCTCTGTTATTGTCATAGAAAGCTCTGTTAGGTAGGGACATAGAAATCCCTGTTAGGTAGGGATATAGAAAGCTCTGTTAGGTAGGGAAATAGGTCTGTTAGGTACGAACATTGACATTCTCTGTTAGGGACATTGAAAGGCTCTGTCAGGGGCATTGAAAGACTCTGTCAGGGGCATTGAAAGACTTCTTGAGGGGCATTAAAAGACTCTGTGAGAGACATTTAAATTATCTGTCAGGGGCATTGAAAGACTCTTTGAGGGGCATTGAAAGACTCTGTCAGGGGCATTGAAAGACTGTCAGGGGCATTGAAAGACTCTTTGAGGGGCATTGAAATTTTCTGTTAGGGACATTAAAAGGCTCTGTAAGGGGCATTCAAATTCTCTGCTAGGGATATTAAAAGGTTTTGTAAGGCACATTAAAAGGCTCTGTCAGGGGCATTGAAAGACTCTCTGAGGGGCATTGAAAGACTGTCAGAGGTATTGAAATTCTCTGTTAGGGACATCAAAAGGCTATGTAAGGGACATTAAATGGCTCTGTCAGGGGCATTGAAATTCTCTGTTAGAGACATTAAAAGGCTGTGTCAGGGGCATTGAATGACTCTGTCAGGAATATTGAAAGACTCTGTCAGGGACATTAAAAGGCTCTGTCAGGGGCATTGAATGACTCTGTCAGGAATATTGAAAGACTCTGTCAGGGACATTGAAAGGCTCTGTCAGGGACCTTAAAAGACTCAAAAATAAAAAAAGTATCGAAATTGACTTGACGCAAATGCAGACATGCGAATACAATTGTCAACAATTAAACCAGATATAAAAAGAATTTGCCATCAAAAGAGAACATTACACTCTGCTCATTGAAAGGTTTGCGCTGCCCTGCGCTGTGCTGAGCTGCGCTACTCTACACACACATTTTTGGGGGAGTTCCAAAGTTTTGCTATACCATGTCAAAGGGTTCCAAGGGAAACATTCATTGGGAAACCCTGCTCTAGACATTTTGACTTCCATTACTGAGGGAGGCAGAGCAGCAGTGATACCGTGTGTTGGAGTTGGAGAATCTGAGTTATTGGTAATTCTACTGCAGGACAAGCTTTATCTTTAGTCTTTATCTAGCAGCTAATGCTGCCAAGAGCACTAGAGCAAACTATGAGTGGGAGAGAGGAGACGGACTCTTGGGTTGTCAGGCATTTTTTCATTCATCCTAGTTTGTCTAGTTTGAGACTAATATACCAATATACATTTGCTAAAAAATTTTTTTTTTTATTTTTTTTTTAGAAAATCCTTCTTTGGGATTTGTGGTATTGTTTTGCCTAGCCTGGATCATTGATCCTAGTTTGAGAACAGCTTACCAATTTGCAGTTTTCATGGTTTTTTTTTTTTTTTTTGCTAACCTTCTGAGAAAAAAAAATCATTCTTTTGGGTACTGCTGGGTTGTGGGAAAAAAATATGTTGCCTAGCTTGCGTGTTTGATCTTGGCATGAGACTAGCTTATCAATATACAGTAGATAAAAGTTATTTATTTCTATTTATTCATTTTTGCTAGCTACGGTGGTCCTACCTATCGAAGGCCACCCAACTACCTTCTTAGTTGACACAGACGCAGCCCTTAGCGTTCTCAGAGAACAAGACCTGACTCCTCTTTCCTATCCAAAATTGATGTCTCATGTGTAGGTGTAGATGGCACCCCCCATAGCAGTCCTCTAACTAAACCTTTGCGAGTGGGCACCTTCCCTGATCTCCTAACTCGGTTTGTGGTCTCCTCTACCTGTCCTTTTAACCTGTTAGGAGCAGATGTCCTCTCCCGCCTGCAGGCTTCTATTTCTTTTTACCCCAGATGGCCAAGTACAGTTGTCCTCCCCCCTGTCTTCTGCAGACACTTCAGCCCTCTGCTCCTTGCCCCTCCTACTCCACATGGAGTCCCCTAACAGGGATGCAAGGGTCTCAGATGATCCCACCAGTGCTCTGGACAGAATTCCCACTAAGTTGTGGTCCACAGTTCCTGACGACAATGGACAAGTTGCCCCAGTAGTGGACAAGTTGCCCCAGTTCGTGTGAAGCTTCTCCACGGTGCCAATCCACCCCAAAAGCCACAGTACCCCCTGAGGCCTGCTCAAGCCCTTGCTATCTCTAAGCAAGTTGAAAGCCTGCTAGCAAAGGGTGCTCTGGTTAAGTGTGACTCTCCCTGTAACACCCCCTTGTTTCCAGTGAAAAAGAAGACTGAAAAAGGTGAGCCAGAAAAGTATAGGATGGTTCAAGACCTCTGGGCTATCAATAATGTGACTGTTCTGGATGCTCCTATTGTTCCTAATCCCCATACCCTCCTGTCAGGAGTTCTTCATGGTAATTTATTTAGCAAATGCATTCTTCATCATACCCCTGGATCCTTCATGTCAATATCTGTTTGCTTTCACTCATGACCGTCAGCAAAATACATGGACTGTCATGCCTCAAGGGGCACAGAACTCACCAAGTCAATTTGCAAAAGCTATGACCTCCATTCTGGACCCATGGCAGAAGTCTCACACCAATGTGGTCCTCCTTCAATATGTAGATGACCTCCTTCTCTGTGCTGATGATTTCTCAACTGCTGAGAGTTCCTCAGAGAATCTACTCTGCTACCTCACTGAACAAGGCTGCAAGGCCTCCAAGAAGAAGCTGCAGTGGTGCCGGCCCTCCTGTGATCTTCTTGGGACATTGTCTTTCCCATGGCATCGATCACTTCACTAGGGACCGAGTTAGGGGAATCACAGCTATTTGTCCTCCAGTTCATAAGACCCTCCATGCCTTTTTGGGCCTCATCTCCTACTGCAGGGCCTGGATGCCTGAGGCCTCCACTCTCATGCAACCTCTCTATGATGCCCTAAAGACTGAACCCTTCTCTCTGTCCCCCGAGGCCTATTCCAGTTTCTGTGCTTTGCAGCGTGCTATCTCATCTGCCCCTGCCCTGGGCCTCACCAACTTCCAGAAACCCTTCAAACTGTTTGTTTCTGAAAGACAGGGTCATGCTTCAGGAGTTCTCACGCAATCTCATGGATCCCGCCAACGTCCTATTGGCTACTATTCCTGTCAGCTGGACACCATGGCAAGAGGGGGTCTATCCTGTCTCCGCGCAGTTTTTGCAGCAAAAGAACTACTGGACAAGACAAATGATTTGATCCTTGGCCACAAACTCACCATTCTTGCACCTCACTACATTGCTGCCATCCTCAACCAAACTCAACCTAAACACCTCTCATCTGCCCGTCACCTCCGTCTCCAATCCTCCCTCCTGCTTCTGGACAATGTCACCCTGCAAAGATGTTACACTCTCAACCCGGCCACTCTTCTGCCACTTACCATGGGGGGAATTCCCCATTACTGGTACAGCCTCGACCATCATAGACCCTGACTCCATCATCTTCATGAATGTGCAGAATCCCCTTGTCCCACATGATTCTCAGCCGTTTCCTCATTGCATCTTGTGGTTCAGAAATACACCAGGACCTGAACCTCATTATGAAGAAGAACTATTCCAGCTGGTGGAGGTACGTCTCACCATGAGAGACCTGTTCTGTGATTCTAAGGGCAACAGCGTGGCCCTAATCCTCTTACCCATAGTAAACCACCTATATCACCACTGGGATTTGGCTGTCCACCACCACTCCTTCACCAAATCCCCACAGTTCTCATGGAAGGAACTTGGCCCATTGGCCAAAGCATGGAGCACTGCGGATCAACACTAGCTTTTGGCAGAAGGGGTCACCAAGCAAACTGTGAATTGCAAAACAACTGGTTACCCTCAATACCACACAGAAATATGTACTGATGCCCCTCCTACGGGCCAGGACCCAGATGCATCCCATGACTGCTTTGAACAGATGAAGATGGAGATGACACATCTCCCAACAATACATGAAACTGCCCTGCTAGAACTTGACTTCACCCTGTTTGTGGATGACTCCAGATATGCTGATGAACAAGGAAGGTACCATACTGGATTTGCCATTACTACAGTGGACATTGTACTTTATGCATCCTCACTTCCATCATCCATGTCTGCCCAAGAGGCTGAACTACAGGCCCTTGCCATAGCATGCAGAATTACTGAAGGAAAGAGCGCATATAGCTACACTGATTCAAGATATGCACTGGGCATAGCACATGACTTCGGATTAATCTGGAAGACAAGAGGATTTCTTACAGCAACTGGCACACCAGTCAAGCACAGCACGACCATCAAATAGCTGATGGATGCCCTACTACTTCCTGAAGAAGTGGCCATACTGAAGGTAAAGGCTCACAGAAGACTGAACTCAGAGGAAGCATGTGGCAACTATCTAGCTGACCAGGCTGCCAAAGATACTGCACAGGCACCGAGGGAAGTGGACAGAAAAGTGTCCACTGAAGAAACTCCCATATTCACTATGCAGACCTTACCCACAGATCTCAAGTTCCTGAAGGAACAACAAGCAGCTGCTGACCCTGAAGAAATACAGAGTTGTAAACAGAAACGGGCAACCCTTCAAGATGGACTGTATTCTAATCATTTCAAGTTCTGTTTACCTAAAAGCATGTACCCAGCAGTGGTTCAGTGGGCCCATGGAGCAGCTCACTTGTCCAAGACTCTCATGAACTCCCCGATCAACAAATACTATGAAGCACCAGGTATTACCTCTCTGACCAAAAGGTACTGCAGATCCTGCACCATCTGTGCCAAGTGCAACCCAGGAAGAATGGAAAAAGCTCCCCCCAAGAATCTGGCCAAGCCTCACTATCTCTTCCAGAGGATCCAAGTTGATCACATCCAAATGCCAAAGAGTGGCCGGTATGAATATGCACTAGTCATAGTGGACATGTTCTCAGGATGACCAGAGGCCTACCCAGTCACTAATATGACTAAGACTACAGCCAAGCGCCTGCTCACCAAAGTTGTATTCAGATACGGAGTCCCAGAAGTGATAGAAAGTGATCAGGGCCCATCCTTCACTGCATTGGTAACCAAAGAAATCTGGGCAGCACTGGGGGTGACCCTTGCATTCCACACGCAGACTACAGACCGCAGAGTGCCTTAGACAGATTGGACAGAAATGGGGAATTCCTACTGCGTAGAATGACCTTACGGAAACGACTCCCATGAAACTGAACCTAAATATAGAACACCCTAGCCCTGGAGATGCTGTGAATACGTCATGGGAATGTACTGGAAAGGCTCATATAACAAACAGGGAACATTCTACCTACAAGACATGTACCAATCACCTGACTAGGTAGATTCCCAACACATGACTATTAACCCGCTTAAACCCCACATTAAAGGACCACTCTAGGCACCCAGACCACTTCAGCTTAATGAAGTGGTCTGGGTGCCAGGTTCAGCTAGGTTTAACCCTTTTTTTTATAAACATAGCATTCAGACGAAAGGGAGGATAGGAGGCGGAGAGGAGGAGGAGAGCTCCCCGCCCGGCGCTGAAAAAACGTAAGTTTAACCCCTTTCCTCTCCCCAGAGCCGGGCGGGAGTGGGACCCCGAAGGTGGGGGCACCCTCAGGGCACTATAGTGCCAGGAAAACAATTATGTTTTCCTGGCACTATAGTGGTCCTTTAAGACTCTCAAAGACATGGTGGCCATAGCCAACGCCACATACGAAGATACTATGGCCGTAGAAACAGGTTTTTCTGATACTAACCTATGGCTTGAATGGATGAGATATAATGCTAATAAACATAGAACTAACTGTTATGTCTGTGGAGGAGCCTGCCCCCATTTGGGCACTGTACCCCTGAATTTACCCCCGACATAAAAACATGTTTTCTGAGCCTCTATGCCTATTATAAAACTAATTGATCAGCATGTGAGTCATGGAAAAAAGAATATCCTATGGTCACCAAGAATGTTAAGCCTCCCGAAGGTGTTACTATATACCCAGGAAATTACACCTGTTATAAGATTTACAATGGAATAGGTCGATTCTTGGGTAATTTCACTCGTGGATATTGTGCACATATAGAACTGTTCTGCTTGCCCTGTTACAGAAACACATAAGATCCCTAGGGGACATATATTGGCTGTGTGGTGATATTCAACTCAGGTCTAGACTGGAGGACCTATGGTGAGGGGAATGTGTCCTAGCTAAAGTTATTATGCCCATACACATAATATTTGACAATTACCAAGGTACCCATGACACCCCGCGTACTTATTTCAGGATAAAGAGGAGCACTCCTGTAAAGGGCAGTTTCGACCCACATATATATATATATATTGATGCCAAGGGGGGTACCAAATGAATTCAAGGCAAGAGATGAAGTTGCAGCAGGGTTTAAATCTATTCTCCCAATTATTACAGCTAATAAGAATTTAAATTGGATTAATTATATCTATTATAACCAACAGCGCTTTGTCAACTATACCAGAGATGCCCTTCAAGGGCTGGCAGAGCAATTACAAGCCACCTCCCAGATGACTTTCCAGAATAGGATGGCCCTAGACATGATTTTGGCTGAAAAAGAGTGTGTAAAATCCTACCTGACACCATGACTTGTTGTACCTTCATTCCAGATAACATAGGCCCAAATAGTAAAGTGACCCTAGCAATAGAGAAACTAGAGAGTCTCTCTGAAGAGCTAAAAAGAAATTCTGGTGTCACCGATCAGTGGGACAGATGGTTTGGTTGGATGAATGGCTGGCCCAGATAGGTGTGGCTGTCTTGATAATGATGATTATCCTTGGTCTTCTTGTCTGTTGTGTGCTACCCTGTATTAAGAAGTGCCTACAGAAGACAGTTGACCAGACAATTGACTGAACCACCCCGACTTTCCTCCACCAAGAAATAGATGACAAAGACTATGACAAACCTCACTCACCCCACTCTCCTTTGCAGTCCCTCTGCACCAATCACGCAACTACTTCCTTTTAGGGACGGTAGGCATAGTGTCTGTCTTTACGGGCAAAGTCTGTAGTGAGGGAGGTAGTGGACAAGCCTCAAAAGAGTTCAAGACCTGTAAGACAGATGAGCTGCAGCCTATTAAAACAGATTTAGTTTTTTTTTTTAGACTTTGTTTTGTAGTTGTTAGTAAATAGTCATTTTAAGGGGGGGCTGTTATGGACGTAAAATAGTATTAGTAAAATGCCTATTTACTATACAAACCTGTATTCAATATTTACTCAAAATGGCTGCTAGAGCAACCCCTCCCATCGACTAACTACCTTGTGTAACAAGATGGCGCCTGTATGCGGAGAAAAATCCCAGGAAGAAGGTGACATCACGCCTTGTAGGATGTGCTGTTATCTACATTTTAGCATATGATGTATTCTATAAGGGGCTTCCCGTCCCCCTAAATAAACATTCCAAGGTTTTTCATTAACCTGCAACTTGTGTCTGGTGTGATTTACTTCAGAGCGTGCACACATCCATTTTAAACAATTTGGACCGGGGCAGATATTCAAATAATAAAACACTTGGTTTGGTCCACAACAAAGGTAAAATGACCTCTGGTATCTGTGTTAGTAATATGGGGGTCATATTGACACCCAGATGATTTTTATTTATTTATTTACTATTTTCACGTGATGGCTGGCTAACAAACAATGGTCATTTGCCATATAATTAATCCTTGCATGCCGAGGTTTTTTTTTTTAATTATGTGCAAATGCAGTAGTTCCGATTTTTTAAAATTTTTATTAATCCTGGACAATCTGGAACATTGTTGAATTCTATTAAAACTTGAGTGAATAGCCCCATTTGAATTATGAGCCTAAAGGCACCTGACATGTACATCTAGTCCTGAATAGAGGGTTAAAATATTTTATTGGTGTTGGGAGATCTAGGGAGAAATCTATGCAAGGATTTAGGAAAGAACTTTAAGCTCAGAATAAATAAAAAATATACTTGAATTGTATAAATATGAACTGGGATAAACAAAGACAGATTCTAGGACTGAAATTATGGATAATACACTTGCCGCATGTATGACTAAATCATTTTCGCATAATTCAGCTTTGCTATATCTGTGGGGTGGGTTGAAATCCCTTGTTTTATGGAATAAATGCCTTCCTATTACGTATACATAGTATGAGTACAAGGCATAGCACTCCAATTTAATATATAGTCAAATATGACATTTGTGAATTTAATTAATTTTTGAGAGTAAAACAATGTACTCTTCTTATGAAGCCTAAGGAAAGTATAACTAAAACAAACAGATATAAAACACATTTATGAGTCCTAGTTTATTTAATTGTTTAAACATGTCCTTGGAAATTAACCCCTTAAGGACACAGCTTCAAAAGCTTGTCTTACCCAGACACATCATTTTTGAATTTTTTGCTGTTTGTGTTCATAGCGCAGCAGCGTCTTCTCTAAGAACGGCAGGTACAGTTTATTTCTCCTCCCTTCCTGAATCCTGCAGCATGGCTTATTATGGCACTTACAGTTTCAAATGTTTATTTTAAAGATAAATAAATGAAAGACTTTCATTTATTTCTCACTACAGTAAACATTTGAAACTGTAAATGCCATAATAAGCCTATCAATTGTCCGGTCATTACATTGATATAATGTTAGAAATACACAGAAGGCTCCAAATCATTGTCAAAAAGTTAACAAAAATAATAAAAATTCTAATAATGCCTTGGTACAAAATATAAGTAGCCTAATATATTTTATGAATGTATTTATTTGGGGGGAAGGGTCATAATTGTGAAGTGGCGGCATCCAACATTAGATGAGGGGATTATTTGGGTGCCTATCCTGACTGAAAGAGACATTGGAACCATAACCACTGTTGTGTGCTACAGTGGTTATAGTGCTATAAGTCCCTGGATGCAGTTCGCAGGTAATATAAAAAACTGCTTATGAGCATTTTCACCATGGTCCTTTGGTCTAAGCTGATCTGATAAAGCAGAAGATGATTCATCTTATATGTCAAGAACCTTTCATCAAAATTGTAACGGACCATTTCAGCACACAAGGGGTTAAAATCCGTTTAGGCGATATTCCCCTTTCAGATATAAAGGCAGCTTCAGTAAAACACCAAACTCCCAAACCGCATGTAAGGGAATGCTCTAAACTCCCGAACTGGATACAAAATAGCACTCCAAACTCCCGAACTGGAACCATACGAATAGCTGCTAGCAGATGAATAGGAAAAGCACCCAAGCGGCTTACACTCCTAGCAATCAGTCTCTATCAGCATACAGTAAATCCCCCCAAAGACGAGACAAGGCTCCGTGTTGAGGGTCAAGCAGTGGTCTGTTTAATGAGAGCTACCTGCCCAGTATTTATGCAGGTCTCTCACCCGGTGGACACTTCCCTAGGGGACCAAATGGGAGACTGTAACCAAGGACAGACAAGTATCAATCTAGGACACACAGTCACATTATATTCCCACAATGCATCCTGGCTTCCTCCCCTCTGCCCTGGAGATAATTGAGAAGTAATTCAATTATCTCCCAGGACAAAGGCAAATCGCCATTATACACGTGGGGATACTAGAATAGGAATTACTATTAAAATACACTATGTGACAAAAGTTACAATGAATATATACATTTAACATATCCCCAGATAGCTCAGGTCTGAGCGCACATTATTAAGCGAATGGCGCTCAGACCACACAAATACAGTTTAATCGCCATGAAGCCAAAGTGCTCATAAAGTCAGTTCTCATACGAATGAGCTCCACAGGATTCCTATCTGGGGTATGGTGTAGTCAGGTACAACTACCGAATACAGGGCCGTTCGTGCACTTCCACCGAAACAAGAAGGGAGGTCGGCGGCTTCAGCGGTGTTCTCGCCAAAATGCATCCATTTTCAGTTCCATGAGTTGGGCGTCGAACACCGCTGTGCGTTCGCGAGTTTAAAATGGCCGCGACCTCATGTTCAGTATACGAATGGCGGCCACCCAGTATTTGTCAATTAAGCTGCGGTTAACCGCAGCTTCTGGGAGGCTAATTGCCGACACACTCCAGCTCCCAGGTGGTCCAGTCATTCATGTGTTAGTTCGGTAGATTGAATCTACCGAACACCGGGCAGAAAACAACGAATAAGTATTTTCTGCAGGGGAAAAAAGGTCTTTTAACATGGGGCCATAATCCAAAGGCAACATGCGAGCAACCAGGCTTCTCCAATGCAATGTGGCGAGATTGATCTCGTCACATCTCTCCCCTTTTCCAAACAGACTAAAAGGGTATCAAAAATAAACATTATTGCACACAGGACATTTTACATTTCTAACCAGGAACAGAGAGAATCAATTTTTTTTGTTTATTTTTAAATTTTATAACATAACCTGAAATGACAGTAATTATATTAAATGGACAATACTTGGCACATTTTTTATGAAAACAATGGCTGTCTTTTTTTAAGAGCTACTAAGAGGGGATTGACAAAACACTACACATCTGGTTGCTGAATATATAAGTTGCTCAGCTTACAGTCCAACTGGCACATAATTAACGCAGAAACAATGCATTCATAATTCTATGTGAAGCTAGACAACATTTTGTCAGGTGTATTTACCTAATAAATAATAAATGACTACTTTCAGTTAGTTACTGCAAACCAGTTAATGCTCTGATGATAAGTATTTGTGCCAAAGTTTTTGAAGATTTAAGCATACAATACAGTGCTAGTCTGTCAACCTAAAAAAAAACCCTATATATATATATATATATATATATATATATATATATATACAAAGTAAGACAAGAGCACTCGCTTGGATTTTCAAAAATGTATTATGAAGTGTTCATCAACCTTAGATCAATGTTTCGACCCTTCAGGGTCTTTATCAAGATAATGATAGTGGACAATTTGTGCATATATATAACAAATAATAAATGTTAAACTTACCCAATATGTGTGAAGTGATTCCAGTTACTCGCCCAGTGCTGACCGTCAATGTGTGTGCGTGGTGACGTATGCGCGTGCGTGATGACGCGCGCGTACGTGATGACGTGACATGACCGCGTATAAACAAAACATTACCATAGCAACCCAGCGCACCTCGGTGTGTGACATGCTACATGGAGGATAAAAAAATAAAACTTAAGAGAAAAACACTGACAGACCCTATGCACTAATATAACAGGGATAAAAAATAAATAAAAATAAAAATAACCCAATGCACAAAGTATATAAAGGAGGGTGTCTATTATATGAAATGTATAAAAACGAGTGAGTGAATGTGAAGTGTGTGGATGTAAAGTATCTATAGTGAATCAAGAAGGTGTGGTGTGAATGAAGAATGAGTGAGTGAATGTGAAGTGTGTGAATGTAAAGTATCTATAGTGAATCAAGAAGGAATAATGTGAATAAAGAATAAGTGCATGTGTATGAGTGTGTGTACAGATAAAAATAAAAATAAAACAATGTGGTACTAAATCAATAACAGCACAGCAAATGTGGCCATACAAAATGAAAGTGATGAGTGGCAGTGATACAGAATATAAACAACCCTGGCATGCTAAACAATAAACAATATGAATGATAATTCCCAGATTTTACTATTAACATGACGTAAAGCCATGATTTTATTAAAGACACGGAGGCGAGTATTATGCATATCTCTTTCTTTATTACTCTCAGCAGCAAAGAAATAGACCAATCACATAACACAGGAAGTGACTATAACATGCTTGATGCACCAACAATCCCCCTCTTTCTTGCGGATAACGAAGACCAGCACGTAGAACAATCCAACTTCAGCTAACGTAGCCAACAGCGTCTCCAACATGGAAAGACACGATAATTCAGGCTAAAAGGGGAGACATAGAAAAGAAAATATGGTAATATCTGGGCTCTAAACTGTATGTGTATATTGGCAGTCAATTACTCTGTTAAATCAAAAAAAACACTCCTTACCCTAAAACATCTAGGATATCAAGAGGAAGCATAAACGCAATTCACCAACACATAAAAAATGTCAGAAAAAATGAAACAGTGGAACCAAACTCAGAATAGAGAAAAACTTACCAGATTCATCCACCATACCAGTTCACTTCCCAAACCCAACCGGGTGGGTGGGAATAATACTTGCCTCTGTGTCTTTAATAAAATCATGACTTTACGTCATGTTAATAGTAAAATCTGGGAATTTTATTAAAGACACAGAGGCCCTTTTTATGATAGTTTAAAGCTTAGAAACCACCTTAGATGCAAAATGTTCGATCGGCCTAAAGTAGAAGTCACGAAAAGTCGATTCCCGCGACCAATCTGCCGCAAGTAGGATGTCTTCCAAACAACAACCCATAGCCGAGGCCTTGGAGGCCATAGCTCCACGGACTGAATGAGGGGTGAATCTGGACGCGTCGATCCCGACTAACGCCAATAACTCCCGCACCCACCTCGTCAACGTAGGGGTAGATACCGGCAGGTGTGGGGTGCAAAACGAAATGAACAACGGACATAAATCTGGAGAGCGCAAAGTTCAAGTAGCCTCCAGATAAGCTTTCAAGCACTCTACTGGACATAGTGCAGGATTATCCCGAAAATCTGGGATATACTAACACCTTGGAAGCTGACTTCGTCCTTCTGGATATATTAAAGGAGATGCCTTCCGGAGTGAACGTAATGGCATTCCAGTCCAATGCTCTAACATCTGAAACCCGTTTACAGGAGATCAAACATAACAGCATGACCACCTTAGCTGACAGCTGCTTCAGTGTCAGGTCTTGATTCGGGTACCAAGATTGAGGACCACATTCACATCCCAGAAGGCAGTGAACCTCGCACAGGGTGGTCTAGTGAGATGAATCCCTTTGAGTAATCGGCATATGAAGGGGTGACGTCCCACCGGTGAACTGTCTAAACCCTGATGTCCAGCCGAGATAGCAGAACGACATAAATTAATGGTGCTATAAGCCTTCCCAGATTCAAACAATACGGTAAGGAATTCCATGATCATATGCAAAGGGGAAGATACGGGATCCACTGTCCGTCCCATGCACCAACTAGACCAGATGCGCCAGGCGGATCAGTATGCCACTCGAGTACCCGATGCCCATGCATTGTTGAGGAGGTCGAGAGTTGTCTGCGGAACTCCTGCGATAGATCCAGGTCCCTGGAAAGGGGCCATGCCATCAGTTGGAGGAGGCCACGAACCACCAACTCGTGTGAGCTGCCATCTGGATCCCTCAGGAGATTCGGGAAGGTTGGTATCAGTCATGGATAATCTGTGGTCAACTTCAGTAGCCGAGAGAACCAAGGCTGTGACCGCCACAGGGGTGCAATCAGTACCATCGAACAGCCGTGTCGAGTCATTTTCGATAACGTACAAGCTATGAGATTGAATGGGGGAAAAGCGTAAATTCAAGTCTTTGGCCACTCCTGAAGGAATGCGTCCGTCGCCATTGCTGCCGGGTCCGGCCTCCAGCTGAAGAACTTGAACACTTGTGTGTTGAGACGGGAAGACGGGAAGTGAAGAGGTCCATTTCGAATGGGCCCCATAGTTGACTCAATCCCTGGAACGCTGCAGCGTGCAAGTGCCAATCTCCAGAGTCTTTTAAATAACACGAATTCCAATCGGCCGTCAAGTTGTCCAGACCCGGTATATGTTCTGCTTGCACAGAAATATTGTTGTGAAGGCAGAACCGCCAAAAATCCTTCGCCAGGAGGGCTAACATGCGTGATTTCATGCCCCCTAGGTGGTTGATGTAACGCACTGCCGATACATTGTCCATCCTGAGCATCCCGCAACAATTCGCACGTTCTGGTGTAAGGCTGCGAATGGCGAACGCCCCTGCCAATAGTTCTAGGCAGTTGATATGGAGCGTTTGCTCTTGGTCTGACCATCTGCCTCCGGTAGATGCGGTACCACAACGCGCACCCCAGCTGTGCAAGCTGGCATCCGATTCTATCACCACGTCTGGAATGGAGCCGAAAATAGCTCTCCCGTTCCAGGTGTCCATGTGGGCTAACCACCAGGTCAATTCGTCCTTGGACTCCTCGTCCAGTTTCACTCTCATCTCGTAGGACTGGCCTGCGCACAGATGAGAGCCCTTCAGACATTGAAGGGCCCGATAGTGGAGTGGTCCAGGGAATATTGCCTGTATCGAGGCAGCCAGCAGACCGATCACTCTTGCCAGATGACGGAGAGAGAGATCGTCTGCCCGTAATGTACGCCTGATTTCCTCCTTGATGGCCTTCATTTTGGCCTCTGGAAGAAATAAGAACTGTTGGGTGGAGTCCACGGTAAACCCCAGGAACTCCAGAGAATGAGTGGGAACTAACATCGACTTCTCCCAATTGATGAGGAAAAGTTCTGGAGTAGGGATGTTGTCCATGAGACATTGAGTTGCAATTGCTCTCGTGACTGAGCCATCAGTAGGATGTCGTCCAAATATATAATCAGCTGTACTCCACGGCTTCGGAGGAAGGACACCACCGGCTTCATGACCTTGGTGAAACACCAGGGAGCCGAGGAGAACCCGAATGGTAGGCATGTAAACTTGCATCCAAAAACAGAAAATAAGGCTGCGCCAAGAGAAATAAAAATAAGTCCAATTAGTAAAAATATTCAAATAAGAGAGTCCCAATGGTAGGTGGTGTATCAATTGGTATGGTGTCTTCCTTAGTAGTGGTCGTCCGTCTCACGATATGAAAGACACAATGGGAGAGAGCCAATTGTGCAGAGTGTATAAATAAGTGATATGTGAATAAAATATAAATTACACACTCACATTGCCATGATCTAGGACCAGCTCAGGTATGATGGGCATACGGCGGATAACCCTCCGCTTGTAGGGGTACTTTTCCTCCTGGAGTGTCCTGGTGTCCAAATTCTCAGGGAAAGGAAATAAAAACAGCCAATAGTGCTCTCTGATAAGATGGTTTATAAACAGGATAAAAAATAAATAAAATATACTCACAAGTAGAGTGCAGGTCAATCTGCACTCTAATATTCGCGTGGGTGGTATAATCCCCACCTTAGGATATGCCAGGAACAATAAATGAGGTTAAAAATATTATTAATTATAAAATTATTTATTAGTACAATATATTTAAAACCAATAACGCGTTTCACCGTGAAGGCTTTATCAAATTGGAATAGTAAAGATACCATTAGCTATATATACTCCTAATGTGCCAGGTATCTTTACTATTCCAATTTGATAAAGCCTTCACGGTGAAACGCGTTATTGGTTTTAAATATATTGTACTAATAAATAATTTTATAATTAATAATATTTTTAACCTCATTTATTGTTCCTGGCATATCCTAAGGTGGGGATTATACCACCCACGCGAATATTAGAGTGCAGATTGACCTGCACTCTACTTGTGAGTATATTTTATTTATTTTTTATCCTGTTTATAAACCATCTTATCAGAGAGCACTATTGGCTGTTTTTATTTCCTTTCCCTGAGAATTTGGACACCAGGACGCTCCAGGAGGAAAAGTACCCCTACAAGCGGAGGGTTATCCGCCGTATGCCCATCATACCTGAGCTGGTCCTAGCTCATGGCAATGTGAGTGTGTAATTTATATTTTATTCACATATCACTTATTTATACACTCTGCACAATTGGCTCTCTCCCATTGTGTCTTTCATATCGTGAGACGGACGACCACTACTAAGGAAGACACCATACCAATTGATACACCACCTACCATTGGGACTCTCTTATTTGAATATTTTTACTAATTGGACTTATTTTTATTTCTCTTGGCGCAGCCTTATTTTCTGTTTTTGTATATATTCCTATTGTAGAGGGTTAGAGGGTGACCCTCTATAAGGCCGCTGCCTTTATTTTCATTTTTTTATATAGTTATTATTAGCGCTAACCTTTTCTTTCCTTTTTGCATGTAAACTTGCATCGTCTTCCCTTCCAGGTGAACTGGAGGAAATCCCTGTGTTCATCGGTTATAGGGACAGTGAAGTAGCCGTCCTTCAGGTCCAGTTTGGCTAACCAGTCGGACTCCTGTAGGAGATCCCGAAGGCAATGTATGCCTTCCATTTGGAAATGCTGGTATTGAAGGAAGGCGTTAAGGGGACGGAGGTTGATGACGGGACGTACACCTCCTCCTTTCTTCGGTACCAAAAAGAGGTTGCTCGTAAACCCTGGCTGAGTGAACGGAACCTCTTGTATCGCCCCCTTGGCGTAAAGTTCAACGATCTCTGAGGAGATCAAGTCTTCCTGGTCTTGAGCGAGAGACAGTTCCCTGGGGACAGAAATCTGAACAGGCATGGACACAAAGTCTATGTGATAACCCCTTACTGTGTGGAGAACCCACGCATCTGTCATTAAGGCGGCCCACGCCTTGTAAAACTTTGCCAATCTGCCCGCTACCCACTCTTGAACATAAGGGGAAACAGGGGTACTCACCATAAGGGCGTCTGCCTGACGTGGCCCCTCTCGGATAGCGGGGATTCCATGGCCTCCCCCTGGATGGGAAGAACGGAGTCGGTCTGGGCTCCTGGAAGGTTCTAGAAGGGAAGAAGGAGCCTCTTTGCGCCCGAAACGAGCCCCTGAAACCGCGGCAGGGTGGACGGCTTCTGTTGCGCCCGGCCCCTCCAAAAACCTTAGGGGAAAACACCCTCTTCATATAAGCCAGGGCCTTATCGATGGTGGTGAATGTCTTCACATGAGATCCCAAGTCCTTGACGAAGTTATCGCCAAACAACATTCCCTCAGCCGAGGGTCCTGGTTCTGATATGGCCATGGTAGCCAATTTCGGATCGATCTTGAGCAGGATAGCTTTCCTGCGCTCGGCTGACACTGCCATATTGGCATTGCCGAGTAAACAGATGGTCCGTTGTACCCAGCCAATTGCTACATCCAGGTCGAGTTCTGACTCGCAAGATTTTGCGGACTCTAACAGCTCGTAGGTCTTAGATAATGGGCCGAGCGTGTCCATGATTTTCCATGATTTTATCCTGGCAACTCATTAGGGAAAAGTCTAATCCTTTTTTCGGCTTCCAACCTGATTTATTTAGAAACTGTGCGATCTGTGGATCGACCTCGGGTGTCTTGCACGCTGATCCTGGCACTGAAGGTCGAGGGCATTCTGCCCGCAATTTACTACGACCTTCTTTAGTGGTGTGCGCATCCTGTGCGCGTAATAACAGGCAATATGTTCAGGTGGCTCCCACTCAGCCGAGCAGGGATGATGCAGGTCATCCGGGTCAAACAGGAGGTTACCCGGGGGATTCAGAAGCACTGCGCCACTTCCCGCTCCCTGAGCAGCAACGCCTGGGGCAGGGGCAGCGCCCCCAGTACGGGGTGCTATGGCAGGGGGAGGTCGCTCCTCCGAGCCGCCCTCGTCATAAGACGCATAATCCATCTCCTCAGACTCATCCCCCTCACTCCGGTCACTCTCCGACCCTTCTTCACGGGATCTAGCCCGTTTCCATAATCTGGCCGTTTTTGCCCGACCAGAGGCTCTTTTGCGCGGTGGTAGTGTGCCATCTGTGACTGCCTGAGGCGAGTCCGTCAAGGCAGGTACAACCTGCGTCATGGAGTGGGAGGAGAGGTGTTTGCTCTTCACCACGGCCTTACGGGCTATAGGTGAGGCGGGGTTAGGGGCAGGACCCACTTCTTGTAGGGTAGGGGTAGCCAGTTGGGGTAGTAACATGGACTGAGCCATGGCTCCCATAGCGGAGGTGAGCGCTCTCTGTAGAGAGGACGCCATGGTGGAGTCCAACAGGGCTTGGAACTCCTCAGATACAGCACTGTGAGGCAGAAAGCCGGGGGGATGGGCGAACGCGGCTCGACCCTAACACGCTCGGGAGCCACCGCCGAGCTAAGCGGAAGCTCACCGGCGTGCACCCGAGCAGATTGGGTGAAGACACTCCCCGAGATCGCCATGACCGGCAGGGGGGGGGGGAGGGAGGGCGGGAGGGAAGGAGGGGAGGATGGGCGGCCGTATCGGTCCTGGGGCACACCACAAAGTAGGAAACACGAATAAAAATACAATTGAAAACAGTATAAAGCGTAAAATAAATACAGGTCCCTACTAAGCCACTAGGGCTAGAGAGAACAGGGACCAAAAAGCAAAAACAATATTAAAATACACAGTAATCACAGAGCATAAAAAATAAGTACTTAACTGGTCTGAGAGCAGCAAAGAAAGAGGGGGATTGTGGGTGCATCAAGCATGTTATAGTCACTTCCTGTGTTATGTGATTGGTTGCTTGAGCACTGTGTTTTTTTGTTAATTTCAGTTATTTATTCATCTCTATTTCTTTGCTGCTGAGAGTAATAAAGAAAGAGATATGCATAATAGGAGCCTCCGTGTCTTTAATAAAATCTAATCTAAACTTGACCAAAACTGAAATTCTGGTCTTTCCTCCCTCAAGTGTTGTTACTCCTGTGTCTGTCTCCCTCCAAGTCAACGGTGCTACCATCAGCTCCACCACGCAGGCTCGCTGCCTAGGTGTTCTCTTTGACTCCGACCTCTCCTTCAAGTCTCATGTTCAATCTATCGCCAAATCCTGTCATTTCCATCTCAAAAACATTGCGCGCATCCGCCCCTACTTAACGCCAGATGCGACTAAGGTGTTGGTCCATTCCACTGTCCTTTCTCGCCTTGACTACTGTAATCCGCTTCTCAGTGGTCTTACGTGCTCCCAACTTGCGCCGTTACAGTCCATAATGAATGCGGAGGCAAGGCTCATCTTCCTGTCCGCCCGCACCTCCCATGCCTCACCCTTCTGTCAGTCCCTACATTGGCTTCCTATAAAATATAGAGCTCAATTTAAAATTCTGGTTCTTGCTTTCAAATTGCTACATAATTCTGCTCCCATTTATCAATCCTCCCTTATACTAGGCCCTTACGATCTGCTGAAGACTTACGTCTATCTTCTGTCCATACTCCCACCTCTGATGCTCGCCTTCAAGATTTCTCGAGGGCTGCACCGTTCCTGTGGAACTCACTTCCCTCCTCTGTTAGATGCTCACCCAGTCTCCACTCCTTCAAAAAATCGTTAAAAACCACTTCTTCATAAAAGCGTATCAATTAAACTGTTAATAGCTCATGACTGATTCCTCTTCTGCAACTGTTACTAGTCTAATACTATCCTTACCTTTTTGTGTCATTTTACCCCACTCCCTCTAGCATGTAAGCTCATTGAGCAGGGCCCTCAACCCCTCTGTTCCTGTGTGTCCAACTTGTCTGGTTACAACTACATGTCTGTTCGTTCACCCATTGTAAAGCGCTGCGGAATTTGACGGCGCTCTATAAATATAATAATAATAATACTAATAATAATAATAATCTCATTCAAGTGTTTCCCCAATAACCTGGGGTCTCAATATGCCAACTACCTTACTATCCATGTAAATAAGCAAATATAAAATAATCCCATTAATTATAACTAGTTCCAAAAGGATATATACATGTGTCATGACATAGCCACTTGGTATACATAAAAAATATATATTAGCATAATGCAAAAAAATGCAAACAAGAAACCTAAGTAAGTATATATTAATACCAAACAATACGGGATGCTGAGACCGAATAATCTCCATAAGTCAAAAATATAAACAGTAGCAGGAAATGCCTACAAATAATAAAAAACAGCAACAAATGGAATATTAACTCAGTGGGTATCCAAAAATGAAGTAAAAGAAATGTACTTGTTTAATCCCTTAGGCTGCAGAGTGTCTAGTTGTTTGATCCAAAAGGTCTCTTCCTGGAGCAACAATCTGGAACGGTCACCCCATCTCGTTAGAGTTGGTATCACATTGATGGCAATAAATTTGAGAGTTGGTAATCTGTGGTTGTATTCAAGAAAATGTTTTGCCACTGGTTTATCCGTTTTCCCATCTCTAAAGGCAGTCATAATAACCGAACGATGTCCCCTGATTCTGGCACGAAGAGTAAAGTCAGTTTTCCCAAAATAACATAATCCCCAAGGACAAGAAATAAGATATAAGACATGGTCTGTTAAACATGTCATATGGTGTGTGATTTTGTACCTCTTGCCAGAATGTGGATGTATGAACGATGAACCAGCCAACATGTGCCCACATGTAACACATTCCGTACATCGGAAACAACCCATCTTGCTTGATTTAATGGGGACCAAACTTTCTCTTCGTAAATCTGTCTTCATAAGAAGATCTTTGAGGTTCTTATTCCTGGCATAAGCTATCCTGGGGGGATTAGAAAAGATGGTGCTAAGTGTTTTATCAGTAGATAGAATTTCCCATCGTTTTTTAATACTTTTTGAGATATTTTCTCTTGCTGAGTGGAATTTCATCGGGATGGTAATTTGTGAGTCCCAGAGGAATTGCGAAATTGGTAAGGAGTTCTTTAATGCAGGGGGATGAAAACTGGTTGAGTGTAACAACGTGTTATGGTCAGCTGGTTTCTTATAGAGGCAAAAGTCAATTTTATCATTGCGTCTATACACCTCCACATCCAGGAACTGAATTTTTTTAGTACTAAAACTGAGACTTAGATGTATGGGAGATTCATCATTGTTGATTGCTGCAATCATGGACTCCAATTCCACCTCAGAGCCCGACCAAATCATAAAAATATCGTCCACAAACCTATGGTACGAGATAATTTGTGAACCAAATTTCGCTAGGATATTTGACCGCTTAAAAATATGCATATAGCAATTAGCATAGGAAGGTGCTATATCCCCTTACTTGAATATAGAAATTCCTTTCGAATCTGAAATAGTTGTGATGTAGTAAGAACTCAAGACATTCAACCAGGAATTCTATAGGTGGGCATTGATACTTGTCACTCTCACATAACCATGTGCGTAATGCTTCCATCCCCATCTTGTGGGGAATAATGGTAAATAGATTCGTTACATCAATGGTAGCCATGTTCACTGGTGAATCAGGTAGGTTTATATCTCTAATTTTCACTAAGAAACCTTGGGTGTCTTTTTATGCAGGTCGGAAAGTTCTCAATACTGGTTTTACAATGATAAACCACAAATTTAGCTAGGGGTTCCAATACCCCTCCACATGCTAAGACTATAGGTCTCCCTGGGGGCCTCTCTGGATCCTTGTGTACCTTTGGTAAGGTATATAACACTGGTATCTTGGGATTTTCATTTACTAGATACGCTGCAGTATATTCATCTATCCACCTTGATGACATTACTTGTTCTACCAAAATCCGTACTTTCTTCAGGAACGAAGTAGTGGGATCATAGGTAATTAATTGGTATGTAACACCATCGTTAAGTTGATTCAAAACCTCATTCCTGTAGTCCGTGTAATTTTGGACCACTAATGCACCATCTTTATCTGCTGGTCTAATAGTAATCGTATCATCATCCCTGAGATCTTGCAATGCTGCTGTGACAGACCCATCCGTATGAACTAGGATTGCTGTGTTCGTCTGTTTTGCCGTTTGCATGAATTTACCCGTTCGTATGCCTTGTTTAAGGGAATGTACTTTTCTGTCGAACGGAACTGCCGAACGGACGGCCACCCAGAAGAGAAGTGTGCTGCTGGTTAACCTATTGATCCCAATTAGAACGTTGCAGTTAACCACAGACACTTCTCAATTAAAACCGAATACAGGGTGGTCGTCGTTCGTATGTCGACCACGAGGCGGCGGCCATTTTAACTATGTGAAAGACCATCAGTGTTCGACGGTTATTTCATGGAACTGAAAACGGACCCTTTTTCAACCGAACACCGCTGAAGCCATCGACCTCCCTTCTCAATCGACAGAAGTGTCCGAACACCGGCCGTTCGGGAGATGTAAAGGCACGAATGGACTTACCCCAGATAGCCTCCCCATGGAGTCAATCGCATACCGAAGAACTGTAATAGACTTTGACTCCATGGCGATTGAACTGTGCGTATGGGATCTGAGCGCTATTCGCCAATAATATGCACTCAGATCCAGGCTATCTGGGGATGTGTTACACGAATGTAATATGTTCGGCACTTATAAAGTTATATATTTTTATGTGTTTTGTGACTTGTATTTAAAATGGCGATTTGCCTCTGCTCTGGGAGATAATTGAATTACTTCTCAATTATCTCCCGAGCAGAGGGGAGGAAACTGTGATGCATGCTGGGAATATTGTGGGATTGTATGTCTGAAATGTCCCCATGTCCATCTGCTATTCCAGTCTCCCATTTGGTCCCCTAGGGGAGTGTCCACCAAGTGGGAGACCTGCATAAATACGGGGATTTTATTACTGGCGACTAGAGACTGCTCATTGGAATTTTTTGCCGCTTGGAAGATATTGGCGTTCGGCTGATATTGGCAGTTCGTGTATTTGGAGCTTGTGAAGGGAGGGAGCCGTACGGGAGTTTGGAGTGTTCCCTGGCTGGCGGTTCGCATGCTTGTATTGTATACGCTACCAGACAACATTATTGCGAACGGGGAGCATTCACTAGACGGCGGTTTGTACATTTCATGCTGAAGGTACCGTGACAGCTGCTTTCTCACCAACCATCAGGTTATCACCAGTTGGTTTATGCTTGAGTAAGGTCTGTTCAATATCATGCCTTACCAGTTGTCCAAACGTTTTGATAGTGGCATGGGGGGGGGGGGAGGTGGGGATCTACAGTCCTTACTGGGCATGTTGAACTTCGCTATGAGAATTATTGCTCAGGGGCGCGCATTTATTTCCCGACTGCTGTGTCTTCTTCCCCTTCTTTCCCTTCTTCCCACCAACAGTTGCACTTTGGCACTAGATGAGCTTACTAAAGCAGACCACACATGTGGCTCAGGTTCCTATCACACTGGAATAAAGGCCAGGTTATCACCCCCATTTCTCAACATTCCAGAGTTACATGCACCAATGCGGCCGCACACAGAGGTTTCACAGCCATTTTGGTAGCTTCTGGTTCTGAGATTCCTGGTCAGTTGAGACTCTTGGCCTGGCCAGTTGAGACTCTTGGTTTGAAATCTTTCCATACCACGTCAGCACTGTTTGGAATCTACCCCATAGTGGCCACCTACAAGGCCAGGGGGGGTATGAGTGGAAGGGGAAATCTGTCAAGTGCTTCTCTGACAATAAAGCAGCTTGCGATATCATTAATAAAGGCAGATCCTCATCCTTGACAATCATGAGACTTATTAGATGACTCACCTGGTTGGCAGCAATACTACAATTTCACATGTTTACAAATTCCCGGTCATACGCACAAAGCAGCTGACGCTTTATCTCGCTCTAATTTACAAGACTACTTCAAAGCCCACCCGACAGCGAACAACAGGCCTGTCAACTCCTCCCCCACATTCCATGACTTAATACTGAACTAACCCGCCTCATGGCATATAGCAGATTTCTGGTCAGAGCTGCCCTCTCCGCTAATACATCATGAGCAAACAATAGAGATTTCACCTTTACAACAAGTTACCACCGATTACCACAATACCGATATTCTTTCGCTAGACGCCATTGTGACACTCCTCTCCTTTTTGCCCCCTCAATTTAAAACTCTCTCTCAACACTATAAAACTTTACCTGACTGGAATACAACACCATATCTTAAGTGCCTATCCTAGTACCAAACCATTCACATCTTCTTACCCTGTGAAGAACCTATTGAGATAAGTTACTATCCTACTGACAATAATGGTGCCCGGTCTAAATGCTAGACTTTTACAGCTTATCACTCACTGGACTAAACTCTAATATACCTCTATTTACACTGCAGGGCAAACCACTCACTACAGCTAAATTCAAAATGTACATCAGTACCCTCTTAACTAGGCTGGGACTCAACCCCAATGCCTTTTCGGGACACTCATTCAGAATCGGGGCAGCATCAGCTGCTTCTAGACAAATGTTCCTGCTCACATCATAAAGATTAGGTCGCTGGAAATCCACAGTGCATTCTAGATACATACCACAACCAGAGCTAGAGTTGAGACAAGCCTTTATAAATCTTTCAACGTAAAGATAAGTAATAAAGTTATTTTATTCAATTTTTGCCCTCTTTTATTACAGGCCTACCCGATACGTCGGTTTCGGGACACCACAACCGACATGCTCATATATCCAACTTGGCTTTGGTCCCCGACTACAAATAAGAAGGTGGAGCCCGAAGTTGTGGGAGGGGTTACCCGGCTATTTAAACTCACCACAGGGCTGATGCCGCCAGGTTCATCCCTGCCACCTCTCCCCTTATGCCATATTACTATTACCAGGTGGGCCCTCTTTTATTACAGGTCTACCCGATATGTCAGTTTCGGCACACCACAACCGACTTGCTCATATATCCAACTTGTCATAAATATGGCTTTGGTCCTCGACAACAAATATATATATGTTAAACCATGACATTGTCTTGAGATAAATAGGATGTTACTAAAAGTTATAATACATAGAAAATGTGCAGCAAAGACAAAAGAAAATTGCTACAAAGATTTTGATTGCTGACTGAGATATTAAGGGAAGGATTTAATTCCACCTAAATATTGCAATGGATAAATTATTAGCATATCTTTAAAGGAACACTATAGTGTCAGGAACACAAACAGGTATTCCCGACACTATAGGGTTAAACTAACTATTTAGGTTACCAGTCCTCTCTGATGTATGTATGTATATGTATGTATATGTATGTGTGTATATATATATACGCGGCGTGTGTGTTTGTGCTTTAGTGTGCACACTCTAATGGAATAGGCTGCGCACAGGGTGTGTGGGGAGGTGACAAGGTGCGTGTATGGGGGGAGTGACAGGGTGTCTGTGTGTGTGTACAGGTGACAGGGTGTGTGAGGGGGGCTGTGACAGGGAGTGTGGAAGTGACTGTGACGGTGTGTAGGGAGAAAGGGTGGGGATGGCTGTGCCAAGTGTAGGTAGGAAGGCTGTGAGAGGGTACGGGGGCTGTGAAAGGGTGGTGAGCTGTGAGAAGGTAGATGGGCTGTGAGTGGGTAGGGGGGCGGTAAAGTGGATAGGGACGCTGTAAGGTACCCAAATATGAGTGTATCACAGAGTTCCTAAGCAGTACAATTGCAAGAGAGAGAACAGAGGGCGAGCCAAATATTAGGTACACTAAAAAGACGGCGGTAACCCCAAGTAGAAAGTATCAAAGCAAAAGATGGTGTACCTACACAGCCTGAAATTGAAATTGGAAATTCATGACTGACTGTCAAATGTCAAAGATAACGGACTAATTGTTACCAGACATAATACTAGGTTAATAAAATCAAAAAATAAATACATTTTATTGAAATAACTTATAACAAAAATTAATGTGTGGTGAATGTGTTTGTGTACAGACAGTGAACATACAATAGGTATTAGAAATCTATGCCCTGTTTAAAAATACCTAATGGTGTTAAGGAATTGTATCAAAGTGTAAGCTAGGGTATTATATGTTATTGTGTAAAACCCCTGCTTACATAAAGAAACTATATAGTCTGCCTAAAAAAAAATCGATGCCAGTTTAAGCAGGACTGATAAGGACTGCACAGGAAGATTAGCAAGTATGAAGTCCTAACAGTGAAATAAAACTAAATAACAGATGGTAATTAGATCTATATGAGCTGCTGAATGAAACTCAAAGCAAAATAGTACTCAGTAGTAATATTAAGACCTCGTGTTTCAAAGGAAAGGTTATCTTTCAGTCGGAACCTAGATATAGCCTATATAAGTCCTGTGGTAAAAACTGCAGTACGTGCAGTAATGTGTGAAATGAGTGTATCACAGAGCTTCAAAGCAAAAAAACTCACAGTAATGCACAATGTGACTGTATCACAGTGCTTCCACAGTGAGAAAGGGGATGACAGAGTGAGGGAGGGAAGGGGTGACAGAGTGAGCCCCCATCTTTTCCTTATTTCCTACCTTTATTATGCTCCCTCTGGTCTCTCCAAGGCTGCTGCTCCTTCACCTCGGTGGCTGTGAGAGGGCTCTTTGTGTGAGGAGAGTGCAGTAAGTGATGTCACTTACTAGCCCCGCCTCTCCCCATCACACAGAGTTCCGCATGGGACAGGAAGAAGGAGACTTGGTAGAGAGCAGGTAATGCTGCTAGGTCTCATTTTGAGAGAGGGAAGAGGGGGGTAATGTGCAGAGTAAAAGGTTGCAGGTCCACCCTTGGGCAGTTCGTGCAGGATTACTAATGGGAACGGCGTTCCTGCTGCGCGGTGCCCTCGCTGGGTGAATATAGAGTTATTTACTTTTTACCATCAGGTTTTTCTTTTTTCAGTGTGGTGGTTTTTTTTGGGGGTTTTTTTAACAGTTGCGACGGGACATTTATGGATTTTTATTTGGCCTTTTTTGGGGCTGAAAAAAGAAAAGAAAGAAGAAAGACAACATCTAATGGTAAGTATGAAATTTTATTTTAGAGAGTGTTAGATTTTTTGTTTCCCCTCACTATTTGTAGGGTGAGGGGTTAGGTAGGATTTAATTTTATTGGAGAGGGGGGTGACTAGGGGTTTGGGGACCCCTAGTCACTAGTGGGGGGGTAATTTTTATATTGAGCCCCCGCCTGCCGCTCATGGGTGGGGGATGGGGGGAAACAATAGGTCCCCCTCATTGATACTTAGGGACCCCACCCGCCTCTCATGGGTGGGAGTCGGGGGGACAATAGGTCCCCCCCTTATTGTCATTTAGGGCCCCCCACCCGCCGTTCATGTGTGGGGGGCCGTGGAGGGGAGGACTGCCCATTGTCTGTTAGGGTCCCCACCCGCCGCTCATGGGTGGGGACCTGGGGAGAGACGATAGGTCTCCCCCCATTGATACTTAGCGCCCCTATCTGCCTCTCATGGGTGGGCGACGGGGGGGGGCAATAGGTCCCCCCCTTATTGTCATTTAGGGACATTAGGTCCCACATTATTTATTTAATTAAGGTCCCCACCCACTGGTCATGGGTGGAGGCCTGTGGCGGGCACTAGGATTAATAGCCCCCAACCACGGGTCATGGGTGGGGTCACTGGCCCCCCAATTTTTGTTATTTGGGTTCCTCACCATGGTGCTCAGTCACTAGTAGTTTTAAATGACAGTTTAGGCAACATTCCCTGCTCACTGCCTGCCGCTAATGGACGAAAACAATTTTTTTTATTTTTTTTACCAAATTTCGTCCGAAAATGAATGGTTTATGGACGAATTACATTTTTATGTAGTACGAAATGAAAATTTCACTGGTGCACATGTCTAGTTTTCAGCTACATCTGCTGAGTACAACAATACTCCCATTGTATGCCATTGGCACTGTTCTGTGAAGCTACAATGCCATATAAGAGACAAGGCTTTTTTTTGTTTTTATAGTTAGCATTTTCCTAGATGGATTTGATGGGCCTATGTCTCATTTTGGGATAATATAGCAGTTTGTTCAAATAACCCCACAAAGGGCTTCCATTTGAGAAAGCAGACACCCCAGGGTATCTTGTATGGTGTATATTGTACCTTAACTTGTCATTATGTTTTCACCAATTTATGTCAATATTTGTGGTGAGGGGAAAAAAATGCATTTTTACATACATGTTGCATTTTTGCTGAGCATTTCTTACACTTGATATGTGCCACTGTCATAAAATCCCCCAAACTTCTGAGTAAAACAATATGCCCGATGTATGACCCAGACACTATTTTGTGAAGTTACAGTGCTGTAATAGAGATGTGGCAAGTTCAGGTTTTTAAGTGTGAATTTTCATGGAGGGTTTTGATGCGTCCGTGTCCCACTTTGGAGCACTTGAGCAGGCTACATATTCCAACTACACCATAAAGGCATACAATTTCTTAAAGAAGATATCCCAGAGTATTTCAAAAGGCATATTTTGAACCTTAGCGTATGTACCTTTGCCAGGTATATGTGGATGTTGAAGGGGCACATTTGAGACAAAGCCATTCAGTTTTTTTCTAACGTTGAAGTTTTAAGCTGTGTCCATGTTCCATTTGGGAGTAGTTTAGCTGGTTGGCTATTCAAACTTCCCTACAAACACATAATATTTATTAAAGAAAACACCCCAGGGTAATTCAAAAGGCATATTTTGAACCTTAGCGTGGGATCATTTCTTCTCTAGTTTGATCAAGGTGTAGTGGTAATGAGCATTTTTTATGTATTTTTTTTACTTTTTAAAACTTTTTAAAACTCTTTTTTAGACTTTTTTACTTATTAAATCTTTTAAACTTTCTTAAACTTGCTTAAAAACTTTTTTTACTCTTTAAAACTTTTTTTACTTTGTTTTTACTGTTAACCCCTAACTAGCAGTAAGCAGCACTAACAGTAAATTCCCCAATTTTCCATAACTCCAACCCACCCAAGCTATAACTTCCTCCCACCCAATATATAATTTTATATATTCCTAGCTAGCCTAACACCAAATTTCCCACTAAATTCCAGCCACCTCAGCTAGCTAACTATATAATTTTAAAATATTTAAAATAATAAATAAAATAAATTTAACCCCTGAGGCTTAAAAAAAAAGTTAACCCTCAACTCTAAAATTAGATCACAGTAAAATGTAGTCCCTGCCAATCGATCACTGTAGTCAGTGATCAATTGGCAGGGATGGGGTTGATTTTATTAAAGAAGGGGAAAGAGGGGGGTGGGATTTAATTAAATTTTTTTTCATTTTGAGAAACGGATCAGCACTGATCCGTCTCCCTGCACTTCACTCTGATCGTGGAAGCACAGGGAGGTGGATCAACAGCCTGTCAGAGTGATCACGATTGGGTGCGATTGCAGTGATCTGGGATTAATTTTAGCACATGACGGACCCAGTCCGTCATCCGGCATTAAGAGCTTCCCCAGCATGATGGATTGGGTCCGTCATTAAAGGGGTTAAACAAACAATTCACAGAAGAGAATTCAACTTAAGAATTACATAGACAAGGTCAGGGCCGGCCTTAGGCCTTTAGGCGCCCTGTGCGAAAAATATTCACAGGGCCCCACCATGGTCACATGCCCTCGTCCATCTTGTAAAAAGTGCTAAGTCTCCATTACATAGGTGTTACGTATTAATGTGATTTCTGGGCATATCATGCATATACAGGTATATTAATACATTTGTAAATGTTATAGGCGTAATAACACATATAATAATAATAATAATAATAATACATCCATATTAATATACATGTATATTTAAATATTACTCTCAGAAATCATGTTAAATTGTACTTATAATGGTACACACAATTTCTGATATATTTAAAGAACAGAAAATTCTAGAAATATATGGGCTAGAAGAATTCCTCCCACATGTGTAGATTTGGGAAAAACAAACCTATGTGAAGGAACACATTAGGAGTAAAAACACATTTCTAACAAGAGTGTCCTGTCTCCCTGAAGTTGCCATGCCATTATGTTGTGTGTGGACTAGGGATGCAGTGTGTTTGGGAAAATAGTGTGGTGTGTGTGAAGGGGGTGTAGTGTGAATGTGTGTAGGAAACAGTGTGTATAGGGCATGTAGTGTGTATCTGTTTAGGGAACATAGTGTGTGTATAAAGGGGATGTGGTGTATATGTGTTTAGGGAACATAGTGTGTGTGTAAAGGGGATGAAGTGTGTATGTGTGTAGGAAACAGTGTGTATAGGGTATGAAGTGTGTATCTGTTTAGGGAACATAGTGTATGTATAAAGGGGATGTAGTGTGTATGTGTTTAGGGAACATAGTGTATGTGTGTAGAGAACATAGTGTGTTTGTAGGGGGCATTGTGTGTGAGTAGATTATATAGTGTGTGTGTGAGTAGATTATGTAGTGTGTGTATAGGGGATGTTGTGTGTGAGTAGATTATGTAGTGTGTGAGTGTGAGTAGATTATGTAGTGTGTGTGTGTGTGTGTGTGTGTGAGTAGATTATGTAGTGTGTGTGAGTAGATTATGTAGTGTGTATGTGTGTGTGTGAGTAGATTATGTAGTGTGTGTGTAGATTATGTAGAGTGTGTGTGTGTGTGTGAGTAGATTATGTAGTGTGTGCGTGTGTTATGGAGTGTGTGTAGGTAACAGTAAGGGTGGGATAGTGATGATTTGAAATGAGGATGTGGGAGAGCAATTTCAGGTTTTGTTTTCTTAAATTAATTAATGTGGATTCTGCCCCCCTCCCTCTTGCATACCTTTGGGCAGGGATGGGGGAATACTGATGACCTGGTGGTCCAGCGGTCTCTGCCAGCTCTTGAAATTCTGCACCTTGCAGAACAGGAGCCCTCCTCTTGCGAGCTCCGCGTTGATAGTATGAGAGCGTTGCTGCGGCAACACTCTGAATGCCAAGCTCGCGAGAGGAGGACAGAATCAAAGCGCTCACTGCTCGCTCCCATCATCCAAACAGCGGGCCGGTGCCAAAGCAGAGCTCACTCTCTAAAGGTCAGCCGGCCGGGGCGCAATCTTTCACCCACCAGAGTGCTCTGAGGTAGGGCAGGACCTGGTTGTGCGAGCATGGCGCCCTGTGCTTCCTGAGGTGCTTCCTGAGGCAGTGCTGCACAGTAGGCAGCATTGTTGTTCAGCATGACACTGACATTTTCTCATAGAGATGCACTGATTCAAGAGATGCATTGGATTGGCTAAAAATCATTAATTATGATTGTCACCAAGGAGGCGGATCAGGGGCTGGGCCAACGCAGGTGGACCCACGCTGCGCTGGAAATAAGGTATGCTTTAGACCCTTCTAAGGTAGCTATGAGGGGGCAAGACACCTAAATGATGGTTTTAACACTATAGGATCAGGAATACATGTTTGTGTTCCAGCCCTATAGCATTCCTTCAAAAAAAATATGACTCCCATACTAATATAGGGGAGGTTTTTAACCTCCCTTATACTGCCGCATGCCATGCTGTTGGTGGGGCATATCTGCTAAACAGTGAGAAGCTATTATAACCTTAAGATAGTGGCTGGTCATTTCTGGGGACTGTGTCTGTAAAATAACGAGGGGGCTGAAATATGTAATCTATGCCCGCAGTTGTGGGCATTGAATGGAGGCTTTAAATTAAATAATGGTGGTAGTAAAATCACTGTTCACCCCCAAGCCCCACTTGGTTAGCAGGTGGGGCTAATACTTTAATAACCGTGGATTACCATCAGACATCTACTTTCCAACCTAGAAAAACGGGATTTATATGCTTTAACTGTGAGTGGCTAGTCTGCAAGTTGTCAGGATCTTTTGAAATGAATGTTATTGATGGTCAGGAAGTAAAAAAACAAAACCATCAAAGTTGGAAACTGGTTGATAATTAATAATTGCTACTGACTTTTGTTAATTGCGTCAGCTCTTTAGCAACAAGATTGGAAATAAACTCTAATTTAATATTTGGGGATTCAAGAGCTCAACATATTGTTACCTTTTTAATAAAAGACAGACTGATCACTCGGGCAGATAGGTCATGGACCGAGGGCCCTAGGAATGTAATGCGTCCTTAACTGTAGGACAAACATGACGGGAAATTTCCGTCCAGCGTCGCAAATGGGTTAATGACCTAAGAGTGTTGTATATATTGGATTAAATGGGGTAATTTATTTGTGCTTCTTTCATGATGAAAACACTGCGCAGCTAGAAAATCTGTAGGTATTGTTGGACTACAACTCCCATGAGTAAGTCACTATGTTTGATCCCGAATGCAAGCTGAGCATCATGAGAGATGAGACTCAACAGAAGCCTGCTTACCTAGCTCTTGGCTGTAACTAAATTTGGTACCAGGAATAGGCTGAAAAAACTAACATTCCCTCATAAGGACCTTGCTAGGTGAGGTAGGTGCCTTATGATCTGGTGAAAGTTGTTTTGAATCCTAAAAAAATGTATGAAGAGTGTAGCTCAAAATAGAATGGAGTTATAGCATACCTATAATCTATTTTGGTGCTCTTTGTATTCTGTAAATCAAACTAAATTGCATTAACACTTTGCAGTTTGAAATGGTAGCAGCTGGTGACGTTATAAGATACTAAGCTGCCGGGCTCACCTTAAATTCTCTAAAAAATGGCACTTTAGTAAATAACCCTGAATAACCCTGTGACAAGAGAAAACTACTTTACACACTGGTGGAATTAACGGGGCAGTGCCCCACAAGCTTGGGTGGTAACCCGGTTTCCCTCACATTTAAGGATATAGACACCCCATGGACATCTCTTATCATGGGACCAGTCGTGCACGGCGGCCCTTTAACAGTTCAACTGGGCGCCTGTCAGATCGGCAATGCTGGGAGGATGTGCATTGAGGTCACTTCCTCCCAGCTAACAGAGCACTGTGTGGGGACTCAGAAAAAGGAAGGAGAGAGAGCATGGAGGCTCATCCCCATCAGCCTCAGCTAGCAGCCAGATTTGGACCCCTGAGAAGCCACCCTCTTGCACTACAAAGGTATAAAAGCAGGCCAAAGTGTGTCAGTATGTATAGGTATCTGTTTCAGAATGCAGGTGTATCTGTGTGTATGTCAGTGTGTATGTGAATTTGTGTCAAAATGTGTATATGGCAGTGTATGTGGATATGCCCATGCATCCCAGAATTCAAACACTAACACTACATAGAAACCAACCTCTGCATTCAAAGGCTGAAACTACATAAAAAACACATTCCTGCATTCAAACACCAACACTACACACAAATGCACACCAGCATTTGAACACTTGCATTACATATAAACAGTTACATTTAAATGGAAACTGTATACACAAATACGCTCCTACATTCACATAGTCCATACAAAAACATGCTTACATTCAAATTCACAAACACTGCTCACAAACCAAACACTGCAATGATGGGCAAATGGTAGACCCCCATCTGACAAAGCATCATGGGAGTTGCACGACAGTTGAGAATCTAACATTTGGACACACTTGCACTAGAGAGGGGCCCAAAAGAGTGTCTTGCATAAAGTGGGACCGCTACCTCCATACATGCCTGGTGGGCAGGGCCGCCATCAGGGCATGACAACCGTGACAATTGTCATGGGCCCAGCTGCCCTGGGGGGCCCGGCTGCCCGGGCCCCACGTGTATCAGCAGAATTGCCGCCGATGCATCTGCACCGGGGCCCTCACGCTGATGGGGCCCATCAGGTGGCCCAAGCATTTAGGGCCACCCAATGGGCTCTATTATCTTTAGGGGCCCGGTCAGCACTGTAATAGCGCGACCGGGCCCCTTTAAAAAAAAAAAAAAAGCAACCGGAAGCAAATGCTGCTGGGAGGAAGTAACGTCCGGTCACTTCCTCCCACTTTACTCCGCGCGGGAAGGAGGACGCAGCCTGAATGCCGAGAGGAGAGGCAGCCGACGCCCATCATCCCCAGCCACCCTCCTACGACGAAATGGTAAGGAAGAGAGGAGGGTGGCTGAAAATGAGGTGTGTGTATGTATGCCAGTGTATGTGTGTATGCTAGTGTATGTATGCCAGTGTGTGTATGTATACCAGTGTATGTGTGTATGTATGCCAGTGTGTGTATGCCAGTGTATGTATGTATGCCAGTGTATGTGTGTATGCCAATGTGTGTATGCCAGTGTATGTATGTATGCCACTGTATGTGTGTGTATGCCAGTGTATGTATGTATGCCAGTGTATGTGTGTATGTATGCCAGTGTGTTTGTGTGTATGCCAGTGTGTGTGTGTATGTATGCCAGTGTATGTGTGTGTGTATGTGTGTATGTATACCAGTGTATGTGTGTATGTATGCCAGTGTGTGTATGCCAGTGTATGTGTGTATGTATGCCAGTGTGTGTATGCCAGTGTATCTATAGAAATGTATTACCATTTGTACAGATGGATACAAAACAAAGCTGGCTATAAATCTTCCAAAACGCTATTTATCTGACTGCAACTGATGGACATTATTTTTTTTAAATGATTTTATATTTGTATTCCTGGACCCAGCAGCTGATATACCAAAGTGGCAAGATGCCATGTCCATTGTTTAACTGCTGGAGTTAACCCTGCTGATCATAGGAGGTATCTTTCCGCTCCTCACTCAGAGAAAGCATTGGCTGGTAGGTTATTTCGGAGACTGTAAATATGTATGAATGCCAGTGTATGTGTGTATGTCAGTGTGTGTCTGTATGCCAGTGTGTGTGTGTGTATATGTATGTATGTATGCCTGTCAGTATGTATGTATGTATATATCAGTATGTGTATGTACATGTATGTTTGTCTGCATGTATATGTGTGTGTGTGTGTCAGTATCTCCCTATGCATGTGTGTATGTCTGTTTTAGTATTTGTATCTGTTAGTGTGTGTGTATTCATGTGGGCGGGATTTGGAGGCGGGCCCTGTGGGCAGGCTTGAAGGGAGGCCCAGACCTTGAGCTGTGTTAGGGGCCCCAAGATTTCTGATGGTGGCCCTGCTGGTGGGAACCATACCTGCTTGGAAGGAGGTATAAGCAGAAAAGCCAATATCTGCTCACCGAGACAAAATCTTATACATCAAGGGCATCGCATTTCGCTGTACCAGTGCAAAATGTGTCATCACAGGCACAGTTTATTTGTATAATTTAATTAATGCCTTAAAGACTTTTGCTTACATGTAATGCAATTAAATCAATACTTTCCTATGGGGAACATAGAAGATGTTAGATGTCCTCAAGTCCAATGTTGGATAGGAAAGTAAAACTGGAAGCACCTCTAGTGGCTGTGCCTTTTGCAAAAGTAGACAATCCAAGGTATTACAAATGGGATATGTCCAGTCTTTTTTAGTAGCCACTTAGTCACAAACTTTGGCAAAAGTTAGTGTTTAGATTTTTTTGTGCGTGAAAAATGCAAAAAAACAAAATTGAACGCTAATTTTGGCCAGTGTTTGTGACTAAATGGTTACTAAAAAAAGACTGGACATACCCCATTTGCAATACCTCGGTTGTCTACTTTTGCAAATGGTATGCCATCATGGGGGTAATTCTCATTCCTGGGCTACCATACGGTCTCAAAGGCAACGTAACCAACATGGCAAATTTCAATGTGAAAACACAGAAATGCAAGCCTTATATTTGACCCTGTAACTGTAAAAACACCATAAAACCTGGGCATGGGGAAGAACTGTTATTATTTTGAAAGTTTGCTGAAGACAAATGTTACTGTTTCAAAAAAGTGAAACGTATCACAACAATTAAATAGTCAGTGAAAGTGCTGTTTGTGTGTGAAAAATGCAAAAAAACTGCACTTTCACTGACAATATCATTGTTGTGATATTTTGAATCACTAATATTTGTGTGTCAGCAAAGTCTCTCAAGTAAAACAGTACCCCCCCATGTACAGGTTTTCTGTTGTCTTGGAAAGTTACAGGGTTAAATATAGGGCTTGCGAACCAAATTCTCTGGACTTTGTGCCAGTGTTGTCAGGCCGGTCCCTAAAATAGTGATTAATAAAACGACTTTATTATGTAAAAATATTATAGGCTATACAGCCGCGGTGAGTGATCAGAGCAATCACTCATCGAGGATGTGGTGGTTGAAGGGTATTAGGGCATAACCCAAAATGATAACAGATAAAGAAGAGGCTGGAATGGGTTAACTAAGAAGTGCTCCCAATTACAGTCTCTATACCCTGAATATGACTGCTCCGCTAATGTAGAGCCATAAGTTGCTAGTCATGGAGCATAAGTAGAACTAAAAGTAATAAATAATGATAAATAAACTTTATTGGTCCCTCTTAGGGAAAGGAAAAACAACGAAGATCCCAAACTGAAAATAGTGTAAAAAATAAATTTTCCTTTGGGAAGTACACAGTGTATATACAGTGATAATAATATTAAAATTAAAATAGGGTCATCTGCTGTTGTGCAAAATAGTGATCATATCATATGTAGTGACCATTTAAATGTTGGTAGAGATTCTGATATGTGACTGATGTAGACTATCGTTACCAGCTTGTTTATAACAGTTGTTGACAGCTTGTATGCAACATTGTATCAGAAGGTTATATAGAGTAAAACATGCAAGCATAAAAGCAGCGTGTAGCCACTAGAATGATAGACTCCAAATTAACCCTTTTGTGCAGCAAAAAATATACCTGCACGTGCAGTTGCTGCCTATTAGGGTAAGAGTTTCAGAGAAGCATTAAACTTGCTTAACATCCTGCAAGTGTGTGTTGGTCGTACGGGTGCGGACAACGGACAGGAGGTGGTCACGGGCAGAGCAGAGAGACCGAGAAGGGACATATTTATGGATCTGTGAGGAGATATAAGAGGGGGCTAGAGTTGTTCAGTGCTTTATAGGTTTGAATTAGTACCTTGAATTGACTCCTATAGAATACAGGAAGCCAATGTAAGGACTGGCAGAGGGGTGAGGTTTGAAGCCTCACTTACCTGATCTATAGGCTATCTCTGCCTCACTTACCTGATCTGTAGGCTGTCTCTGCAGTCTGGGAGTTGCTGGCTGCATGTGCTGCTCCCCTGCGTATTCAGTCAGGAGAGAGAAGCTGGGATAAGATGTAACTTTTTATCCCTGTCTCTCTCCATACACAGCACCACCTACTGGCTGGCGCCCGTATTGCACTGTATTTTCAATCTCACACGAAAAATAGCAGAACAAGCTGAAATAATCCAGGGTGGGGAAGGGGAACGGGGGGCCCCCTTTGCCCCCCCCTGCCCCCTCTGTGAACGCCCATGCTTGTGGGTTTGTTTCTAAAAGAACAAAAGAACAAAATCCCCGCCGAACCCCCCTGACTATGCAAATTAAATTAATAGGGGCACAAAAGCTCTATACAGCCATAGAACCCTCATGCCCATTGAAACAAATGAAACATGAGACCGCATTCGTTAGTCTGGCCTAAACAAAAAACTTTCTTATGGAAAGAGCCAACCGCGTTGGTATCCATGCACACGTGGGCCTAAAAGCTTTCCACAAATGGAGGCTTGCGTCCGCGGGGATTGAAACCCACAAAAACTACCGAACAGTGAAATATATACGAAAAGACCAAAATGAAATAGCATAAAACCGTGATGACGCCCAATGAGGGCTCCAGCGTCCACAGGGTCGGAGGTCAGCAGGAGCTTCCAGGTCAGCTGGGTAGCCGTCGGAGGAGCAGGCTGTGGCAACCAGGAAACCAGCCGGGATGGGAAACCAGCCGGGATGTATCAGCAAAGCCGGGCAGAATCAGGACAGGAGGCAGAAGCACAGGCAGGACACAGGAGTGTTCCACGGACAAGTAAGTAACAAGATTGGCGGTCTGTATGCACCGGAAGTAGCAGCATACAGATCGCCAGACCAATAACGGTAGGGTAGGAAATGGGAAGTCCCTTATATAGGTCCATAAACCCCTCCCACAACTCCAGGCCTACGCCTTTACATATATATATATATATATATATATATATATATATGTTATCAAAGTACTTTTATATGCACATACACGTACATAAACTATTATTCTAAGTTTATTTTAATATATATATATATATATATATATATATATATATATCCAAATTAAAATAAACTTAGAATGACATTGATTATATATTTTAAAAAGTATATACCTATTTAATTTCTTTCTAATTGTATTCTGATATTAGTATACATATATATTTAAATCAAAATACATTTAGAATTACGTTATGAATACATATATATAGCTATATATAAATAAAAATAATAAATACAATAATATATACAGTATATATATATATATGTTTTTTTTTTTTAAATTAAATTCTATTTATATAATATTTTTACATAGATAAAGAAGAGGCTGGAATGGGTTAACTAAGAAGTGCTCCCAATTATAGTCTCTATACCCTGAATATGACTGCTCCGCTAATGTAGAGCCATAAGTTGCTAGTCATGGAGCATAAGTAGAACTAAAAGTAATAAATAATGATAAATAAACTTTATTGGTCCCTCTTAGGGAAAGGAAAAACAACGAAGATCCCAAACTGAAAATAGTGTAAAAAAGAAAATTTCCTTTGGGAAGTACACAGTGTATATACAGTGATAATAATATTAAAATTAAAATAGGATCATCTGCTGTTGTGCAAAATAGTGATCATATCATATGTAGTGACCATTTAAATGTTGGTAGAGATTCTGATACGTGACTGATGTAGACTATCGTTACCAGCTTGTTTATAACAGTTGCTGACAGCTTGTATGCAACATTGTATCAGAAGGTTATATAGAGTAAAACATGCAAGCATAAAGTGTAGCCACTAGAATGATAGACTCCAAATTAACCCTTTTGTGCAGCAAAAAATATACCTGCACGTGCAGTTGCTGCCTATTAGCGTAAGAGTTTCAGAGAAGCATTAAACTTGCTTAACATCGATTCTGGTGAACGAAACCCCTAATAAGCAGGGGGTATAACGGGTTATCTGGGAACAGTGGTCGGCAGTGAAACCCAAACTAAAAATTAGTCGGGATGCTAACCGACAAAATACCTACAGTCCTGATTGTGACACCACCTATAACCCCCAAAGTAAATAGATGGTAGGGAGAGAGTGGGGTACTGGTAAATAGTAGGTCCGGCCAGACAGTAAATAGAGGTAAAGCTAATCCTCTATATTAGTACAATTAAACTCTTCAGATTAATCCAAACTCAAAGGGCAAACAAAATCCCTCAAAGAGTCTAACGTATAGCTCAAAAGGACGACTAGTATAAAGTAATCTGGATAGGGAGTTAAAAGATATCCTAAGGATATCCTAAGGATGTCCTACGTATCAGGAACAAACTAACTAGTGCTCCTAAGAAATAAACAATAGCTAGCTCAACACTTGTTCTAATAGTAAGCCCTAAGTGGTATAAACGAACCTCAAACACTGTTTTAATAGTAAGCCCTAAGTGGTATAAACGATCTCCAAATGCTGATTTAATAGTAAGTAGTGATGTACCGAACGGTTCGCCGGCGAACGGTTCCTGGCGAACATAGCATGTTCGCGTTCGCCACGGCGGGCGAACATATGCGCGGTTCGACCCGCCCCCTATTCGTCATCATTGAGTAAACTTTGACCCTGTACCTCACAGTCAGCAGACACATTCCAGCCAATTAGCAGCACAGCCTCCCTAGCAGACCCTCCCACCTACTGGACAGCATCCATTTTAGATTCATTCTCAAGCTGCATGCTTAGTAAGAGGAGGGAAAGTGTAGCTGCTGTTCATAAGATAGGGAAAAGCATAGCTAGGTTAGGGATAAGGGTATGCTTTTTTTTGATTTTTTTTTTCTATGTAATGTAAATGCATAGCTGCTGCCAGCTTCTGTGTCAGGCTCACAGTGCCCATTTCCCCAGTCAGTGCCACCAATTACATCTGGTGTCACAATAGCTTGGATTTAAAAACAAAAAACTTTTTTCACTGTTATAGATTGAATAGCAGTCAGTGTCCTTAAAGCGGGTGTGTTACGCTAACAGTGGATACGCTGACAAGTGCCACTAATTAGATCTGGTGTCACAATAGCTTGGATTTAAAAACAAAAAACTTTTTTTACTGTTATAGATTGAATAGCAGTCAGTGTCCTTAAAGCTGGTGTGTTACGCTAACAGTGGATACGCTGACAAGTGCCACTAATTAGATCTGGTGTCACAATAGCTTGGATTTAAAAACAAAAAACTTTTTTTACTGTTATAGATTGAATAGCAGTCAGTGTCCTTAAAGCGGGTGTGTTACGCTAACAGTGGATACGCTGACAAGTGCCACTAATTAGATCCGTGTCACAATAGCTTGGATTTAAAAACAAAAAACTTTTTTTACTGTTATAGATTGAATAGCAGTCAGTGTCCTTAAAGCGGGTGTGTTACGCTAACAGTGGATACGCTGACAAGTGCCA
>OW240912.1:56966055-56978718 GCA_933207985.1 Pelobates cultripes
AGTGGGTAGAGTCTCGTGGAATGCCTGCAAGTAAAAACGAGACAGGTGATCAGCGGATATGTTAGTGACCCCGGGATGTGAATGCATGTAAGAAAAAACTGGTAAGTGGCTGCCACCCAAGTGTGTTTCCTCAAAAACCTCATGACAATTAAAGAGGATTTGCAGGCAATGTGGCAGGTAGCTAGGTTATCTGAGAAGCATCTGACTGAGCGACCAGCCTAGCCAGGGCCCCAGTTAACCGCGGCTGCCACTATGGAGTAAAGTTCAAATAATGTTGAAGTCTTAGAAAAGCCTGATAGAGACTCGACTTCAACAGGTCAAGGACCCCAGAGCCAGATATTGCCACAGATGGCTGCGAATCCTTTATTGGCCGCAGCATCTGTCCAGATTGTTGAGGAACTGTCACAGATTGGTGTGATAAACATTGCTTTCCTGTTCCAATGTAGAAAGAAATTGCGCCACATGAGTAAGTCTGCTGGTGCATGAGAGTCCAAAGTGATGAGTGAGTAGTCTGAGGGAAGATGCGGGAATAAACAGAGTAGTCGTGAAATAAAAGATCTGCCTTGTGGAATGATCCTCATGGCAAAATTGAGCGAGCCAATCAGAGACTGTATGTCAGGGATCTTACCTTGATGAGGAGTCTGACTTGCAGAGTTAAAGCACCCTTTGCAATTTAAAACAAACCAAGGAGACTCAAGGTAGAAATCTCCAAGGTTGTGAGATAGTGCACTGGGGCTGTAAAGACACAGTGCTTCCAGAAAGTAGTACTGGCAAGTATAATCCAAAAGAGTAGTCGTGGACGTAATCAAAAGTCAGGACAGGCGGCAAACAGGCAGAAACAAGAAACAGGCAGAGATTCAAACCAGGAGTCAGACGTACAGCAAGTATTCACAAAGAGGTACAAACGATCTGACAATGAGGCTGAGGTAAGGCAGAGATTAAATAGGTGGATAATCGCCACTTAATCTGGAAACCAGAGATTCAGACATAACAGGATACATAGAGAAACTGAAAACAACAAAGATGTGTGGCGTTAAAGGTAAGTTCACTGCCTGGGATGTAAGGGACACAGGTTCAATATCAGCCAGGCCCAAGAACAAGAGTTCAAATGTGGCATGATGAAGATCATGACACTGTAGTTTCTTCCGGTTGCAGGAACCCAATTGTAAGTAAAGGTTGATACTTGACCAAGTTCGCTCAATTTTATCACAAGGAAGACAGGATAGCATAAAAAACAGAGCCCAGTTGGATCCCTAAACAATGAATTACTGTATCAGGACCCTCTGTCATGAACACCGGAACCAGACAGGCTGACAGAACACAGACATAGGAATTGCAGTCAGTAACGGTCCTTAGAGTGGCCGGGCTATGCAAACAGAGAGAAGTCTGAATACAAGCCTAGGTCGGATGGAAATGGAGAGACAGAGCAACGATGAGACAAGCTGAGGTCAAGGGTCAGAGAAAGCAGGATAAACGGTGAGACAAGCCAAGATTTGCTAAACAGACAATAAAACAGAATACACGTGCTATTGGGCTACCAGAAGACCACAACAGGGCAAGGAGACATGAAAAAGGTAAAGTATAAATGCACTTAGGTTAACTCTGACTGGCTAATTTTCTATCAGTTAATTATCACACATGGGAGGTACTTGTACTTCCCACTTTAATTAGTGGCGTCATTTTTACACATGCACGTCCAACTTGCCGCCAGGGAAACCCAACTGAGGGCAGCTTGCGGGCACCAGAAGCTGCTGTTCGCGGCTAGCGGGACAGTGAAGAAGAAGCTGCGAGCATTGTGCGAGCATCGGAAGCGACCACTCGTGGCGAAGGTAGGAGAGAGGCTACCAGGAGCGGCGTGCGGCTACATGCACTAAACAGTCTACATGCACTTAACCCACATGTATCTGCATTTATGTTATTGAAGATTTGTGACTTGCCCAAAAACACAATGTCCCGACCCAGTTTATCCTTGATTATTTTGTTAGACTTGGGGGGGGCAAAAAGAACAGATTGGCCCTGTAAGACTTCTGCCGAATTAGGGCACATGTTTGTATAGTGAGAAGTGGATGTGCAAGCTGCACAAGCCGGAGTTCAGAGGCCTGCAAAGTGTCTGCAGAATAACTCAGTGTCCAGTCTACTCCAATCTATACAGAAGTTGAAATGAGTCAGAGCTGCAGCCACTTTTTCCGAGAAAAAATGGTGGTAATCGTAGAAAGCCGTACCACCGTACTTGTACCCCAGATTCACCAGCTTATGCATGTACACATCCAGTTCTTTTTTTTCAGAATAAACAGAACAATAAAAATCCCTGTATATCCCGAAAGCCACAACAAATTCAGGCAAATATAACTTTTAACTCAACCTCGAGTCTCTTGCTTTGAGAACCACTGAAATATCCCCATACGCATATGTCCTATTCTCAATTACATCCTGGGAGGCAATAAGGAGTGAAACCAGGTTAACATCGTTGCCTTCCAGGATGTTCATATTAAGATGAGCTGGACCCATATGTGATGGGTTTATAGCCTCAGAGGCTTTCAGTGGAATTAGATAATTACCCGAGCTTGTAGGTGCAGATGCTGCTGGGAGAGTATCTGTGGGTCTAGTAGGCAAGGTAAGAGTGCTGGCAGTTTCCAACTGCTCCAATCTATCGTTTATCAGTCCAATGGATGATAATAAAGAGGCCATCATGGCTTGGCTATCAGGCAGCAGGGATCCATTAGACCCCTCCCCAGCATCAAAGTTGTCCATGTTAACATTTAGAAGCTTGAACAACTCAAGCAGTAGCCGGGAACTGAATATTCCTCCTGCGGAGTTCAGCAGTGATACGTGGTATTGTCCACGATCTAAGCAATGACGGGCTAGTTGCGTCTGCTCCACGGGAAGGAGTACCAGACCTAGTAGGGGTGCTGGGAAGGGACAGTTCTTCTGGGACATTAGGAGCCTGGGACTTCCTGAAATATAAAAGTACAATTTAGTGTGAAACCCTATTGGTACTAGCAGACTAGCTATTGCCAAGCAGCAAAACAATTCCACTAAAAGGTGACAGGTGAGGCTCTGCTAGTTGCCAAGCTATGCATTGCCATGAGGGGATTTTGAGGCCACTGAACGACATGGCGGGTTGTCGGCCTCTCTGTGATAATTAAAGCAGAAGATAGTATGGGAGTGACAGGTGAGGCCCTTTCTATGTAACCATGCAAGGCAAATAACTATGTATTGGACCGATGAGCATATACCTCAGAGTATGATGATGGGTGTAGGCAGGGACGAATTAACATGGTGGCTGATGGAGCTGTAGCTTCAGGCTCATGCCCATGAAATAGGCCCATTTATTTTAAAAAATTCATTTAAAAAAAATGGCAGGTGCTGATATTGCAGTCATACTGGCAATACAAATGCTGGTATTTTGCTCAGTATAAACAGAGATTGGAAATTGGAAAACAAAATTAGCTACTTGTGCCAGGAACACACATATTCTAAACTCCCTACTGGGATTGTCTCTAAAACAAGTTGTTGAGGAGCCAACTCGTAAAGAGGCCATACTAGATTTAGTGTTAACAAATGGAGATTTGGTATCAGATATTACTGTAGGTGAAAGTTTAGGATCCAGTGATCAGTCAGTGTGGTTTAATATAAGAACAGTGACTGAGTCACACCACACAAAAACAAAAGTTTTAGACTTTAGAAAAACAGACTTTTCTAAAATTAGAATATGTGTAGAGGAGTCATTATCAGACTGGAGCAATTTAAATGGAGTCCAAGAGAAATGGGATTATTTAAAAGTTGCACCATTGAAGGCAACAGAAAATTGCATTAGGCTTGTCAGTAAAAGCAAAAAATTCAAGAAACCACTGTGGTACCCCGCAGATGTGGCCAAAATAGTTAAAAACAAAAAGTTAGCATTTAGGAATTATAAAAAAAACCAGAGTGAGGGAGACAAAATGATCTATAAGATTAGGCAGAAAGAGGCTAAGCAAGTTATAAGAGCTTCCAAATCACACACAGAAGAGAAAATAGTACAGTCAGTAAAAAAGGGGGACAAAACATTTTTTAGATACATAAATGAGAAAAGAAAAGTAAAACAAGGATTAGTTAGATTAAAAACAAAAGAAGGAAGGTATGTAGAAGAGGATAAAGGTCAGGCTGACTGCCTCAATGAATATTTTGTTCTGTATTTACAGAAGAAAATGAAGGAAAGGGACCTCAGTTGAGAAAAAGGATAAAGGAGTCATTTATTACACGTGAGTTTACAGAGGAAGAGGTTCTATTTCAACTGTCAAAAGTAAAGACAAATAAGTCAATGGGACCTGATGGAATACACCCAAAGCTATTAAAAGAGCTTAGTGGTGTACTAGCAAAACCATTAACAGATTTTTTTAACCAATCATTGTTAACAGGAGTAGTCCCAGAAGATTGGAAGTTAGCGAATGTTGTGCCCATTTACAAGAAAAGTAATAGGGAGGAGTCGGGCAACTATAGGCCAGTAAGCCTTACTTCAGTAGTGGGGAAAGTGATGGAAACCATGTTAAAGGATAGGATTGATGAAGATCTAAAAACACATGGATTTCAAGATCAGAGACAACATGGGTTTACTTCAGGGAGATCATGCCAAACTAATCTTATTGATTTTTTTGATTGGGTAACTAAAATTATAGATCAGGGCGGTGCAGTAGACATTGCTTACCTAGATTTCAGTAAGGCTTTTGACACTGTTGCACATAGAAGGTTTATCAATAAACTGCAATCTTTAAGTTTGGATTCAAATATTGTTGAATGGGTAAGGCAGTGGCTGAGTGACAGGCAACAGAGGGTTGTAGTTAATGGAATATATTCGAAGCTTGGACTTGTCACTAGTGGGGTACCTCAGGGATCTGTACTTGACCCATTCTCTTTAATATTTTTATTAGTGATATTGCAGAAGGTCTTGATGGTAAGGTATGTCTTTTTGCTGATGATACTAAGATATGTAACAGGGTTGATGTTCCAGGAGGGATAAGCCAAATGACAAATGATTTAGGTAAACTAGAAAAATGGTCAGAATTGTGGCAACTGACATTTAATGTGGATAAGTGCAAGATAATGCACCTTGGATGTAAAAACCCAAGGGCAGAGTACAGAATATTTGATAGTGCCCTAACCTCAACATCTGAGGAAAGGGATTTAGGGGTGATTATCTCTGATGACTTAAAGGTAGGCAGACAATGTAATAGACCAGCAAGAAATGCTAGCAGAATGCTTGGTTGTATAGGGAGAGGTATTAGCAGTAGAAAGAGGGAAGTGCTCGTGCCATTGTACAGAACACTGGTGAGACCTCACTTGGAGTATTGTACACAGTACTGGAGACCGTATCTTCAGAAGGATATTGATACCTTAGAGAGGGTTCAGAGAAGGGCTACTAAACTGGTTCATGGATTGCAAAACTTACCAGGAAAGGTTAAAGGATCTTAACATGTATAGCTTGGAGGAAAGACGAGACAGGGGGGATATGATAGAAACATTTAAATATATAAAGGGAATCAACACAGTAAAGGAGGAGACTATATTTAAAAGAAGAAAAACTACCACAACAAGAGGACATAGTCTTAAATTAGAGGGACAAAGGTTTAAAAATAATATCAGGAAGCATTACTTTACTGAGAGGGTAGTGGATGCATGGAATAGCCTTCCAGCTGAAGTGGTAGAGGTTAACACAGTAAAGGAGTTTAAGCATGCGTGGGATAGGCATAAGGCTATCCTAACTATAAGATAAGACTAGGGACTAATTAAAGTATTTAGAAAATTGGGCAGACTAGATGGGCCGAATGGTTCTTATCTGCCGTCACATTCTATGTTTCTATGTTTCTATGTAGATTACGATGCAATACCAGCACTGGCCAGTAGGGGTCGCTGTGTGTGTGGAGAGAGGCAGGGATAGGATATTCCAGCATATCCATCCCTGCCTATCTCTACTCACTGATCCGCAGGGGAGCAGTTACCGAGAGTGCAGACATCAACTCCCACCCTGCAGAGACATTGTACAGCTCAGGAAAGTCAGGGATGGGGGAAAGGCTACAAGGAGACATGGGGGCACTGGGAGATATGGGGACACTGAGACACTAAGGGACATTGGGAGGTATTATGACACAGACACTTGGGGACACTGAGACCCTAAGGGACATTGGGAGACATTATGACACAGACACTTGGGGACACAGTGTCCCCATGTCTCCCAGCCAGTGTCCCTAGTGTCTCAGTGTCCCCATGTCTCCCAGTGTCCCCATGTGTCCCAGCCAGTGTCCCTAGTGTCTCAGTGTCCCCATGTCTCCCAGTGTCACATATTCTTGCTTAAGTATGGAAACTTAAGAGCGATGTATGGGAACAAAACTTGTGTGGACTGGCTGACAATGAAATTAGTCTTCAAGTGCCCCCTATTGTCTTCAAGTGTCCCCTATTGTCCCAGTGTCCCCATGTGTCCCAGCCAGTGTCCCCTTGTCTCCCAGTGTCACTGGTGTCTCAGTGTCCCCAAGTCTCCCAGTATCCCCAAGTGTCAGTATCCCCATGTTTCCCAGTGTCCCCATGTCTCAGTGTTCCCTAGTGCCATGTCCCCAGGTCTCAAAGTGACCCTATGTGCCAGTGTCCCTATGGATCAAAGTGTCTCACTGTCCCATGTTTCCCAGTGCTCCAAGTGTCTCAATGTCCTCATTTCTCTCAGTGTCCCCAGGTCTCCCAATGTCCCCTGTATCAGTGTCCCCATGCCTCACAGTGCCCCCATGTCTCTCAGTGTTACTAGTGTCCTTGTGACATGGGGACTCTGGGAGACATGAGGACACATACACTAGCGGACCCTGGGAGACATGGGGACATAGACACTAGGGGACATTAAGAAACATGGGAATACTAGGGGGCACAGGGAGCATTAGGGACACAAGAGGACACTTGGAGACATGGGACAGTGAGACACTGTGATCCATAGGGTCACTGTGAGACCTGGGGACATGACACTAGGGGACACTGGGACATTGAGACACTGGGAGACTAGGGGACACATGAGACACTGGGGGTCAGGGAGACACTGGGAGCAATACATCTATTCAGCAGAATCAAGCTGTAAGTAGTGTGATCCTTGTTTGCAGGTAGCACGATCCTCTAGGGCAAAAAACATGCACAGTCCTTGTAATTGCAAATACTCCAGGCACTTTATTTGTAAGTTCACACAGGATACAGTAGTAAATGAAAACAAATGTAACAGAAAACCCTATAAACAAAAAACCTAGCTCGTCTGAGCACTAACTGACGTTAGGTTCCCTATCTCTCAGGGTTAAACTAAACAAAACAATATTGCACCAACCTTATTAGAGAGCAACACTCTGCTAGCTAGCCTGTTGCTTTCCTTTCTGCACTCCCAGTGCTCCAAGCCAGCCTTGCCCTGACTGCTTTCCTTTCTGCACTCCCAGTGCTCCAAGCTAGCCTTGCCCTGACTGCTTTCCTTTCTGCACTCCCAGTGCTCCAAGCCAGCCTTGCCCTGACTGCTTCCTTTCTGCACTCCAAGTGCCTAGTCTCCTTGACTCTATCTGGAGAGAACAGCCTCTCTCTCCTACCTGCTTCCTGGGAGGAAGCCAGCAATCCCTCTCCTTTACCTGCCTAGCAGGGAGGAGTTTATTCCCACTGCAACAGCTCATTAACTGCAGCTGAGCAGTGGGTTGGAGACGGTCCAAAAAACCCTGGCCTGGATCTACGTCTCCCCAGAAAACCACTAAACTGTGGAGTGGAGCACTGGCCCACCCTTCTCTCCAAATGCTCCACCCCAGGGGCCCATAACTAAACAGTGTTTTGTGTTGCCTACAACACATCCTACACATACTCCCCCTGGGGTTAAAAGGCCTATCTGCCTTCACTTTATCACAGTAGTTTTTGGGTGATTTTACAGCATTTTCTCTTATGTCACTCCTTGTGATTTACATCATGTGATGTCACCCATACATAATTAATTATGCAAATTAGTAAGGCTGGTATGTTTTTCCTAGAAAGGTGGCAACTCTTACTACTTTTCACAAACTCTTGCTTAAGTATTGAAACTTAAGAGGGATGAATGGGAACAAAACTTGTATGGACTGGCTGACGATGAAATTAGTTAAGGTAATGCAGACTTTGGTCTCTCGAACACTGTGGTATGTTCCCTTTTTTCTACACTCACTACATACAGCTTTTCTCTGTCCCAGACTATATACCAGGAGCTTCTGCCTGCTAGTAAGAAGGTAAGGAGACAAGTGGACCAGCAAATGGTAGGGGACACTGCATTGAGCAATCGCATCATTAGACGCATTTATGCCAAGCTCAGGGTGCTGTCTGCATAGTATGCCCTTAGTTTGCCAGCTTGCATGATTGGCAGGCAGCCTGACATGCATTCATGCCAGGCTGGCCTTCCAGTTCTTTGGGCAGGCATGCCCCCTTTTTGGGCATTTTATACCTTTTTGGCAGGTTACGTGATTTGCATCACTGGCACACCCTTTTACCGTGCCCATTGACTTTCTGCTTCACTGGACACTGCTGTTAGGGGTTATGGATTAGCATAGGGTATGTGTTTTCTTATAGCTGCAGTTTTCTTTTCCTCCAGCACCATCTCCATCACATACATGACACTTGGGAGTGTTTTAGTGTTTTTGGTCGATAAGATTCTGTAATTAGGCCCATTGTCAGCACCAGGGCTCTTAATCTGGCCCTGGGTGTAGGCCTTGCGGGACCACTAGCCTATGGCATAAAGGCCAGAAAACCTACCATACTGGGCACCTAGATCCCTAACCGCCAGTAATTTCTACTAATAGGGGACTACTATTTATACTGAAAAAGTAATATGTCATACCTAAGACTATAAAGTCTAAAAGTAGGGTTGATAGGAGTAGAGTAAAGATAGTAATAAAAGGGTACAGCAATCTAAAATTGAGAACATGTAGAATAGTGTCTAAGAATGTATGCATCTGCGTGAGCCAGATGGACCCAAATAAAGTAAAAGTAACCTACCCTACTGTTGGACACAAGGCAATAATGGCAAATGCTGCCAGGAAGGATGAGTACCTTGGCAGGAAAAAGGTTGGACAAAGCGTGGCACCTAGATAAGTGAAACATGAGCATAAACAACAGAGGAGGGAAACAACAGAGAAGGGTATAGAATTATGGTATGATTATCTACTAAATTGTGACCAACCTAGAAATGACTACTGTGCTGGATGTCCAAAGATAGCAATAATATATACGATCGAGTTGTATCCAGCTGAATCTAAAGCATGCAAACATATATACAATTAAACTACCGGTGAGCCATCTCTCTTACGTATAACATAACTTAAATGCTCCAGGGTAAAAGAAATAGAATACAAACGAACTACAATAGTAGGGGAATTCTGCTAAACAAACACTCCCATAACTATATACAAAACACAATGAGGGAACCGGCTGATTGTCTAAATAAATATAAATAAAAAGAGGTATAGTGTAATACAGTTTTACAATATTAACACTGCGCAATATGAAATGCACTCACAGGATCTTGGACAGTTCAGGCATATATGGTGCCACCCCTGATGATATGGGGGGCTGGGGGAATCCCCTGGACACTTCCACTCAAAATGCAGGACTCACATAACTATCTGACATTTGTCTATATTAAGAGAACTAACGTGTAAGGCAATCAGGAAGATTTTCACGAACACTCTGAACAACCGAGTGTTAGTGCGATTCCAAGAATCTACATAGATACTTGTTCGCATAAGTTAGAAATACGTTTGAAACTGAATGCGAAAAAAGGAATCGAACGAGGAACTGTTAATAACAGTATTTAAGCATGACTATATATGCAAATTATGCCCGAACGGGCTGAAACAAACGAATGCAAGTATACGAACAATAAGTAAAGGGGATAAACCCAAACGACTCCATGAACACCTGACCGTGGCGTGACTGTTTGGGCCCCGACTTACAGATCAGAGAGTGCTTCTGAGTCAGTCTCCGAGGGAACAGGAGTAGGAAGTGGGCTGGAGGTGAAATACAGCGGTTTGTAAGCAGTGAAGAAAATGGACAGCAAGCCAGGAGACAGGACCACGAGGATACAGGTAAGCTTGCAAAATGGTGACTTTGAGAGACCGGAAGTAGTCACAGCTTAACTTGCCAGACCAATAACGGTATGTGAGAGAGAAATGGAGGCCCTTATAAAGGGAACCCCAAGTCCCTCCCACAACTACAGGCCCAGCCTTAAATATATCACAAAGTACACTTATAATGAAATCATATACATGTATTATATTTATAATATATTATAAATTGCATTAATTATTTAATAATATATTTTACATCTGATATGTATAATATATTTAATTATTTTTATTTATTTATTTTCACTTTATAAGAGTCTGGGGGACTTCCTGACAGCTCAGACAGTCCCCCTGCAGGCAGCTCCATAGACTTATTTTGCGGCCATGTGACTAAATGGCCCTGGAGGGCTGGAGTGGTCAGAGCTGCTGCAGGTGGAATGCTCGGCTCTCGAGCAGTTCCCCTGGACCAGGATCGCCGCAGATCACCAGCCCAGGTGAGTAAAGGGGGCCAGGGAGGATGCCAGCCCTCCGGTATTTAGAGACACCCTTTTAAGGACAGCATAGTAGGCCTGCCATCCTTAAGTGGTTAAGGGGTTAATATAGTTTTGTTAGTTTACACAATACACATTTACAACCTCAAACCATCATAAATGGGTTGTTTTCTCAAACTACCATCAGCATTAATGCCATAGCCACCTCTTAATCTATTTATTGGCCATTGCCACCTCTACCACCACCCCCAGAAGTACCACCACTATTTGTAATATTCAGTCTCAGAATACTGGGACTAGCATATCTGTTACATCTGATTAACCACTCAGGGGCAAGTATTCTCATTCTTGCTATGCTGCATTTGGTGACTCAAAATAAGCAGAAGACGCTGTAATTGCAGCAGTAGAGTCATTTAGGCCCTGAATAGTAGCAGTTTGTTTATAAAGCATGCGCAAACGGAGAGCACCTTTAGCAACAGTAGGACTAGTACAAGTAGCACCGCCGTAAGACTCGTACTAGTCCACCTTTCAAAAAAAAAAAAAAAAGTAAATGAAAGAAAAGAGAAAAGTAGTGAGTCCAATTAGAAATCAACACCCATCATATATAAGGAGGCTGCTTTCGTCTCTTGGGAAGAAGATCACTACATACACAATAACATCTGCTTCCGCTTCCACTGCCACTGCTGCTCCTCCTACCACTGCTAGTTTAAGCATTAACGCTTCTTTGTTTAATGGTTTAAACAAGGGATTTGTGATACCAGTACGTGTTGCCATTCCCAATGTTACCCCTAAGTTATTTTAGCCCCCAAGAAGCAACTATTGGACAGATCAGCAATGTCCAGTTTATTTTCGCCACCAGAGACAAACATTTCAAAAGAGGAAGAGCAGGATACCCAAATAGTGTACTCAATGTCTGGTCATTCTGGTGGTGGTGATGAATCTGGTTATGAAACTGCTCTCTCCCCAGTAAAGTCATAAAGACTTTTTCTTGAAAAAATAATTATATCTTTATAACGTTATCCACCCAGGTCTGCTGGACCATGCGCTGTAGAGCTATCATTATATAAGCAGTTGCTAGCTTTTATGAGCAATACAGATTCAAATAATTTATGAATACAGCAGCTACCAAGATTTGAGGAGCTCAAACAACCGATGCTGCCAGTGTGTATAGTTAGTTATTTATTGCTTGTGAGTAGAATTTCCTGAAACTTATGTTCAGCCAAGAAGACTATTAATTATATAACCAGGATGTCACTGGTAAACACTTCCTTGTAGCCAGGAGTGTAAAAATCTGACACGTTTGGATTATTTCTTTCTTCTCCTCTTACTAATTTACAATAAAATGAGCAACTAAAACACTACAAAACATATCTAAAGTTAATCTAGACTGGTGTCTAGATCTTCTTATTAGGCTTTGTTGGACCATTGTTTCACCACTAGCTAGCCAGCCAGTAAAACAAATGCATTCTAAGCATGTTATTGCTATATATTTAAGCATGTCTCAGGTCCCCAAGGATGGTAACGACATGTCAATCCCCAGCACTCCTGTCAGGTCTGCTACACCTACACACAAAGGGGATACCAGTAGCCCTGCATCTATCAGATCATGGACCATTCCTCACATCACAGCCAAACTCCATAGACGTAACATCCCTTTCCCAGCAACAGCCAGGAAAGCGGAGCTGTTCAGGCTCATGCAGACCAATACTGATAATACTTTAATAAAAATATTAAAGGGAATGGGTCCAAGTACAGATCCCTGAGGTACCCCACTGGTGACAAGTCCAAATGGACAAACAATGGACTCTGGATAAACCATCTGCATTCCCCTGGTCTTTACCAGCTCTGTGCGCCATAGAAAAGTTATATGTCTGAAGACTAAGGAACCACCTAGTTACTCTGGCATTTGTTTCCTTGTTTTGTCTCATCCACGTCATGATCTGTGACAAGTTTGATAATACCTAAGTGTTTCTAGTGCCCATTTTATGGCCAAACAAACATTATTTCTCAACCACTGAGTATCTCTGTTCATGGGGATTCAGCTTTTTGCTCAGGTACATAATGGGATGTTCTTCTCCTCTGTGTACTCGATAAAGAACCACTCCTAG
>OW240912.1:56984698-57043936 GCA_933207985.1 Pelobates cultripes
GCCTGCCACAATTCCTTGGTTTTGCACCCCTCCCTGTCACAGGTGCCTCATCACAGGGCCCTATTTAGCTTTGTACTGCAGAGAGCCCCAGATGAAAAAAAAAAAGTGGGTTAATCTCATAAAAGCAGACATTAAGCTGTTAGAGTAGCACCTGACAAAGTTGCGGTACATTGACGTTGTGGCAAGCTTATGCAATGTATGATCATATAATATAACTAAACCCTGATTTATTTTTTCCTAGATTAGGTATTTAAAAAAACAAACAAAAAACTAATGAAATCTGTCAGCATTGAAGTTGCTGTTTAATGGGTAGGTGAGTGCGCTTGGTTCTTGTGTATTGTATGAATTGGCCCCGAGCAGCATCACATTTATGAATATTCAGGTGAGTGCAGCCACCTAGTTTCATATATATATATATATATATATATATATATATATATATATATATATATATATATATATGAAACTAGGTGGCTGCACTCACCTGAATATTCATAAATGTAATAAATGTAATATATATATATAGCCAAAAGTACAAGATAGCACTCCAGGGACTTCCAAGTTGAATGAATAAAACTTAGCTTTTATTAGCTCAAAATAAAAATCAACGTTTCAGTCTGTATCACAGACTTTCATCAGGATGAGCTTGCAAATCAAATCCATAAGAATATATACCCTCAATATTCCCTTAACTTACCCAGGTTGAGGATAGGAGTGATCCCTGGGGCACCTGACCAGCAGCCTGCTCAGGTCAAATAATTGACACTGATGATGTCATAGACGTTTGCTGATAAGCACCGGGCAAGTACATCAAGGAAGGTGGAGTGCATTACTAGTTTTGTTTTATTTATATATATATACATACAAACACACGGGGAGTATTGTTATACTCAGGAGACATTGCTGAACACAATTAGTCGTGTTTTAAAATGGTAAAACTTATCACAACAATGATATCGCTAGTTAAAGTGCAGTTTTTGCATTAAAAATGCAAAAAATAGATAAGAATACTAATTTGGCCAGCATATGTGACTAAGTGGCTACTACAAAAGACTGGACATACCCCATTTTAAATACCCTGGGTTGTCTACATTTGAAAATGGTATGCCATGATGGTGTTAATTCACATGCTTTGGCTACCATATGGTCTCAAAAGGCAACATAGACCTAGCAAACCAATCTGGCAAACTCAATTGGGCATGCCCTATATTGACCCTGTAACTTTCCAAAATATCATAAAGCCTTTACATGGGGGGGTATTGTTATACTCCGAGACTTCGCTGAACATAAATATGAGTGTTTTAAGCGAGTAAAACCTATCACGACGATGATATAACCAGTAAAAGTGCAGTTATTGTGTAAAAAAATTCACACAAAAAATATTAACCCTAACTTTTGGCAAGCGTTTGTGACTAAGTGGCTACTACGAAAGACTGGACATACCCCATTTTGAATACCCTGGGTTGTCTACTTTTTCAAATGGTATGTCATGGAAGGATTGATTTTAATTTCTGGGCTGCCATATCATCTCAGAGCAACATAGCCAATCTGGCAAATAGGAATTAGCAACAACTGAAATTGGCAAATCTTATGTTTGACCCTGTAACTTTCTACATAATAATAAAACCTGTACTTCAGATGTACTGTTGTACTCATGAGACATTACTCTACACAAATATGATTGTTTTAGAGCAGTAAAATGTATTATACTGATAAGATCGTCTGTGAAAGGGCAGTTTATTTGTGAAAAATGCAAACAAAACTAATATAAAGCCTAATTTTAGCCAGGGTTTGTGAATAGAATGGACATACCCCATTTTGAATACTGTGGGTTGTTTACTTTTACAAATGGTAAGCCATGATGAGGTTAATTTTCATTCCTGGGCTGCCATATGGTCTCAAAGGCAACATATGCCCAGCAAAGCAATCTTGCAAATTTCAATGTGCAAACATGGAAATGGTGAAAAAGCCCTACATTTGACCCCTGTAAGTTTCCAAAAACCCATAAAACATGCACATGGGGGGTACTGTTGTACTTGTGACACATTTCTGAATACAAATATGTGTATTTTATTTCAGTAAACACCAACAGTATTATGACATTCACAGTAAAAATGTAATGCAGAACTTGTGGGAAAAAAAATCTTAATTTCTCATACTTTACTTTTTTTTATTTTTATTCATATTAAATTATGTTCCATATAGAAATATTTGATATGAAATGAATGCACTGTTTCTCTTGGATAACATGATGTATAATAAGTGTGGGTGCACTTAAAGGACCACTATAGTGCCAGGAAAACATACTCGTTTTCCTGGCACTATAGTGCCCTGAGGGTGCCCCCACCCTCAGGGACCCCCTCCCGCCCGGCTCTGGAAAGGGGAAAGGGGTTTAAACTTACCTTTTTCCAGCGCTGGGCGGGGAGCTCTCTGCCTCCTCTCCTCCTCCGATCCTCCTCCTGGGCTGAATGGGCACGCGCGGCAAGAGCTGCGGGCGCATTCAGCCCGTCGCATAGGAAAGCATTTACAATGCTTTCCTATGGACGCTTGCGTGCTCTCACTGTGAAAATCACAGTGAGAAGCACGCAAGCGCCTCTAGTGGCTGTCAATGAGACAACCACTAGAGGATTAGGGGGAAGGCTTAACCCATTCATAATTATAGCAGTTTCTCTGAAACTGCTATAATTATGAAAAAATGGGTTAACCCTAGAAGGACCTGGCACCCAGACCACTTCATTAAGCTGAAGTGGTCTGGGTGCCTAGAGTGGTCCTTTAATATGAAAGAGGTGAAATATGGTTGAACCACATTTAGCGCAAATTCCAGGTTTTGTGTATGTTTTGATTTGATCACAAGTTGTACAATTGGCTCAGTTTCAGGAGAAACAGGGCTTTCATTTCATATCACATATTTATATATAAAACATAATTGAATAAGAAATTAAGAAAATTTAATTTTTATGTTCTGCATGACATTTTATCTGTGAATGTCATAATACTGTTAGATTGTACTGCAATAAAATACACATATTTGTATTCAGCAATGTCTCAGGAGTGCAACAGTACCCCTCAATGTCTCAGGAGTGTACAGGTACTATGAGTTTTTGGAAACTTACAGGGGTCAAATAAAGGGCTTTTCCCTTTTCCATTTCTGCACATTGAAATTTGCCAGATTAGTTTGCTGGGCATATGTTGCCTTTGAGACTGTATGGTAGTCCAGGAATGAAAATGAACCCTATCATGGCATACCATTTGTAAAAGTAGACAACGCACGAATGAAATCCCTCCGGGTTACATGGCAGCGTTTACTAGTGACATCCTGGTTATATAATTACAATCTCCGTTTTGGCTGTACATAAGTTTCAGGAAATTCTACTCATAAGCAATAAATAACTAACTGTACACACTGGCAGCATCGGTTGTTTGAGCTCCTCAAATCTTGGTAGCTGCTGTATTCATAAATTATTTGAATCTGAATTGCTCATAAAAGCTAGCAACTGCTTATATAATGATATCTCTACAGCGCATGGTCCAGTTATAAAGATATAATTATGTTTTCAAGAAAAAGTCTTGAGCTAAAATAACTTAGGGGTAACATTGGGAATGGCAACATGTACTGGTATCACAAATCCCTTGATTAAACCATTAAACAAAGAAGCGTTAACGCTTAAACTAGCAGTGGTTGGAGGAGCAGCAGTGGCAGTGGAAGCGGCAGCAGATGTTATTGTGCATGTAGTGATCTTCTTCCCAAGAGACGAAAGCAGCCTCCTTATATATGATGGGTGTTGATTTCTAATTGGACTCACTACTTTTCTCTTTTCTTTCATTAACTTTTTTTTTTTTTTAAAGGTGGACTAGTACGAGTCTTACGGCTGTGCTACTTGTACTAGTCCTGCTGTTGCTAAAGATGCTCTCCGTTTGTGCATGCTTTATAAACAAACTGCTACTATTCAGGGCCTAAATGACTCTACTGCTGCAATTACAGCGTCTTCTGCTTATTTTGAGTCACCAAATGCAGCAAAGCAAGAATAAAAATACTTGCCCCTGAGTGGTTAATCAGATGTAACAGATATGCTAGTCCCAGTATTCTGAGACTGAATACTACTAATAGTGGTGGTACTTCTGGGGGTGGTGGCAGAGGTGGCAATGGTAAAAAAATAGGTTAAGAGGTCACCATGGCACTAATGCTGATGGTGGTTTTGAGAAAACAACCCATTTATGACGGTTTGTTTTTATTCTTAAAATAAATTAGGTTGTAAATGTGTATTGTGTAAACTAACAACGTTATTAACGGCTTAACCCCTTAAGGACGGCGGGCGTACTATGCTGTCCAGAGGGTGGCATAGTACGCCCAGCCGTCCTCCCTGGCCTCCTGTACTCACCTGGATTGGCGATCCGAGAGCCCAGGAGTCCCCCTGCAGCAGCTCTGGCCACTCCGGTCCTCCAGGGCCATGTGATCACGATGAACTGTCAGGCAGTCCCCCCAACTCCTTAAAAGTGAAAATAAATTAATTAAAATAAAATATATTAAACCTATATGTATAATATATTATAAAATAATGAAAACATTTTATAATATATTATACATATATAATACATGTATATGATTTCATTATAAGTGTACTTTGTGATTATAAATATATATTGTGACAGAGTGTTGGGGGATGGTGGTCAGGGGTGTATATCTGGCACCCAGACATTTACACAGCCACTATCCTGACATGTGGGTAAGCACATGCAGCCCCAAGGAAAGTTAAGTTTAAATGTAGTTTTTTTTTGTTTGTTTGTTTGTTTTTTCTATGTTATTTGGGTCCCTGTGGTGGAGTATTTGGAAGAGCAGGGTGGGCCGATTCTCCATCCACTGTAGAGTGGCTGTGCATGAGTCCAGCCCAGGTTTTCTGAGTAGTTCTGGCTCACTGCCTAACGAGGTCATTAGCCTCACCTGTAGGGGCTGTGAGCAGCTTTATAACTGCAGTTTTTTTGTAGAGATAGATAGATATAGATAGATATAGATATAGATATATATATATATATAGATATAGATATAGATATATATATAGATATATAGATATAGATATAGATATATATAGATATATAGATATAGATATAGATATATATATATATATAGATATATATATATATAATTATAAAATGTTTTCATTATTTTACAATATCTATAAAATATCTATAGGAAATAAGTGTGTGTGTGTGTGTGTGTGTGTATATACATATGTCAGGAATCCGGGAACCAGAACACAGAGACAGAATCACAAACAAGAATATTTGTAATCCCCATCCTTAGAATGGCCGGGTTATTCAAATAAGCAGAGTCAGAATAAATGCCGAGGTCAGAGGATTACAGAGGTACGGAATAATGATTAAACAGGCCGAGGTCAAAGGATTAGAGAGAGCAGGATAAACAAGACAAAAGCCAGTTACGGTACCAAACAACCAAACAGAAGTAACGCGCTATTGGGCTACCAAGAAACAAAAAGAGGGCAACAAGGAATGGGAGTGGTAAGTATAAATAGACATCACTTACTTCTGATTGGTCAAATTCCACTTGGAATTAACCGCTATTCGTGGAAGGTACTTGACCTTCCTAATCTGACCTTTGACTTCATTTTTATGAGCTAAATTCGGTCAACCGAATTCCACGTTCGGTTTGGCAAACACCAAATTCGGTAGTTCATTCGGGCGCACATTTAAACACACTACACGCAAGCATGCAGCATCAGAAGGAACAACGGCATGGATCACAGCACCCGAAGCTGAGACGGGAGGTAAGCAGGCAGGAAGTATGACATAACCCCCTCTATGAGGACCACCAGGAGGGGGGGGAAGCAGAAGGCTTCAGAGGAAAATGAGTAGGAAAAGCCTGGACCAACTGTGGAGAATGCAAAGACCCAGGAGTGTTTCTCTGGACCATAACCACCTTCCAGTGGACCAAATATTGTAAGGAACCACGAGATAACCTAAAGTCAACAAGAGAGTGCACCTCATATTCCTTTCTGGAGGTAGTATGGACAGGGCCAGTACGTACAAGAGGTCTATTGAACCTATTGCACAGCAATTTGGTTCAGTGAACGCCCAATCCGGTAATTCATTCGGGTGCATATTTAAACAAGATCAGTGTGCAGCGTCAGAAGGAACGCCGGCGGGGATTGCGGCACCTGGAGTACCTGTGTAAATATTTATATAGATACAGTATCTCACAAAAGTGAGTACACCCCTCACATTTTTGTAAATATTTTATTATATCTTTTCATGAAAGAACACTGAGGAAATTTCACTTTGCTACAATGTAAAGTAGTAAGTGTACAGCCTGTATAACAGTGTAAATTTGCTGTACCCTCAAAATAACTCAACATACATCCATTAATGTCTAAACCGTTGACAACAAAAGTGAGTATACCCCTAAGTGGAAATGTCCAAATATACAAACATTATATACATTTTAAGTTTTGTTAAATGAGTTTAAATAGTGTAACTGCAATCATCTATATAATAAACTGGGTAGATCTGGCTCTTATCCTAGCAAGTGCTTCACCAGCCAATGACCTCACCACATGTCCCACAAAAACTCACAAATCAGTAAAAATAATTTGATTGAAATCAGTGAAACAAATTTGGTCTAAGTGGCACATGGTGTAAAGGGCACTGTCAGTAGCCAGACACAGCAGTAGCCTAGCAAACTTTCCAGTGTCACACTTGGATCAATGACACAGGCTCTCTCCCACTCCCATACACATACAGCAATTGTAAAACCACTGTCTGCTAGTCTGAAGCAATACTGCTTGTAAGTATACAGATTATTTTTTTTGTAGGGATCATCGTGGTGATATGTCTGACATATTGTTGCTTCTGCTTTTTCCCCTCCACCTTCCCAAAAAAATGTCTTCATTTCCTTTCAGGAACTAATTAAATGTGTTTTTTACATTAGCAAACAGATGGATGTATAAACAATCTTTTCACCCCCAAATAATACTTTGCTTGTCTTGAAATAGTGACATCTCCAGCATTTATATTTAGGGCAGAGGCAGCGACAAAAGTAGTGGGGCAATTATAAGACGTGTGTATGTGAATATATACACTGAACAAAATTATAAATACAACACGTTTGTTTTTGCCCCCATTTTTCATGAGCTGAACTCAAAGATCTAAGACTTTTTTTCTTTGTACAGAAAAGGCCTATTTCTCTCAAATATTGTCCATAAATCTATCTAAATCTGTGTTAGTGAGCACTTCTCCTGTGCCGAGATAATCCATTCACCTCAAAGCTGTGACATATCAGGATGCTGATTAGTCAGCGTGATTATTGCGCAGGTGTGCCTTAGGCTGGCCACAATAAAAGTCCACTCTAAAATGTGCAGTTTTACTGTATTGGGGTTATCCGAGGGAGACCAAAAACCAGTCAGTATCTGGTGTGACCACCATTTGCCTCACGCAGTGCAACACATCTCCTTCGCATAGAGTTGATCAGGTTGTTGATTGTGGCCTGTGGAATGTTGGTCCACTCCTCTTCAATGGCTGTGTGAAGTTGCTGGATATTGGCAGGACCTGGAACACGCTGTTGTATACACCAATCCAGAGCATCCCAAACATGCTCAATAGGTGACATGTCCACAGGGCCGGACTGGGGATACAAAGCAGCCCTGGAAAAAAAATTTGTGCCAGCCCCATAAGTCACTGCGCCATATATTGTCGCGTGTAATATGTAAGGCTATGTCTTGCCAGGACAGATGATTGAGTAATTTATATATATATATATATATATATATATATATATATATATATATATATATATTGGTCCTTTCAGGGTAAAACGTTTAATTATACAGTAAGCATACTCACATGCAGACACAGGCAAATTCACTGACATCTCAATGACACACACAAGCTCATTGATACACAGCCTCATAGACAAACAAACAATCTTACTGATATACATCAGCTCATTGACATAAAAACACAAGCTCACTCACTAGCAGGCACACGCATGCAAGCAAGCTCACTCACTAACAGACGCACACACACAGCTTAATGTGGTGTCTATAGCATGTCCCCACAGGCTTTTCAACGTAAACACTGACTTTTCAGACAAAATGCAGTGTTTACATTGCTTCAAAGTGACACTGCTAGTGACAGTCACTCAGACGGTCACTAGAGGTGCTTCCTGTGTTAGTGCACCTACATTCAGGGCCTCCACACTCTGTAGGTGCTGAACGTTCCCCATAGAGATACATTGATTCAATGCATCTCTATGAGGAGATGCTGATTGGAGTGGCGTTTTGCAGCCAATCCTATGGCAAAGCATTGGATTGGCTGAGATCATCAAGCTTGATGATCTCAGCTATAGAGGCAGGGCCAGTCGAGGGGAGACCAGCACGCTGCGTGGGGAAAAAAAAAAAGGTGAGCAAAAACACTTTTTAAACACACATTTACACCATGACAGACACAAACACACATATACCATGACAGATACACACCCCATGACAGACACACACACACACCCCATGACTGACAGACAGACACACACCCCATGACAGACACACACACACACCCCATGACTGACAGACAAACACACCCCATGGCTGACAGACACACACACACCCCCAATGACGGACAGACACACACCCCCCATGACGGACAGACACACACACACACACACCCCATGACGGACAGACACACACACCCCCATGACGGACAATCAGACACACACCAGACAGACAGACAGACACACACCATACAGACACACTATGACACAGACAGACACCATAACACAGACAGACAGACACATTACTAGTACCTGCCACCAGGGGGAGGTCTTCTGGGGGACTTGTGCTGGCTTCCGCTGGGGAGGTCTTCTGGGGGCTCCTGGCGGCCGCTGGGGGACTTGTCCTGGCGGCCGCTGGGGAGGTCTTCTGGCGGCCGCTGGGGGACTTGTCCTGGCGGCCACTGGGGAGGTCTTCTGGCGGCCGCTGGGGGACTTGTCCTGGCGGCCACTGGGGGAGCTGCGCTGTCTGTGCTCTCCCGCCCTCGCGCGCTACTGAATGAGACCGGCGCCAGAATATGACGTCATATTCCGGCGCCGGTCTCATTCAGCCAGCGCAGCTCCCCCAGCGGCCGCCAGAAGACCTCCCCAGCGGCCTCCAGGACAAGTCCCCCAGCGGCCGACAGCACAATTCCCCCAGCGGCCGCCAGAAGACCTCCCCAGCGGCCGACAGCACAAGTCCCCCAGCGGCCGCCAGAAGACCTCCCCAGCGGCCGACAGCACAAGTCCCCCAGCGGCCGCCAGAAGACCTCCCCAGCGGCCGCCAGAAGACCTCCCCAGCGGCCGACAGCAGACCCAGCTGCCTGCCCGGCCCCAGGTGCCGACGGCCCACCGGGAAATTTCCCGGTATCCCGGTGGGCCAGTCCGGCCCTGCATGTCCGGTGAGTATGCTTGCCATGCAAGAACTGGGATGTTTTCAGCTTACAGGAATTGTTTACAGATCCTTGCAACATGGGGACGTGCATTATCATGCTGCAACAATGAGGTGATGGTCGTGGATGAATGGCACAACAATGGGCCTCAGGATCTTGTTACGGTATCTCTGTGCATTCAAAATGCCATCAATAAAATTCACCTGTGTTTGTTGTCTATAACATACGCCTGCCCATACCATAACCCCATAGCCACCATGGGCCACTCAATGCAACAACGTTGACATCAGCAAACCGCTCACCCACACAACGCCATACATGCTGTCTACCATCTGCCCTGTACAGTGAAAACTGGGATTCACCTGTGACGAGAACACCTTTTGAAAGTGCCAAATGCCATTGATTGTGAGCATTTGCCCTTAAGTCGGTTACGAAGACGAACTGCAATCAGGTGGAGACCCCATTGAGGACAATGAGCATGCAGATATATATATATATATGTATATGTATATATATGTATATGTATATGTGTGTATATATACATACAATAGTTGATAATGATGACACTCCAAGGACTTTGTAAGGGTGCAAAAATAAAACTTAACTTTTATTCAGGTTGATGCCAATAAAATCAATCAACGTTTCAGTTCAGGATTTGAATTTTGAACAGGACAGTGATACAAGTGTGCATACAATGTATAGTGACACGGTGATTAACAAACACATTGCATGTGGGTACTCACCACCTCTGACCCCAAGATTGCTGCCCGCAGCTGTCTTCTGTGCGCGGGTAAAACTGACCCGGTACTGCTTTGTCAGGGCAGGTGCATCCATAAGGCGGCACAGGCGGCTGCCTTAGGGCGCACCGGCCCGGGGGATGCAAATGCGCCCCTCTCCTGCCGGTCACTTCTTGTAGCGTGGCCGAGCGCCAACCTGCAGTGCCGCGAACTGTGTGGAGAGGGCGGGGATTTAAACGCGTCATATCCCTGCTCCCTCTGTAGCACACAGCGCGGCTGGCGCCCAGCAGGGTAGGAGCCACCGCCGGCCCCCTTCTCATCAGCATGGGAAGACTTCCTCCCAAGAAGACTACAGCAGAGAGGAGGGGGGCTAGGCAGGACTAGCTCCAACTCCCAACTACTTCAGGCAGCACTCTGGATCCCAGGTAAGCCACCCTTCCTGTGTATGGCTAGAAAAGTGTATATTTTGACCAGCATGTGTGTATATCTGTGTGTATCTAGATGTCTGTCAGTGGGTGTGTGTGTCAGTGTGCCTGTATGTGTGTCTGTGTGTGTATATGTATATCTGTCAGTGTGTCTTTGTGTGTGTATGTCTATCATTGTGTATCTGTATGTCTGTCTATCTGAATCTGTATCAGTTTGTGTATGTGTATCTGCATGTGTGTCAGTGTGTGTATCTTCGTGTATGTGTATCACAGTTTGTGCATGTGTGGCAGTGTATGTGCATACATCTCAACATTCAAACACCAACACTACACACAAATAAACACCTGCATGCAAACTTCAACACTATATACAAACACACCCCTGCATTCAAATGTCAACACTACATACAAACACACCTCTGTATCAGACACCAAAATTATATATAAAAAAACACCTGCATTCAAAAACCAACACTAAACTTAAATGCATGCTTGCATTCAAACGCAAACACTACATACAAACTCACCTCTACATTCACACAAACACACAAATACTGCTCCATGCTTAATACAATCCTGCAAGCATGGGGAATCGGTAGAGCCCCAGCTTTCAAAGCATTGTTGAAGTTGCACGACAGATAGGGATCTATCTTTTAGCCATCCTACATACACAGACCGTCATACAGAGACACACAGTCTCTATGTCTCTGTGTGACGAGACCAATCTCGCCACATTGCATTGGAGAAGCCTGGTTGCTCGCCTGTTGCCTTTGGATTATGGCCCCATGTTAAAAGGCTTGATTTTCCCATGCAAAGACATGAAAGCCGGGTCATTTGGTGTTTGCCCTGTTTGAGCGGTGATACCCCAGATAGCTATGCCATGGAGCCCATTCGTATAATGAAAGACTATGGGAAAGACTTTGGCTCCATGGCAATTGAACTGTATGTGTGCTCTGGGCGCCATTCAGTAATAATGTGCACTCAGATCTGAGCTATCTGGGGATATGTTGAATGTACCTGTTTTGTGCAATGGCTGCACAGTTATATGTTTTTATGTGTTTTATTGTCTTTTGCTGCCATGTGTTCAATGGAGTTTTGCCTCTGTCTTTGGAGATAATTGGATTACTTCCCAATTATCTCCAGGATTGAAGACTCTGTGGAATTGGTTTTGGGCAGAAAAGCCATGCTTCCTTTGGTCACAAAGGACTACGATCTATCTTTTGAACCACTGGACCAATTTGGATGATTTTGACATATGTTTGTATTTGGAGTATGCCAATTCTATTTTATGTGAATGTGATGCATACTTTTCAAGTTATGAATAATGTGGAAAAATTTTATTTCTCTGCTTGTTATAATTACATTACCCATTGTGTAAGGTAATTGTATCACAGGCAGAGGGCAGGATTTTGTGTGGCAGTGTCTGAGTGTATTGTATGTGTTTATTGGTTGTGTTCCAAAACCCTGTGGGTGGTACTAATGTGTAAGAATGTGTACATAAGCACAATAAACCCACAGCTCTGTCTGTTCACTTCTTGACCCTCAACACGGAGCTTTGTCTCGTTCTTGGGGGGATTTATTGTATGCTGTTCCAGTTTGACTGCTAGGAGTGTAAACCTATTCTTATGGTTTTTCCTATTCGGCTGTTTACAGCATTCATATGGTTTCCTGTTCGGCGGATTGGTGTTTTGTAGTAGCTGTGCCTGTGTCTCTGGAAGGGGAAGATCTCCTAAACGGCAGTTTAACCCTTTTATGCCTGGGGGTGCCGTTACACTCTGTAGGACGGTCTGTGTATGTATTCAAAAGGAATAAACGCAGGTAACACTCCAATAGTAAGGATGGTATATTTATTGATAGGTGAACCACCCCAAAGAAAGTGCGACGTTTCAGCTCAGCAGAGCCTTATTGCACGATTAATATACCATCCTTACTATTGGAGTGCTACCTGCGTTTATTCCTCTTGAAGACTTTACTGGTGGATCCAGCGATGTCTGCCTGACACTGAGCATCCACTACTGTGGATGGCCGGAGCATTTACATGGTATCAGTGTGCATGGTTCTTTGTTTGTCTGTGTATGTATGTTTCTGTATGCCTTGTCTGTATGTCTCTTTATGACTGTCTGCGTATGTATGTCTCTGTATCACTGTGTATGTATGTCTCTAAATGCCAATCTCTGTTTCTTTGTCTGTGTCTGTATTTTTGTGTGTGCCTGTGTCTGTATGAATGTATGTCTGTGTTTGTACGACACTGTACCTGTATGTGTAGATTGTATGACTGTGTTTGTTTTATTGTGTGCCTTTTATGACTGTGTGTCTGAATATATTTGTGACTGTGTGCCTGAATAATTATGTATGTGTGCTTGTATGGTTGTGTGTCTGTATGTTTGTGCATTTGTGCATGTATGTATTTTTGCCTGTATCTATGTCTATGTGGGAGAAAAAGAGAGATAGAAAGGGATGGGGGGAAGAAAGAGACAGAAAGTGGCTGGCGGGGAAGTAAGAAATACATAAGAGGAGTTGTAGGAGACATACTAAAGGGGGGTGTAAGGCACAAAGGGGCCAAAGGGGTAAGAGAGTGGATATGCAACACTAATGGGTGTAAGAAATTCAAAAGGGGGGCTATGAGAGACAGAGGTGAAGATGCATTGGTTTTTTTTGCGGGGAGCGTCAAAATGCATCTTTGCCTGTGTAGACAAAAATCCTAGCACTGGCCCTGTGCTTTGTGTATATCGTTGCACCGCTGGCTCCCGACTCTACGTTCCAGCTGGTTACCTTGGTAACCGCTAGAACGCACATACCGAGTGTGTGAAGTTCTGCAAAAAGTGGGTGGCAGTATTGAACAAATGTTAATTGGATTTAATGCTATTAATCATTGAAGATGTCCGAGAGGATTTAATAAAAGTCAGGCCACGCATAGCCAAATTAGAAGCTAAGGAAGTCCTCCTCTTGACTTCTACAGAAGCAGCTATAACGGTCCTATAGCTGGAACAGAACATCAAAGAATATTTTACAGATCTAATTTGTTTCAAACGAGAGAAAAGGGACAGTCAAGAGCGATTATAGTGAATACAGAGTCTATAGGTGGCTCAGTGGGCACACAGAAACACCTAGATTCGCTAGATAGAGACGACCCATCAGAAAGTCACGCCAATATACCATTGATAAGACCTCTGCGGAATCCACATAGGATTCAGATACCTATAACCGCAACACCAAAACACGTCCTACTAACCAGGTACATTTTTTAGAGCCCGAGTGTACACATCCGACAACAAAACTTCAGACCAGACAAGAGCAAGAAAAGAGATATGTAACCAGGCGGGGACATAGAGGCAGGACCTTCTGGGGTAAAAGGCAGTCCCCCACGATAGAGATGAACTCCCAGAAACTAACGCAGCCAGAGAATTAACTACTTATGAAAGGCCTCACCTTTGTCCCAACCGTATATTCAGATCCTCTACAACAGGAGGTAGAAATGTACACGTTTGGACGGACACTCTGCCTTAAAGACTTCTTTAAGAACTCAAACCCTACACCAACCACTGTCTAAAGTTTTAGACCCAAGAGTACATTCGATCTAATGCCCAACCAACCATCTATCACAACTTTCCTGAGATCGATTTAAACATGAAACAAGTGCAAGTCTCAAGGACTGGGCAAAACAAGGCACTAACATCTCTGCAACCGAAAGATCATCACTTCTCTGGCCAAAGATCCGCAACTAGTCATCAGGCCTGCATACAAAAGGGGGAGGCATTGTCCTCCTCAACTATGAGTACTACAAACAAGAATTAATGTCTCAGCTGCAAGATACTGATACCTATGTACAATTACCTTCAGAGCAAACAAAAGTATTATGTTAAAGATGCTGACCATCTTACAGAGAGGATTGGAGGCATATTACATCTCACAAGATCTCTATATGTATCTCAACCAAAAACACCCAAGGACACCAGTGATTTACACCCTTTCAAAAATGCATAAAGATCCAGAACAACCCCCTGAAGGCCCATTGTATTGGCTATAGGGGGTCTACTCGAACCCATAGCCAAATGGCTAGAATTTCTGTTTAAGGGGACCATTGAACAGTTACCCACATGTGCTGAAGACACACCTATTCTACTAACTCTACTCAAGGACATTGAACTACTAAATACTCCTGAGCTTTTACTCACTTGTGATGTAAAAAGTTTATACACAATAATTCCACATGGGGCAGGCATTGAAGCAATACGCACAGTCCTTAGTAATTCAGATGTGTATACGGGTCCGCCAATTGAGTATATATTGGAACTATTGGAGGTAGTACTTACGAACAATTATTTTCACTTTGAGACTACATGGTACAGACAAGTGGCAGGAACAGCTATGGGTGCTGCAATGGCCCCCATGTACACCAATGACAACATCTACTGTAGCCGTTCAAAGAAAATATATTGTTTTACCGTCGTTACATCAATGATATTCTGTTGTTATGGGAAGGCACAGCAGAATCCACAACAGAAATGCTACTATACATTAACTACACCAGTACGCCTCACGATGAACACAAGTACCACACAAGTTGATTTCCTTGACATGAGGTTATACAAATAAGCACAATGGTTGGCTTACATGCTATACTCCAAACCAACAGACAGGAACACTCTTCTCCAGGTGAACAGCTTCCACCCATGACACCTCAAGACCCCTCTACCATACTCCCAATTTTTTAGAGTTCTGAGGAACAACTCGAACCCATAAAATGCAACCATCCAGATTGATGAAATGTGAAAGAAATTTGGTGAGAGAGGCTACAAGATTGAGGTACTACAAAGAGCGCTAAATAAGTGCTATGAAGCTCCATGAGCTAGTACCAAAAATGCCAACAGACTGGTATTCCCAACTACATACACTACCAACTCACAGAACCTCCAGCAGAGTATCTCCAAGAATTGGAGAGTCCTATGTAAAGATGACTCCCTTCTGCCACAGTTTCATGAACCCCCAATAATGTCATACCAAAGAGTCAAAAACCTTCATGCTCTACTTGTTAAAACTGATTCTATCCATTGTTATGGTGCCACCAAATACTTTCAAAACTTAGGTTGCTATAGATGTCTGGGCTGTGTCACTTGCAGTCACATGACGCCGAGCAAGACGTTCTCACATCCCCACACTGGAAAAAAGTACACCATAAGACACATAGTTACATGCACTACGGACTATGTAATCTATAAACTCCAATGCCCGTGCGGACTTGCATACGTAGGCAAAACAGATCTACCACTCGGGGAACGGATGAGGAACCATCGATCCAGTATTTGGATAGCCTGTCGAGACCAGCACTCCGATTTACCAGTGGCAAAACATTCCTTCAGTGCAAAACATCCTATGCCATCGATTAAATGTATTGCTATCAACCATATACCAGTACCACTACGTGGTGGGGAGAGAAATCTTCTACTCCAAAAATAACTATTCTGGATCAGGATATTAACGAATCCTTGGTGTCTGGATACATACCCAAACTTTGGAAGACTGCGAGAGTAGTGCCTATCCATAAAAGTGGTGACACTACTTTGGTTTCTATCGCCCAATATCATTGCTCCCGGTATTGTCAAAAATCCATACGCAACTTTGCGAATACTACCAACAATTAAACTATCTGAACCCTGATCAATTGGGCTTTCGCCAGAATCACTCCACTACAACTGCCCTCCTAAAAGTTTGCGATGACATCCAAACTGGCATGGAACAAGGAGCACTAACTGGAGCTATTTTCCTTAATTTTGCGAAGGCCTTTGACACAGTAGACCACGACATTCTACTGCACAAACTCAAAAACTCAGGTATTGGTGATTGTTTGCTAACATGGTTTCGATCGTATGTATCGGATCGCTCGCAATATGTGTCCATTTCTGACAGTGACTCCCTCCCTCTCCCAGTCACGTGTGGTGTTCCCCAGGGTTCCATTCTCGGCCCCCTACTATTTACATTATTTATAAATGATCTGCCTAATGTCTGCCAATTCTCAAAATGCACACATGTACGCAGATGACACGGTAATCTATGCGAGCAAATCCAATCTACCACAACTTGAGGCTGTGCTCCAAGACCAGTTTACAGAGGTAGAAAAGTGGATCGCAAAAAACAAACTCTTCCTGAACACTGACAAAACTGTCACAATGATCATTGGAACAGTACCTAAATTACACAAATTACACAATTCCCACCTACCCATCAAAACAAATTCAAATGGCACACTGACCGCAGTCCACTCTTTCAAATACTTGGGTATGATTTTAGACCCCAATCTATCTTTTGGCCTGCACATAGAAAAGCTTGCATCTAAACTTTATCCAAAATTAGGTACCCTGTAGAGAAACAAAGCCTGCTTAAGCCCTACAGTAAAGGAAAAGATTGTACAGCAAATGCTGATGCCAATCATTGATTATGGGGATGTAGTATATGCATCTGCATCGCAATCCCACATTAATAAACTCAACACATTGTATAACTCGTTCTGCCGATTTGTGCTACAATGTAATTACAGGACCCACCATTGTGACATGCTAAAAGAACTAAACTGGCTGTCACTGGAATCCAGACGCACCCTTCATCTTTCCAGCCTTGTTTTTAAGAGCTTTTCTGGGAAACTCCCACCCTACCTGAACAAAATGCTGTTCCCATTTTCTATAAGCTCCGAACCAGTACAAGCACTTTACTTAGTCTACCTCAATACAAAAAGAAAGCGGCCCGATCCTCCTTCTCCTATAGAGCCCCGCAATTGTGGAACGACCTCCCGCACAATTTAAAATCTTCCCTAAGCCTAAAGTCATTTAAGAGATCCCTCTCTACATACCTCAAAACAGAATGCACGTGTCATGGTTGATTATATATTTCCTGCCTGTTCTATGTTAAATTTTGTATATATTGTGTATTAATATTGTTTTTGTATTTTGTTGTACCCTAATGTAACAATGCAATGATTTGTGGACCCAGGACGTACTTGAAAACGAGAGAAATCTCAATGTATCTTTCCTGGTAAAATATTTTATAAATATTGGACACAGTATGGCCTAGAAGTCTAAATGAGAAATATTATTGATCAATTTTCTTGCAATTAATTTTTTTTGCAATTATGACTTGCCAAACTTCTCCAAAAGTATATTTGATCTAATGGACAGAAACTGGGTGATATTTAATACCACACCTGTAGCCCATTTGGATCTAGATCCTTTTTTCTGCTAAATGATCATGGATGTTGAGTAATATGCTACATATAGGTGGATCTCGTACACAGAATTTGGTTTGTCTAGTACGTATTCTTTGTACAGTAGATGCAGTATATATTGTTTTTAAAATTGTAAATATTGTTATATAGTGTGTTATTTACTAAGCATATAGCTAGACATATGCATACCATATTCATTGTAATTTGTCACAAACACAATTAGGGCTTATTCAAATATTCTCCCCCCCTACATTACTCAAAAGTAGAGTCTTTCACACATCTCTTGATTTTTCAGTGTGTTATTCCCCTACTCCCAACATAGATTCTTACAGGTATAGTGTCCTATGGATTTTTTCATTCCCCTACTATACGATACACAAATAGTATTGCTATTTTTGTGGAAATGTGTTCTGTGTTGCCTTTATGGTTTTTGAAATTCCTAACACTGTAACAAGTTCAGTATTTATCAATTCATTAGTGGAACTCTACCACATACTTTGTATTCTGTTCAGCTCTCAAGACACATTACTGTATAGTTATACAGTTCTAAGATGCAAAAAGTCAGTTACATTCCAAAGACATGCATGACGATGCTACCCTGGATTTTAATGATTGAGCTTATGTTCACAAATTTTTTTTCTACATTTTTCCCCCAGCACGCGGGTGATTGTATGTATGTAGTGTGTGCTTGTGTAGTATAACAGGATGTAGATATTTTAGTGGATGTAGTGTGTGGGTATAGTGAATACAGAGTGTGTGTTTGTGTAGTGTTTGTGTGTATTAGGTGCAGTGTCTATAGTTAATGAAAAGTGTATATAGTGAATGCAGGATGTGTGTAACACGGATGTAGCGTGTGTATAGTAAATGCAGTGTGTGTGATTGTGTAGTGGAGGTAGTGTGTATTGTGAATGCAGTGTGTGTATTTGTGTAGTGGAAGCAGTGTCTGTGAATAGTGAATGCAATGTGTGTGTGTTTGTGTAGGAATGTTGTGTGTGAATTCAGAGTTGTGTAGGCATGTGGGGTGGGAGGAAAGCACTTTAAAAAAGCCTGGGAGAGGGGAGAGCGCATTCCCTGGTGGTCCGGAGGCATGGTGCTCAAAGTCAGTCGTTGTTCACAGCAGAGGGGGCCCAGCAGCACACTCAGTCTTCAGTTCCCTGCAGCTCCTCTGTCACTAAATCTCGCAAGACCAGTCTGCCTGCAGGGCGAATGCCATGGTTACCAGTGGGAACGCTCTGACAGCCGTAGCTTGCGAGAGTTACATACAGAGGAGCTGCAGGGAACTGAAGACTGATTTTGCTGCTGGGCCCCCTCTGCTGTTAACAGGGATGCAGGTCCCTGCAGCTGCACATATATATATATATATATATATATATATATATATATATATATATATATATTATATTATATATCGAAAATCGCTATATTTATTATCCTTCTGGAGTCCACATTTAAAGGAACACTATAGTATTAGGAATACAAACGTATTCCTAACACTATAGTTTTGAACCAACTATTTAGGTCCCCGGCCCTCCCTCAGAATGGAGTTAAAAGGTAATTTATTTACCATCTGCATGGTGGTCTCACTACGGCTGGTCCCACCTCCATGGCTGAGATCATCAATCTTCATTGCTCATAGAAAATCATTGAGAGGCCATTGCGTATGTGCGGCAAAATGCTGTGCTGTGTAAATCAGCATCTCCTCACAGACAGGTATTTAGTTGATGTATCTCTGTGGGGAGCACTTACCATGTTCATGCAGAGCGTGGAAATGCTGAACGTAGGTGCTGCAAGTTGAACGACTGTCACTAGAGGTTTTACTAGGCAGCAATTTATTTTCTCTTCTGTTCTGTTCAGGTCTCATTCAGAAAACTTTTAACTCTGAACTAATAATGTGCAGCATAAAGTCTTGATATGGTCCTCCAGAAGGTTAATTAATGAATAACATTTTTGGCACTCCCTACTCATAGATCTAATCACCCCCCCCCATTCTTCGCAGGTCCTACTCTAGCAGCCTAATGCTTGCCCTTATGAGATTAATCCATTTACTTGGGAAATACTTCCTTACTGGGACTCTCTGCAAGTCAAGGCTAAATAGGGTCCTGGAATGAGTATTTCCCAAGTAAGTGGATTAATCTCATAAGGGCAAGCATTAGGCTGCTACTAGGATAGGACCTGCCGAATATGGGGTACTTTGACATTGTGGCAGGCTTATGCAATATATGATCATATAATGTAACTACACCCCCATCATTTTTTGCCTAGGTGAGGTGTTTTTAAATAAAACTATTACAATCTCTAAGATTTGAAATCATTGTTTAGTAAATAAGCGAGTGCGCTGGATTCTGTATTTTATTTATATATATATATATATATATATATATATATATATACACAAAAGTAACATTTAAAAAATAAATAGAAAATCAATCACTTGCCAATTTGGTCACAGTGAATCACATGTAGTATAGCACCTCCTATGTGGGAAGTACACCCACTGTAAGATACACCTACCATAGCATCTGATTCTTATAAAGCTGTGATGTGTGAGTTATAACACACACAGCACAAGGCTGGTGAGTATGATTGGGTTGTCCTAATAAATGAAATAAGCAATTCATGACAAGTTTGTAACATTATGTATTTCTCCATAGACTACACAAATGGCATCTTTTGGCTCTGTGTTTGGGAGCCTCCTAGTGGTCGTGGCAGGGATTGTGACCATCAGTTGTGGTAATAAAAAAAAAAAATTCACATAGAGTATACCACATACGTATTTACTAAATGTAAATGTAAAGATAATCATATAGTCTATATTAGTGGAGATCTCAAAAGCTCAATTTGTTAAAGCCCTAGCAGCACTATCACAGGATATAAAATATATAATCTGCAATATTGCTATAAAATATCACATGCTTTTAATTCATGGTTATACTTTGATTCGTTTTGATCATGTTTAACCTTCTTTATATTGTTAATTATCTTTGCATAGAGTGTTTAAAGCAGGGATGCCCAAAATGTAGATCCCCAGATGCTGTAGAACTACAAGTCCCATGATGCTTTGCAAGCATTTAGAATGACAAAGCATGGCAAAACATTACAGAAGCTGTAGTTTCCCCCTTGTTTACACCCCTGGCTTAAAGTATCTTTAAATCTCTAAAACATAATTTGTTTATTTTCTAGAAACACAAATGCTTTTGAAGACACTGCTGAATTATTTTTAGAAAGCAGCGTATACCTATAAAATCCTCTTTAAAAAAAAAATAAAATTTTTTTTTTATTTATTTTATCCCCCCTTGTATATTTTGTCTGAGTAGAGATCTACAAAGAATTGGGATCCTGATAGTGACAGTCTCTCACTGTCTCTTCCAACTTGCTATGAGGTGGTATGATAATGCAAAAGTATGAGTGTTTTCTTTATCCCATCAGCTAAGACTAGAAACAGCGTAGACAATGAACTGAGCCAAGTAAGTGTCAAACCATTTGTAAACAGTTTGCTTACAGTAGGGCTGGGGGACTTCTGGCATCATAACCACTAAAGCACTCTGCAGTACTTGTGTGCTTGCAATATCCCTTAAAATAATATATTATATATTTATATTAATAAATACAATGGGTAAATAAAATATTCATGTATCAACAAACCTTTGATTTAGTAAAATATATAAATAACTATCCTAAAAACAAACTAAATCTATTAACGAAAACAAGTCTAAATGAGTAAAATCCTAATTTAGAAAAATAAATAAATATATTCACAGTAGGTAAAATAAATAAAGACTATACAGGTGAGGGCTGGCAACCTTTGGTTCGTTAGCAAGTAATATATCAAAAATACATCAAACCAAAATAAATACTTACCTGGTGCTCAGAATGTACAACCAAATAGAATGAATGTTATTCTTTTTTCCAAAACTGTAGTAATCACATCACCATCTAACCTATTCGATATATATATACTTAATCATAGAACATGCAACTTGCCCAAGGGTATGTTTAGCCACTCATGCTGAGAATATGACACCAATGGAGCAAGCTCAAAGAAAACACACCTCAGGGCTGATTGCATGTTTAGTCCTAGATCTGTGCATTGAGCCACATTTCAAACTCAACAGCAGTTAATCCTAAATGTTCTGAAAAGCATATATACAAACCTTAATAAACCAAGGTTAAAAAAAAACTTGATGGTGAGGTATGTCTTTTTGCTGATGATACTAAGATATGTAACAGGGTTGATGTTCCAGGAGGGATAAGCCAAGTGGTAAATGATTTAGGTAAACTAGAAAAATGGTCAGAGTTGTGGCAACTGACATTTAATGTGGATAAGTGCAAGATAATGCATCTTGGATGTAAAAACCCAAGGGCAGACTACAGAATATTTGATAGAGTCCTAACCTCAACATCTGAGGAAAGGGATTTAGGGGTGATTATTTCAGATGACGTAAAGGTAGACAGACAATGTAATAGAGCAGCAAGGAATGCTAGCAGAATGCTTGGTTGTACAGCGAGAGGTATTAGCAGTAGAAAGAGGGAAGTGCTCATGCCATTGTACAGAACACTGGTGGTGAGACTTCACTTGGAGTATTGTACGCAGTACTGGAGACCGTATCTTCAGAATGATATTGATACTTTGGAGAGAGTTCAGAGAAGGGCTACTAAACTGCTTCATGGATTGCAGGATAAAACTTACAAGAAAGGATCTTAACATGTATAGCTTGGAGGAAAGAGGAGACAGGGGGGATATGATAGAAACATTTATATACATAAATGGAATCAACATAATAAAGAAGGAGACTATATTTAAAAGAAGAAAAACTACCACAACAAGAGGACATAGTCTTAAATTTGAGGGACAAAGGTTTAAAAATAATATCAGGAAGTATTACTTTACTGAGAGGTTAGTGGATGCATGGAATAGCCTTCCAGCTGAAGTGGTAGAGGTTAACACAGTAAAGGAGTTTAAGCATGCATGGGATAGGTATAAGGCTATCCTAGACTTAAGATAAGGTCAGGGACTAATTAAAAGTATTTTGAAAATTGGATAGACTAGATGGGCCGAATGGTTCTTATCTGCCGTCACATTCTATGTTTCTATGACATATCAATCTTCTGAGAAAAAGAAAATTGAAATAAAGAGTAATTAAAGAAAACTACATTTCACACTGATGATAATTAAGCCAAATGTTTGTTACTAGATTAGCAAAGCATGTGAAATACTGTATAAATATACATAACTGACGCATTACAAAAAAGCTATCCAAAGTTACAAAAATGTATAGATTTTCAACAAAAGTTGGAGTCTAATAATCTTAAGGGTTACTCTGACCACCATGACCACTTCTGAATTTAGTAGTGGTCATAGTGGAAAGCGCCTGTATGTGCAGTGTCTGCAAGGTGAAGCTTCAGTATACCCAACCTCCTTGCATTCCCTGAATCCCTCAATTTTTAACTTTTTTTTTATTTTTTTTTTAAAGAATTAAAGGCTTACTTACCCCTCTACTCTCTCCCCTCACCAGCCAGAGTTGTGAAACCAGCATGATGTCAGATGGGTGTTCAAACACACATACATACTACTCATTGACAATGCATGGATTTTAAAGCAATGTTCTATTTAAATTTCCAATCAATTTTACCCACAATTCATCAGTAAAATCAGTTCCACAGAATGTCAGACATGGCAGAGGAGAACGAAATGGCTGCACCCAGATATTGAGATTAGGCATTAAAATAGAAGTGATTATGTATATAAATAAAGGCACGTGGGAAGGTGGGGTGTATATTTTATATTTCTTTTTTAATCAGTTATATTTGTATATACTTTGTTTATTCATCCCTTACAGTGTCATACTTTTTTGGGTATAGGGCAACAGTCCTATGCTTGGAAAGTATGGTTCTTTTCATAACAAGTTTACTTATTAATGTAAATGGATACTGTAGTGCCGGGCATACAAAGCTGTCTTCCTGGCACTACCGATCCCTCTGCCTCCCCCTTCTTGTACTACTTACAAAGTAAAACAAGGGTTAAAAACAGTTTATTTACTTACCTTATCACAGCCCTGATGTCCCTCGGCGCTGGGTCGAAGCTCCACTCCCTCCTCCAACCCACGACGATCAGGGTTTAATGCGTGTGCAAGGAAAATGCCGCACGCGCATTAGACCTCCCCATAGGAAAGCACTAAATCAATGCTTTCCTGCAGGGCTGCCACCAGAAATTTTTGGGCCCCTGGCAAAGCACAAGGTCTGGGCCCCACCAGTCCGCCCACCCCCACAGCGCGCCCCCTCCCCCGGCCCGCCCCACTCCTACCTAGTCCGCTGATAATGATGCAGGACTGAATGTGGTGTGTACAGTGGAAGTGAATTAGAATGTGTGTAATGGATGTAGTGTTTGTGTGTACTAGATACTGTTTGTGTAGCGGATACAGTGTGTATAGTGAATGCAGATTGTGTTTGAGTAGTGGATGTAGTGTGTGTTTGTGTAGTGGATGTAGTGTTTGTGTCTACTAGATGCAATGTGTTTAGTGGATGTAGTGTGTGTATTAGACGCAGTGTCTCTGTATAGTGAATGCAGAGTGTTTGAATGTGTGGTGGATGTAGTATGTGTACTGTGAATACAGGATGTTTGTGTAGTGGATGCTGTGTGTATAGTGAATGCAGAGTGTGTGTGAGTGTAGTGAATGCAGAGTGTGTGTGTGTGTGTTTACTAATGTATGCATATAATGTAAATGTGAAATCTGTTATTCCCCCCTCCCTGCTTCTTACCTGGTCCAGGGAGGGGGGAGATTTCATCCCTGGTGGTCCGGTGGCATGGTGGCTCCCCGGGCTCCCTGTATTTGCAGAGGGGGCCCAGCAGACTGCGTGCCGCACATCTCGCGGGAGTTAGAGGGAAGAGCTGTAATGTACAGCTGTAGTCTGCTGGGCCCCTTCTGCAAATACAGGGAGTTGGGGGGGCACGCAGCTGCACATTTATATAGCGTCATGGTTGTCACCCCCTGATGGCAGCCCTGCTTTCCTGTGGAGGAAAATCTGACTCTGGGTCCTCATGCAGAGTGTGAGGATGTCCAGTGTCCGATAACGGGCCAAAAGTCCATTACGATTCCAGAAGCGCCCCCAGAGGCTGTCTGGTAGACAGCCACTGAGGACAGACTTAGAGCTGCAATAAACAGTGCAGTTCTCTGGAATTGCAATGTTTTACAGTACAGAACTAAGTGCAAAAGGGACCCATCACACAGACAACTTCAATTAGCTGAAGTGGTCTGGGTGCCTACAGTGTCCCTTTAAATACAGGTGCTACTTTAGCTTTCATTAGTTACAAACCGTATAAAAAATAGTTGGGCAGATGCCTCCAGGTTTGAAGGATGGCATGAAGCACTAATTTGCCAGAATCCATAATAATAACTGTTAAAATTAGTGAAGGAGGAAAGGTAATGCTGGGCCCTTAAGCAAAATTAATCCGTAAAACAGACAGTGCATTCTGTCAGGGACTTGTTCTAAGACTGTGTAGATTCCAGGGATGAACAAAAATTTGAAAAAGAACATGTATTGTTTAAGCACTAAATCTCTACAGCCTCACGTTTCAGATTTGAAAACATTTTGTTAAATATGAGACTATAAAACTGACTTAGCCCACAGGAACTGAAAATTATTGAGTTTATCCAAGAATAACCAACATTTGTAGACACAGTGATGAGGTGAAACTAGACTATAAACTCTCTTGAGCAGGGCCCCACCACCTTCTGTTTTTTTTAATTTCTTTTTGCAGCTATCTGTTTGTTGATCCACCTCTTCTACAGCGTTGTGCAATTTGTCAGTAGTTTTTAAATAACAATATTAATAATAGAATATAGTGGAAAGGAACAGAATAATGCAAGTTATGTTGTATGACCACTAGATGTCACCATTATCCCATGTTGAGAAAAAGAGTTAGTAACACACGATAATATACGTGTATGTCATTCAAAATAAATCCAATTTGTATTTTTTATATACAATGCAAGAAGATGTATACAAATTTCTAGTACATACAGAAAATGGTTAGAAACATGGCAGAAAATTAATCATACAGATTTTCTAACTATCAGAGCTGTATAGAGGGCTATCTCACTTGCTTAAAGGAAACTATCGTGACAGGAAACAAAGTTGTTTTCCTGGCACTATAGCTACTTATAGTGTCCACCATCCCCTCTCCCACCTCGCGGTACTTACCTGGGTCCAGTGCCGATGTCCCTCGGCGCTGGCTCGGTTTGCCTCTGCTCCTCCCCTGCCGAAATCAGGCGGAAATGGCCGCTCTCGCATTAATATTTCCCCATAGGAAAGCATTATGCAATTCTTTCCTATGCGGATTCTGGTGACACTGGTAGTCCTAATTTATAGCTTGAGGACGTCCAGTGTCAGTTAGGTCAGTGTTTCCCAACCCAGTCCTCAAGGCACACCTACCAGTCCAGGATTTAGGGATTACCCAGTTGTGTCTAAGGTGTTTTTACAAAGAAGAAAAAAAACACCTTAGACACAACTGGGTAATCCCTAAATCCTGGACTGGTAGGTGTGCCTTGAGGACTGGGTTGGGAAACACTGAGTTAGGTGACCAAATGTTGCCTAACGATCAGGAAGTATCTTGTTAGACAGCCACTAGAGGAGGACTTAACCCATAAAGGTAATTATTGCACTTTAGAAAAACTGCAATAATTACCTTTCCAGGGTTAAGGGTGCTGGGACACTGCACCCAGACCACTTCAATGAGCTGAAGTGGTCTTGATGCCTGTAGTGTCCCTTTAACTTCTTAAATGTGAGAAACTCCAAAGGTTCTTTCTTAAATAATTTACTCCAAAGTCCAGCCTAGTTATTTAACTAACAGAGAAAATGCAGACTTGGCTCTTCGGAGGTTATCTTACAGACAGCATTCACATATTTCTGTGACAATAACCCCACTACTGACAACTAAGCACATAACACACAGAAACATACAAATAAAGAGCACATGAACTAAAGAAACAAACCCACTAATTATAAATAAACACATAAAACACAATTATATCTCACCCACAGAAAAACACTACATATTCTTAGTCAATACACAGGTATTGTATTGTGTCATAGATGCCCAATACCATCTATTGAGAGAGAGAGAGAGGAGTGTGTGCGTGTGTATGTATATTAAACCCCTGTCCTGTGACTTTACAAGGGTAGTTGGCGTAGTCTGAATTAAGAGGACACATATCCCTGGTCATAATATTTGTGTTATAAGATGACACAAACAAGATATCAACACACGGGTGCTGCTGATCTATACTCCCTGATGCCAACACAATTGCACACACGCAGAAACCCTGTAATCCCATATTCTCAAACACACGTACAGATCAGCACTGACAGACACTAAGACACATTCAAACACAAATGATCACTCATATACACATTGGCACACACTCACAAGTAAATATACACACATAGCTACACAGAGATACAAATGTACTTTCATAGATCCTCATAATCACACATTTACACTAAATCACACACTCACAGATATATTCACAAACTCAAAGTTACACATACTCCTGAAAATACTCCTAGTTTAGCAAAGTGACGTATGAGCATCTCATTTTAGGTTACACGGGATGATCCTATCCCATAATCCTCTCTCCAGCAGATAGATAGTATTTTTTTCCAAAGACACATTGGAATAGAACTGTTCATTAAACTGATACTAACAATCCCACGTCTGCTATCAGTTTAAACACAGCCTGTGTGTCTGTGTGTGAATCTGTGTGTCTGTGTGTGAATCTGTGTGTGAATTTGTGAGTCAGTGTGTGTATGTGTGTATTCTGTGTCAGTGTGTATCTGAGTGTCTGTGTGGGTATATATGTGTGTGTGTAACTATGTATCTTTGTGTGTCTGAGTGTCTATGTATCTGTTTGTAATGTGTGTATCTATGTGTCTGTGTATCTATGTGAGTGTGCATGTGTATCAGTGAGTGTCTACAATACACACAAATGCACGCTTGTATGCAAACACCAACATTCACACACATACTCCATGCAAAAACATGCTTACATTCAAACACACTGTGTGTGTGTATATATGTGTATATATATACACACCAACCACAATACAGGGACTATTCTCCAATTGCTTTTCCAGTCGGAATGATGTAATGCCTTGGTGCACCATGCTGGAACCAATATATATCCAAATATTTCAACAAAGAAAAGTGGGCTAATTTCTGGGGGGGGGGGGGTTCCACTAAACAAGACCTGCGAGTGCCCACTTTACTTTACTGAAATATTTGGAGATATATATATATATATATATATATATATACTGCATCCAAAACACATGTTAACATACACCATGTCCACTTTACACACATTGCATCCAGTGCTCAAACACACACTCTGCATTCACAACACACACTGTGTATCCTCTCTACACACACTGTATCCTTGTGGACAGGCCCACAGGTGCCCAGACCTTGAGCTGTGTAAGAGGCCCCAAAATTTCTGATGGAATCCATGGCCATGAGTGCTCCAGTGCCCCTTCTTCTTACTTAAGATCCACCGTGTGCTGCTCCTTGCTTCTTCTGGAGCTGGAAGCTCTATGTTTGAGCTATGTCCATTGAGCTAAGATCATTGGCTGAGAGCAAACAGCTGATGCTAAAGGAGAGCTAATGAAAACTTCTAACAGTAGCTTCCAGTTATCAGCACTGGAAGCAGAAAGGCTGGGGGCAGTGTCCTGCAGACCTAATGTAGGACGTAGCTTGGATTGAGTTACCACTGTAGTGGTTATGGTGCTTGGAGTCCTCCTTTAAATTACATCAAAGCCTGGATATCATTTTTCTCTTTCTTTTAATTGTGACTAAGCAAGAATAGAATGAAAAGTGAACTATCTGCACACTAAATAACTTTTATGTTTTCATATTTCACTACATGCTGCTCTGTTTTTTTTTTTACAGATGAAATAAAGAGTCTCATTGATGAATGTAAAAATGAAACACAGATTGTCAATGATCGGTATACAATCATTCGGCAGAAGTAAGATTAATATGCACATTTTATGTTTTGGTACCACAGTGTTAAATACAAATACCTTGATAACTCATGGTAGACAATTGTTTAGTTTTGTGCTATTCAAGTGAACACATATAATGGCTTTGGATTATAATAGGTTTTTTCTTCACAGTAATCAAAATACTGTTTATTTCAGATCTAGTTACAATCATTCAGTTTATAACTAGAGTTGAGCGGACACCTGGATGTTCCGGTCCGGCGGGTTCGGCCGAACTTCGGAAAGAAGTCAGGGTTCGGGCTCGAACTTGACCCCAAACCCGAACCCCATTGAAATCAATGGGGACCCGAACTTTTGGGCACAAAAATGGCTCTAAAAAGTCCTGGAAAGGGCTAGAGGGCTGCAAAAGGAAGTAAAATTGGGGTAAACAAGAGTAAACAAATGCAAACAAATGTGGATAGGGAAATCACTTAAAATAACATAAAATACATAAAAATACAGCTGAGCCATAAAATAGCACTAGATGGAATCTTTGATTTTAGCATTGGAAGAACATAAATCAAAATCTAAAGCATGGCTGTCTGGAGGTTTACCAGAATTATCCATTTGAGAGAGGGTTGGAGTGCAGGGTATTCTCTTTCATTGTTCAAACTGAGCTCAACTCCTGATGCCATGGCCTATGATCAGGAAAAGAAAATTACGGTAAGTAGGAAAATATAAATATATATATATATATATATATATATATATATATATAATTTGTAGTCGGGGCAATGTAGCCAGGATAATAGTGTAACATAGCATATTATAACCAATAGACTTATTCAAATGACACCAGTCGGTTGTGGTGTGCCGGAACCGACAGAGCAGTAGGCCTGTAATAAAAGTGGGCCCACCTTAGAGGGTGATATGAATAGAGGGAGCGGTGGGAGGGGTGATTCGCCAGACTGTCCACGGTAAGGTGGGAGAGGATTGGACGCCCTTTTAAGTGAATTCAAGCCCCTCCCACAACTACAGGCAAAGGCCTTACATTTGTAGTTGGGGCAATCTAGCCGTGATAATAGTGTAACATAGCGTATTATAACCAATAGACATATTCAAATGACACCAGTCGGTTGTGGTGTGCCGGAACCGACAGAGCAGTAGGCCTGTAATAAAAGTGGGCAAAAAGAAGAATACCATACAAAATTAATCATATAACAACCATCGTTTATTCGGATAAGTCACAAAAAGCTTGTATTACCTTTTATAACTGGGTACGAAATGTAAGGAGTATAGGCGGAGAACTTCCAGCGTCCCATAGCCCCGATGACATGAGCTGGAATGTGGTTGGAGGAAGCCGAGAATGCTGCCCCCACGCGGAATGAGTGTCCTGATGAAAGGTTTGTATTAGGCCGAGCCTAGTTCACAGTAAGTGAACATGAAGCATGATTTAAAATGCTGTAAGAATGGAGCCATGAAGTTCTGATAATGTTTGGAGTGGTTGTATCTTGTAAGTGGTGCAATAAGTATCCCGAACTTTACCGGGCACCATTGTCTAGAGTAGGTAATAGGAGTATGGTAACCGTATGTGCTATAGTGATAGGTATAGACTGATGCAGAGATAGGACCTAATGGTCTAAGGTGTCTGGATATCAGTCGTTCCCAGGTATTCAGTGGTAGTTATATTCTAAGTGGTAAATTCCTGGGACGTAGCGACCCATGGCATGCTAGATGTATGGCCGTTTGATTGTCGTATGGTCATGTGCTCAACAGGAGCTGAATCTACTAAGTAGGATAGTGAATGAAATATGCCGTGTGGATGGGTAGCCTTTGAGTTGGTACGTGTGTCTTGGATTTTGCATTCCTTTCAGTAGGTCTTTATCAGATAGAATGAGAGGAATCCTGTATTGTTGGGGTGTTAAATGATAATTTAAGTAAAGGTGGCAAAAATAAGTGAACCCCAATAAAAGATTCCATAGCAAACATGTCAAGAACTTGAAACCCCACTATAGCCTTAGTGAAAATATGTGAACACCCTATCGTATAAGTACCTAGTGTTGACTGAAAGTGTAAAGTGAGAAATGTGATGTGCAAGGGTAAACCGAACATTTAATCCATGAGTATGTCTCGGAAAGGCGGGGCAGGTAAGCTAGCCTGGAAGAGGTGGCAGTGTCTGACCGAAAGCCTAAAACGAAACCCATGGAAGTGGTCAGATGAGATGTTCGTGAAACACGGCACGTGAATACATGTGATAAGATTTGCAAGTGGCTACCCATGTGAAATTCCTCAACCGTCTCCTGATGACCAGAGACGAAGATCGGCCTATATGCACAATAGCTAGGTGTATGTGACTAATATCCGACCGAATGACCGGACCATAATGGTCCCCAGGCTACGGCAGCTGTCATGATCGGACATCATTCAAACAAGGCCGAAGTAGAGGAGAAGCTGGGTCGGGACTTAACGTCTATGGGCCAAGACGCGCCACGCCATTTAACCCCTCAGATGGCCGCAAAACCAGAGTTTGCCGCGGCATCTGTCCAAACGGAGGGTGAAATGTCGGGGAAATATGGGCATGCCCTTTCCAGTATTTAGGAAAGCGCCACATAAGTAAATCAGAGGTTGCATGAGTGACTAACATGATACGTGATGCGTCTGTGGAGAGTCGTGGGAATAAGGAGCAGTAACCGGGAAAAGAAGGATCTACCCTGTGAGATGAATTGCATGCAACATCGAGCGACCCCAGCAGCAATTGAAGTTCCTCGCGGTTGCCAGACCTAGTTGCAAGAAGAGTTCAAATGCATGATAGGGTGCGCTCAATCCATGTCCTGGGCAGGGCCGGTGCAAGGATTTTTGCCGCCCTAGGCAAAAGTAAAGTTTGCCGCCGCCCCACCCATATGATCTGCCATGTTAACGAACGCCAGTGTTGCAGTGCCGTTCCGCCGTGTTTACATTAAAAGGCCTGCAGGGACAGGCTATGGACACCAGAACCACTACATTAAGCTGAAGTGGTTCTGGGGACTAGAGATTAGTGCCACGAATAATTTACTAGATTGCCTACTTACAACCAGATGAGGATGATGATTGGCTCTAGCTGCAGTCTGGCTCCACTGGTCTGGTGTAGAACAGGCTCTCTGGAGGCTGTTTGTAACTGTGGTCACAAAAATCAATGTTCTGGGAGAACGGGAAGCAGCTCCATTTTTTTTAAGGCCCTTTACACAGCTCAAGGTCTGGGTCCCAGGGTCCACCTTCATGTTCCACCAATGAGTTTGTTCACAGGGGGTGGAGTAGGGGGATGTCCTGATATGTGTGTAAGGAATGCATTGTGTGAATCTGTGTTTGTATGTGTAAGGGCTGCAAGGTGTGTTTCTGTGTATGTACGGGATGCAGTGTGTGCGTCTGTAAGGGGTGCATTGAGTGTGTGTAAGGAATGCATTGTGTGTTTCTGTGTGTGTAAGGGATGCATTGTGTGTAAGGGTTGCATTGCTTGTGTGTGTGTCTGTGTGTAATGCATTGTGTGTTCTTCTGTGTGTAAGGGGTGCATTGTGTGTGTGTGTGTGTGTGTGTGTGATGGATGTCAATCTCTTCTCCTCCCTCTCTTCTCCCCTGCTTGTCCCTCTCTTCTCCTCCCTCCCTTGTCCCTCTCTTCTCCCCTGTTGTCACTCTCTTCTCCCCTCCCTCCCTCCCTCCCCTGTCAATTCCCCTCCCTGTCAATTTCTTCCCACCCACCCTGTGAATTTCTTTCCCCTCCCTTTCAATTTATTCCTTCCCTGTCAATTTATTCCCCCCCATCCCTCCCTTTCAATTTATTCCCCCACTTTCCCTGTCAATCTATCCCCCTCCCTGTCAATTTCCTCACCCCCTTTCAATTTACCCCCTTGCCCCCCCCTTCCTGTCAATTCCCCCCTTTCCCCTGTCAATTCCCCTTCCCTTCCCTTCCCTGTCAATCCCTCCCTTCCCTTCCCCTGTCAATCCCCCTTCCCTGTCAATTCCCCCCCCCCGTTCCCTCCTGTCAGCCCCTCTCCTCATGCTGCGCCCTGGCTGTAGGTGTGCCCTCATGGACGCACCGCCTGGGCAAAGCTGCAGCCGCCTGAGGCTCTTTACAGCATGAGGGGGCAGCATGAGGGGGGCCGGCGCTCCTGGCGGCACCCCTTCCCAAGGGGCGCCCTAGGCAGCTGCCTAGTCCGCCTAACAGGTAGCGCCGGCCCTGGGGAATCCTTAGGTATGTGTTTTTACGCTACTACAGCAAACCGCTAATATGCTTTAGTTTGCATTTGTAGTGGCAGCCATTAATGGTGATAGGCTACAAACATTTAGCAACAAGGATGGAAACCTTCCAGCTATTGTTAATTGTAACAGATGATTGCAACTATTTACCACTTTTGCTTGTATTTTTTTGCAGAATGGAGAAAATTAAGTAGTAAAAAACAAACTTTGAAAACATATGGAATGTTTCTTGCCATCAAAAATAATAGATTTGACTTTAAAACTTATTTCAGCTTGAAGGACTGTGCTTACAACAAACCACTGGACTTAGCTGACCTCATAACAAATACTTGTCAATTAAAGGAACCTGAATGCCTGTGTGCCTCACTCCAGCCCCTCAAAGAGATCATCAAACTGGTTCAAGAAAAATCAATCAAAATCACAGGTGAGAGTTCTACTTATTTGGAATTCCTTACAGATTTAACCCCTTAAGGACACATGGCATGTGTGACATGTCATGATTCCCTTTTATTCCAGAAGTTTGGTCCTTAAGGGGTTAAAGGAGCAGCGTCACTTCTCTGCAAGCAACCGTTTTTCATTCTCTCACCACATTAAAGGCTAATTAAGTGCTTGCTCAGCCAGAGCAGAATTAACTATTGTACAGCGCTATGGAATCTGATGGCACTATATAAATAATAAAATAATAATAACTATAAGGCGATCTTAGGCAGCTTCCGAGCACTCAGAGATTAGGCAGAGGCCCCTGAACCTAGAATTTGCTTGGCCTCATTCACCATCTCTATGTATACAATAAATGGGAGCTCCAAACTAGTATCCTACCCAGGGCCCTGCAAGATCTTAATCCTTTTCTGTGCTGGGGTAAAAAACAAAAACAAATTACATCTGCATGATTTAATATCTAGGGTAACCTCAACAATTATAATGCTGTGCTCACTCACGCTTAGGCATCGCGAGAGAAACAAGGTTTAAGCACAGATACGTTGAGTACTTCCTTCACGAGTATAGTATGTACAAATGGCATTGTGTGGGTTACATTTCCATGTTAGCAATTCAATATATGTTTAAAAGGTTCACAATGTGTTTTTACATTTATAAATTATACATTTTTTACATAGAACTCTACAGGTGTCTACAGTTGAAGTCTTGGGGATGGTGTTAGCGTTAGCACTGGAATCAGAATGTCCTTATGATTATGTTTGTACATAGTATTACTATGAAACATCACAGGTGAAAGATCGAAAACCGTAAGCTTATAATAATATCTCCATTCATTTGGTTGCGCTATATCTTAGACAGCATTTATTTTCTACAGACATGTGAGACCACTCCTTCATTCCACTCTACACTTTGGCTGCCACATATTTGTAATATCCACTCCTTCAAAAAATCGTTAAAAACCCACTTCTTCATAAAAGCGTATCAATTAAACTGTTAATAGCTCCCGACTAATTCCTCTTCTGCACCTGTCACTAGTCTAATACTATCCTTACCTTTTTGTGTCATTTTACCCCACTCCCTCTAGCATGTAAGCTCATTGAGCAGGGCCCTCAACCCCTCTGTTCCTGTGTGTCCAACTTGCCTGGTTACAACTACATGTCTGTTCGTCCACCCATTGTAAAGCGCTGCGGAGTTTGATGGCGCTATATAAATAACATTATTATTATTATCAGATGCTCTTTAGGTTTTTAATAACATTTTGTTTTCATATTTCCTGACAGATGAGCTGTGGAAATTGATTTCAGATTTAACAGGCTGTGTCCCTCCACTTGTTCCCAAAAAGTGTCAGGACAGCACGTATCGCACCATAACTGGGGAGTGTAACAACCGGTGAGAAAAGATATCATATTTTTAAAGAAAAGGAACAAAATATAATTATGAATAGAGAATCACTCTACAATACTACCTCCAATAATGGTTGAGCGTTTTTAAAAAGGCACAAAATTCAGATTTGGTACAACCAGAACTCCAATATTGGTTGAGCATTTACACCAAATTAAATTATATTATGTAATGAAACTATTATAACATCTCACTCATGCAAATTACCTCCTGCTCTATCCATTTATGCACCATTATACCTCTTTTTTCCCCTTTATTGATGCTTGTTCTCTCAGTATCACCTACCATTCGCCTCACCTGTGCTCTCTTTCAAAACTGAATTTTTTCCCTCTTTTATGCCTTTTACATATTATCCTATATTCCTTTTATCACTTACCCATAGGGGTGACAATATATAGCTCAATGTCAACAAGGTGAGTTATACACAGGAATGTGGCGAATATTTATAAATTAAAGGAAGAATGCTCCCTACTTGTTACTGGAGTCAGCAGTCATGTTTAACTCTCTTGACCAGCAACATGAGAACACGGAGGAGAGGTGTGTTTTGTGTTAAAATGTGTTTGACCACAGGAAATGGTGCGGACTTAGCTCCTCTTCTGGGTTAAAGCTGGTCAAGCGTAGGAAAAATACATAAGACAAAATAGTCTTTTCTTTGTCTTATGTTTTAAAGAAAACTAGAACAGTTAGGAAGAAAAGAACATATTCTGAAAAAGGGAGAGATGAGGGACCGATTGGGGAAAGGTAAGTTTGGCATTACAGTGCCGCTTTAAATGTGAAATTCGATTTGAATTCTCAACATTTATCACTTAAGAAATTAAGCCTGTAAGATCTAAAATTTACCTTGGACTCTTAACAATTCACACAGTGAATAACCTTGAATATTTATGTTCTTTCAACTCAACATACCATGTTCAAAGATAGAAAAAGACAGACCTTATAGGATCAACTGGGTAACTAAATGGATGCGGTGGATTTCTACATTTCGTTTTATTTTACAGACTTCACAAGTGCATATTTGTGAGACAGAGGGGGTGTGAAAACCTAATATTGAAGATTATATAAAATCTTAATGGAACACGTCACTGTCCAAAAAACAAAATAGTAGACATACCCCAAGTAAAAACATGCTTGCATTTAATTATGCATTTTTTTTTCATTTGGGGTATATATAAAAACAGCTTCTCAAAAGTTGCAGTTCTCTTATCTCCTGCCTTACAAACCCTCCTCTTCAAACGCAGCCTGGACTTTCTGTGGCTGTCCAATCACAGACTTCCCAATGCAGCTTTATGAGAACTTTTTGCAAGGCAGGAGCTCTCTGGACTCTTGAGTTTAGCTAATCAATCCAGAAGGTAACATCACTGGTTTTCTGAATGACAGCCAGGGGGTGTAGCAAGGTTAATTGATAAAACTGCCAATTTCTATTGAAATCTGTATTTTTATAAAATGAAAAAAAAAAAAAAAAGGACACATGATTCACAAATGAAGCATTTCAGTAAGCTAAAGTGCTCTAGGGGGTCTGGAATGTCTTTTGACATGATTCACAAATGATGCATTTCAGTAAGCTAAAGTGCTCTAGGGGTTTTGGAATGTCTTTTGAATAATCAAATATTTCACATTCCAGTGGTCACAATCTGGTCAATAAAGGCTTAAGCCAGCAGGACCTAGTCATGAAATAATAATTGTTATAATTTATCGTTTTATACTCATTGTGGAATAGGTTAAACAAAGAACAGAGCAGGTAGCCTGTAATATGTGCTTTAAGGGATTCTATAGTTCCCCCTGTTTTTTCCCCCTTCTCCCGTAGCGCTGAAGGGGTTAAAACCTTCAATCACTTACCTGAATCCAGCATCGATGTACCTTGGCGCTGGGTCAGTCTCCACCCCTGCGCTCCTCCCCGGCCAACAGGGAGACCTAATGCACATGTGCAGCAAGCGCCGTGCTCACATTAGGATTCCCTATAGGATAGCATTATTTCAATGCTTTCCTATGGGGATTTGATTGATGCTGGATGTCCTCATGCACAAAATGAGGACATCCAGCATCAGTTAGTTTTGGTCTGGTATACAGCCACTAGAGGGGAGTTAACCCTGAGACGTCCCCAAAACCAAAACATCTCTACAAATTCTCCAACTGAATAAAACATTGAAAAGTTATAACCTTATTCATGTGCTGATCTGTTTTCTTTTGAATATATTGTAAGGATGTAGAAATCTAGAATGAACATTACAGTTCACTTGTAGCACTTATAGTACTAATAGACAGGGCAATAAGATGGAAGAGCTGAATTCTAGGGTATGTTAAATGTAAGGCATTAGTACACATAAAATAAATAATCATGGCACATAATATCACTGTGTGACTTCTATATTTCCAGGAAGAATCCCAGCCTTGGAGCCGCTAATACAGGCTACAACCGATTTCTACCAGCTGAATATGAAGATCAACATGACCGTCCCCATGGCTGGACAGAGAGCAAGCTGTGGAATGGGTTCCCCATACCATTGGTAAGAATATGAGTATGAATGTATGCATGGATGGGGTCCATAATTTTGTGGGTGGGTTTTAATACCATATACTTTACTTTTTAAGTAGGATGAAAAAAATAAATATGTTTGAAGGTGAACTGTCACTTACCAGGATTTTTAATGTCACATTTATCCCAAGTATATATTATATTATTGTCATTTATATAGCACCAACATATTTGTCAGTGCTTTACAGTTATTGAAAAGGGAAACCTGGGAATTCCTGCTCAAACAAACTTATAATCTATGAAGATTTTAGGTGAGAAGATATACTTCATTAGGTGGCTCACCCACCAGCTAGTGATCTAACCTGATTTGAGTCCGAGTTGCCCAGTTCTACATCAGCAATATTACCATTGCTCTAACTAGCCAATATCTATCCGTCAATCCATCCATCCATTAATTTCAAGAGATGCTTAAATGTTAAGGGTGTGAATGGGGTGTGGCGCGGGACGGGACTGTTCTGAGAAATATTACATGACTTACTAACATCACAAATTAAATTTATTTTAGAACAGGGATAATGTATTCCAATTTACACAGACTGATGTATTGTACTTTAGGGACACATTATAAGTACTAAATAGTGAGAAACTGCATTCTGTATGCTGTATCTAAAAACTAGCGACTGCGCAGCTATTGCAGTCTCTAGAAATGTCCCATCCCATGGATAGGACCAAAATAACAGGAGGGAACAAATAAGGAAATAATGAGGGTTGACAGATCACTCTCCAGTTCCCATGTGAACATTTATAGCCAGCAGGTGGATACTACTTCTAAAACGGGAATGACTTATGTTCCCGCAGGCCCTACCCATAGGCTCAATGTGAGGGTTATGAATTTTAAAAATACCCAGGGGTCCTAACATCCCTCTCCGCTTCACCCATAGATCGTAGATGCAGGCTATTAATTGTATAATACCAAGGGGGCATTATTGTTCCCCCTTCCCAATAAAAATATTTTATTAGTAGAGGTTGGAGGCTCCAAATAAAATATTTTTGCCACTATTTCTTTTTCTTTTTTTTTGGGTTGTGTGGCAATGATCTTGAGGACCCCTAGGCACCCTGGGGAGGTAATGGGGTGTGTAGCGGAGAGCTATTATTGCATAGCCTACCTCCACTTGTAAATCCCAGTGAGGCTCAGGAACAGCAGTTACAAATCCACAGGCAAAGTATCCAATAAAATAATCCAATAGTATCCCAACAGCACTCCCAATAACTGGACGACACACAGTATCAGGAGCAGAACTCACAGCTTTATTCCACAGTGGCCTTTTAAAGCATGCTCCCATGCAAGGGAGGGATTACATTCATTATCACAATAGCCAATCCTGTCCTGGTAACCTCCCACACATCTCCTCCCCTCAGCCGGCAACATAATCCCCTTATCCAGTACAGCAATTCCCCCGTTTCTGGATGTACCCCTACACCTAGGGGTACCATTTTAAATTATGCATCCCCTGGTAGCTCTGATCTGGGTGAACAACATATCCAAAAATCACCCAGATCAGACCAGGTGTTCGGGAATTTCACGGAGGGAATAAAATGACCGACCGCACTGGAAGAACTAGCCGAATTGGGCTCCATGCAAAGGGGCCCTGCGGTCGGTCCTGGAAAAGAGGCTGGGGAGGGTTCACCTGAATCCCCTCGTTTCGTTGATTATGCCTACCGAACAAGGGGCCGTTCGGTAGTTTGGAACCGAACAGACCGGGCTGATGGAGGTCTCAGCGGTGTTCGCCTAGTCGAGTGTCCGTTTTGAGTTCCAGACACTCGACGGCAAAACACCGCTGTTCGGGAGTTTAAAATGGCCGCCGCCACGTGTTCGTTTCCCGAATGGCGGCCACCCCCGAGAACAAGGATTGCTATACAGTTTGTCAATTACCCGTTCGCAACAATGTTGCAACGGGTAATTGAAGGCACACTTCACACCGCGGAGGTCTGATTGTTCGGTAGTTTCATTCCCTTATTTGTTAGAATGATTCTACCGAACAATCAGATGAATAACATTACATTACTGCATATACATTTAGCAAATAGACGAATACAGGGTAAAAATAATACAAGTCCCAGGACAGCTTATGGCCATCCGCTACAGGGTGGCCAATGGTAAAAGGTTATGGGAAGGATAGACAGCTGTATTTCCACTTATTATTCTATATTTTATTAATAAGCCCCAACCAACAACATAGCTTATAAAATGAATAGACCCTACAGATTTTACACCAGACTTCACACACCTAAAGTTTCTGACCGAGACACAGGTTCTCACCAAAATTTGCATTAGTAAATATGAGAATTGCCTTTCTAGTCATAATTTGTCATTTTTGGCTATTTGGACTAAATCCATTGATTAGTTAATAATCATGGTGGTTTTGAGGACTGGATTTATTTAGCTTCAAGAGAAGTGCATCAGTAAGATCTTTTTTGTAATTATTATTGCTTTCTTTATTCAGGTTCGCTCAGTGTCAAATTTGATTGTCAAAACAGAACAGTGGACTAAGGATCCTGACAGATCCATCTGGTTCACGGCGATGGGCCAACAAATTGCTCATGAAATTACCTTTGCATTACCAAGCCCCACAAAGACTGATTTTTATGACCGCAGTAACTGCACCACAAATTGCATCCGTGAAGATCCATGCTTCCCAATTAAGGTAATTAGCTTATTAAAGTTTCTGTTCCACCTATGCATGCTGACCATATAACATATATTTTTTTTAAATTGAGGAAATGTCATTCCCAGAAAAGTAATAGCTTATTTTTCCTTCACCTCAGTAACTAGTGCTTACTGTGAATAATGCAGCAAAGACTGTGGAAAAAAAACTGATGCACTTCCTGGTTGCAGTGACCTCGCTGCCGTACGATGCCTCAGCAGGCACGTGTGCATGGATGATAGCTAATGTAATGTGTGCATGCACGCTCTGCATTTTTTTTTTACCAGTGTCATACGCATATATGCTCCATGTGTTCGGCACTGCTAAAATGAATGCATTTACATACAACGCATATAAATGAAAATAGCAAAAAATATATATCTACAAAGAATCATAATAAAAAATAGCACATCTTATTGCTAACATTTAAGGGGTTGTTCACTAAATACTGTATTTTACCATGGTGTTCGGATGAACAAAAACAAAATCCTGCGGAAATTGAAGATTATGCTAGCGTTAGTGTACTTATAATCTTAAGTTTAGTAATGACAGGAGGCGAGTATTTTGCATAAAACTCTCTTTACTAACTCCACATAGCAGTAAAGAAACATGAAAACCTTAACCAATCAAAATGCAATAGGAAGTATAGTATTCACAGTGACGAGGCTCCTCCCCCTCTTTCGAAAGCTACATCATGGATAAAGTTCCAAAAGGTCCAAAGTATTGTAACATGCACCAACAGGTGACTTTCCAATAAACAAACTTTCAATGGATGAAGGAAGGTCCAAAGGTGCCCATCCTGAAAATGAACTGTAATGCTGCGAATTTACACTGAAAGAGAACGTGAAATAGGTTGGGTACCGGTCTGGAAACTGTTTGAAGTAATGGTAATAACCCAACGCAATCTCACAGAGATGTCACATTATCGGCTATCAACGACTGATTATAAACGACAAGTAAATGTTATTAACAAACACAATCCGAACATATCCCCATATCTAGGAGGAGCGAGCAAGACAGAGGCAAGGAAGGAATATATTGAAGATAGATATACTTACGTGAGTCCTTTCTCCCCAAATGTGGGAAGGGTGGGAAAATACTCGCCTCTTGTCATTACTAAAATTAAGATTATAAGTACACTAACGCTAGCATAATCTTACATTTTACCACATAACAGGAAGCTTCCTATTTTGCATTTTTAATGCTGATGTAGGCAAGACGTGGCCGCCCCTGAGCTCGGGCGGAAGTAGAAAGTCCGAAATGTAGATTCTCGCGACCAGTCCGCGGAACATAGGATATCCGCCAGCGAAGCGCCCGCCGAGAAAGCCACCGCCCCGCGAATGGAGTGGGCTCCGAAGACCTCGTCCACTCCCGCCAGTGATAGAATCCATCTTATCCATCTGGCGAGAGTGGTAGTCGAGACGGGTACGTGAGGTCTATCGTAAGACACAAAGAGTTGTCCCGAAGAGGAGAATCGAAGCGGGGCTGTGACCTCCGCATACTGATGTAGAGTGGACATCACACAAAGTTGAGGATCGGTGGGAAAAAAAAGGGTAGAAGACCGACATAGAGTCAGATTTCGTACGACGCGATACTCGAAAGGTAACACCCTCTGGGGAGACCGAAAGAGCATCGTTGTAGAAGGCCTGCACGTCCGATACCCGGCGGAACAAGACTAGGCAAAGCAGGAGCGTCATTTTAGCTGAGAGTTGTCTGAGGGAGAGTCTGCCGTTATCCAGCCAGTCTCTCAAAAACTGTAAGACAACTTCGACGTCCCATAAGTGAGAGTATTTGGGCCTCAGAGGTCTCTGTAATCGGATGCCCCTTAAGGAGTCAGCATACCAGTAGGTCTTTCCCTACGGGTATCCCCATGACCGGTACGTGAGCCGCCGAAATCGTGGAGCGCACGACGTTGAGTGACCGGTAGGTGCGACCCGCAGAAAAAGATAGGAAAGAAAATTCAGGATGGCCGTTATAGGTGCAGTAAAGGGATCGAGGTTCCGTTCACTGCACCAAGAGGACCAGGACTTCCAAGCTGATAGGTAACATCGTCTGGTTCCTGGTGCCCATGAATCCCATATGAGATCTCTAGCCGCTTGCGATATTTCGCTGGTGTGCCAGGCACCCCTGAAAGAGTCTGGGCCACCAAGGCGAGATGGTCTTCCAGGATGAGAGGATGAGGGTTCCCAGTGGCGTGAGAACCAGTCCGCTGTCAGGTTCATTTCTCCCGGGAGATATTCTGCCATGAGGGAGATTTTGCAGTATCTCCTTTGCAATCTCTGAGAGTAGTCGGGACCGTGCTCCTCCCAAGCGGTTGATGTAGCGGACCGCTGAGACGTTGTCCATCCGGAGGACAATGCAGCAGTTCGTCCTGTCCCTCGCTAGGCTGCGGATCGCGAACTATCCCGTTAGGAGTTCCAGACAATTTATGTGAAGGTCGATTTCTTGAGCAGTCCAGGCACCTCTTGTCGACTTGCCTTCGCCCTTAGCGCCCCAGCCCCAGAGGCTGGCGTCCGATTCCAGGTCTATGTCGGACGTGTTCCCGAAGGAAGAAAGGAGGTCATCAGGCGTTGCATCGCCCTGTAGTGGAGCGGTCCCGGGAAGATTGCCTGGAGTATACACACAGAATATATACATAAAGTAGTATACACAAATCACCATAAACAGTAAAAAATTAAAGGGAAGAGCCAAAACTCTGACCTGTCTGCTGATGGAGCAGTAAAGAAAGAAGGGGAGGAGCCTCATCACTGTGAATACTATACTTCCTATTGCATTTTGATTGGTTAATGTTTTCACTTTTCTTTACTGCTATGTGGAGTTATTAAAGAGAGTTTAATGCAAAATAGGAAGCCTCCTGTCATGTGGTAAAATTATAGAATTCTTCACACAATGGCAATTCTTATATTAAGGAAAACCAAATACAGTCAGAATTCTAGAGTTCGGATGCATTCGGCGGCCGGATTAAAACCTGTGCTTTCACATCTGAATCTTATACAAAGTATGGGATTTAAAAAGCACTGACTTTGGACCGTAAGGGGCCGACTGCATCCAGAAGGATGCACATTCACAAATTATGGTACGATTTGTCAATTGGCAGTGCTAGCAGCTAGATGGCAAATTGTTAAATAACCGTCAGCAATAAAATGTACTGGCTGGCCAGCACTTGTTAGTCAGCCAACACATTAAAAAGTTTTAAAAAAATAAAGCCTATGAGGGCAAGAATTTCATTAAGGTTGGTTTAAAACCTCTCTATGCCTGTATGGCAGTTGGGGGCATATCTACTAATGTCTACATACATATCATTTTTTGGGGACACTTTATTATGTTTTCATGGGTGACATGTAACAAGTCATAGAAAAAGAATCTAGAATCTTTGTCAGGAAATGTTCACAAAGAACATGTAAAGCATAAAATATAAGACAATGTGTAGTCTAAAAGGCTAGTGAACCCTAGTAAAACGTACAGCTTGGTGACAATCCCAAAAATGAACTAATACAACATACACATATGCACACTAAAATACTAACAGATACACACATACTATTGCACATATACACTCAAACACTCACAGATACACACACACTATTATACATATATGCACTCACAGATACACACAATCTGTTATACATAAACATTGTTACACATGCAATAAAAAGAAAAAAGAAAAACAGTTTATTCCCCCAGCCCCTAGTTATCTACTATGTTGTTCCAGTGTATCTACTCCCACAAGCTCTGGTGTATGGAGCATTGACATGGAAACTCACAGTTAAATGTAGTCCGTCTTCCCCTGCACACATGGTGGTGCAGAGACAGAGTGTTTCAATTGAAATGTGTTTCTGTATGAAGTATATATGTTTGCGTAAATTCAGGAGTGTATTTTTGTAGTCTTGGTGATTGAATGCAGGGTTATACTTTTGTTTAGTTGTGGGGTGTTTGGATGCAGGTATGCCATATACATATACAAAGGGCTATACAAGAAAGGGCTCCAAAGCCCATGTGTCCATGACCCCTGAGGTAGCTGCCCCGGCTGCATTGCTGGTCATTCTGCCTCTGCTTTAACATAGAATAATCTTATGATTCAAATAAACATTATGCACATTTTTATTTAACACAAACTATAATGTAGTAATTGTGTAGTAAGAGGTTAAACTGCAGATTCAGGGGACATGACTTAAAGCATTATTCACTAAGGTGAATTTCAAATTTAAAGGCAGAGTGGTGGAATTTAAGGCCATTGTACAGAACACTGGTGAGATCTCGTACTGGAGATCGTATCTTCAGAAGGATATTGATACTTTCAATATCAGAGAAGGGCTACTAAACTGGTTCATGGATTGCAGGATAAAACTTACCAGGAAAGGTTAAAGGATCTTGACATGTATAGCTTGGAGGAAAGACGAGACGGGGGATACGATAGAAACATTTAAATATATAAAGGGAATCAACACCATAAAGGAGGAGACTGTGGCAAAACTAGCCACTTAAGACTATTCATAAATTGAATGTGTTGATCTCCCTGTTTCAGCTGTGAGAACCAAGTGTATTACTGTATGTGTCTTTCAGACGAATGAGGGCGTTCGTATGCTTGCAGTGTGAAAAACCCAGCATTCCCAATGTAGTTTCAAGAACAGTGAGTTTCAACACTGTTCGTGAAACTAATAAACTACCGAATGGTCGACCACACACAAGAGGTCGTGTGGCGCCCATTAACTGATTGCAACATTGTTGCAATCGGTAGTTAAAGGCTTCCCTAGGTGGCTGTCGTTCGGCTACCGACCACGCGGCAGTCGGCCATCTTGGATCCTTTGTTAGCCCAGCGGGGTTTTGCCATTGAGCGCCTGGAACTAAAATCGTCTACTCGACGGCGCGAACACCGCTGGACTTCCAGGCCATTCGGGAGCCCCGGGCGTTCGGTAGTTTGTTCCCCTAATAGTAATCGCTATTTTAACAGTGTGTTGGAAATAATGTGTATTTCGAGCGGCGTTCGGTTAGTTAGACTGGGAGCTGAGCGGTATTCTCACGAACTGTGCGCTCAGCCTCCAGCTCTCTACTGAACGTCCATTCGTTAAAATACAGTGAATATCAAGTAAGTTATACATTTCAATGTAAAATGTAAGTTCTGCTGCACGGAGGGATAATCCCCTTAACGGTATATTCCAGTGGGAGTAGCCCTCCTGTCCAGCAGTGCATGATGGGAGAAATGTATGTGTTGGTCAGTTCCCCATGTAGTCCCCTACTGTACCACCCCTGGAATGTCAGTAGGGAAACCCCTTGCATGGGGAATCCCATAAATACAGTGACCTGTGATTAAAAGCTCAGTTGACTCCCAGCCTATGTGTCGTCTAGTTCTTGGGAAGGAAGGATTCTTATAACGCTACCGGGATTATTGTATGCTGTATTCATTTCCTTGGATTATTTTATGCTGTTCCTGTTACCCAGGAGATACTGTAGATTATACTACCTCTCCGCTACAGAGACTATATTTAAATTAAGAAAAATTACCACAATAAGAGGACAGTCTTAAATTAGAGAGGCCAAGGTTTAAAATAATATCAGGAAGTATTACTTTACTGAGAGGGTAGTGGACACATGGAATACCCTTTCAGCTGAAGTGGTAGAGGTTAACACAGTGAAAGAGTTTAAGAATGCTTGGGACAGGCATAATGCTATCCTAGCTATAAGACCAGGGAGAATTTTGAAAATTGGGCAGACTAGATGGGCCGATTGGTTCTTATCTCACATTCGATGTTTCTATGTTTGTAAGTAAAGCTAGCTTAGATAATTCATATAGTTCAGCTATTTTGACCTTAAATTTGAAATTCACTTTGAATTTTCACTTTAGTGAATTACCCTGTTAATGTAATATTTCAAGCATGATATAGAATTATCTGTATTAAAATTGGATTTATTTGAAGGCATCATACATTTAGAATGATTTGGAAGGTCTTCTGTCAATATTAGAATATTTCAATTATTTTGTTTGTTACATTTTTGGTACACTAATTTTGGGATCTTAATCTGTAACCTATGTTATTATTCATGTCTGTTTTGTTTGAAGATTCCACCAAATGATCCTAAGAATCATAGTGGCTGTATACAGTTCATCCGTTCAGCTCCAGTGTGCAACCTGGAATCTCCAAAACGTGAGCAGACGAATGGTGTCACAGCTTTCATTGACGGTAGCGCAGTTTACGGTAGTGATAATCAAACGGCCGAAGAGCTTCGTGACCATACAAACGATCTGGGTCTGCTATCAGTTAACCAGAACGTCACAGACAATGATCACCCATACTTGCCATTTGATCCAAATAGTGGAGGTGCATGTGTTAATGGTACTCCCTGCTTTAAAGCAGGTAAGTGGAAAGTGAAATTTATAATATATAGTTAATTTACAGAGAATTATATTTCACACACTATTACACTTCAGGGATTATAAGTGTTAAGATTCCTGAGTTCAGGGGGGCGGAGCTAAGACCTGAAGCCGAGCAGACGCCATATCTGCGAGCTCCTATCTTGAAACTGGGAAAACCAGTAATATCTTGAGAAACACTCGCTACGCAGTCCATAACACAACACAAGCGAAACCGGGATCGAAAACCGAATCGGTAGCTGCCTTTCATGCTTACACCGAGGTCTGTCAAACTGAAACACAGACCCAAGGCCTACCAAACACTGACCATCTACGACCTGGAGAAACTGATCGGCGGAGCCTACATACATGGTGACTTTGATCCGGACAACGATATTTACCCATACCAACACAATACACCAGAGCCCATGGGGAAGCACACACAAAAAGTCCACACCGGAGCCAATACAGAGCAGCAGGACATCGGCACATTGTTGCAGCGGCAGGTAAAACCTAAAATGGCCCCCACAGACCCAATGCCACCCTGCTCACGACCCACACAGCCTCTCAAATGGACATAGACATCACGATGCTGGCAACCAATGCGGCACCGGATGGCTCCTCACTTGCCACCAAACAAGACCTACAAACCTGGGTGCAGGACATACAGAAAATGCTGGCCACAGATGTGGGTCTCCTGAAAGCAGACATGCAAAATGTCACCGACCGTGTGCGAGCGACAGAGGAAGACATCATAGATATACATAGCAGCATGACAACCATAAAACACTCTATACAACAACTACAAACTTCCCAGCAAAGCCTGACACAAATGTCCATGCAAGAAGACCGCGCTAGACGCAATCACATAAAAATCCGCGGAATACCCGCCGACACACAGGCAGATGACCTGCCATACTATAAAAGGAGGCTCCTAGCCACTATCTTGCCACCGGCAATCAACCGAAAAATCATGCTGGACGGCCTATACCGACTACCAAATGCCCCCACTGTACCCAACGCACCTACCAGAGATGTCATACTGCGCTGTGCCACCTCCCAGGACTGGAACCACATCATGACTGCCATCCGCTGCAAAACCCCTCTTGCATTTGACTCTGTCCACTAGTCGTTCTACCAGGACTTAACCCGAGCCACATTACAATGGCGCAAGTTGCTGACCCACCTAACGAGTCACTTACGCACAATAGGAGTGCCTTACCGCTGGGGAGCACTGGGAACCCTGCTAATTACCCACAATGGCACTACCCACAAGATAGCCACAGACATGGAGGTACCCGCACTTCTACTCAAATTGGGACTGCCAGATATACCTACCAATGCACCACAACGAACACAGCCCAGGGCATGGAACCCAGCCAATACCACACCGTTCTTCCCATGGTCGGCTGCCTCCACAAATCCAATGACTTGACCGGGACCGGAACAGTCTACCACCCAAGCAGTCCACATGGACCCTAAATGAATGATTGCCACTAACAGAAACCAGTAAAAGTGCCTTCGCATTCTTCTGATACCTGTTATAAAAAGTTAACATTTATTGTATCTAGAGACCCTCGCGCAGCTCCCATGTCTAGCAGCGTTAGGACTCGAGCTCTTGGCTCACTCATTATTCTAAACGTTACAGCACCACAGCAATATCCCACCGCCACCCCCTTGGTTAGGGGGTAACATAACGGCCAGAGTGTCCGCAGACACACCCAAACACTGCTAGGACGGGATCACCTGAACCACCCCACGGAGACACCCCTGACTCACAACTCGAAGATAAACATACTTAACTACACAACGCCTGTTATACATACAAAAGTGTGATCCAGCCTGTAGGTACACTAAATAGTGCACTTTCTCATGCCACCCTGTACTCACCACTAGGCTCACTTTGTCACATATGTGGACATACATGCTTGACCACATTAAATTGCACATAATAACAAATAAGAAAGCATACAAGCAGAACCACCACCAAAGCCTTAAGCTGTCTGAGCCCAAATTGTTTCAAAAGTGCACAACAAAAACATTCCTCTCATAGCTGTGTTCTGCAAACCAGTTACACGCACAAATAGTCTGATTTTTACCTTGTTCTCTCTCCTGTGTCTAGAAATACCTATACTCTGTCCTCGGACTTGTATGCCTAGCCTGATTTTCCCATTATATTATAAAATTGTGCAGTATCATCCTAATGTCGCACCATGCAACGTTCCTAAATGTATATGACACTATACAATATGTTCCTGTTTTTATTTGATTTTGTTTCCATTTTACAGGAGATATTCGGAACAGTCAGCAGCCTTTTATTATGGTTTCCCAAACTCTTTGGTTGCGACTTCACAACAATGCAGCTACTCAGTTGCATAAATTAAACCCAACTTGGAAGGGAAATATTCTGTATCAAGAAGCCCGGAAAATTGTTGGTGGTGTAATACAGGTGAGGTTTGTTCCTCATCTGTAATAAACTTAATATCGCATCTTTATTTATTTCCAAGTATGAATCTCGGTTGTTTTTCCTTGCCAGAAAATAGTCTTTCATGACTGGTTGCCCTTACTGTTGGGATCAAAGATGCCTAAAGTCTTACCTGAATACACATCGTACCGTGAAGCTTCAAATCCACAATTGGCCAATGGATTTACAATTGCTTACCGCATAGGTCATATAGTGGTACCAACAACCGTCAACTGGCTAGATAAAAACTATGAGGTCATCCGCCAAGAACCACTCCACAAAACCTTCAATGCCCCATGGTTTATTCTGAACAATGGTAATATGAAAATATTTACTGCATTTCCATTATAGACATACTCCAGAATTTTCTGAACATAAATAAACTCTACCAGTGACTTCAGTCTGATTTTTGTTTCCTTTATAAAAATGCATCCAAGATATTTTCTAGGATTTCAACAATTTACTAAGGGCTCATTTCCATTGTTTTTGCTACTTTTTAACAACCAGCCACTACTTGCCAAAATGCCCATCATTACTGTTAGCTAGTAGTGGCTGTTTATAGACTCTGAAATTTTACAAGGAGTGCACCTGAGTTTCCAGCAGTCACTATTTACACAGTTAGTGTCTAGGAAGTGGCTTTTGATTGTCAGTATTCTCCATGGCAGCCTCTAACAGCTACTTAGCATCTGGTTTCCAAGACAAATAAATTAATAGCAGTTACATCCTACAGGAAAAATAAATGTAACCTATATGGCATTACATGGAAACCCTCACACATATCAAAGCATTTTAAACCATATCATAAAGCAGTAAAACTAAAGGATAACAAATACATCGTTATATAAGTGCATTATATAATTCTTTATATAATCTGTCTTATTCAAACAGAGGCTTTTAGCTTCAGGTTTATAATTTGTGCTTTTTGCATCTGAACGCTATACAAAGTATAGGATTTGGAATATGTACAAAGCACCGATTTTAAACTTGATTGAGACCGAATGCATCCAGTAGGATGCACTTTTGCAAATTTTTGTTCACTTGCTTTTTGCAAGGTAATGATGATTTGAAGTACTATTTGTCCGCTAGCAGTTCTAACAGCCAGCTGTCAAATTGTTAAAAAAAACACATCGGCGGCGTAAAGGTAAATAATATAGTGGCTGGCCAGAGCTTTCTAGCCAGGCATCACATTAAAAATGTGAATTTAAAAAAAACATGTGGGGGTTCCATATGACTCCCATACTACTGTAAGGGAGCTTTTTAACCTCCTGCCATGCTGTGGGTGGGGGCACATATTCTAAACAGTGAGCCGCTAATGTAACCTTAAACTAGTGACTGGGCATTGCTGGGGACAGCAAGTGGGGGGGGGGGGGCTGGAACATGTCCTCCAGGCTCCCCCACTTGGCATTGGGTACAGGCTTTACATTAAATAATGGGTGTAGAGAGATCAGTTCCCAGTCTCAAGTCCCACCTATAGATAATTTAATAACCGTGGGGACCCAAGCTCCCCCCAGCCACACCCATGGGCAACATACATTTGTCCACCCCTCAAGTTCCCAAGCCCTAGCTACCACCAAATTAAAAATAAGCCTACCTAATGCTAATAATAGTGAGGAAAGCTCAAAAATATTGTTACTGGTGATCAGCCAGTAAATAAAAAAATCAAAGTTGGAAACTAGATGATAATCCGTAGCTGCTACTGACTATTATGAATAGTGACAGCTCTTTAGCAACAAGGTTGGAAATAAACTATGATTTTATATTTAAGGATTCAAGAGCTCATATTGTTACTATTTGTTTTGTTATAAGTAGACTAGATCCACTATTTTTGTTATTTTCTAATGTGATACATTACTGCCGCTTAGTGGGGAAAGAATAGATCAGTTTTGTAAAGTTCAGAAAACTTTTTTTTTTTTAGAGAGAGTTTTCTTCATTATATATGCTATTATATTGGGGTAAACTGCTGCCATCATGTGGGAAAGGAACAAAAAGGTTCTAAAAGTTATATAGGTATTCTTTTGTGCACATGAAAACCTTTAGAGTTTACTTTTGCAATTCAAGTTTACTTCAGAAAATGTATTAGACAAGAATCTCGTGTATCTACTTAAATATCTTTACTGGGGATTAGCACCTTTCTGCTTATTTGTGAAGTTGATTTTGGTTGGTTTGTAGGGATTCTCCCTATATTGCAGCAGTTTTAATTTATCAGGGTGGGGATCCTTCATCTCCATCCCCCAATTCACAATTTTTTGAAATTATAAAGAGCACTGATTCATTTATTGTCCTTTAACCCCTTGGTGACCAGACCGTTTTTAAAATTTTCTTACCGTTAAGGACCAGGGCTGTTTTTACATTTCTGCAGTATTTGTGTTTAGCCGTAATTTTCCTCTTACTCCTTTACTGTACCCACACATATTATATACAGTTTTTCTCGCCATTAAATGGTCTTTCTAAAGATGCCATTATTTTCACCCTATCATATAATTTACCATAAAACAAATGATAAAATATGATGAAAAAATTTAAAAAAAACAATACTTTTTCTAACTTTGACCCCCAGAATCTGTTACGCATCTACAACCGCCAACAAACTCCCATGCTAAATAGTTCCTAGATTTTGTCCTGAGTTTAGAAATACCCAATGTTAACATGTTCTTAGCTTTTTTTTTTTGCAAGTTATAGGGCTATAAGTACAAGTAGGACATTGCTGTTTCAAAATATATATTTTTAAATTTTATCAATAGTGACATTGTCATAAATCTCTGAATCACATCTCACATGTACAAATTTTTTTTAAAGTAGACAACCCAGGATATTCAATATGGAGGATGTCCAGTCTTTTTTAGTAGCCACTTAGTCACAAACACCAATATAAATTTAGCATTTATATTTGTGTGTTAAAAATGCAAAAAACAATTATGAACTCTAACTTTGGCCAGTGTTTGTGACTAGGTGGCTACTAAAAAAGACTGTACATACCCCATTTGCAATACTTAGGGTTGTCTTCTTTTGCAAATGGTATGCCACTGTGGGGGTCATTCTCATGCTTGACCTTGTAACTTTCAAAACCACTATAAAACCTGTACATATATATATATATTACATATTGATATATCTGAAGGCTACATGTATATTTATGAAATTATTTAAGTAAATATATAAATATAATTTCATTCTAAATGCATTTTGATATAAAGATATTAATATCAAAATACAGTTAGAATAAAATTACATATATAATTTTTTTGTAATTTTTAATTTTTTAAAAACTATTTTTGCTTATTTATATTTTATAATATACAATATATAGTTATTATAGTTATATACACAGGTGTAATTTAATTATAAGTTTATTTTTATATTAATATATGTATATATTAATATAGAAATACACTTTGACAAAATATAAATAAGATGTGTGTATACATATATTATATATGTGTGTATATATATCTCTTATACATATATTATTATTATTAATAATTTTGTTTAACTACTAAAAAAATTTATTTTTCAGAAGCAGGGAGACTGCCGGACAGCCCAGGCAGTCCCCTTGCAGGTAGATGCCTGGGCGCCTATTGCGGCCATGTGATCACTCTTTTAAAGCGTTCACATGGCCCGTGGGGGACTAATTTCTCGAGGGGGGACTGTCTGTGCAGTCAGGCAGCCCCCCTAGACTGGGAGCAACACCGATCAGTAAGTAGTAAGGAATGCCACGGACGTACCTAGTATGTCCGCAATCCTTAAGGGGTTAAATGTGACTGTCTTCCTTAAACTTTCATGTCAAAACTTTATCACAGTGTTAAGATCCAATGTGCTTTATTTCAGAACTGCATATATAAAACATGTTTGAAGGTCATATTTAACAAATATTCTTACCACAGGTGGCATTGATCCAGTGGCCCGAAGCATGATGGTTAATCCTGCCAAATTGAATCTTCAGAACCAACTGATGGTTGATGAGTTAAGAGAGTTTCTTTTTCTGCTTCAAACTAAAATAGGATCTGATCTAGCATCTCTTAACATGCAACGAAGCTATGATCACGGTATACCAGGTAATATTAAGGAATTACTCAAGCTCCTACTCAGATTCAATGCTCAGAGCAGTTTATTTAACTTGATCTTTTCAACTTTGCATTGTGAACTCTCGTAGAAATGAAATTATGCAATTATTATGCAAAACTACACCCCAAGGTTAAGAACAAATATATTTAATTTTTACCTTTAGAATTCAGTTGTTTCAGATTATAGGAACTAACTTAAAAATAAAAAAAATTACCAAAAATCCAGCACCCACACAGATGTACCAAATCCATTGTTATAGGAATAAGAAAATTAATTGTGTCAGCAAATGCCCTGAAGACTCGGTCACTATTCTGTCCAATAAAGTGCCCAGTAATAGTCACAGAAGCTGATCAAACAGTTCCATACAATATATGCCACAATTATAGGATCATAACGAAATTCTTGTTGATCCAGGAATTAAGAGAGAAGGTACAGAACTTGCATGTAGAATTATCTTACCATTTGCATCAAGACAGTGAAAACCTACTGACAACCAACAAAAAAAAAAATCAAACCCTTCAGTACGCCTTTGCACTGGCAGCAAGCACCCATTATGGTACGGACTGAGATGGAGAATATATTCAATTAGATTTCTTTCATTTTGTTACTAGATTATTACTTTAGTATAATGATACTACCATTGTTACATATAGTTTACTTCTGTAATATTTTGTACTTGATGTTACATGTAGTTAATAATCTGGCTGATAGAATTTTGGTTGGCAAATACGTACTTGTTTATAACAAATGGCTAGCCTGCTCCATTCCCCCTGATCCCCCCAGTCCCCCCGCCCCACCCTGCTTGCCACTCCCAGCTGTAAATGCCTTTTAAGTAACTGTTTTTCTCTCTTCCTTAGCCCCAAGTCATTATACATCCCTGCATGAAGGCCTTTTAATTTTACTCGGCCTTTAGTTCCGCAGGACCCGTCCCCCCTCATTGGTAGCTGTATGGAATAGCTTACTTTAGAGTATCTCGACACTTCAAAAATGGGACTGGTTTGAATTTATGTCCTGTTTCAGTAGGTTTTGCACATGCCTTTAGTGTCCTTAAGAAGGAGTTGCCATTCAGGCAGCAAAGCCAAATGCCCATGAGTGGAGGCATGGTATTGGCCTCTCTATTCAGGGCCATCATCCCATCATCCACAGGAAAGAGAAGCAAGAAGTAATCTTGAAAGTAGTGAGCACAGTAGCAGCAGCTTCTTGGCCCTGACAAATGTACAGCGAGGGAAAAAAGTATTTGATCCCCTGCTGATTTTGAACATTTGCCCACTGACAGAGAAATTATCAGTCTATAATTTTAATGGTAGGCGTGACAGACAGAATCACACAAAAAATCCAGAAAAGCGCATATCAAAAAAGTTATAAATGGATTTGCATGACAATGAGTTAAATAAGTATTTGACCCCTTCAACTTAGTACAAAACCCTTGTTGGCAATCACAGAGGTCAACCGTTTCTTGTAGTTGGCAACCAGATTTGCGCACATCTCAGGAGAGATTTTGTCCCACTCCTCTTTGCAGATCCTCTCCAAGTCATTAAGGTTTTGAGGTTTGACAACCTGAATCTTCAGCTCCCTCTACAGATTTTCTATGAGATCAAGGTCTGGAGAGGAGCCACTCCTTTGTTGCCTTGGTTGTGTGTTTTTGGTCATGGTCATGCTGGAATACCCATCCATGATCCATTTTCAATGCCCAGGCTGAGGAAAAGGAGGTTCTCACCCAAGATTTGATGGTACATGGCCCCGTCCATTGTCCCTTTGATGCGGTGCAGTTCTCCTGCCCCTTAGCAGAAAAACAGCCCCAAAGCATAATGTTTCCACCTCCATGTTTGAAGGTGGGGGATGGTGTTCTTGGGGGTCATAGGCAGCATTCCTCCTCCTCCAAACACAGCGAGTTGATGCCAAAGAACTCGAATTTAGTCTCATCTGACCACAACACTTTCACCCAGTTCTTCACTAAATCATTCAGATGTTCATTGGCAAACTTCAGACAGGCCTGTACATGTGTCTTCTTGAGCAGGGGGAACTTGCGGGCGCTGTGTTAGAAACAAACAAAAAAACAGAACCCTTGGATTAGGAGACTGTGTGTGTGTGTGTGTGTGTGTCTCTTCTGGATATCCAAATAGGGGGTAACCCTAACTAAACACGAAGTAAAAAGAGTATGATCAAGGATACTGTATCCCATATGTAGATAGGACTGGTTACAAGCTGGTTTATCCTCCTTAAAGGTTCCATTACGCTTTACTGTTTCCTCTCACACATTGATAAGGCAATTTTTGAGCTGTTCAGCAAACTTGTTTTTCATTTCAGTGTATTTTTCGTAGTTAACCCCTTCAGGACGGAGTCAATCGTACACATTCTGATCAAAACAAAATGTAAACAAAAGCTGGAATTTGCGCTATATGTCTGTTCAACTGTAATTCACCGCTGTCACATTAAGTGCACCCACACTTGTTATATATCATTTTGTTCAGGAGAAACAGGGCTTTAATTTATCATTAATTATTCATATATGGAACATAATTTATAATGAATAAAATATTAAAAAGTGAGAAAATAGTATTATTATTTTTTTTTTAAATTTGTATTTCCGTCTTTTTTAGCTGTTAATGTCATAATACTGTTAGGTTTTACTGCAAAAAAATGCACATATTTGTAATCAGCGATGTCTCACGAGTACAACAGTACTCCCCATTAACAGGTTTTATGGTGTTTTGGAAAGTTACAGGCTCAAATATATCACATTAGATTTTGAAATTGAAATTTGCCAGATTAGTAATGTTACCTTTGAGATGGTGTGGTAGCCCAGGAATGAGAATTACCCTCATAATGGCATACCATTTGAAAAAGTAGACAACCCAAGGTATTGAAAGTGGGGTATATTTAGTCTTTTTTAGTAGCCACTTAGTCACAAACACTGGCCAAAATTAGCGTTCATATTTGTTTTTGTGTGAAAAAAGCAAAAAAATTATATTTGGCCAGTGTTTGTGACTAAGTGGCTACTAAGAAAGACTGGACATACCCCACTTGCAATACCTTGGGTTGTCTACTTTTGCAAATGGTATGCCATCATGGGGGTAATTCTCATTCCTGGGGTACCATACGCTCTCAAAGGCAATATAACTAATGGGGGTACTGTTATTCTCAGGTGACTTCACTAAACACAAATATTAGTGTTTTAAAACAGTAAAACATATTACAACAATAATATAGTCCGTAAAAGTGCAGTTCGTTTGTAAAAAATGCAAAAAATTTCACTTTTACTTAAAATATCATCGTTGTAATACAATTTATCATTTTGAAACACTAATATTTGAGTTCAACAAAGTCTCCCGAGTAAAACAGTACCCCCTATGTACAGGTTTTATGGTGTCTTGGAGAGTTAAAGGGTCAAATATAGTGCTTGCAAATTAAATTCTCTGCACTCCCTGTGTTGTCAGGCATGTCAATCAAATTTTAATTAATCAAATCACATAATTATGTTAAAAGATTACTTAAATATACACATAGAATTTTAATACATATGCATTTATAGGTATTTAAATTCTACGTGTATACTAATGTAATCTTTTATGTAATTATATGTATTTATATATATATATATTTATATTTGCGGTTATTTGTATTTTATAGATATATATAGAATGTCATTCTAAGTGTATTTTGATATATATATTAATAACAAAATACAGTTAGAATGAAATTACATATGAATATATAATTTATATTAAATTTTGTTTCAATATTTTATTTATTTATTATTGTAATCATACGTGTGTGTATATATATGTATATAATATATGATTATATATCTATTATATATATAATATATATACATATTATATATGTAATGTCATTCTAAGTGTATTTTAATACTAATATATGTACTTATATTAATATTAAAATATACTTTGTATGACGTGAGATATATATATATATATATATATATATATATATAGAGAGAGAGAGAGAGAGAGAGAGAAAGAGAGAGAGAGAGAGATAAATAAATACATTTATTTTAATTTTACACATGTCTAATTCTTTTTTTTTTTTTAAACTTTCCCACCAGCAGGGGGACTGTCTGACATTTCAGACAGTCCCCCTGCTGGCAGATCCACAGCCTGCCATAGGGGGCCATGTGATCGCTCTTCAAGAGCGATCACATGACCCCCGGGGGACTCATTTGCTGGGGGAGGGCTGCCTGGGCTGTCAGGCAGCCCTGCAGAAGAGGATCGCGGCGGAGGTAAGTCCACCGGATCTCCAGGGGCTGCAAGCCGTTACGGCGTTCTATGCCGCCGCAATGGCTTTAAAGCCCTTTTAATGCGGGACGGCATAGAACGCCGTAACGGCGTTAAGGGGTTAATAAAGTACGTTTTTAGATTAACTGGGACTTAGACTCTGAGATATCCTCCCCATGATCTTGGGACCTTCCTTCGGAACCCTTCATGGTGTTACCAAATTTTTTTTTGGTGACTATGGTCCCAGCTGCCTTGAGATCATTAACAAGATCCTCCCGTGTTGTCCTGGGCTGATACCAAGGGAGACTGATTTTTTTGTTTATTTTGTGTTTCTTCCATTTGCGAATAATCGCACCAACTGTTGTCACCTTCTCACCAAGCTGCTTGGCGATAGTCTTGTAGCCCATTCCAGCCTTTTGTAGGTCTACAATCTTGTCTCTGACATCCTTGGACAGCTCTTTGGTCTTAGCCATGGTGGAGAGTTTGGAATATGATTGATTGATTGCTTCTGTGGACAGATGTCTTTTAGAGAGCACTCCTAATCTCTGCTCGTTACCTGTATAAAAGACACCTGGGAGCCAGAAATCTTGCTGATTGATAGAGGATCAAATACTTCTTTCACTCATTGACATGCAAATCAATTTATATATTTTGTTACATGCGTTTTTCTGAATTTTCTTTGTTCTGTCTCTCACTGTTTAAATACACCTACCATTAAAATTATAGACTGATCATTTCTTTGTCCATGGACAAACGTTCAATATCAGTAGGGGATCAAATACTTTTTCCCTTCACTGTAAGTGTATAATAGATTTTTCAGTCCCCCAATATCCCTAGTGACTGTATGAGTGCTTATTAAGTAAGGGCATTTACTCAAATATGTAATATATAAAGCCAGGGGTGAGAAGGGGAGGGGTGTATTTCTGACTCCTACTGCACATATCCACCATCTTCTTCAAAGTGCTCAGTCACTCTACAGCGGAAACCTGAGACACTCATGCTTTGGTTAGTTAAAAATGTCTGATGCTTCAAACTGCAGGACTAAGGCTCTGAGGACTGACTTGATTCAGATTGCTTCTGTTAATCATGTCAGCTACTTATTAGCTCCATATTACTACAGCAGAATAATTAAATTGCCAGCTGCATTTGCCCCAGTCTACCTGGTCTAACCATAAGCTGTCTACTCTACCCAGCAAGCAGATTCCTGTCAGACTGGGTAGAGGATAAAGAATATCATTCTCTGCAGTCAATGAGGCCATGCTACATGGAGTGACTGGCAGGAGGGGAAGCTCTGTGCACCTCCCTCCCACCAGTAATCTACACGCGGTGCAACCCCCACCCAAATTTTGGAGTAAAAAAATAGCATTCTATATTCCATAACATACAACAAAACTGATTAGTCAATAGCAACTATGTTTCTATGCTAGACATATGTATGAAATAAAAACCTTTATCACTCCATTGAGGCTTTTGCAATTCCAAGTCATGCCATTTGGGATAAAGCATACCCCAGACATTTTTCAGTGAATGGTTTACTACCTCAAAGGAGTGCAGGATTGTTCCTGGACGTAATCACCATCTTTAGACTACTCGTGGCACCTGGTGGAAGTGCCTGACTGCATCTAGGTGGCCAGCATAATCCTTGCGGGTATACTTTAGGTGTTTATGGTGTAGTATCATAGAGACTTACTCTTTCCTCTATTGGTGTCCGGCTGGACCAACTATACTACCCATCGCCCTCATCTGTGCTTAGCGTTGGGGAACTAATGGAGCGTTATAATCAGAGTTTATGATTCTTCTGATGGCTAGTATCCTGACTTTTATTATTAGTTTGGGTGAACACTGCCGCTCACCTCCCCAAAGGCTCCTTTACTACCTTTGTGCACGATTGATTTTGGAGCTCCCCCAGCCATTGGAAGTAATGTGAATTTATCCGCTGGGGTTATCCTCACTAGGCAATATTTATATGTGCAACTATGTGCACGTTGCTCTACCAAGGGTTTCATTGGTATTTATTATCCCAACAGGATACATTGTACTTCTTATTGTTCACACTTCTTACTCTGTTGCTGGCTACAGATACTTTGTTATAAAGAAGCTGCTGAT
>OW240912.1:57044036-57057193 GCA_933207985.1 Pelobates cultripes
TCAACAGTAAAAACAGATGTCAGAAAGACTGAAGTTGATGGACACGTCTCTTTTCAGCTGTGTAACTACTGTAATTTGCAAAAATTACTGCAGCTACAAGTCTACTCCCTTTTGGACAGAAAAGTTAAGGATTCCTCCTGCTTGTCTAAGCACTTAAACCATGTGTATTTCCTAGGCTCAGACATTCTGTGAAGGAGCCATGGTTATGCAATTGTGTCTATAGCTCCATTCACAACCTTATTTAGGGCCACCACTAGGTGAACTAGACATTTGCTTAGGGCGCTGGCCTGCTGGGGGCGCCCACCGGGATATTTCCTGATGGGCTCCCCCTGTCTTGGGCCGCAGTGCTGGGCGAACAGCTCTAGAGCCGCCTCCCCTCAGCGCTGTGCCGCTCCTCCAGGCGCCCGAAGGTGGGGGCGCCCAGAAGTGCCCTGTCACAGTATGGCAGAGCAGGCACCTTCTTACCTTGATGACAGTTACCTGCTCTGCCATCAAATGCCGGTGACCAGAGGAGAGGGGGAAGGAGCAGGCAAGCGGCGAGAGAGGCTCTTTTTGAAACCACTTACTCCTCCCTCGTTTGCCCTCTGTGATGCCGAAGCCGCAATATGACGTGAGTGAGTGTGTGTGTGTGTGTGTGTTTCAGTGAGTGAGTGTATGTATGTCTGTCAGTGAGTGTGTGTGTGTGTGTCTGTGTGTCTGTCAGTGACTGTGTGTGTGTGTATATGTCTGTCAGTTGTCAGTTAGTGAGTGCATGTCTGTCAGTGAGTGTTTGTGTGTGTGTGTGTGTGTGTGTCTGTCAGTGAGTAAATGTAGGTCTGTCAGTGAGTGTGTGTGTGTGTGTCTGTGTGTCTGTCAGTGAGTGTGTGTGTGTGTGTGTGTCAGTGAGTGAGTATATGTCTGTTAGTGAATGTATGTGTTTGTTATTGAGTGAGTGTATGTCTGTCAGTGAGTGTGTGTGTGTGTGTATGTCAGTAAGTGTGTGTGTGTGTGTGTGTGTGTGTGTATGTCTGTCAGTGAATGAGTGTATGCCTGTCAGTGAGTGTCTGAGTGAGTGTATGTCTGTCAGTGAGTGTGTGTATGTCTGTCTGTCAGTTAGTGTCTGTGTGAGTGTATGTGTGTGTGTCAGTGAGTGAGTGTCTGTCAGTGAGTTTCTGTGTGTCAGTGAGTGTGTGTGTGTCAGTAAGTGAGTGTATGTCTGTCAGTGAGTTTCTGTGTGTCTGTGTGTCTGTGTGTGTGTCAGTGAGTGAGTGTATGTGTGTCAGCGTGCGTATATCTGTCAGTGAGTGAATGACATGAAGGGGTGGCAAAATGGATCTTTGCCTAGGGCAGCAGAAATCCTTGCACCAGCCCTGGCAGTACCATTAACCTAATCTGATTAATTTAACTGCTTTCAAGTGCTTGATTACTTGTCCCATAAAGCACTTCCTGGTCTGCTCACTGCAACAGCTGCAAATCCCAAAATTGTGCAGTGAAACTTCAAATTGAAATTTATTTTATATTGTATTATTTATGTATTTTGATAATGCATTAGTTTTTTTTTTAATACATTCATAAATGAGAGCGAACTCCAGCCTGCATTATCCCTTTAATGGGATGATTGATGTTAGCTGTTTCCCATCAAAATTTCACAACCATAAAGCAACATGAATTGGTGATTCATCAAGGAAAGCAGTGGTAACTGCTTCTAAGTTTATGCCATCTATTTTTGCCATTAATACGTTTATGAACAGAGTTGTTGTGAGTGCTGATTGCACAACTGGCATTCAAACGCCCACTTCTCTAGTACTCTCACACAACTGGTCATTGGAGGCAGGGATTAGAATGGTGTGTGCCCACACATTATATGCCACCAAACAGTTATTTGTAGAGTGCAGAAGGAAGACACACTATGCTTGGGTCAAAAGGGATGGGTATATGGTCTCAATTTTTGCGGTACTGGCATGTCAGTACAAATTATATCCATAGAAATCATGCAATAATGATTCTTCAATACGCCTGGTAAATGGAAGGGAAAAGGTAACAACAAGGAAGTGATAGAAAAAATTGTTGCTATAATTTTAGAATTGCACAACTGGGGTTTTCCCATATTGTGAACTATTCAGAATACCCGTGACCATGGCATCAGTTGGTTATATTTTAATCAGAATCCGAAGATGTCTACCTAAAATGTATGTATTATAGATATAATTCCACCCTAGTGATTCCATTCCATAATGTGGAGCTATCCATTCATGATAATTGTTGATGTAGCTGCAAGACAAACACATAGTGTGTTGGGGGGGAGGGGGGTTAACATGAACTCAAGAAGCATGATGGGTGCTGTTCCATTATACTTTCTCTATAATACTGCTTAACATCTTGAATTAGCAGGTTTATTATGGACATGTTTGTTATCACTGTCAATTTGAGTTGCCAAATCAGCATTTTGTCCTTTTTTCATGGAAACATCTGACTTCACCAGTGGCGGATCTACCGCAGTCGCAGGGGTCACAGCTGCAACAGGGCCCGTCACTCCAGGGGACCCGGCCATCTTGCGGACTCCTGCGACCGCGGTGCCCGTCCAGCTTTAACCGCTGGGCCGCCTTGAAGGGTCCATCGGGTGGCCGATGCTGTTAGGGCCACCCGATTGCAATGAATTTCCAGGGGACCCAGTCAGCTCTGCAGCGCTTTAACAGTGCCCCCTGAGATGACATCAGCGACACTCCTCCCACCTTACACAGAGAGCCACGCGGGAGGAGGAGGGAGAGGAGGGAGTCAGAGTGGGAACGCTGACTTCCATCAGGCTGAGCCACTGGACCCCTGAGTTTGACTTAATTTAGCAAAAATCTAAAATATCCCAAAATGGAAAATCAGCATACAGTGCTCTGAAATTAATTTGAGATTATTTTAGTTTGTACTGTTGAAACATAGAATGTGACGACAGATAAGAACCAATCGGCCAATATAGCCTGCCCAATTTTTTAAATACTTTCATTAGTCCCTGGCCTTATCTTTTAGTTAGGATAGCCTTATGCATATCCAATGCATGCTTAAACTCCCTCACTGTGTTAACCTCTACCACTTCAGCTGGAAGGCTATTCCATGCATCCACTACCCTCTCAGTAAAGTAATACTTCCTGATATTATTTTTAAACCTTTGCCCCTCTAATTTAAGACTAAGTCCTCTTGTTGTGGTAGTTTTTCTTCTTTTAAATATAGTCTCCTCCTTTACTGTGTTGATTCCCTTTATGTATTTAAAGGTTTCTATCATATCCCCCCGTCACGTCTTTCCTCCAGGCTATACATGCTAAGTTCCTTTAACCTTTCCTTGTAAGTTTTATCCAGCAATCCATGAACCAGTTTAGTAGCCCTTCTCTGAACTCTCTCTAAAGTATCAATATCCTTCTGGAGATACGGTCTCCAGTACTGCGTACAATACTCCAAGTGAGGTCTCACCAGTGTTCTGTACAATGGCATGAGCACCTTCCTCTTTCTACTGCTAATACCTCTCCCTATACAACCAATCATTCTGCTCTATTACATTATCTGCCCTTCTTTAAGTCATCAGAAATAATCACCCCTAAATCTCTTTCCTCAAGTGTTGAGGTTAGGACTCTATCAAATATTCTGCACTGTGCCCTTGGGGTTTTATGCCCAAGATGCATTATCTTGCACTGATCCACATTAAATGTCAGTTGCCACAGCTCTGACCATTTTTCTAGTTTACCTAAATCACTTGCCATTTGGCTTATCCCTCCTGGAAAATCAACCCTGTTACATATCTTAGTATCATCAGCAAAAAGACATACCTTAAAGAGAATGGGTCCAAGTACAGATCCCTGAGGTACCCCACTGGTGACAAGCCTATGCCTTGAATATACTCCATTGACTACGACCCTCTGTTGCCTGTCACTCAGCCACTGCCTTACCCATTCAACAATATTGGAATCCAAACTTAAAGATTGTAGTTTATTGATAAGCCTTCTATGTGCAACTGTGTCAAAAGCCTTACTGAAATCTAGGTAAGCAATGTCTACTGCACCACCCTGATCTATCATTTTAGTTACCCAATCAAAAAAAATCAAAAGGTTAGTTTGGCATGATCTCTTAGTTTAGAACCTGCAAGAAAACACCGTACTTATTATATTAATTTGAAAAAAAAAAACACAGTATACATATATACAGTGCCTTGCAAAAGTATTCACCCCCTTGACTTTTTACCTATTTTGTTACATTACAGCCTTAAGTTCAATGTTTTGTTAATCTGAATTGTATGTGATGTATCAGAACACAATAGTCTAAGTTGGTGAAGTGAAATTAGAAAAATATATACATAAAACTATTTTTTAGAAATAGAAAACAGAAAATTGGCATGTGCGTATGTTTTCACCCCCTTTGTTATGAAGTCCATAAAAAGCTCTGGTGCAACCAATTACCTTCAGAAGTCACATAATTAGTGAAATGATGTCCACCTGTGTGCAATCTAAGTGTCACATGATCTGTCATTACATATACACACCTTTTTCGAAAGGCCCCAGAGGCTGCAACACCTAAGCAAGAGGACAACAAAAAGATGTGGCCCATGAGGTTTTCATAGATAGATAGGACAGAAAAGGGGGTAACCCTTGAGTTATAGAATGGAAAAAGACGGAGAAAGTCTGTCCCTAAATAGAAAATCTAGAAAAATACTTTATTTAATATACATTAAAAAGACATTCCTCGGATAAACTACCCATAGCTCAATGATGTAGTATAGTATTAACTGACTGCTATTTTAAGAGATATTAAAATAATTGGTAGCATTTACCAGAATCTAAGAGTCCAACCCAGCTAATATAAAGGTGTTATAACAATAAGAAAAAAGAGAAACGGAGTGCAGCCGGTATGTACATCGATTCTGAGATAATAAAGTTCTGTGGTGTGAAATATAATCTCCACAGAAATTGTACTGCGATAATGGTACTTGATAGAATCTAAAATAAGTGTCAAAAACTGGCTACAGATTCACATACCCATTAAATTGGTTGACACAAAATGGAGAATGCAACAAATCACACCAATTCTGGTATCAGAGGTCACATTAATTATAGGTAGACGTCCAGAATGTAATTAATACAATGTTACATAAGTTTAGCAGCTGCACAAGTGTAGCCACCAGCTAGTTCCTTCCTTAATAGGAGTGACTAGATTCCATCAAGGGAAGGCAATAAATGACGTCCTATGAGAATGATCTAATAAAAATTAATGATGGTAAGTAGAAGATATAAAAAAGGAATGGAGCCTTCATGGGTACCAGCTATAGGAAAGAGAGAGTGTATATAAAAAGTAATAACTCCAGACAATATAAGAAATATGTTCAAAGATAGAGAAACAGAAAGTATAAATTAGCTGAGCAGCATAAGTCTGATCAAAATATAGCTTACCAGAATACCCTGATCGATATATTATAATTAGATATAAATGGCTAAAAAGCCGCCAGAGTGCCGATCTTACTGATGAACTCTGGAGGAGTTGAACAGTTAAGATATGTGGGGTATACTGTGTCAGCCTCACACCACAGCCAAAAAGTCTGATGTGTCCAAAGATATTAACAGGTATATCGGTCTCATGTCATTGGTATAGATCTAGTATGAAGCCCAACAGAGAGTATAAATTAGCTGAGCAGCATAAATCATGGTCTGATCAAAATATAGCTTGCCAGAATACCCTGATCTATATATTATAGTTAGATATAGATGGCTAAAAAGCCGCCAGAATGCTGATCTTAATGAACTCTGGAGGAGTTGAACAGTTAAGCTCGGATATGCGGTCTAAGCCACAGACCTGTTACCTGTTTGGGAGGTCGTGTGGGGTACACTATGTCAACCTCACACCACAGCCAAAAAGTCTAATGTGTCCAAAGATATTAACAGGTATATCGGTCTCATGTCATTGGTGTAAATCTAATATGAAGCCCAAAGCAAGAGGCACAACTAAGCAAACTGCCATGAAGACCAAGGAACTCTCCAAACAAGTAAGGGACAATGTTGTTGAGAAGTACAAGTCAGGGTTAGGTTATAAAAAAGTATCCAAATCTTTGAAGAACCCCAGGAGCACCATCAAATCTATCATAACCAAATGGAAAGAACATGGCACAACAGCAAACATGCCAAGAGACGGCTGCCCACCAAAACTCACCGACCGTGCAAGTAAGGCATTAATCTGAGAGGCAGCACAGAGATCTAAGGTAACCCTGGATGAGCTGCAGAGTTCCACAGCAGAGACTGGAGTATCTGTACATAGGATGACAATAAGCCGTACGCTCCATAGAGTTGAGCTTTATGGCAAAGTGGCCAGAAGAAAGCCATTACTTTCAGCAAAAAACAAAATGGCACGTTTTGAGTTTGCGAAAAAGCATGTGGGATACTCCCAAAATGTATGGAGGAAGGTGCTCTGGTCTGATGAGACTAAAATGTAACTTTTCAGCCATCAAAGAAAACGCTGTCTGGCGCAAACCCAACACATCACATCACCCAAAGAACACCATCCCCACAGTGAAACATGGTGGTGGCAGCATCATGCTATGGGGATGTTCTTCAGCAGCCGGGACTGGGAAACTGGTCAGAGTTGAGGGAAAGATGGATGGTGCTAAGTACAGGGATATTCTTGAGCAAAACCTGTACCACTCTGTGGGTGATTTGAGGCTAGGACGGAGGTTCACCCTGTAGCAGGACAATGACCCCAAACACACTGCTAAAGCAACACTTGAGTGGTTTAAGGGGAAAACATGTAAATGTGTTGGAATGGCCTAGTCAAAGCCCAGACCTCAATCCAATAGAAAATCTGTGGTCAGACTTAAAGATTGCTGTTCACAAGTGCAAACCATCCAACTTGAAGGAGCTGGAGCAGTTTTGCAAGGAGGAATGGGCAAAAATCCCAGTGGTAAAATGTGGCAAGCTCATAGAGACTTATCCAAAGCGACTTGGAGCTGTGATTGCCGCAAAAGGTGACTTTACAAAGTATTAACTTTAGGTGGGTTAATAGTTATGCACATTGACTTTTTCTGTTATTTTGTCCTATTTGTTGTGTGCTTCACAATAAAAAAAAAAAAAGTTGTGGGCATGTTCTGTAAATTAAATGATGCAATCCTCAAACAATCCATGTTAATTCCAGGTTGTGAGGCAACAAAAAACGAAAAATGCCAAGGGGGGTGAATACTTTTGCTAGGTACAGTATGTATATGTATTCACAATAGTTAATTATACATATATTTATATGTAAAATAACATAACATTTGGGCACCTTGTATAAATTGCAGAAAAAAATAAGTAGATTAAATGTATCAACAATTAAAAAATGAATCCACCTTTTTCCTGTAATAATTCTCTCAGTCTTTTAAATAAAGTCATACTCTTGCAGAGCATCATAGGAAATGTAGTCTACTTACATCTACATAGCCAAACCTATCCAATGTTATCTTATATGTGCTTGAAATTGAACAATGAAGCACTACAGAAGGCTATTTATCCATTAATTGGAAGTGCTTGAAATCTCTACTATCTAAATATTGAAAATCTGGCTCAGCTCCTTTTACGCCTCTAGAATAGCTTGCGTGTGTTTCCAAACCAAGGTACAAACTGTTCCACTCTGTTGATTCTTTTCCTGTGTGTGAGATGCTCACTGAATGCCAATGAACCTCAAATACACTTCTCGTATTCAACAAATTTATATTTTATTAATCTGTCAATTATCACATCGTAGTACATCATAGATTTAGACAGAGTTTATCCCTGAAATAAAATAACTCTTTCAGTATTGCGCAGAACAAAAAATGATTTAATCCCTTCCAGAAGAACACTAATGAAGAGTGTAAACAACTTTCCTTTTGTACTAATAGTAACCACGGTGGAGATAATATTTATATTTAACCGTATTTATATAAAATATTGACTTTTAACTCCCCAATGTAACATTCAAAGGCTAAAATGTTTAGGTTTACATAAAAATTAGGGCAGTAATTACTAAAAGTCGATACACCAAAGTAGCAAACAAAAACCCATTTAAATATATTTACAATTATTAATTGTCCACCGTGGTTTTCATAAAAACTGCAAATTTAGCTGGTAATATGCATTGTGTCATTGGCAGGAGTGTACCATCATAGACTGAAAAGCAGACTTGTGCATTGTAATAAAATTTGATTCATCGGACTGGATTCGTCCAAAAGAGAATTTGTTTTGTTCGATTCAGGTTTCGTCCATGTGGCGTTTCAGTTCAGATTAATTTGGCCATTGCCTTTGTTTCAGGAAAGACGATTCATGTAATGAACAAAAATGGTGTGAAAATTGGCCAATCAATGTACTGCAAAATAAAAAAATGCACTGATAGTTGCATTTTCCTACTTTTGTGGATCACAAATTAAGAGAGAAGTAACCAATCGAAGGAATAGATGAGGACCAGTCACAAATATATATACTTTTACAACAGTTTTGTCCTCTGGTATCCCACTTATGAAGACAACAGAGACAAGTTAAAAGCAAACACAGCGCAAGCTTGTTATTACATTTGCTTGCGCTGCGCATAAAAAATACAGGGCCTTTTTCTCATGCTAGAGCTCTTCAGCGGGGCTCTGCGCATTAAACCAACATGATCACTTTGAGAGGGGGCGTGCTTGTAATTAGTGATGACAAAACACACCCTCTCTGGCTCCTCCCTCTTCTCAGGGGGCCGCTGTGATTGAAAAATGCCCAGGCCAAATTTTTTTCCCAGTCCGGCCCTGGCTAGCATACAAACATATAACACAATTGTGTAAAGATTGCTTTCAAGACAAACATCAAAATTAAAACTATGTCAGTTTAAACAGTATGCAGTGTCTTTTATCTTGCAATGTTTAGCACAGGGTCTGAAATGTTAGTATAAAAGCTACAATGCTAGTTTTCTCTCATACAGTAGATGTGACAAAAATGTATAAATAAAAGTGGTAAAGTACCTTGCTTATAGGTATCTGGAAGGACCCTGAAGGCATTACTAGCATAGCAGCTTACTAGAAATGGCAATCAAATATAAAAAATAATGTTTACATTGAGCATAATGGCCACATACAGTAAATACAGTTAATGGGACACTGCAGGCATCAAAACAACATTAGTCTAATGAAGCAGTTTTGGTGTATTGATCATGCCCCTGCAGTGTCACTGATCAATTCTCTGCCATTTCGGAATTAAGCATGACAGAAAATTTTATCATATGCCCTTACGGGGTTAAATCACTTTTGTTGTTATTTACGTTTTAAATATTTTGCCAACTGAAGCCTTTAAATATACATTTTAAAAATAAAATAAAAACATATTTGATCCAGTTTTAAACATTATTGACAGATATTAATGGTAATCTTCGGCTTTGACAGGATTCTAAACTATTTCAAAATTACATGTAGGCACAGGCAGCAAACTTAATAAGGGGTATACATGGGCACAACTGGCGAACTCATGAGTTTTATCTTATTAAATAAAAAATGTTGGTTAGTAAGATCCTTTGTTTGATCACTATAAGAAAACTGTAACCAGCATTTCCTTTACCTTATGGTGTAATCCTGAAACAAACCCATGAATGCCAAGCATTAGAACCCTTGCAACCAGACATAGACATATCAGAGCTCTGTTCTTACAATTCAGCACATGAGATAGCGTATTCTCCTATTTATTAGCAGCCATGACATGAGAGCATTTCATTATACTAAATTGAAATAATGGAATTTGCTAGCACCACATAAGGCTGCAGAATTTGACCATCTGTGATTCTTGAGCATCTAGCTTTGTGAAAGTGGTATACAGTTGTGTTCTCAAAGTTTTCATACCACTGGAGAATTGATAATATATGTACCTTTTTAAAGAAAACATGAGTGAGCAGGCAAAACACATTTCTTTTATTTCTTATGGGAATCATATTCAACTGTAGATTATAACCGTATAGCACAATCATTAAACAAAACATGGCAACAAAGAAAAATATGAAATGAGCCCTGTTCAATAGTCTGCATATCCTTAGTTCTTAATACTAAGGATATACTAAGGATATGCATCAATGACAGCGTGCAGTCTTTTGTAATAGTTGTTGATGAGGCTCCTAATTCATTGTGAGGCAAAATGTCTCCAGGCCATGCAAAGTCTTTGGTCGTCTTGCATGAACCGCACATATGAGATCTTTTTCTGCTGTAACCACTGGATGGTTAACTTGGCCTTGTGCCTATGGTCATTGTCATAGGTGTGCACAGCCTATTGCGTTAGGGTGTGCACCCTGAAGCACAAACACATGCCAAGTGTATATGTATGTATGTATGTATGTATGTGTATATATATATATATATATATATATATATATATATATATATATATATATATATATACACACACATACATACACTTCTGTGTGTGTGTGTGCTGTTAGTGTGCTGTGTGAGGATGGTGTGAGGGTGCTGTGTGTGGCATAAAGGTGTTGCAGTGTAAGGGTGCTGTTAGTGTGATGTGTGTGTGTGAAGATGCTGGTAGTGTGCTATTTTGGTGAGGGAAGTGTTTTGTGTGTGTGTTTGTGGAGGGTGCTGTTAGTGTGCTGTGTGTGAAGGTGCTGGGTTTGCGGTGTAGGTTAGTAGTGTGCTGTGTGTGTGTGTAAGTGCTCTGTGTGTGTGCGCTCTTTTGTTAGGGTCCTGTTAGTGTGCTGTGTGAGAGTGCTGTTTGTGTGATGGTGTTGTTTGTGTGATGTGTGTGTGTGAGGGTGCTGTTTGTGTGCTGTGTGTGGGTGTCGTGTGTTTGTGAGGGTGCTGTTAGTGTGCTGTGTGTGAGGGTGCTGTGTGTGAGGGTGCTGTTTGTGTGTTGTGTGTGAGTGTGTTTGTGAGGGTGCTGTTAGTGTGCTGTGTGTGAGGGTGATGTGTGTTTGTAAGGGTGCTGTGTGTGTGTTTGTGAGGGTGCTGTTAGTGTACTGTGTGTGAGAGGGTGCTGTTTGTATGATGTGTGTGTGTGTGTGTGAGGGTGCTGTGTGTGTGTGAGGGTGCTGTTTTGTGTGTGCTGTGTGTGTGGGTGTCGTGTGTTTGTGAGGGTGTTGTTAGTGTGCTGTGTGTGAGGGTGCTGTGTGTGTGAGGGTGTGCTGTTTTGTGTGTGTTGTGTGTGTGTGAGTGTGTTTGTGGGAGGGTGCTGTTAGTGTGCTGTGTGTGAGGGTGCTGTGTGTTTGTAAGTGGGTGCTGTGTGTGTGGCTTGTGGAGGGCGCTGTTAGCGTACCGTGTGTGGAGCGGGTGTGTTTTGTGAGGGTGCTGTTAGTGTGCTGTGTGTATGGAAGTGCTGTGTGTGAGGGTGCTGTTTGTGTGCTGTGTGTGTGTGAGTGTGTTTGTGAGGGTGCTGTTAGCGTGCTGTGTGTGAGGGTGCTGTGTGTTTGTAAGGGTGCTGTGTGTGTGTTTGTGAGGGTGCTGTTAGTGTACTGTGTGTGTGAGGTGCTGTGTGTGTTTGTGAGGGTGCTGTGTGTGTGTGGGTGCTGTGTGTGTGTGTGTGGGTGCTGGGGCGTGTGGGTGCTATTTGTGTGCAGTGTGTGTGAGGGTGCAGTGTGTGTGAGGGTGCTGTATGTTTGGATGATGGTGGAGGTGGAGGCAGATTAGTTAATATCACCCCTCCCTTCTTACCTTATGTAGGGAGGGGGGGCCATGCTGCTGCCATCCCTGGTGGTCCACAGCAACCACAACACACACCTGGGATCTGGCTGGCACAGCCCCATTTGTGCTGGGAAGACCCCACGCGGATGCATACAAGGCAGTCACTACTTTAAGTACACTGATCTCCATAGAAAGCCCTCTACCAAAATTAGCACCCTGACCGCATGAGGTTACACCTGACTATGTTTTATTTATGTTATAATTTATGCTATACCTTTCTGCCCCCATCTCTAATCTAACACATACCAGGACACACTTTTATCAAATATCAACCCTACACCCGCTGACACACCTAGAATGCAGACCAGCATTCCCTACTTACACTGTCCCCATACAACCAGCACCTTGCTCTCGCTTGACTAGCTGACTACCTACCACAGCACACGACTAGGGGCACCTCACTTGAGCTGACCTACACTGCAAGAAATCTGTATACCACCAAACACTGGCTTACCCATACACAGGGTGCACGACACTGCAGCAATGTTCCCCTGGATAGCACTAAGAGCGCCCGGCAGTCTGCTAAATGGAGGTGGCCGCCACCATGCTTCCCCGTATGGACATTTATCTCTCTGTACATAGATCTAGATTGCGGTACAACCAGATATTTCTTTATTTATAACCCACATACAGCTACTGGGAACAGGACAGGGTAGAAAGGGTTTACCTTAAACTGGGCATCACTGTCCTGAGGTGGAGGGACACAGTGATAAATATACCTTGTTCGTCCTACCTTAAATGAGGCACCTAATGGGTTCCTTACGTTATTCTACGGCACGATGTAGGAGTGTCGGTTCTGGCCCTGGTGCCTGCACACGCAGTGTAAGCCCACCGGATAACAGGCCCCGCTACACGGAGTCCCATTCAGGAGAACGATACATCTACCTACCTATACTCCAACTGCCACATAGACAGGTATGTCTCGCTTAAACGATAGGTTCTACGACTGGTCCCCACCGCATATTGCATTGTTGCTGGGACACTACATATAGTCGAAGCAAAGTAAGAGGCCGTGTTCCCGTAATTTATTCCTACAAAGACAGGTTCGTTCTTACACCATACACACCTTATCACACCCTTACCACGTGGATGAAAGATTTGCTCAGACACTCTTAACTAACCTGACACCCACGACTTATTTAGCTACACCTTTGTTGGTTACTCGAATGTACTTGCACGAAAATGTCATGTTTCAGCTTGTTTAATTATTTTTATTTACTTTTAAAATGTGCAGCCTACTCAAAATGCTGACCAACTGTTTGTTATCCATATTTTGCTTATTCTCGTGCATCCACATGCTGTTGGGGCATTGCAGGCACAGCTATGTTATTTCCATGCACAACAAAAAATAAAGAATTTAAAAAAAAATAAAAATAAAAAAGGAGCCAAACAACTATGTGATAATAAATAGCTTCATATGATCACTATCCCTCAATATAATACATTTTGTTTGCATGATTACCGGTAGTTCAAAATCGATGCCAAAAGTTCACTTGGACAGAAC
>OW240912.1:57060483-57128292 GCA_933207985.1 Pelobates cultripes
TGTGAGCAGTGTCTGTGTGTTTGAACGTAAGCATGTTTTTGCATGGAGTAGATGTGTATTTGTGTGAAGTGTTGGCATCTGAATTCAGTTTGTGTTTGTGTGCAGTTTTAGAGTTTGAATGTAGGAGTGTATTTGTATGTAGTGTTGGTGTTTGCATGTATGTAGTATTGGTGTTTGATTGTAGGAGTGTATTTGTATGTAGTGTTGGTGTTTAAATTTAGCAGTGTATTTGTATGTAGTATTGGTGTTTGATTGTAGGAGTGTATTTGTATGTAGTGTTGGTGTTTGAATTTAGCAGTGTATTTGTATGTAGTGTTGGTGTTTGAATATAGCAGTGTATTTGTATGTAGTACTGGTGTTTGTTTGTAGGAGTGTATTTGTATGTAGTGTTGGTGTTTGAATTTAGCAGTGTATTTGTATGTAGTATTGGTGTTTGATTGTAGGAGTGTATTTGTATGTAGTGTTGGTGTTTGAATTTAGCAGTGTATTTGTATGTAGTGTTGTTGTTTGAATATAGCAGTGTATTTGTATGTAGTACTGGTGTTTGTTTGTAGGAGTGTATTTGTATGTAGTGTTGGTGTTTGAATTTAGCAGTGTATTTGTATGTAGTGTTGGTGTTTGAATATAGCAGTGAATTTGTATGTAGTGTTGGTGTTTGAATTTAGCAGTGTATTTGTATGTAGTGTTGGTGTTTGAATATAGCAGTGTATTTGTATGTAGTGTTGGTGTTTGAATTTAGCAGTGTATTTGTATGTAGTGTTGGTGTTTGAATTTAGCAGTGTATTTGTATGTAGTGTTGGTGTTTGAATATAGCAGTGTATTTGTATGTAGTGTTGGTGTTTGAATATAGCAGTGTATTTGTATGTTGTGTTGGTGTTTGAATGTAGAGGTGTATTTAAATGTAGTGTTGCTGTTTGATCTCAGTGTTGCTGTGGTCGAGGGGGATGCCGAAGTGTACTGGGGATCGTGCAGGCTCTCCCTCCTCTTCCCCTCCTTTCTGCTGTAACCGCAGGTGGTTCCCTTATTTACCACTATAATGTCTTAAAGCATAGAACTTAGTAGGGCTAACCATACAGATATCTTAGCCATAATTTTATATAGTGTAAGAGATCTTCTATTTAACATATATAAATAATTGAGAATACAATATAAAATTAAAACATTTAAAAGTACACTTATTTATACCTTAGGTGTCGTCATTTTAGGGTTACCGTAGTCCAAATATGAAAAAGTAACACTTCTTTTACTTTATTCATTTTAGGACCTCCCTTAACTTGGCAAACATACAAGGCCATAACTAAAGGGTGCATACGTCATGGAAATTTTCCTGACTTAGTTCAAGATGGCATCTTAAAGTCTGAATAGCTTATCTGTTGTTTATACTGAGACGTAAGTGCACAGTCGTGGGAGATTCCCGGATTTGGGGAAGTTCCATTAACTTGGGGTTATAACAGTATATTGTGTACTGCAAGAGTCGTAGTATAGCCTTGAAGCTTGTTTATGCATTATTGTTATTGTAATTCGTCTGGGACAAAATGGCGCAAACATATTATGCACTGAGGTTATTGCTTAAAGAAACATCTATGAAAAACAATATGTTCCATTTCTAACACCATGTCAATTTGCAATATCTCTTAAAGACAAAGTACACAGTTTAAGAAATACATTTCATTCTAAAACTTGTAATATTTGCATTTGCCCATAACACTAATTAGGGTGCACGGCTCTTGTTGTAAACGTTGAGAAACTGACCTGAATTCACTTGCATCCAACTCTGCCAATCTGACAGAGGCCTGGTTGTGCAGTTAAAGGGAAGCAGCACTGGACCAGACCAGAAATACCTGTTGGTGGTACGAAATGTGAGGGCAACCCAATGCGCCCCATGCAGCTTGTGGGCCCAGTGGTGCAAGGCGTAGCTGACTCTCGGCCAATAAGCTAGCCATTCAGGGCTTAGCTTTAGCACCAAACACAAACTGAGCAGCAGGCTGTCCGAGAGCTGCAGAGAAAGTGGGGAGCAGCACTGCCTTGTTGTTTGCAGATAAGAAGTCAGACTGTATTAAATTGGTTTAACTCTTAAAATATGGGAGGCACTCCTGGAATCATCGCCCTGCAATCCTGCTGTAGTGGTTATGATGTGTAGAGTATTATTTTAAACTAGAGTAAGAAAGTTGTAGATTAATAATTTGTAATGAAAATGTATCTTCTTTACAATAACAGGGTTTGAACTGCTTTTAAAGGAAACTATATGCAAAAAATTATGTGTTCCTATAATGAATAGTTTTGCGTTCCTTTGCTGTTTGCAGGTGCGATTCTCTGAAATACAGGAATATAAAGTTGTCAATGTAATGTAGCTTGGATAAATTACTGTGCGTTGCTGGCAGCTCTGTTAGTTTGTATGTCATGTTGCTTGGTGGTAGTTAGTTTTAGGTGATTCAGTGATTATTGAGTATGTAATGAAATAAGAAAAGTAATAATATTTTGGAATATTTATCTTTCAATTTGTTTGATTTTCCAATCTGTTTTGTAATGCATCTCAGGAAAGTGTCCAGATTTTTTTTTAAATAAAATGATAAAAGTTACTGGAAGATCATATTGTGGGTTCAGGGAGAGAAGGAAAGGGAGGATCGCAAAATTGTACTGATAGGATTTAATTTATTTGTTTGCCATAAAACACGGCAGAGTCATTGTCTTGTGATGACTAAATAAAATCATTCAATTAATAAGGAGTTTCATATTCATATCCTTTATCTACATATCAGAGCACAAAGGTGGATTACACATAATTGGCAACTAAAACCAGACAGGAGGATATGGTGCATACGCATCCAAATATTTTGATAGGATATGGGGTGGCATGCAGCCCAATTTCCTTAGAACTTGGTTTCAGCATTAAACATATTGTTTGAAAACATAGGAGCCTGTCTACAAGGTCAGTATGCCAAAGTCAATTAAATCTCAGAACCAGCTATTGTAGATAGAATAAAATGTACATGATGGAACACTCCAAACGCTTACAGCACTCTAAGTGTTTGCTGTGAAGAGTGTGTCCTTCTTTATTCTTTGCATAGGAAGTGCTGGTTTATATAGAAATTGACATGTTTATAAATTAACATTGTTACACCCCCTGGCTGTCAGTCAGACAACTGGTCCTGTTACTCAATTGAGCTAAACTCCAGAGGCAGCAATTGCCTAGAGCACCTGTCTTGTAAAGGCTTCTCACATTGAGATTGAGTTTTTTAGATATACCCCCAATGAAAAAAAGCATAATTAAACACATGCATGTTTTCCTTTGGGATATATCTGCCAAATAGTAATTTTATTTTATTTATTTATTTTTAAATTTGCCAGTTCAGCATATGGTTCCTTTAAGAGATTTTGTATTTTGCCAGCTCACTTTTCAGGGAGCTTCTTCCTCCATGTTGGATTTCCAGTGCTTCTTCCTACATGTTGGATATAAAGGAACACACCACTCCCAAATTATTAAAAAATATTTTTCAATTTGACAATTTTTATTTTGTCGGAAGACAAAGGTTTCTGAGGGGTAAGGAAAGGAAGGGGGGTCCAGGGGGTGTGTTTAAATTCCGTTAGGTTTGTCATTACAGTTGATCATCCCATTTAACAGCGTTTGTACAATAATCAACATTTCTGTTTGTTTACAATGTGTAGTACTGATTGTGCTTCCATTCGTTTACATATGGGTTTTACAGTAGGTAGAACGGGTTATGTACATGGCCCTGCACGTCTTCTGTGAAAGGAGGAGTGTTAATTGTTGCCCCTTTATGTGGGTCTTCATATGGTGGCGTGCAGGATGTGCTCAACCCCTCTCGAGAGATATATGTGGTATGCCCGCTTGGGGGGGAAAAGACCTCTGTTGTAGGAAGGCCATGAGTTGTTGGAGCACCTTTCCCTTGCGGGCTGTTTTGGTTGCCGTTGGTTGGCCTGTCGGATTGTCTATGGTGTGTGTTTCCTTATTATCGTTCGCCTTCTCAGGCTATCTGGGGCTGTTCCTCAGGTGTGTACTCCTGAGCGGGTCCAGTTATGTGAGGAGGAGGGGAGAGGTAGGTTAAAACAAGGGGGGAATAACTGGGATAACTAATGTGTCTAGTGTGGCTGCTATGAACCATCGAGGTTCTATTGTTATGTAGTTGTATCAGTGTTGGCAGTGTCCCTAGCTGCAGCTTGGAGGTTCTTCTTTTCTATGTAAGTGGTCCAGATTGTTTTCGCTGTAGCACTCCCTTTGCCTATTTTTGTTTGATCCCATAGAATCACCTCTTAGTCCAGGGTGGTAGTGACCATTACTGTCACCTCTGCCGTGGAGGGGATCTGGGGTTTTTTCCAGTGTTTTGCCAGTAAGGTGGACGCTGAGGTGAGTGTGAGGAACATCAGTTTAGTTATGCTGTGGGGTATATTGGTGGGCAGAAGTTTGAGCAAGAATGTTTCAGCGTTGTGTTCGAGGATGCATCCTGTGGCCCCTCTTATTATCTCTGCTATTTGTGTCCAGTACGGTTGGACCTGGGTACATGTCCACCAAATGTGTAACATGGTTCCTGTTTGGGTCTGGCATCTCCAGCATTTGTCACTCATGTTAGGGTAGATTTTCTTAAGTCTTGTAGGTACCATGCACCACCTATATAGTAGCTTATGTGAGGCTTCTAGGTGCGAGGCGCACGACGTGAGTCCTTTATGGTTAGCGTATATGTGGTTCCATTCGTCTGGTGTGAGGGTTCTATTGATATCTCTGTGCCAGTCCTTTTTAAATTGCCACTCCGGATCTGGCTTGTGTGCGTTTATGTGTCTATAACACACTGATAATGTTTTTTGGGTGGGGGTGAGGTGTAGGCACATTTTTTCGAATGGTGTGAGGATGGGGTCAAATCGGGGTGGTGGTTCGTTGCCTGTAGTGCTGTCTAAGAGTGTTTTCAGTTGCCAATGTGAGAATGTTAGTTTGGTTGGGATATTGTATTTGGTTTGCAGTGTTAAGAGCGGGAGTGGGCCTTTTTCGGTGCAGATTTGGTGTAGATGTGTGATGTTGTGGGCTTGCCATGCTCTGTAAGGGAATGTGTTGTTATGGAGTGCGATCGTTTTTAGTGGCGTTGCCATCGACCACGGTCTGGCTGAGCAAAATGCGGTCCTGTGGTTGTCCCATATGTTGTATAGTAGTTTTGTGGTGGGTAGGGTGTCTCGGGGAATGTTGCGCAGTTTCCTAGGCATCCACATAGCTGCTGCAAGGTCTGTTTGTCCTCCACAGCTGTCTTCAATGGAGATCCACTGGGGGTGTATGTGGTGGAGTGCATTTGGAGCATGTTGGCGATATGTGTTGCATGGTAGTATGCCTTAAGGTCAGGGAATCCCAAACCACCCTTTTCCGGGTGTCTCATTAGTAAAGCTCGAGGAACTCTAGGGTGTTTCCCTCCCCAGCTAAATCTGATCAGGAGGGATTGTAGTCTTTGTATGTACGTCTGCTGTATGGGGATTTGTAGGGAGCGGAACATATAGAGGATTTTTGGTAGAATCGTCATTTTGATGGCCACTATGCGGCCTAGCCATGAGAGGAATTTGTTTTTCCATGAGTGTAGCGTTTGCTCCACTTCTTTGAGGAGCTTGATATAGTTGGTGGCGAATAAGCTCGAGTGATGTTTCGTTAGCCTAACGCCTAAGAATGTTAAGTAGTCGTTCCTCCAGTCATAATTGAAGTTGTGTTTGTAACGTTCCTCCTCCGATTTGGACATGTTTATGCACATGGCCTACGTCTTGGTTAGGTTCAGCTGGTAATATGAGTGTGTACTGTATTCCATTATTTATTTGTGGAGGTTGGGGAGTGAAATTGTCGGATTGGATATTGTGAGGAGTATATCGTCCGCAAATAGGTTAAGTGTGTACTCCCTGTCGCCTATGGTTATCCCTTTAATGTTTTGGTTGTTTCTGATGGCTATCGCTAGTGGTTCCAGCGCTAGCACGTATAGCAAGGGGGATAAGGGGAATCCTTGCCTGGTGCCGTTGGTTATTGTGAAGGGGGCAGAACTGAACCCTGAATTTAGAACCGTTGCCATTGGGGTGCTGTACAGGGCTCTTATCATGTTTTGGAAGTCCGGTGGGAACCCGTATCTTGACAACACCTCATGTAGGAAATGCCAATTGAGTCGGTCAAATGTCTTCTCAGCGTCTAGGGAGAGGAGCGTGCTCTGTAGTTTGGAGCGGTTAAGGTAGTGAAGTATATCTAGTACTTTCCGGGAGTTGTCTGGGCCTTGTCTGCCTGCCACGAATCCCACTTGGTCTGTCGAGATCAAGCTGGGCAGGAGTGCTTTGAGCCTAGCCGCGTATATTTTAGCGTATAGCTTGGCGTCGGTGTTTAGTAGGGAGATAGGTCTAAAATTTGGGCAGACTGTCGGTGGTTTTCCCGGTTTGGGTAGGGTTATAATATGTGCCGCTAAGAATTCGGGCGGTAGGGTTCCCTGTTGCGTGGCTAAGTTGAGGGCACGTGTGATGTAGGGGGTTAGTACGTCCTTAAAGGTGGTGTAATACAGATTGGTGAGGCCATCAGGGCCTGGGGCTTTGCCTTTTGGCATGGTATCAATGATCTGTGTTACTTCTAGGGTGGTAATGGGGGCCGCGAGGTTGACTGCTTGGTGTGCTTGGAGTCTGGGCATGTCAATTCTGCCAAGGTACTCCGAGATGGTGCTGCGGGTTGGCTGGGGTACTTGTGGGTTGTCTTTTAAATTATATAGGGAGCTGTAGTAGGTTGCAAATTCATTGCAGATTTGCGTGGGTTGGGGCAGTTTCTGTCCCTGGGGGGAGAGTAGGTATGGGATTCTGGTTTGGGCTTGCTTATCCCTGAGTCTTTGTGCCAGAGTTTTGCTGGCTCTGTTGCCCATGACAAAGGTGGACGCTTTGAGCTTTTTCAGTGCATAGCTTGCTTTTTGGAAATTGGAAGTGTGGATTTGTTTTTGCAGGTCAGTGATCTCATCCTGTGTGGCCTTGGAGGGGGTTATTTGGTTTGTTCTATGTAGGTCTTGTAATCTTTTGAGATTCTGTATATGTGAGTGTTGTTGCTGTTTTTTGAGGTGGGCTGCCCGTCTTATAAGTATGCCCCTGATGACCGGTTTATGGGCCATCCAAAGGGTGAGCGGGGTAATGTCTGGGGTGTCGTTGGTTTGAAAGTATGTATGCATGTCTTGTTGTAGTGTTTGGATGAATTGGTGATCAGTGAGAAGTTGTTCATTGAGCCTCCAAGGGCCTCTGTTCTTGTAGTTATAGTGGTCAAATTATTAATTTTAATCCTTATTTAGTAGATATGCCCCTAATGAAATTCTGGATGATTTTTTTTTTTTTTTGCTGCATGTTTTTGTGGGGGTATATCTTAAAACAGCTTGCACTTCTTCTGACCGCAACCTTTGTAAGCCCTCCACTTCTTTCCCAGGCATAAACTTTCAGTCTGTGTCGGGAAATGACCAATCAGAGGCTTCTGATACAGGTATAAATGTCTAGGACTATTAAGACACAGGCATGTTTGTCTTGTAAGCTTAATAGTCATAACAGACAACAAGATTGCCAAACAATAATATATATTTATATAACATATACATCACAGGTTATTTACCTAAGGGCATTTTGACACTTGTTATGTAGCAATTAAGGGGGAATTTGGTAAGCATTGATGCTGAGTTACAATCATAAAAAATGTGATTTGAGTGGGTTTTATAACCATCCAAAATTTTGAACACAAGATTTGAACACAAGTTTTTGGTAACCTCCTCCCACTATTGTAGAGTGTATTATTAATGGCATTACTCTTTGGTACACATTACAAAAAGAGTGTTTCGGTATAGAACTTTTATTCAAAAGGGCAGTCTAAGCACCATAACCACTACCGCTCAGCATAGTGGCTATAGTGCAAATAGTTTATGAGCACTGTCTCACAATTTTTTTGTTATACTATTTGAGGATGGTTTGACAAAAACAGGACTTTTCCTGGCATCCAGAGCCCGTCCCCCCTTAAGCTGCACTAAAAATGCTAGATTTACGACTCCACATTACAAATATCAATTACATTCAATCTGGACTGGAGTACAAGGATGAGAGAGTTGGGGTGGGTTAGAGTTCAATTCACTAAACAACAATTTGCCATGAGTTGCAACAGACTGAAAAAATGTGTAGCTGAAATGTAATATAATGTTGCCTTTGCTCAGATAGTGAATTAAATTAGTTGAAACTTGTGAAATATGATTCACATATAGCACTGTTATTAGCTTAACAAACAGGATTATTCACAAAAGTGAGAATTTTTGAGAATTTAAAGAAAAGTCTATGTGAATTTCAAAATTTACATAGCTGGACTGGAAGCATAGCTGGCTTAGAGAATTTTTACAATTCAGCTACTTTGTCCTTAAATTTAAAATCTACTTTGAATTCACTCACTTTTCTCACTTTAGTAAATAAATAACCCTGTAGTCAATGTGACCTAACAATCAGAACATACGGAGGAGAGAACCATACATGTGGTTGTGTAATTCACTGGGAGATAATTAATTGATGAAAAGGTAAAACAAACAAGGATGAGTGATGTACAAAAAGATGGCAAAACTCTGCAAAGCAAGAATCCTATTCCGAAGACTGTATCACCTATTATTGTTTTAAATCTCAAAAAAAAATTATGCATACTTTAAACCTTCCTTTTCTGATAAAACCTACAAAATGCTTTAAATATATTTTGTCACCATGCTTTGAAAAAAAGTGGAACTTATTCTCCTTATGTGTTTATATCCATTGAAATACCCACGAGTAGTGAGTGCATTATCTGATATTTCCTTTTGATTTTCTTGCTTTTGTACTTCCATGTTATCTGTAGGCTCATGTTGGGTTTCATGGGGGTAACTGCATTCCTGTCAATGTGGATAAGTAACACAGCAACTACAGCCATGATGGTCCCTATTGTCCAGGCTGTTTTGAGCCAACTCAATAATACAGAGCAGGACCCGTCAATTTTGGAGAATACAGAAGGTCAAACAAATCCAGGGTTGGAACTTGAGGAAAAAAATTCTATGGCAATGACTTCAGTACAGGGTATGTATTTATTTAATTCATTTGTACATACATAGGAGAGATCAATAAATAAAGGTAATGAATACAATACATTTAATCTGTACACTCATATGACACAAATCATTGGACAGCCTTACCTACTACTTATCAGGAATCAGGACACCCTATTATATTTCTCTGTTTGTATTCTGTAATATAAAACCTTTAAAGGGACACTGTAGGCACCCAGACCACTTCAGCTAATTGAAGTTGTCTGGGTGTTGTGTCCCTATTGCACTTAGTGCTGCAATGTTAAACACTGGAGTTCCAGAGAACTGCAATATTTACATTGCAGCTCTAAGTCTGCCCTCAGCCACTGGGGGCACTTCCAGAATTCAAACGGATCTTTGGTCCGTTATCTGATGCTGGATGTCCTCACGCTCTGCATGAGGACCTCCAGTGTCAGATTTTCCCCATAGGAAAGCCTTTTAACCCCTTCAGACTCGCGGGAGGGGGGGCGCGAGGGAGAAGGGCCCTATTAAGCTTATAGTGCCAGGAAAATAGCTTTGTTTTCCTGGCACTATAGGATCCATTTAAATATATATATATATATAAATATATTTTTTTTTCTTTATTGATTTAATGTAATGTTTTTAGGTTACAGGTCATTTTTAAATGTTACAGATTAACTGACAAAATTGTGATTTCGTGAGACAGCATTCACATTCCCCATCTAATTTAATACGATGCAAAATTGTTTCATGACTCATTAAAAATAGAAAATGGCAAATATTTTCTTTAGTTTTGCATATGATTAGTTGCTAAAAAAAAACACAAATAAAACCAATGAAATAAATGTACAAATGTCAAAATGTATCCATCTAAAACTTTAAAATTGTGTATCTAGAGGAGATTTGTTAATAAGTAAATGTACATCTATAGAGTAATCTAATCTTTATAGCATTAGCTTAGAAACTCATTCTTAAATTGTAATATAATGTATACTAAAAAAGATGTTTTGCAATTTTAAGTTTTGGAGAGATTCCCTTCACACTGAGGAAGGCAATGCTGCTGCACTAGGCTAGTTGTAGTTGCCAGTCCCCTGGGTCCTGACAAATACAATATACATGTTATAACCAATGTGTTTTCAATGAATTGTCATAGAGACTCGGAATTTGGTCCCAACCCCGAGATAAAGAGCCATTGGAGTAGAATAATGAGTTTAAAGACAGTATTTTTTAATTATAACATATAATATAAAAGTGAACAAAAATCTAAATGCACATTTAAAAAAAAAATCAGTTTAAGTATATATAATTGTGTTCTTTATTGATTTATTGCACTATTTTTAGGTTACAAGCCAACTTTAAATGTAACACATTAACTGACAAAAATGTGAATTCGTGAGAGCATTCACATTCACCACCTAATTCAACACGATGCATAATTTTTCCATGGCTCATCAAAAATAAAAAACGGCAAATATTTTCTTTAGTTTTGTATTCTTGTTAGAATCAGTTAATGCTGTTATAGGAAGCACATAAAATGAAACTTCACCTTTACATTTCTCTTTGGGTGTTTGCGGTACAAAATTACTTATTTAACGGTTGTAATAAAACATTTACTTTAACTTTTCAATTCTTCCTAAAAGCTAACTTAAGTTCCACTTTCAATAATCAACCTTTGCACTTTTGAACCGCTTCCAAACCTGTCTGGTTTAAAATATCTGGTGTTTACAGAGCAGAATTCAACTCAGTTGAATATCAATCAGAAGTATAAGCACAGATAACCAGTCAATCAACTGAATAATGTAAAGAAATGCAACTATTTGTAATACAATAGATGTATATACACTGCTCAAAAAAAGAAAGGGAACACAAAAATAACACATCCTAGATCTGAATGAATTAAATATTCTTCTGAAATACTTTGTTCTTTACATAGTTGAATATGCTGACAACAAAATCACACAAAAATTAAAAAATGAAAATAAAATTGGATTTGGAGTCACACCCAAAATTAAAGTGAAAAAACACACTACAGGCTTATCCAACTTTGATGTAATGTCCTTAAAACAAGTCAAAATGAGGCTCAGTAGTGTGGCCTCCATGTGCCTGTATGACTTCCCTACAACGCCTGTGCATGCTCCTGATGAGGTGGCGGATGGTCTCCTGAGGGATCTCCTCCTAGACCTGGACTCAAGCATCTGCCAACTCCTGGACAGTCTGTGGTGCAACGTGACGTTGGTGGATGGAGCGAGTCATGATGTCACAGATGTGCTCAATTGGATTCAGGTCTGGGGAACGGGCGGGCCAGTCCATAGCATCAATGCCTTCATCTTGCCGGAATTGCTGACACACTCCAGCCACATGAGGTCTAGCATTGTCTTGTATTAGGAGGAACCCAGGGCCAATTGCACCAGCATATGGTCTCACAAGGGGTCTGAGGATTTCATCTCGGTACCTAATGGCAGTCAGGCTACCTCTGGTGAGCACATGGAGGGCTGTGTGGCCCCCCAAAGAAATGTCACCCCACACTGACCCACTGCCAAACCGGTAATGCTGGAGGATGTTTCAGGCAGCAGAACGTTCTCCACGGCGTCTCCAGACTCTGTCACGTCTGTCACATGTGCTCAGTGTGAACCTGCTTTCATCTGTGAAGAACACAGGGTGCCAGTGGCGAATTTTCCAATCTTGGTGTTCTCTGGCAAATGCCAAACGTCCTGCACGGTGTTGGGCTGTAAGCACAACCCCCACCTGTGGATGTCGGGCCCTCATACCACCCTCACGGAGTCTGTTTCTGACCGTTTGAGCAGACACATGCACATTTGTGGCCTGCTGGAGGTCATTTTGCAGGGCTCTGGCAGTGCTCCTCCTGTTCCTCCTTGCACAAAGGCTGAGGTAGCGGTCCTGCTGCTGGGTTGTTGCCCTCCTACGGCCTTCTCCATGTCTCTTGATGTACTGGCCTGTCTCCAGGTAGCGCCTCCATGCTCTGGACACTACGCTGACAGACACAGCAAACCTTCTTGCCACAGCTCACATTGATGTGCCATCCTGGATGAGCTGCATTACCTAAGCCACTTGTGTGGGTTGTAGACTCCGTCTCATGCTACCACTAGAGTGAAAGCATCGCCAGCATTCAAAAGTGACCAAAACATCAGCCAGGAAGCATAGGAACTGAGTAGTAGTCTGTGGTCACCACCTGCAGAACCACTCCTTTATTGGGGGTGTCTTGCTAATTGCCTATAATTTTCACCTGTTGTCTATCCCATTTGCACAACAGCATGTTAAATTGATTGTCACTCAGTGTTGCTTCCTAAGTGGACAGTTTGATTTCACAGAAGTGTGATTGACTTGGAGTTACATTGTGTTGTTTAAGTGTCCCCTTTAATTTTTTTGAGCATAGTACATATATATTTAATATGATTTAAATAAATGTTACTTCTTTGTAGGAATAGAAGTCCTATGAGTACTCCAGTGTGTTAACTTTACACAACATTTTTATTGTGCAAAATGCCATATTTAGGCCAATGATTCTTGACCAGTTATATGTAAATTTAAACCTACCCATAGTTTATACACAAATTAAACTTATACATACATTTTAGAGCATATCTAGAGATTTTTTTTTTACAGATTAACTTAACTTCGTATTCCTTCCATATTGAACTTTGATAACATACAGGAGGATCCTGCAGGGTTTAGCAAACTATTAACAGGGCAGAAAATAAGAAATTCTAAATTAAACAGAATTTGCAATAAAGGAGGTGTTCACATTAGATGACTCTTTACATGAAGTATTTAGGAATGCTGTGCAAGTCGCATGCAGGGAGCGTGTGGAGGTGTGCCTGGGGCTGCATAAACAAAGTGATTTAACTCCCAAATGACAGAATCAAGCAGTGAGACTGCAGAGGCCTTATTTATACACCAAAACGTCTTCATTAAGCTAAAGTTGTTTTGATGGCCATAGTGCCCCTATAATACTGGGCTATGGCTTTAAAAGTTTAAATCCCTTGCTGATTCACCACAATGCTTGATTTATTTCATTCTCAATAATTGTTTATGTATTAGATAATTCCTAGCAATTGGCCAGATACTGTGCATGCATGGATTTTGAAAAAATATTTTTACACTAAACTAAAGCGTCTTTTTTCTGATTTTTTTCTTTTTGTTTTCCTTTCTTTGCGTCTCATGTATTTTAATAATTACACTCCCCACTTGCCTTTAGTTATTTTTAATATTTTTTTTCTTCCTTGCGTCGGATCTTAATACCCTGGGGACCTCTATTTTGTTCCCCTCTGTCAATGATGTCTGCTGTTTGCCCTGGGGATTTTATGGACTGATGGATTGTAGATAAATCAGGTTAGCAACTTAAATGGAACTTTGATAAAGATTTGATAATTTTTTCTTATGTATAAATAAAAACTAAGGTGAATTAAAAATAAATAAAATCAAATAGAACTACAAAGAAAAAAGATTACTTTAAAAGCTAAACCTGCAAAGTAGCATGCTGCTTTAATGTCTGCTTTTCTTCTACAGTTATCACCAATGGATATGTGCAAGAAGTGCCGAGAACTGTTACGGAGAAAGAGGAGACAAAGCATATCAATAAAGGAATGATGCTGAGTGTTTGCTACGCAGCAAGTATTGGAGGGACGGCAACCCTCACTGGAACAGGGCCCAATCTTGTTCTAAAGGGACAATTCAGCCAGTGAGTACACATAGTACTGTGGGAGAGGTCTGTGTGTTTTCGCTAGAAATGTCTTCTTGCTAAAACATGTGTTTTGGCTACATATGTGTTTTAACTAGAAATGTTTTCATGACATACCCAGTATATGTTTAAAAATACAGAATTACTAAAATAACACATGACAAATATGACGTGAGCATAAAAACTGAAAAACACTGTGTGTAAGAAACTAAAGCTGCAATAAAGAAAATCTGGTAATTTATGAAGAATAAGATGAGTTAGATTTGGAGCATAAAAAATATTATCCGGGGGCGGGGGCGGTCCGCCATGCTAGCTGGCTGCATGTCAGCACAGCTCTTGCAGTTTATGGAGTTTGCTCAAATACAACTTCTACATAAACTCACCCAAAGCCAGGAAATTAACAGAAGACAATATAAGAGACTACTGGGGCCACAGTACTCCTCTAAATCTGGTGCGTTGGAACTACTACGAAACACTGCAGGTTCTGTGGCTTACTTAAGCTGGGAGCGTAGTGGACGGCCACCGCTTTTCTCTTTCATGCCTGAGTGCTGTGCAGCAGTGCCTTGTATACTATCTTCCTGGCCCTGTTCTCCCCCTCCCCATATGGGCCATATGGGGGTTATCCCGGTCCCTGCTGGAGGGCTCCAAAGCTGTCATCGAATGGGCCTGTATACTCACCAAAAATTGACATCCAAGATGGCTGACGCCACAGCCCATACAGAATCAGGTTCACCTCCTAGTCGACGGAGGGGCATCACAAAGCTGGATCACCAAGGTGGATCACCGCGGTTCCTGTTATTTACTCTGACCCACGCGGTCCCATCGCAACGCTGATCAACTGAGGCTTGTGTCTAGGTCCTGCATCCACTTACCTGGGCCTCAAGTCTCGTGGGGTAGAACTCCCTATCACAGACCTGCTCCAAGGAGAGTGGCTCACCAGTGAGAGATGAGCTTCTTCGGGAATACCGATCGCGGCATATTAGAGGATCAGATTTGGGGCCATTAGATGATGGCTCGAAAGAGCCTTGGGGCTGGTGGGACGGTCTGAGCTGTACACATTTCTATGCTGGAACTTTATCAACATACCTACCAGAGATAGCGAAGGTCAGAGGTCGGATTCTGTTCCTAATCTGCACTTACATGTAGTCTCCTCATTTAAAGTGACTATAATAAGCATGATCAAAGTTCTAAGCTTCCTGAGGCTCCAGCAGTTTATGTCAACCTGAATTTTCACTACTGAGTCTTTACATGTTCTATTTCCTTTTCTTATCTCACTCACCATCTACCACTTTTTGCATATCTTTCAATCTAATCGCCAGGTACATGCCCAGCAACGTAGGCATAGCAGAAGTCCAGTAACCTATGCATGCACCTATTTGTTTCTTCAGTCTCTGTGAAGATATGCTTTTTACTATTAATGCTCATCTTATTTATACTCTTGTTTTACATTTACAAAAAAAGTGCAGCATATCATATTTTAAGCTGGATACCAATTTTTGTGGCTTCAAATCTTGTAAACTGAAATATCCATGCTGTAACTATGCACAACAAAAAAAAACTATATATATATATATATATATATATAACTATCCACTAAAGTGTGAATTTTAAATTTTCAGGCCAAAACTACTAACTGAAAACACAGGTCGCGTGATGATTTTTCCAATCCGACTATTGCTCTTAAAATTTTTAATTATTTTCAATTCGCTTTAATTTCCTAGCAGCTCACGCTTTAGTAACTACCCCTGATGTCTTGATCTATTTAAAAAAAAAACTGCTAAAATAAAGATGCCTTAAAGATTTTTGTTAAATTTTTTATAAATCTACTATGGTATCATCCAACATCGAAAATTACAAAATGCTTGATGTGTTTCACATCTTAATTGGGCAACATAACTAACAATATATATCTGCCTATTTCAAACCCTTATATATTGTTTGAGCAGGGCCTTCAAACATTCCCTTATTATAATTTTACAATGCTGTGGAAATTCAGGGCCGGGCGTCCTATAGGTTAATTAGGCGTCCGCCTAGGGCACCTTCGTAGGGGGGGTGCCAGCAGTGGCTTTACTGCTTGTCTGGCCGCCCCCCTATCAAGTGGGATTGATTTATATATAGCGGACTGCGGCGGCCGCCAGCCGCATTACCGGGCGCTAGGGAGCACTTACTGGTAGACTAGCGCCCGGTAGAACAACAGTCTGGCATTTACCACAGCCTACAAAGTCAGGACCCCTCTCCCAGTCAAGCACCACGGCAGCCAAGGACGTGTGGACAACGGGGCGGGAGAATAACAGGAAATGGGTCTTGGGAAAAAAGTGTCGGCCACTGGGCGCAGTGAAGAAGACAGAAATGAAGAGCAAAGTGCAATGAAGGCAAGAGAGAATGCACAGTGTGTTTCATGGAATGTGTGTCAGTATGTTTCAGTCAGTATGTTTGTGTATTTCAGTCTGCTTGGGTCTGTGTGTGTATGTATGGAACTGTGTGTGTATGTATGGGTATGTGTCTGTGTCTGTGTATGGGTCTCTGGGTGGCTGCATGGGTCAGTGTCTGTGTATGGGTCAGTGTGTCTTTATGAGTCAGTGTGTGTGTGTATGTATTGGTCTGGGTATGGGTCAGCATGGGTCAGTGTGTGTGTATGTATGGGTCTGTTTGTGTGTATGGGTCTCTGTGTGTGTATAGGTCTCTGTGTGTATAGGTCAATGTGTGTCTGCATGTGTCAGCGTGTGTCTGCATGGGTCAGTGTGTGTGTCTTTATGAGTCAGTGTGTGCCTGCATGGGTCAGTGTGGGTGTCTTTATGAGTCAGTGTGTGCCTGCATGGGTCAGTGTGGGTGTCTTTCTATAACGCAGCCAAATTAGGATGGAGCAACAAACTGATACCAAAAATGGCAGAATGCTTGATACATGTTGCACCCTAAATTTGTAATAATAAGCAATTGTTGCATTTTTTTTTAAAGCACCAATATATTCCACACAGGGCTGGTGCAAGGATTTTTGCCAACCTAGGCGGAAAAAAAATTGCCACCCCATTCGGTCCACCCACTCATGCAGACTTACTTACACTGACCCATACACACATGTCATGTGTTATATAAATATCTGCACTTTTGTAATTTTAATGGATTTGGAATTGAATTGGATATTTGAATTTATGCTACTCAGGGATAATTTGTCTTTGGCTCCACCACCTATTAATCTAATTTTTTGGAGTTCTTTTCTGCTTGTTTAGAACTCCTTGCTAGAGACATCATATCACAAGATACAAGTGAAACTATGTAATCTGCTACATCTGGATATATTTTGACTATTTATAGATCTCTGATAAATACAGAATTTAAGTAAATTAAAAACTGTGACAGTAAGAGCCCCACACTAAAGGGGCATGATCACTGTGTTTATCTCCCATGTTTTCTATAAGAAACCTCTGGCTCTCATCACCTACCACTCCATGCCAAACAACCGAGAGCATCTCTCTTTATGGGCCGTCCAATGAGTCCAGCTGCGAGGACCATAGCAAGACTCACGATTCTCTGTAACTCCAGCACGGCTGGCTCCATTACTGGGCCAACGTCCACCTCCATTTTTCCCTCCATTTTCAAACCATTCAGGAGAGAGCTAATTGAGGTACAAGAGACTAAGAGGAACAGGGGGGTCGCCCCTTTTTAGTCTGTGGGAGCTTCCGTTATTTGACCGGCCAAAGCCCCATTCATTATGGAACTCTTTTTGGGCATAGACATTGGCAGTGGCCAGTCAAATCTTTACCCCGGTGGCAATTTGTCACTTTTGCATGGCTCCGAGCGCTATTTTGACAACATGGACATTAGGATCAGAGCTATCTGAGGTTATATAAAGTGTTGGGGTTCCTGCTGTGTTTTGGGGATATTTTGTATGGTACCCTCTGTGTCCAGGAGATAATTAGTTCAGCAAGAGATAACACAATTATCTCCCAGACACAGAGGCACCACTGCAGGATCATTTGTTGTTGCATAGGGACCCCATGCTGGGGATCCATGTATAAATTACTGTGCTTGTGACAATAAAAACAGTTCTGCTCCCAGCATTAAGTCTTAGCTAATGTATGGGAGGGTAAAGCTATAACACTGCTACTAAGCACTACAGCTACTCTGCATTTCTATAACACTGAGAGAAGTGGAATCACTGGCGTTGATACAACAGTGATCCACCACAAAAAAGTATTTTGGTAAATTTAGGCGAAAATAGCCTAGCCTTGTCTACAGCGAAGTAGAAGTATATTTCCAAATCAGTACATCTTGTCTAAACATTGTTCACTATTTATTGACTTTTTTATTGAATACTAATACCTTAATACTTTACTGGTTATAATGATGATCTTCCTCTAAACTGTACAATCTCTGTGTCATAGGCTTTTTCCAAATAATGGAGATATCTTGAACTTCGCCTCGTGGTTTGGATTTGCCTTTCCTAATATGCTTGTCATGCTGTTCATTGCTTGGATGTGGTTACAGATCTCTTTTTTGGGATTTAAGTAAGTTTTTATTTTGCTTTCAAGAGTGTGTGGATGTCTGATGAATTTATATACACTATTTTGATGCTTATTACATATATTATATATGTACTATTATATTTAGCATCATAATATATACTATTATAATGCTTGTTTCACCAGATTAAATTTGATAATCCTTGTTTGTTGAAATATTTACAGAAATAAAATATCAATATAGAAATACTCAATATGTTCCATTATATTGTAGAACAATTTAATTTAATTTTCAAGGAAAACTGTCAGCTTCTGCAGTGCTCTGACCCCGAGTGCTACCATTTAAATGACCAGCAGTTGAGAGCAATGATTAACCATCTGAAAATCACTCTGCTTTGTCCATCATCACGTACAAAGACAAGTGATCTTTTGCTGCTCAAAACTCAGATTCACGTAAATAGCAGCTGCGGGATTTGACAGTGTTCCTTTAAATGTCATTTCCACCATGGAAACATCAAAGGTTGCATTTCGAGAAAAAGTAAATTAGAAAAGAAAATGTTGCTTATTTTATTGACTATTTCAAATATTTTTTTGTCCATAGCTAATCTATTCATAGACTGAGATATAATGCACTTACTGAGATATTTCTCAAGTACTATGTGAGAATCAAAACTAATTCTATTATTTCATATATGTAAGAAATAAGGTTCTTTCAGACTTTCATGGTTGCTGCATCTGCCAAACTTAAATTCTTTGAGTTTTATATTTACTCCCTGGCAGCTGAAGGTAATATAATACTGCATTATGAATAAGCATCTTGCTATTGCAGTGCAGTCATTTTGCTGAGAAGCACAATGTTACTTCATGCTAGTTTATATTTCCATGATTTCAGAGTGAATAAGAAACCATTGGAAGCTATCTTTGGCAACTGCAGGTACACAAGCAACTCTGATTTCTATATTTACTGAAGAAAGATTTTTTTAATTCTCTCCTGGTGTTATGGAAACATTGAAGTTAAAGCGTTAAAAACAATTATGCCTCAGACTGGAAAGGAAGTAGACTTGGCCGAATAACATATAGATTGTCCGATATGAGCATTAAAGGGACACTTTACGCACCATAACTATTACAAGCTATTGATATAATTATAGTGCAAGGGAGTTTCGGGTGCCTCTCCATATTTTCTGAGAAATTGCTTTTGAGCAGGTTTATAAAACTGGGGTTCTTCTAGAATCCTAAACCCAGCCCTCTTGTAGCTGCTCAGATTAAAACAGATATTTCACTTTCACAATAAAAGCAGGAAAGATGGAGTTAAAGGGTGACTATAGTCACCAAAACAGCTTTAGTTTGATGAAGACGTTTTGGTGTATAGATCATGCCTCTGAAGTGTCACTGATCAATTCATACTATTTAGGAGTTAAAGCACTATTCTTTCAGTTTATGCAGCCCTAGCCATACCTTCCGTGGCAGTAACTCACACAGCCTGCATGAAAACAATATGTTTTCCTTTTCAATCAGATGTTAATTTACATTAAAATTTTCTATCTTCTGCTCTGTAGATTTACTTTTAATTATCTACAAGAGGCTCCTGTAGGGTCTAGCAAGCTATTAACAGAGCAGGATTTAATAAATTCTACATTAAACAGAATTTACAATAAAGGAAGTATAAACATTAGATGACTCCTTACAGGAAATGTTTAGGAAGGTTGTGCAAGTCACATGTAGGGAGGTGTGGCTAGGGCTGCATAAACAAAGTGATTTAACTCCTAAATGACAGATAATTGAGCAGTAAGACTGCAGGGGAATAATCTATACGTCAAAACCACTTTACTAAGCTAAAGTGTCCCTCCCTTAAAAGCTCGGGAGGGCGGGAGAGGGGGGGTTAGCCTACCATTATACTCCTAAATTGGATATGTTTAAATGGATATTGGGTAAGTAAAATATCAGCATTATCTCCATGACGAATGTTTAGGGAGAGCCCCAATTTTGGCAAAGTGATTAAAAACAGTTGGACTAAAAATGTTCCAATTGCACCTAAAACTCATTTTACCATAACTACTACAATAAGCAATAATTATATTGTTTAATCTGCACTAGTATTTTGTTTCATTGGCCATTTGATTTTCTACCAATTTCTAGTTTCTAAAGAAAATCAAATTTAAGCATTGTTTCTTTACCTACCGTACACCAAGCATCATGGTGTAAATAAATGTGTTATAAGCATTGTTATGCTATAACTTGTACATTTTGATACTGGTCATATTAATTAGGTTGAAGAATATTTTTGTTGTTTGATAATCTTGCTTTTCTGTAAGTTATGTGAAAAATAACAAATAATTAAAACCAAAATGACATGACAAGCAACACAACAAGACAAATTATGATTTCAGTACTTAGATAGAGAGAAAGTTAAAACATCACAGGTTTAAATGTACCATGTCTATAAAAGCATTAAAATATAGGAAATATTGCCAATGCAGTTCATGCCAAACAATATTATAGTGTCTTCTCCATACCTGTTAGTCAATCGATAAAGAAAAAGTTGATTTTAGGTTTTGTTGCAGTTTTGTTTTGTTTATGTTAATTCTATTCATTAGAACTTACAACTAACGGCATTACATTACTTTCTGTTTCACTCTTGTTCATGTTGGCATTCTCTTCCCGTTTGCTATACATCAATGTGTGCTCTTTTAGAATTCTTTTCTACATTGTTCTAACTTTCTCTGTGTACTTTTAGGCTCTCTGTTCTATGATTCAGTTTTCTTTTCTGTATCTTCTTTTTTCCTCTTTACAGGCAGATCTGCTGGACTAATTCATGCCTGTGACAGTAGGTGGAAGATAAGGGCGTTAAGATCTTCTTCCTCATAGACAACTTTTATGTCTTCTACAAAGAGTAACCACCTCACCTTTTCCCCATATTAAGCTTAAAGAAGACATGGGGCTGTGGAGCTACGAGATCAGAGAAGGAACAAGCTGCATATAACATAATTCGCGAGGAACACCGCAAGCTGGGACCCATTTCATATGCAGAGTCCAGTGTACTGTTTCTCTTCACTCTTCTGGTCATCCTTTGGTTTACAAGAGATCCTGGGTTTGTCAAAGGCTGGGCCACTGTGATGTTCAATATGGATAATGTTGAGTAAGAGTTTCTATATTTTGTTTTCCACTGTATTCTACTTTTAAAGAGTGTACTTTTTCTTATGACTCAGAGGGTTTAAAGGAGGAGATTATATTTAAAGAAGACAGACTACCACAACAAGAGGACAGCGGCAAAGGTTTAAAAATAATATCAGGAAGTATTACTTTACTGTGAGGGTAGTGGATGCATGGAATAGTCCTCCAGCTGAAGTGGTAGAGGTTAACACAGTAAAGGAGTTTAAGCATGCGTGGGATAGGCATAAGGCTATCCTAACTATATGATAAGGCCAGGGACTAATGAAAGTATTTAGAAAATTGGGCAGACTAGATGGGCCGAATGGTTCTTATCTGCCATCACATTCTATGTTTCTATGTTTCATCATCCAACATGGCATTACAGACATAAATGAATCACTAGAGTCTAATTTGAATGAAGATAACTCTGCAAAAACAGAGTGCTAATTTTCCAAATGATACGATTAGAAACTGCGAATGTAATGCCTTTAAGAAACTGCACCTTGTGTATATTAAAATGTAGTTCTGGAACACATTGTTAAAATGCTAATTTATGGTTTGTACAGATCTTAAAAACCTTTTTTATGAATAGAAAAGCATTATATTGTGCAATGCAACCACAACAGTTTTCCATTTCAATTAATATTATACAATTAATATTATACAGAAAAATGTAATGTACAATTTGTATGGAAATTTGCCATTTTAGTGAAATTTGCTACAAACACAAAAGAACCCACCATCATCCTCATAACAGTAAATCTTATAAAGCACTTTGCAGAAAATAGAACGCCAAAAAGGGGTGCAGGAAGGAACATCATTATTACAAATTAAAATGTAAACGCAGACCACACTGTTTTGGTCACTTGTTATTTATCGACTTGTGAATTTACTTATTTTGTGTTGTGAGCTTGTCAGATGAAGGTAGTACAAAAAGCTAACAGTGAAATTAAAATGAATCATTAATTCCTTTCTCCATTGCAGGTATGTGACAGATGCCACAGTAGCTGTGTTCGTAGCGGTCCTCCTTTTTATATTGCCAGCTTCCAAACCTAAATTTAGCTACTCCAGTAGCAGTAACAGCTTTGACTTTGATGATCTAGAACAAGGTACTTTCTCTTAATTCTTTTTAATAGTATATATTTGGATGAGATGACTATGGGAATTTATACCATGATGTAGCCTGCAGCTGCTACTATCCTAATAGGTCCAGTTATATTCACTAAAAATGATCAATTGGATGCATTTAACTAAAATTGTTTCTCAAAGGTCACTACTCTTTTCAATAAAACTTCCATCCAGTATATATCAGTATCCATCCAGTATATCTGTTCTATAAAATTACGATCAAATTGATGACAGAATTAATGTAAAAATGTTATGTTTCAAAAAAGATACATCTCACATCTTTTCTGGTAGTAGCTCAGAAAATACTTTTCTGATATAAATGTATTTGCATATGTAATATTTCCTGTTAAAATCAATGAATCCCATTGAATGTGAAAGCTTCAGGAGCTCATTCATCATATCGAAATATTTTGAAATATTTCCCCTCCGACTTGAGGTCCCATGAGCTGCGATAAAAGCATGATTGTAGTTTGACAATCAATAGTACCAACAGTATAAGAGTCTTATACTGTTGGTACTATTGATTGTCAAAATGCAATTAGTGGAGGCTCGTCCATTGAGGGTGGACATCACCTGTCCCCTTTTGAAAATCTATTCTATTGGCATTGTAAGGACTACTGAGTGTGTTTTAGAAAAAAAAACATGTCTGTCATGATTATATCAGTGGTCTACATCCTTCCCTTTATTGGGGTTCAGTGCCATTCTATACGGTACATTATCATTGGCTGTAGATTTGCTGAGTGCACTTACTAACAATCTCATTCTTTTTGTAGAACAGATGATTACATTTTGCTCTCCACCATTATTGACATGGAAGGTAGTTCACAAGAAGATGCCATGGAGCATTGTACTCCTCCTTGGTGGAGGTTTTGCCTTGGCCAAAGGAAGTGATGTATGTCGGTTTTGTTTTTTGTTTTGTACTTTTTATTTCAACTCCTTTTTATATAAAGATGTAATATATATTCATTTCCTTTATTCATTATTAGCATAGCACTCTATAGCATATCACTCAGAAAATATTTTTATAGAACCTAAGATGAAATGGACTTTTTTATGCTACAGCATAATAGACAATAAGGTATATGAGTGGTGGCATGAATTTGGGACATAGAACGGAGCATAGAATGCTAATGGTAAACATGCACCCAGTAAGTTAACTATCCCGGGTTATTCTGCAATGCAACAGGAATCTAAATGTCTCCTCCTATACAAAATGCTATATAGTATTAGTAGTATTATAAGGCATTAATTTACTATTAGGCTGTTACTATATATATATATATATATAGAGAGAGAGAGAGTCACACACACACACTTTTTTTTTTTTAAATGTTTTTTACTTCTGCTATTCTAATTCAATAAGTCATATTTCTATAGGCATCTGGTCTGTCTTACTGGCTTGGACAGCAAATGACACCATTACACTCCATACCAGCTTGGTCCATTGCAGTCATCTTGTCACTGATGATTGCAGTCTTTACAGAATGCGCCAGCAATGTTGCCACGGCTACTCTCTTCTTGCCTATCCTTGCATCCATGGTAAGATAATATTGCATGTATAAATGATTTACATACTAGTATTTTATTTGATTCCATGAACGATTACCTGCTAAGTAGAAAGGTGAACATGGAATTTCCATGCAGCTAGTCATTGAGCCAGAAACTAAAAACTGGCCAGTTATTTTATCTATTTTATTAAGAATGATTTTGTATTTTATACATTGTATTTTTCTACAAACATCCTTCATACTTAACTGTCCTCAATAGATTTACTACCACATTACAGTGATTTAAAAGAAATACAATTATAGTTTGCATAAAGGGAGGGACTATATTTAAAAGAAGAAAAACTACCCCAAAAAGAGGACATAGTCTTAAATTAGAGGGGCAAAGGTTTAAAAATAATATCAGGAAGTATTACTTTACTGAGAGGGTAGTGGATGCATGGAATAGCCTTCCAGTTGAAGTGGTAGAGGTTAACACAGTAAAGGAGTTTAAGCATGTGTGTTTATGTATTTTTTTTTTCTATTCAAATTAAAATGTATCAGCTATACGATATATCTTTAATGGTGATAATTGTATTTATCCGAACTAGTAAGTGGCTTAAATAGATTGGTTCTAATTTAATTGAGGTCATTGCATTGATACATTTAATCAAATGCATCAATACAACTAAACTATATACATTAGATTTTTAATAGTTAATGAAAAAGGTCTAATTCCCAACTTATGGACATTTGTTAGGAATTTGATGATAATGCAACTTGATAAAGACACCAGAAAGCAAAAATGACTTGTGACTTGTGTATAGCGTCATAATGCAAATGTAGATATAGTTAGAAAGGCCATCTGAACTACACAGGACATTGCAGCCAACTTTTGCAAATAATTCTTTCAATGTACTAAGTGTGCTTAGAAATCTCCATTGTCTGTCTGCCAAAATGCAAACAGAATGTTTTACCTACAAAAGTAGATGTTGGTTATGGAAGAAGCTATTCACAAATATGTAGAGGAACAGAATGGAGCTTTAGCATAGAACGTGTGTTACTCTGAAGAATGAGATCCTGCACTGGAGTAAAAGGGAAAGTAAGTGAGACAGTTTGGGCTCAATTTCTTTATGGATTAAAAAATTAGACAAGCAGGAGTCACAACATCCAATGGACTCTGTACCTCTGCTTGTGAGCGTTGTAGGGTAATTAGGGCATAACCCAACTGGAATATGATTAGAAAACAAATGGAGAAAATCCCACAAGTGGAAACCCACAAAGCCCTCCATTTCTTTTCTACTCTTTATGACTTACTTTATTATTGCAATTAATACAATTTTCAGTTAGTCAATTTATTGTGTGTTTCTCTTTATTGACAGGCACAATCCATCCACGTAAATCCTTTATATATTATGATTCCCTGTACGCTCAGCACGTCTTTTGCATTCATGCTTCCTGTGGCAACACCTCCAAATGCCATTGTATTCTCATACGGACATCTTCGAGTGTCAGATATGGTAATATTGACTAAATATTGTATTACACTGTCTTCTAAAACATGATATACATCAGTTTTTGTCGATCCTTACACAATTTAGCATCCAGTCAGTAGAAAAATCTTTTTGTATAGGTTGTATAAGTGCAAAGTGCCAAAAAATTATATTTTAAGTTTTTACGTGTGTAACACTGTGGTAGGTACTATTATAGTCTTATGGTTGACATCAGCTTTCTAAGCATTATTATTCCCCCTTTTAGTATGTAATGGTAGCAGTGAGGTGACTGTATATAGTTGTACCGTGTTCTGTATCCTGTATTGGGCCTCATATAGAGAAGCATGCGTAGTAGCCCCATTTGTTAACTCTCATTTCTCAATGTTGTGTTACATAATTTGAATTAATGTATCAATGGCATACTGCATTAAAACCAGGGTATCATCCTTACCCTTAGGTGTCATTTATCAAACTTATTATTGAAACATTGTTCCTGTTTTTGAGTGCAAACAATGGCAAACTACAATTCAGAAGTTAGTGAATAAATGTCTTAATTATTGTCCTATATGTATTTAATCCCATACTGCCTGAAGCAAACGTTCATTCTTTCAAAATGCTCTAACCACCAACACATATTGAGTGGAATTTTATTGTATAATTATTGGTCTTTAATATTTATAAAGAAGATACGTCGCAAAATAGGTCTCCCATTCAACAAAAACATCTGAATGTAATCTGTGAGATGATTTAAAGTACTAGCATTGATAGGAAGGGTCATTTTGCATATGAACACAATTTTAATCTTAATTATTGTTTTTGATTGCAGGTGAAAACTGGTATTGTGATGAATTTTATTGGTGTTATATGTACTACAATAGCCATCAATAGTTGGGGCCGTCCCATGTTCAACTTGAACACTTTCCCTGCTTGGGCCAACAACACCGGTGGGAACTAATATCTAAAAAGAAGATTCAAACTTGGAAACCATTTATTCACAACATACAGAGGCATATTATGGACATGTTTAATATTTAAGGTCATTAGTTTGCCATATTCCAGCTACAGAAGAGGATCTTGAAGGACACATTATAGTGAACCATTTTCATCAGTCCTCTTTCATGAAAAATCGAGAACAACACTACAAAGACCCAAAAGAGCAGGAGCCAAACTACTGCTACAGAGATGCCATGACTCGACCACAAAATGAACTTTGCTACGAGTTGACATCCACTGGAATGCAGCTGTCACTGATTATTTAATAGGAATCACCACAAATAATGCGTTCATTTGTATACTGTTACATTGTACATAAATTGTTTAAAGGCCTTGGATGTATTGTTCAACCAATAGTATTTCCATTAATAGGAAATGGATATTGGATCTATTTTTTATCAAATCAGGGAACTTCTAGAATAACATATTAGCATATTAGTAACACAATATATATTAACAAGATAATAATATTAATACAGGTTTCTTCTTCCAGCATTTACATGAGTAGGGAAACACCGACGATACTTTAACACCAACAAGAATATGATGTCTGATGTTCAGATACTAATATACTAATACTGTTCTCGCTCATAGGTTGGATCCAACTAGATCAACAAAGTACAACACATGCACACAAAGTGTTGGTAAAGGTCTACTTGTGACACTCCTTATTTCCTTAGACTGCAGAGCACATGGTGCAGACTTCTGGTCTGTTAGTAAGAAGAGCTTTAACACACTTACAAAACATAGCTTACATGTTTGAAAATTTGAGTGTATGATCCGTGAGGGAGGACCACTCACAGGGCAAGCTAATAAACTTTGGTTTTGATTAAATTTTCTGTTTTTGCGCAAGTGAGATATATTGTTGGAACAGAGCACCTTCAAATAGGTTTAGATGACTCATTCAGCTTGTCCTCTATCTCAAATAACCAATTACTGCTGAAGAGTTAAAATATTGTCCACACCTCAGTCGTGAAAAAACTCACTTGACCACAAGTGCACGCAGCCTTTCTCCTCTGTAATTTTCTAGAATGATGCCACCAAGATGTTCTAAAATGTTGTTTAACCCCATAATTATACTGAAACCACAGCATAACTCAGGATTGCAAAAACTAAGAAAATCGAATCAGATGCAGAAGTACCGCCAATGCAGCCATACCAGGGCCCAGAGGGTTTGGGTGGCCCTTTAGATGCTGCAGCAGGGATATGATGTCATTATATCCCGCTGCGCTCAAAATCATACAACTGAGGGAGAGCAAGGGATCACAGGGGCAAATGTGGGGAAGTGCTGAAGACAAGTGGCAAAGGAGTCAGGAGTAGCATGCCTGACAATGTTGAGATCTACAGCTATATATGTGTGAATGTGTGTTTGTGTGTGTTGTCTGTGACTGTATTTGTAACAGTGGGTCTGAGTGTCTATATGATTTTTGTATTTGTATAACTGTAACAATGTATGTCCTTTAGTGTAATTGTGCTTTTTGTAATTTAGTGTAATTGTGTGTGTCTGTGTTATGTGTGTATCTCTGTTGCGTGTGTTTCTGTGAATGTATGCCTCTGTGTAACTGAGTGTAATAACGGTATGAGTTTGTGTCCTTATCTGTGAATGAGCTCTGTGTTACTGTGTCTCTATGTGTGTAGAACAAAACAAATGGGGAGAAAATGTTTACAGGTATGAAAGTGGGGAACATTGGTTATTTGGTGGTTGTTTGACTTACTTGCTGTGGGGATGTGTTCTTGTAAATTAGTGAGAGAGAGTTAATTGAATGTAATTAGTGGGTTTTAGTTGAGGAGGGAGGGTTAATTGCAGAGCAGTGAGGGGAATAATATTGGGTAGGAAGGGAATTTTTAACAGGGGACTATGAGGAAGAATTCTGGGGGGTGGGGGTGGGAGGGAGTCAACTAGTTGACTCTTGCCATGTGATTATTGACGAGGAGGTCATAATTGGCTGGGGATTTGGAGAAGTGACTTGCAGGGAATAGTTGTTAATTGGCTGCAGGCACCAGCTTGTAGCGCTCTGATAATGAATACTAGATATTTCATATGATTTGGTATGGTAATGCAAAAGAATGAACTTTGCAATTTTACCATATCAACTCAGACTGGAAGCAGCACAGGTGCCAAGCAGGGTTATTTGTAAACAGTATGACAGTTTACCGTTGGACAGTGCCAAGGGACATCAACCACCATAAACACTAGAACACAATGTACTGGATATGATTTTTAGAATACTCCATTAAGTGCATTGAAAGAAAAGTGTTTGGGGGTGGATTCTTGCACCCGGGACATCAAGCACCATAACTACTACAGCACAATGTACTGGTTATGATGTTTAGTGTGTGAGTGTGTGTGTGTGTGTGTGTGTGTGTGTGTGTGTGTTGGGGGAGAGGATTTGAACACCGGTTCATTAGCTCCACCATTGGAATCATTGATAAAACAATAATTGTTCTCTTACCCAAGTGCCTGTAAACCATATTAAGTCATTTCCAATTTCAGCTCCAAGTATAGGGAAAAAGTGAAGCAGAAGTGGATTAATTTTAAGATGTGTTTATTTTCTTAGAAATGTAGTGCCTGATTGTTTTACTGAGCCCAGCAGTAAACGGATGCTAAATTAACCTTCTAATATGAGATTGTGTACATAAAAGATTTACATAAATTATATGAATATATTTCTTTATGAATTTACAAGTAGAGTTTCTTAAAGGACCAAAGTAATTGCTTAGATTAATGTATGCAAATCAAGTGTATTTTATTATCAGTCCTCAGGGAAGACATCTGAAACTGTTTTACCCTGAATGAATGAGTCCAGGTGATAGAGCTATTGAATAAGGATTCATTTTATAAATATTACACTTTAAACTGTGAGTTACAGCGACAAGGCAAGACGGCAGTGTCATTAAAGTAATCAGCACATCTCTGCCCTTTCAAAGAATTTCGCTTTGTAAGTGCTATTCCAGTGCCTTACCTAAGACCACCATGAATATGTAACCATAAAGAATGGATCAAGCACAAAATCAGTTAAATCTGTTATATTACATATCTGCAGTTATATTCCTCAATATACATAAACTGACGTTTAATAGTATGAATTACGTTCATTTTTAAGAGTATTGTGGTGTAATTGCAAAATTAAAGCCAACATAGCAGAGTTGCCCACTGGGACTCTGTAATGGTATATATTAGAAGAGTTCTGTTTTTTGGTTTTTTTTTGCTGCAGATTAGGCTTATCCACTAACGTGAGAATTGTTGTGAACTCAGGTAAATTCAAAGTGGATTTCAAACTTTAGAACAAAAATAGTCAAGCTGGAAGCATAGCTGCCTTGAAAAAAGTTTTCCAATTCATTAATATTTGCTTTAACTTCCTGAAAGATTTCACTTTAGTGAATAACCCGTATCCATCCATTAAAGGGACACTATAGTCATCAGAACAACTACAGCTTAATGTAGTTGTTCTTGTGAATATAGCCGGTATCTGCAGGTTTTTTGCAGTAAACACTGCTTTTTCAGAGAACACAGCCGAGGAACACCTCTTGTGGACACTCCTCAGACAGCCACTAGGGGCAGTGCGGCACAATGTGCTCCATACTCTGCATGGAGACGCTGAACTTTCCCCATAGAGATGCATTGGTTCAATGCATCTCTATGACGGGATGCTGATTGGTCAAGGCGGTGTTTGGCTCCGCACCTGGCCCGCCTCCTTGGCTGAGATCATCAGATTTTCTCAGCCAATCCTATGCTTTCCTATGGGAAAGAACTGTGCTTGGGTGAGGCCATCAATCTTATGATGTCAGCCAAAAAGGTGGATCGGGGGTAGAGTCTGCACAGGTAGACCAGCGCGGCGTCTGAAATAAGGTAAGTTTTCTAGTTATTTAAGGGGCAGTTTTTTAACACTATAGGATAAGCAATACACTTTTGTGTTTCTGACCCTATAGTGTTCCTTTAATTTGTCGTTTTATCAGTTCAATATAATATGTGTTTACCAAACTAAAAGGTGACTGTTGTCTCCTTGTTTGGTGGAAGACAGAGTCCCTTTTATACTATATCTATTGAGCATAAGTACATATTTTCCAGCATGTTAAACAATAAGATTTAAGCCAAATTCCTAATGTGCCCAGAGTGTGCTATGCATAAATATATACATTATATGGCAAGTGCCTGCCATAATAATTTGAGAGATAATTATATTCTAATGTACTCGACAGATCCATACCAATATCGAGTGTGTGCCTAATTCAGCATGCATATCTTCTTAGTAAACCAAGCTTAGAGTTCTATATTTTAGGATTTCTGTTTGTTAAATAAGATTTGTTTTCATTGATAATTCATGATTATAGATGCTGCTATGTAAATAACCATCACTCTGTTTGTAAAAGATATACAGGGAGTGCAGAATTATTAGGCAAGTTGTATTTTTGAGGATTAATTTTATTATTGAACAACAACCATGTTCTCAATGAACCCAAAAAACTCATTAATATCAAAGCTGAATATTTTTGGAAGTAGTTTTTAGTTTGTTTTTAGTTATAGCTATGTTAGGGGGATATCTGTGTGTGCAGGTGACTATTACTGTGCATAATTATTAGGCAACTTAACAAAAAACAAATATATACCCATTTCAATTATTTATTATTACCAGTGAAACCAATATAACATCTCAACATTCACAAATATACATTTCTGACATTCAAAAACAAAACAAAAACAAATCAGTGACCAATATAGCCACCTTTCTTTGCAAGGACACTCAAAAGCCTGCCATCCATGGATTCTGTCAGTGTTTTGATCTGTTCACCATCAACATTGCGTGCAGCAGCAACCACAGCCTCCCAGACACTGTTCAGAGAGGTGTACTGTTTTCCCTCCTTGTAAATCTCACATTTGATGATGGACCACAGGTTCTCAATGGGGTTCAGATCAGGTGAACAAGGAGGCCATGTCATTAGATTTTCTTCTTTTATACCCTTTCTTGCCAGCCACGCTGTGGAGTACTTGGACGCGTGTGATGGAGCATTGTCCTGCATGAAAATCATGTTTTCTTGAAGGATGCAGACTTCTTCCTGTACCACTGCTTGAAGAAGGTGTCTTCCAGGAACTGGCAGTAGGACTGGGAGTTGAGCTTGACTCCATCCTCAACCCGAAAAGGCCCCACAAGCTCATCTTTGATGATACCAGCCCAAACCAGTACTCCACCTCCACCTTGCTGGCGTCTGAGTCGGACTGGAGCTCTCTGCCCTTTACCAATCCAGCCACGGGCCCATCCATCTGGCCCATCAAGACTCACTCTCATTTCATCAGTCCATAAAACCTTAGAAAAATCAGTCTTGAGATATTTCTTGGCCCAGTCTTGACGTTTCAGCTTGTGTGTCTTGTTCAGTGGTGGTTGTCTTTCAGCCTTTCTTACCTTGGCCATGTCTCTGAGTATTGCACACCTTGTGCTTTTGGGCACTCCAGTGATGTTGCAGCTCTGAAATATGGCCAAACTGGTGGCAAGTGGCATCGTGGCAGCTGCACGCTTGACTTTTCTCAGTTCATGGGCAGTTATTTTGCGCCTTGGTTTTTCCACACGCTTCTTGCGACCCTGTTGACTATTTTGAATGAAACGCTTGATTGTTCGATGATCACGCTTCAGAAGCTTTGCAATTTTAAGAGTGCTGCATCCCTCTGCAAGATATCTCACTATTTTTGACTTTTCTGAGCCTGTCAAGTCCTTCTTTTGACCCATTTTGCCAAAGGAAAGGAAGTTGCCTAATAATTATGCACACCTGATATAGGGTGTTGATGTCATTAGACCACACCCCTTCTCATTACAGAGATGCACATCACCTAATATGCTTAATTGGTAGTAGGCTTTCGAGCCTATACAGCTTGGAGTAAGACAACATGCATAAAGAGGATGATGTGGTCAAAATACTCATTTGCCTAATAATTCTGCACTCCCTGTACATAGCTAATAATCTAGTGTATTATATTTTGTTATGATACATTTTTAAATCATTCACAAAATAAAATTCTCTCAAATTCTTTTCTGTGCCATTTTGTTGTGCAATTAAACACTCCATGCAAGACGGTAAATATAGTCTTGCATGTAAAATTGTATTGGAGATTCTGTTTTTTCCTACCCAGCCATAGGTTCCCCATTCATATGAAAGAAAGAGGTAAACCTGATGTCAACATTATTATTTCTATTCCCTAGGCATGTAATCTGACTGAGTGGCAAATCCTTTTTCACATAGATTTTGTATTTTTTTTAATGAAACATCCATTTAGTTGTACAGGTTCCAGAGCAATCCATATGGCTGCAGATATTTTGATGGAAGAAAATACATCTGGAACTGCCAAATGTTTAATTAACGATGCTTGGGCAGATCTTGCTTCACCTTGCCTCCGCACACTTTCGAGGTTTTTGCACCCGTAGTGTTAGTTTGTATTTTTGACCCTGTATATGAGACTATGCTTTCTGGTATGCTAATCTTTTTCCAATTTTCAAGAATCCTGTTTGTTGTCCACAATTACAATTCACCCAGTCTCTTCTATCCCTTTCTTGTGTTTTAGTATTTACCCTGTAACCAGTAAGTGGCACAGTATCAATTCCCAAGCCACCTCAAAAGATGGGTAATAGCTCTTTCAATCCCCACGTATAGTGAGCCTTTGGCCTTTCAGTGAGTCTCTTGTGTCCTTACCTTGTAACCAGCAGATGGTCCAATATCTATTTCCAAGCCACCTCAAAATACTGGCAATGACTTTTTCAATCCCCACCTATAGGAAACATTAAGCCAGACATTTATCAAAATTATTCAACCCGTGGAATGTATTGCTACCTTCTTCTGAATGACTACATCTTGAACTTGTGGCACAAGTGCAAATTGACTTAGTCAGGGCATACTTCTTTTATAAGGGAATTCAGTCTGACTTTGTCTGCATTTCTGAAATAAAAGATGATAAATTTATATAATTTCTTGTAGGGGAATGGAAATGTGGTCATACATGCCACTTCAGGCCTGGTATCTCTGCCAGCCTATTTTCAATGGAAGATTAGGAAAATAAACATGGTCCTCACTTGTGGACTGAAACTAACTCTCCACCCAATGCACAACAACACATTCTTTATGTTTTCAAATTGTCATCGGAGATCTGTGCATTTGCACTGCCTGACCTCATTTGACATTGAAGAGAATGTCTCATCAATGAGAACGGGAGTTTGAATGTTTATCTTGAATGGCCAAACATTAATGGTTTGCAAATTCCTCTCACACAGTCCACATTGTATATACATCCGGATAGATGGAAATAAAAGACATGCTGAGTATGTTACATGCTGTGCCACTTGTCTGTAACTAATGTAGCATAGCGATGATTTCTAGGCACAAGGTCACTTTTTTTGATTAACATTAAAACACATTTTAGAGAAATTATAGAAAATTATAAAGAAATTATTTCTTTACTAAAGTTTTTGGAAATAAAGTCTGTAGGTCTATGTATACAATTATGTAATGGCACAAAATCAAGTTTTCGGTCAATGATTATTAAATTTGTTTTTGGTTTGTTTGTTTGTTGATAAATGTGTTTTAACAGCACTCTGTTTGAGAAACTCCATAAATTATCAGTTTACTATATAATCAACCAATTAACTGTATCACTAAGCAGTTGGATCAGTGTTACCAAACAAATCAGTAAATAACACTGGGAATCAGGCCAGCACCATGCTGATGAGCCCCAAAAGACCAAAAACACCTGTCAACAGCTAGGTATTGGTGTAGTCAAATCCTGAGCCATGCACTGACACGAAAAGTTTTAAAATAGCTAATCAATGACAAGTGAGGATACTGAAATGTGGCAATGAAAATAAAAGTGGCTGTGCTGTTCGAAATTAATTAAAGGAAAGCTCCAAGCACCATAACCACTACAGTGGACTGTAGTGGCTATTAGATTTGTGCACGATGACTAAGACTCCACAGTTTCATCTCTGACAGATTGATTTGTTTTAACCCGCTCAAATGCATTTAAGCACAGGTCTATTGCCCCTCCCCCCTATTTGAATGTGTTCAGAACAGTTTGACTTCTTACCTGGGGTAAGAGCTTTGGAGCTTCCGGCTTGCCATATCTCAACCAATGAGTTTGCCTTGCACTGTAATGCTTAGCTTAGAAGAACTAAGCCTTGCCTAGGAGCTTCCTGCTCTCTGTCAGAAGTAGTGTAGAGGAAAAGTGCCTGTGGATCCCAAGGTAAGAAGTGAAGCTATTCTAAAATGGTTTTACTACTTACAATAGGTGGGTAGCAGGGCACTCTTGGTACCACAACCACTATATCACACAAAAATAGCACCCTCACAGGAATAGCACCTTCACGGCTGTGTGATTGACAGCTGGGAGGGTGCAACTTTTCAAACCTTTGATATTATGTACACTTTTATAAATTGACAAGAATGGGAAACCCTGTTTACCCCTAATGTACTTTAGTAATGTGACGTTCTTTAGGGGGTTTGGAGTGTTCCTTTAACCCTCCAGTAGTAGATTATGAGTTACTATTGTGATATTTTTTGTTTGATTTTGATATCTTGTCAAAAACACATCTGGTGAATAAAGCGGGATTAAAAAAAGTGCAAAGGGTGATCAGTATTTTTTTTTTTTTTTTTTAAATACAGTGATTCTGACAAGGCAAAGAAATCACAACCATGCTATATTACTGCCAAGATTATGTGGCAGCGTGGGAGACCACAGGAGGCTATCTGTTTACATACACCCTGACCTCAGTCTCCACTATTGAGAATTGAACATTTGAGGTCAGAGTAGTCTGCAGAGGGAAATACAGAGTATTAATCATTCTCGTAACTGCAAGGTCCAGGACTGCAGGGATTTTACGGCATCTGGCCCTTCTACTGTGGAAACACATCCTGAATAGTACAATACAATCTGTTCCCTCTAACCCAGAAAACAGTTTGAGCAGCATGTGTCAAAATAGGACAGAACAACAGAACGTTTTATATTCATTGGAAGCTCTTTGATGTGCTCATGTGGATCTCAGCCTTGATATTAATCAGCCATTCTTAGAAACATTCTGATACACAAGTCCAAAGTAAACGTAACATTGCAAACGTGATCCTAGAAAAATACTGCAATAATACTGATTATTACTTCACTAGCTGAAAAAAATATAACTTTATGTAAACATAAGACCACATGGTATTTGGTTTGAAGCAGACTATTACTATAGGGTTCATTCACAAACTGTGATTTGAGATGAGTAGATATGTTTTACTTTTACAATTGATACAATTGATTTTCATGTCAATGTTTTTAATTTAGGTTTTCTATTTAACATACATTTCTATCAAGTTAATCAATTCTGGGAAAGTGACAGATACATGTAAAGTTACCTTAATGATTAACTTTTTCTTCTGGCTTCTAGGAAAGACACCTTTAAAGGATCACTATAGTGTCAAAAAAACAAAGCGGTTTTCCTGACACTATAGTGCCCTGAGGGTGCCCCCACCCTCCCGTGGCGCTGAAGGTGTTAAAACCCATTCAGCAGCTTACCTTATTCCAGCGCCGGGCTCCCTTGGCGCTGGTGACCTCTCCTCCCCATCCGACGTCAGCTCCCCCGTCCGACGTCACTGGAGCCGAATGCACAAGCGCGGCAAGTGCCAGGCACGCATTCAAAGTGTCAATAGGAAAGCATTTCTCAATGCTTTACTATGGACGCTCTGCGCGATGGAGGCGAAATATGCCTCCAGCGTCGCAGATATGCCTCTAGTGGCTGTCCACTGAAGTGGTCTGGGTGACTATAGTGTCCCTTTAAGGTTAGGAATACAAATGTGTATTCTTAACACTATAGTTTCCTGGTGGTTGTTTAGTTTTATTTATCTGTTCTCTGTGGCAGTGCCGGTCTCCACAGCTAGCTCCATCTTCTTAGCTGAGATCATCAGCCAATTCCTATGAGAAATAATTGGGAGGCTAGTGAGCATGCCAAGCAAAAGGCTGCGCCAAGCAGATGGTCTCCTCGGACCATATAACAGAAAAGGCTGCGTTTTACTTGGTTATTTCTGCAGAAGCACCTTTTACGATTGTCTGAAGTGGTCTGGATGCCTATAATATCCCTTTAATGTAAAACATATTATGCCAGCCAATTTTATAAATTGAGGGTTACATTTGCAGATATACCCAGCTATATACTGACAGTCATGGCAATTTCACAAGTATGAATCACACAGGTCTTCCTGTATTCCTTAAACCAACCAGCTGAACTGTCAAGGATGGGTTCAGGGCCCAATAACATACATTTGTAATTCTTCGCCCTAACCCCCAGTTTTGTCTCCTCTAAATGCCTAATAGCACCTCCATACTCCCTCAATTCCCCCATTTGTGTCTTTCCCCCCTCCTCCAATTATCCATTCTACCTGTCTCCCTAACATCTCAAACCTATGGAACAAATTGCCTGCTTTTTTCCCCCTCCCTCCCAAATTCTCTACTTGGGCCTCTTTCCCTCTAATGACCCATTTCTAATATATATATGGACACAAAGTAGTTATTATTCAGCTAAAACACTGAGATCAGGGTTTGGATTGGTAGATTAGTTTGGCTTCCTTTTCTTCTTGATTTGTGATATATTTTACAAGTCAATATGTACATTCTGCAAAATCAGTTTAGAAAATATCTCTTCTCACCCAATGCTCTAAAATATGTACACCAATCACTGCAAGTCTGAGGTGGAGCCTTTCTCATTAATTTTAATATTTAATTTATTAATTTTACTGAAATATTAGACTATTAAAACTTTCACCAACTTCTTAATACAAATAAGCTATCTTTATAGTGAACATTCATACTCAGCAGAGGAACACATTCATATTATTCCTCAATCAGTCAAACAATCAGAGCTGTGGTTTAGGTGCCCTTGCCTTATGGCTATTCACATTCTTTACAGTTGAGAGTTTTAAGAAACAGACTCTCTGTCCCTTGGAGAAACCGTGGATGGAGCCAGTCTTCCACACCCGCTGCTCTGGATTCCTTTTATAGTTGCTGAAAGATCTCTCCCTTCCTTTAGACATGAATCAGGTAAGATCTTCAGGCTTACCAGTGGAATTGATAAGACAGCTCCGGGCAGCTCTAATGTTTCCCAGATGCATGCTCTCACTACCTGTTTCTCATAGACCCCAGTCAGTGTGTCAGACTAGTTAATGGACAACTGTCACCTCAATACCGTTTTAATGATTTAATGAAAAATTGGTGACTTCTCTGCTTTTGTGCAGGGAGTGAAGCACGAAAGACCATAGAGACAAACTCTATGGTTGGACTGAAACATTGATTATATACAAATGCACGTCTGCTTAAAATAAATCTGCTCTTTTGTTTATTTTGAGTGCTTTCTTTCATGTTGGAGTTACAGTCCTCAACTTTAAGTTATCTTTTTCACCACTATAGCTGCACACTATGCTGACGCAATCAGGGCCGCCATCAGGGGGTGACAACCATAACGGCCGCCCGGGCCCCACGTGTAGCGACGGAACTGCCAACACGCTGATGGGGCCCATCAGTGGCTCGGTCAGCGCTGTGGCCGTGTAATAGCGCGATCGGGCCCCTTTAAAAAAAAAAAAAAACAACCACAGCCGCAGCAAGTGCTGGTGGGAGGAAGTGGTCAGGAGAGCCAGCTGACTACTCCTATCAGCCCCAGCCACCCTCCTGCAAAGACAAGGTAAGAGACAGGAGGGTGGCTGGAAAATGAGCTTTGTGTGTGTGTGTGTCTGTATTTCTATGTATGTCTGTCTGTATGCATGCATGTATGTCTGTCTGTATGTCTCTATGTATGTCTATGTATGCATGTCTGTATGCATGCATGTATGTATGTCTGTGTATGTATATATGTATGTATGTATGTGTATGTATGTATGTATGTCTATGTATGTATGTATGTCTGTGTATGCATGTATGTCTGTGTATGTATGTCTATGTATGTATATATGTCTGTGTATTTATGTCTATGTATGTATGTATGTCTGTCTGTATGTATGTCTATGTCTGTATGTATGTCTGTATGTATGTATGTATGTGTATGTATGTATGTCTATGTATGTATGCATGCATGTCTGTCTGTATGTATGTTTATCTGTCTGTATGCATGCATGTACGTCTATGTATGTCTGTCTGTCTGTATGCATGTATGTCTGTCTGTATGTATGTCTGTATGTATGTATGTATGTATGTCAATGTATGTCTGTATGCATGCATGCATGTATGTCTGTATGTATGTCTGTATGTATGCATGCATGTGTGTCTGTATGTATGTATGTATGCCTGTATGTATGTATGTCTGTATGTATGCATTGCAGCCTTTATGTTGAAACAGCTCTTTAGCATTTATTTATTTTTTTATTTATTTTTCTAAAATAAGGGAGGTTATGGTCACCTTAAACTAGTGTCTTGATATCAAAATTAAGTGTGCTTTCTAACTAACTACACAGATGACCTGCAGAACTGATAGAAGAGACAGTTAGTGAAAATATTACTCAATCCTATTCATTTCATATACAAAAAAAATAAAATGTAAAGCCTTCATATAATATCTACACTCTATATAATATCTACACCCTTTCTGTATACTCTAAAAGTCTAAAATGATTATTCATACTACATTTTTTTTATAAAAGTAGTAGTAAATATGCTATATATATATATTTATAGAATTAGCTTGTAGTGCAGATAAAGAATAAAGTCATCACACACATCCCTGGTATCATAGCTGTGACTTGAAGAGACATGTATATTTTTTGTTTTTTTAATAAAGTGTGTGCATATGGAACAATGCCATCATCACACAGTAAATTAAAGAGGCTGCTTTTTTCACTTAAATACATACTAGGAAAAGGAGCAAAACCACATGAAATCAAATAAAAAATGTTTTCGGTCAGCCTTGCATAAAGATACAGAAACATGTAATCAGAGATGAAACATATCTCTGGCTGCTATGGATAAGACAGACCTGACTAGACATACAAATAAGTATAACTGTGATACATAAATATAGTCAACACAAAAAGGTGAAGCAAAAAACACTTATTTCATATTTATTTTCAGATATAAGTGGTTTATGGGTTTATATGCTAAGATCAGACTTAAAATAACTTTGAAATGAAATACATCCAAAAGTTATCTTACTCACAGATAGCCAACAATCTAGCTATGGATACTTCAGTATAAGAAATTGATTTATTAATAGATGATTTGAATGGTTAAAATAATCTTGTAAAATTCTATCTCAGGAAGTGGGGCCAGAAAATGTGTTACCATCATAAAAGTCATTATATTAAGAAGCAAATGTTTTCACTATCTGGTGAGTACAATACTGGGAGCTTGAAATATTGCCTATTTTAGATATGATCTGAAGATATGACCTGAAGTTTTTATACAGCTCTCAATCTACTCACCATCATATCCGGTTTGTTGACGAATGTGAAGGATTTTTTTGTCTAACCTTGTACAATTGCTGTAGAGTAGGGCTCATAATTACCACTAGCCCTGGTGAGTAGAAATTTACTCCTGGTGAATGTGTCATGCACATTTCAGCCTTCAGTGGCAAGTACATTTTGGCTTGTAGTATAGGACTTGAAATGTTAAGCCCTGCTGTAGGGTATCCATACTTACTATGATATTCAGCTCTCTAAGGGATCTACAATGTGAGAGAGTAGATTTGGTAAAAAGATTGCTTCTAGAGACCTCAGTTAGGCTTGAAGAAGCGGTTTCATGTGTTGAAGTTTTTGTTCCTGAAGTCTAGAAGGTAAATATAAAAATCGATTACAGATAACAGCCCAATAAACTTGACACAGTGGTTCTTGTAAAGACATTGCAAGTTTAGTTTTTTTCTAAATTAATCAGATAAATGTCTGGAAATTTATTGAACAATCAAAGGGTCCATAAGCATGTATATAGAGCAAATAACAGAGGGGATTGCTATCCTTCTGGTAATTGGAAGGGGCGGTTAGTATAATACTATTCAATTCTACAGGTCCTAGTCATCCCTTTGTAAATGTAAGAAAAGGGGCAGGTGGCAAATGAATGGGCAAAAAGATCCCCATGCCTTTATATAAGTAGGGATGGGCTACTATATTGTTCATACATACAGTCTGTGATGTTTTCCACAATTTTACTACTCTGTGACAAAATGTTTTTTTTTATTATTCTAGTAAAAAAGATAAATTTGGTTAATCTCTATCGGAAAACAACCAACAATGTTGGTGTTCCAGACAGAAAGAAACCAACAACAGTACCAATGGGAGACTTCAGGGGCTTAACCCCGAAACACTAATGAAAAAACAGAAAAAAACACAAAATACTAGCCACAGTGCCAAAGGGCACATGTGGCTAGCTGTGTTACCTGGAAATATACAGTAGTCTGGAAAAAGTATACTGTGTACATTAAATGTAACAATCGAAGAATCCAGATACAATGTGAATAAAAAATTTAAATAGATAGAAAAAATGTTCCATAAAGCCTGGGTGATATAAAGGTATCACCAATATAGTCTCTAGCAGCAGATAGCTACTCTGAGCTTTATTTAATCCGGCTCTGTAGACTTCTGCAACGCTATCCTATTAGGTTTAATATATCAGTCAAAGTACAAACTGAGTAGAAAATCGGTGAGTAAGACTACCACTACTATATTACCTCTACTAGTGCAAATGCACTTTATCTTTTTAGAAAAATAGGATCAAAAATCCTCTAGATTAAGGGTTAATACATTTGACTCCATGAACACGTGGTCTGGGAGGAAATATCTATATCCTGTAGTCATATATAGAATAAACTAATTGCATTTATACTTAAAAGTTACTTGAAAGGGAAACCTCAATATAAATACATACATATCTTCATTAACCCCTTCAGGACGGAGTCAATAGTGCACGTTCTGATCAAAACAAAACATAAACAAAAACTGGAATTTGCGCTATATGTCTGTTCAACCGTAATTCACCGCTGTCGCATTAAGTGCACCCACACTTATTATATATCATTTTGTTCAGGAGAAACAGGGCTTTAGTTTATCATTAACTATTCATATATGGAACATAATTTATTATGAATAAAATTTAATAAAATGTGAGAAAATAAGATTTTTCTTTAAATTTGTATTTCCGTCTGACATTTTAGCTGTGAATGTCATAATACTGTTAGGTTTTACTGCAAAAAAATGCACATATTTGTAATCAGCGATGTCTCACGAGTACAACAGAACCCCCCATTAACAGGTTTTATGGTGTTTTGGAAAGTTACAGGGTCAATTATAGAACGTTTCATTTTCAAATTGAAATTTGCCAGATTAGTAATGTTACCTTTGAGATGGTGTGGTAGCCAAGGAATGAGAATTACCCCCATAATGGCATACCATTTGAAAACGTAGACAACCCAAGGTATTGAAAGTGGGGTATGTTTAGTCTTTTTTAGTAGCCACTTAGTCACAAACACTGGTCAAAGTTAGCGTTCATATTTGTTTTTGTGTGAAAAAAGCAAAAAAATAATATTTGACCAGTGTTTGTGACTAAGTGGCTACTAAAAATGACTGGACATACCCCATTTGCAATACCTTGGGTTGTCTACTTTTGCAAATGGTATACCATCATCGGGGTAATTTTTATTCCTGGGATACCATACGGTCTCAAAGGCAACATAACCAATCTGGCAAATTTCAATGTCAAAAAAATGAAATGCAAGCCTTATATGTGACTCTCTAACTTTCCAAAACACCATAAAACCTGTACATGGGGGGTACTGTTATTCCTGGGAGACTTCACTAAACACAAATATTAGTGTTTTAAAACAGTAAAACTTATTACAACAATAACATAGTCCATAAAAGTGCCTTTCGTTTGTAAAAAATGCAGAAAATGTAACTTTTACTTAAAATATCATCGTTGTAATACAATTTACCAGTTTGAAACACTAATATTTGAGTTCAGCGAAGTGTCCTGAGTAAAACAGTACCCCCTATGTACAGGTTTTATAGTGTGTTGGAGAGTTACAGGGTCAAATATAGTGCTTGCGAATTAAATTCTCTGCACTTTCTCCCTGTGTTGTCAGGCATGTCAATCAAATTTTAATTAATCAAATCACATAATTATGTTAAAAGATTACTTAAATATACATGTAGAATTTTAATATATATGCATTTATAGGTATTTAAATTCTACGTGTATACTAATGTAATCTTTTATGTAATTATATGTATTTATCTATATATATATATATATATATTTGCGGTTATTTGTATTTTATATATAGAAAGATATATATAGAATGTCATTCTAAGTGTATTTTGTTACCAATATATATATTAATAACAAAATACAGTTAAAATGAAATTACATATAAATATATAATTTATATTACATTTTGTTTCAATATTTTATTTATTTATTTTATTATTTTATTTATTTATTGTAATTATACGTATATATATATATATATATAATATATGTGTATATATCTATTATATATATATATATATATATATAAGATATCTATATATCTTATATATATGTAACGTCATTCAAAGTGTATTTAATACTAATATTTGTACTTATATTAATATTAAAATACACTTTGTATGACGTTACATATATATAATATGTATATATATTATATATATAATAGATATACATATATTATATATATAAATACATTTCTATTTTATTTTATAACATGTTTAATTATTTTTTTTTACTTTCCCACCACATTTAGACAGTCCCCCTGCTGGCAGATCCACAGCCAGCTATAGGGGGCCATATTTGCCGGGGGAGGGCTGCCTGGGCTGTCAGGCAGCCCTCCAGAAGAGGATCGCGGCAGAGGTTAGTCCACCGGACCTCCAGGGGTTCAAAGCCGTTACGGCGTTCTATGCCGCCGCAACGGCTTTTAAGACCTTTTAATGCAGGATGGCATAGAACACCATAACGGCATTAAGGGGTTAAGTAAGGGCTACTAGAACTACTTATTTACATTATATACAGGTGTATCACAAAGAAAATAAACGAAAAAATAATAAACAAAAGAAATCAAAAAATCATAAGGATTTCTAAACATGTTTGGGTTAGTCAGAGATGAATGGTGTAAATGAAAAGCCCTTATTAAGGCCCATAGGAGAGAGGGTTTTTAATTTATATATCCATAGGCTCTTTGTAGTAATTTTTTTATCTTGGGCCCAGTGTAACTCTTTCTATGCCGCAAAAACGTATATCTTCTGCCGATCCCCCGTGATGAAGTTTAAGATGTTTTGAGATGCGGGTGTCCACTAGTCTCCTCGGGTTAACTGAAGTCACATGTTCACGGATCCTGTATTTGAATTCACGGATCGTTTTGCCAACATACAATTTTTTGCAGGAACATGTTAGTAAAAAAATCAGACCCTTGGACTGGCAATTAAAAAAGGTTTTGATATTAAACTCCTGTGTATTCGTCGTGTCAAATATCTTCTTGGAGAGGCGAAGGATAAATTTACATGCTTTGCATCTGCCACATTGATATGTGCCAGATACAGGTGATTTAAGCCATGTGAGGTACTAGGGACCAACATGTCTTTAATATTCCTTCCTCTCCTTGCTGTAACAGAAGCATGTGGTGTTATGACCTTCTGTAAATGATGATCTTGTAATAGGAGTGGCCAAAATCTATCAAAATCAACCGGCATCAAAATTCCCTATACATCTTATCGTCTGTATAGTATCTCTGGTATGGTTATCCATCAAAAGATCATTCCTATCCGACATTAGGGCGCATTGGTATGCGTTTTTCAGACATCTATTAGGATATCCCTTTCTTCTAAATTGTTCTGTTAAAATTTTCGCTTTGCTCTTAAAGTCTTCAATCGTAGAGCAATTGTGACGTAAACGTAAGTACTGACCCACTGTTATTCCTCTTTTGAGAGGTAGTGGGTGATAGCTCTTCCAATTTAAAAGATTATTTGTTGCAGTTGGTTTCCTATACAATGTAGTGGTCACGTTCCCATGGTCGGTAATCATGATAGATATGTCCTTAAAAAGTTTGGTTGTATTATTCCAAACAATAACTATATCATCGATATAGTGTTTCCAAATACTAACGTATTCGGTATATTTGGCCAATTGGGTACTAAAGACAATTGTCTTCTCCCACCACCCCAGGTGGAGGTTGGCATATGAGGGGGCACAAGCTGTCCCCATAGCCGTCCCTCTCACCTGGTGGTAGTATTTGCCCTGAAAAATTAAATAATTATGTGTTAGTATGAATCGCATAAGATCTTGTACAAAGTGGTTGTGCCTTTTTGAGGTAGTAAAGCTGTTGTCGAGATATGCTTTAAGATGTGTTAAGCCTACTTTGTGCGGAATAGAGCTATATAAGCTCTCCACATCCAGACTGCACAAGATCGCGTTTTCAGGAAGTTTAATTCCCTCCAAAACATTCAGGGTGTGTTTAGTATCCCTTAAAAATGATGGTAAATTAATGACAATTTTTTAAATAATCTGATCGACATAAAGACTCACGTTCTGCGTTAAGTTTGAATTGCCAGAAACAATTGGTCTACCACTCATAATTGGCTGTTGCTTATGTACATTTGGTAAGGAATATAAAGTTGCAATCACCGGATTTTTAATATACATAAATGAATATTCATCCTTAGAGATAAGTGACAAAGACAGTGACTCATCCAGAATAGTTTTTAATTTGGATAGATATCTTTTGGTGGGATCACCACTCAGTATCTCATAGGTATCCTTATCTTGGAGTATCCTATGTGCCATAGAAACATAGTCATTTCTATTAAGGATGACTATGTTTCCACCCTTATCTGTGGGTTTAAAAATAATTTCTTCCATATCCTGTAAACGCTTAAGTGATTTTTGCTCTTGAGGGGTGATATTACTATAAGGGTGTATTTCCAAGTCATTTTAATCAAAATTTTCTATCTCATTACATGTCAATTCTAAGAAAAGATCAATATACTTGAATTCAGCCAAGTATGGGGTGAAGGTACTTTTGTTTTTTAATTGTGTAAAAGGAGCTTGTGGAATCATTTGTGTTTCGTTGCTTGATAAAAGATCAACTAGAGTGTCCAATAAACCTATGTCTGAAGGTTGTAAGCCCAAATTCTTGGCTCTTTTTTCATCTTTTATACAATAGAATTTATGCAGAGCTAGTTTTCTTGCAAAGAGGTGGATGTCCATTGTCCAGTTGAATTTATCAAACTCAGGAACTGGAACAAAAGACAAACCATGTTTGAGTAATTGGGTTTCAGATTCAGAAAGTTTATATGTTGAGAGGTTGATGATCTGATTGGAATCTAATATCTTCTCCTACGAAATGTATGCGGGGGTCTGGATCGACTCCGTGTCTGAGAGACCATATTGTCCTCCATATTCGGGCGTCCTAAAAAAGACAATCCTCTTTTAAGGATACTTTTGGTATTACGTTCTTTAGACTGCGTATTATCGCTTTACGGTATCAGACTCGGAGCCACTTGTTTCATATTCAGATGTAGATATAGGGTTAGAGAAACTTTTCCTAGTTATTCTGTTCCGTCTATAGATGTTCCCGCTTTTGAAATCTGATTGGAGGAATCATTACCTTGATACCGGCGAATAAGGTATATAAGTGACCTCTCGAGCATTAGCTTGTTTGCCTCTGACGAAGGTGCTTCATCGGATAACACCGAAACTCACGTTAGGCGTTTCATTTTTTCACTTTGTACACTGCACATTGATCACGGCATGGCACTCAATTTGTTTCATTGTTTCTTTTTTATTTAAATAGACATTATGTTCCATCTCTACCTCTGAAGCGGTCCAAGTGTTACTTTTAGGAAGATAGAGATCATTTATTATCTAGACTGCTAGGTTTATATGCAGTATATGCAACTATCTGTCTTCTATCTCCTTTCACAGGACTGCTTCACATTCTATATTCTATCCATAGATATGTCGTGGGCATTCTAAGCATCACAATATCTATGCTCTAAACCTCTTTATTTACTCTCCACTATATGGTCTCATCTAATTTGTGTATATACATTTCCTTTTTGTATTATTATTTATACTTGATGACCTCATTTGGTTTGGAGTTATCTGATGATATAAAGTGCATTTGCACTAGTAGAGGTAATATAGTAGTGGTAGTCTTACTCACCGATTTTCTACTCAGTTTGTACTTTGACTGATATATTAAACCTAATAGGATAGCGTTGCAGAAGTCTACAGAGCCGGATTAAATAAAGCTCAGAGTAGCTATCTGCTGCTAGAGACTATATTGGTGATACCTTTATATCACCCAGGCTTTATGGAACATTTTTTCTATCTATTTTAATTTTTTATTTACATGTTACATTTAATAAACATAGTATACTTTTTCCAGACTACTGTATATTTCCAGATAACACAGCTAGCCACATGTGCCCTTTGGCACTGTGGCTAGTATTTTGTGTTTTTTGTGTTTTTTTTTTATTATTCTAGAAACATGAGAATATTATTGGACGGCAAATGTTTCCAACTTTGACACTTCGTTTTTTTTCCTGGATGTCCTATAAAATGATAACTGGAAGAGAACTTTGGGAATTGAATTGCAACAAAACATAAGAACATAACCCTGTACTTTCTTTTTTTTAAAGAAAACAAAGTACCTGCACAAATGTATCCTTGCCAAAAGAGCCTGCTAATTTACTTATAGTTTTGGCTGCGGAACAAAAGATTGTTATGAATACTAAGAAAAGAACAGTTGCGCAAGTAATGAAAAAAAATTATGGGGTAAGAGTTTCACAAAGCCCATAATTTGCCATACAACTGAATTATAATTAAAGCAGAACAGCTTATTTTTACACACCCGCACATATATATATATATATATATATATATATATACATATATATATATACACACATATACATATATATGGCATGCATATGCATCTTGGATAATATATTAAAGGCACACTATAGTCACCAGAACAATTTACAGCTTATTGAATTTGGCTTTTTGCTGTAAACACTATCTTTTCAGAGAAAATGCAGTGTTTACATTATAGCCTAGTGATAAGCTTCACTAGCCACTCCTCAGAGTGGCTGTTAGAGATCCTTCCTGGGTCATGGCTGCCTAAAATGCATCCAAACAATTAGTATTTCCTCCCTCTGCATCCAGACACTGAACTTTCCTCATAGAGATTAATTGATTGTGTTTGAATTGTGCTGGCTCTGCCCCTGATCTGCCTCTTTGTCAGTCTCAGCCAATCCTATGGGAAAGCATTGTAATGTCAGCAGGCAGGTCTAAAGGAAACAGGGACAAAGCAAGCAGCTGCAGACTTGAATACAAGTACGATTTTACTATATTTAGGGAGACATGAGGGGACCAGTGTGGCTAGATGGTGGTTTTAACCCTATAGGGTCAGGAATACATGTTTGTGTTCCTGACCCTATAGTGCTGCTTTAAATTCAAGCTAAAAAATCTGGGAAAGACAGTGTTCATCACCAGTAAGAACTAGTGAAGAATAATATGCTAACCTGTTAGAAGGACTTGACCTTGAGAGAAAAAAGATGACATAGTAATGCCAGACCAAGGATCTGTAGAAATGCTACATAAAAATCATGATCACATTTATAGTAGATTGTTGTATGAGAAATTAAATTGGCAGCGTGCAATGGTAGACTTGATGTGCTTGAAGTAAGAGAGGATAATGAAGTGGGTAGATTTTTATGAAAACAATGGAATGTGCAGGTAATGACAGATAAATGGAATGAGAAAGGTGTGAGAAAGGAGTGGAATAGGCAAGGTGTGAGGCAGAAATGGAATGGGCAATTTTAAAGGAGGAATTGGAGTGGGCAGTGTTTAACAAGGACTGATGGAGAAGTGAAGTGGAAGGAAGTGAAGAGAAATCTGGAAAGGTCAAGGTGTTCGGAAGAATTGAAGTGGACAGAATATCATAAAACATTAACATTGGTAAGTAATAACAGAGCTCAAAAAGTGGGCATGGTTTGATTACAAAAAGTGAACTGAACAGAGAGTGAGAGAATAATGTGGTTCACATTGGGGCAGGGTGTACAAATTCCACACACTGTCACGCAGCATGTTAAGCTCATCGCAAAATCATACTGACTATGCCAATTATAGCAGTCTAGAAGTTGTAGAAAGTCAAACCACAAAGAGCGGTGTAATTAAAAGCAAGTTGAATCACTAAACCAAACATTGTAAGGAAAAAAACAAAGGAATGGAAACCAACATTTATCTAAAATGGTCAATAAACCCAATAAGTGTTTATGATTGAGTTACAGGCTTAGATATTTATTTATTTTTTACTAAACAGGTAATATCATTCTCTGAATCATACACATAGCATGCACTCTCTATTTTTTTTAGACAAAACATTTAGCCATCCTAAGCCAACAATTGACTGGGTATTGCTAAGCAATAATAGTTGCATGTAATTTGTTGGGAAAGTTTTGGAGATGAACACTGATCGTTTATAAAGTTACTAAAGTTGACTTCTCTTATATAGAACAGATAGGGCTAATGTACCTACGTGGGTTCGGCTATGTATTTACAAATCAGAGTAAAAAGGGGCCACATCTATTTCTAAATACAACACTCAAACTTTTTTAAAAACAACAATTATGTTAAGCTCCACCCAAGCCTACCTAGATATCTGTAGAATTTTCCCAGAATTCATGGTATGGAAGGTTCCACAAAAGGCAATCCTGTCACTCTACAATGCCAGCAATTTTAATGCCAGACATGCTTTCAGTATATATACATACCAAAAGATAGTAATCATTCTCTTCTTTCATCTCTGTAATTGTGATTCAGCAGCAGCTATTTAGAGCATGTACTTCTAGAGTCAGAAGTTCATTGATGGACTATTAAATGAAAGACCTGAAATGACTCTCTGTTCTGAAAACTTGCTCTTAACCATTTCACTGTCAATTATTTTAGTATCAGCTTGAACAGAAACTCTAAAAAAAAAATCTGAGGTAACGACCTTAACATTCACAGGAGATAGGTGTACAGTTACAAGGGTCCATCTGCCATACCTTGAAATTAGTTTTTGGTTTTCGTGAAAGATGTTACTGTAAAAGAGAGAAATATTTTAGTTTTCTGGAATAGGAGGTTACAAAAATTACAGGGCTATGTAAATGATCGTTGAGTAAACCACCCGTGTATACACTTAATTCATTCATTTAAGATAGGAATATAGTACATGGTACAGACAAGGTCTGTTTTATGACCAGACCAAAGTCAAAAGTGGACAGAGCTGCCCAGAAATATAAATGGGGCCATTTTAGACAACACATTCTTCTATCACAGCTACAGAATCCACAGTTACATATTTTCCATTTAGAATACATTCTTAAACTGCACCAGTGTACCAGAGAAACTGCATTTGTAGATACCGTATTCATCTCATAATGCAATCGTAAGAAGTCGCCACTCCTAAATAAATTTGACTTTTAGAGCAGATCGTTTACTTATTTATTTACCACCTTTAGAATTACTTTTACTGACAAAGATGAAAGAAATGTCTAGACAGAAAACAGGAGTGAACTACAGTATATTTTCAAAACAATTGTATTCTTCTTGTCTGAGCACATCACAAGTGGGTTTAAGTCCATGATGTCCTCATGTCTATCCACCGCAACATCATAATTAACATGATTATATTTTTTCACCTTTAGAACTAGTCAAAACAGCAAATGCATTTCACAGGTTCTAGTTCATTTTTCTTTTTTATCTAAAATAATTCCTATGTGGTGAATCTACACAATTTGTTCATTATAACAAACATAGGACTTGTAGACTAATCAATTACATTTTCTTGTTAAACCATTGAAAAGTCAAAAGCTGTTTACAGAAGAAAATTGTAGATTATGCGGGTGTGTAGCTATAATCTTAAATTTTAGTAATGACAGGAGGCAAGTATTTTGCATAACTTTCTTTACTCAAAACTCCAGCAGCACAGATTAATCATAGAATCAACCAATCAAAACAAAGTAACATTCTCTATATAAGGCCTTGACAGTCCAAACCCCTTCTCTTTCTTTAATGCGAGGTAGTTAGAAACTAAATAGAACTGGAACAAAGTCAAAGATCAAACTTAAAAGAACAGAAATACGTGGAAGGCAATGTTAATGACTTCATGTCAACATAACAGCAATAAGCAAGCACTATGCAATATTAGCAGGCAAATAGGTCAATTAGGAATCATAAAGACATAGCATGCGGTACATAAATATCAGAGACATAGGAAACATCCCCCGAGTATTAAACTCTGCAAAGACAGAAGAGAAACTGTTTAGAAAAAACAGAAAACTATAGAATGGAAGGGAAATACTTGCCTCCTGTCATTACTAAATTAAGATTATAGGTACACTCCGTTAGCATAATCTACAATTTTACCACATGACACAAGGCTACGTATTTTGCATTTTTAATGCTAGGATTACAGTAAAGCGAAAGAAGCATGACAAGAAGGATGGAAATAAAAGACCCAAAAGGAGGCTTCAAGAGACCAATCTGTGTAATGCATGATGTCCATAAACGATGCACCAGTTGGAATAAAGTGCAACGCAGCCGCGCCGCGCCGCAAATGGAAAGAGCGCCGAAACACGACTTGACACCGACTAAGACATAAGACCAAAGGTCGACATGTAGAGGGCCCCTGCAGTTTAATAGCTTGAGAAAGACTATCAAGGGCAGCCACCAGTTGCTTCCATACCGCCAATGATGAGAGTACCAATCTGCTGTGATGTTGGAGGTTCCCAGTAAGTATTCCACTCAGTGTAATTTTGTGAGATAGAGAGAACCTCCATATGCATTCGGCACTTCCGACGGCACTTAAGGGCGGGCCCCATCTAGGTAGTTTATATACTGGACTGCCAAGACGTTGTCCATATGTAATAGGATGCAGTAGTCGGACATGTGACAGGCCAGGCTACGAATAGCAAAGGAGCTTGCGATCAGTTTCAGGCAGTTGATATGTAAATCGGTCACCTCGTCTAGCAACCGTCCACTTGTGGATGAGTCAGCACAATGCGCTCCCCAGACCTTGAGGCTGGCATCCGATTCCACCACAAAGACTGGAGAGGGACCATATATGGCCTTCCATTCATGCATATCGAGGAGCCACCAACAAAGCTCTATCTACTCTTGTAGGTGAAAGGCACCATCTGGTCATTTGAGAGACATGAATGCAGGTAGTGTGCCTCCAACCGTTGTATGGCCTGGTAGTGTAGAGGTCCAGGGAAGATAGCCTGAATGAAATCAGAGAGGAGACCCACAACTTAAGCCAGAAGACAAATGTGGTCCATCCACAGTATTTTTTGAATCCCCTTCCAGATAGCCACAATCTTTGAGAGAAACAGGAGGGGTAGACAGAAGATTGAGTTCATCCTGAATTCCTGAAACAGACGCAACTTGAGTGGATTCAAGAAGGTTCATCGAGATTCACTACAAAACGTATTACCTAACAGAAATCTCCTGTCTTCTTCAGGGCTAGAAAGAGGTTGCTGAAGAATCCTCTAATGTCCTGCGCATATTATACTGCACTTTGTAAAACAATGTCTGGATGTCCTCGTCAATGAGAGTCTTGTGCTCTTTGGAGACACAGAGAGGTAGCTGGGGATGCAGATGATGTAGGGGCAAGTTGAACTCTGTGATGTAGCCCCAAACTGTCTGTAGAATCCAAGCGTCCGATGAAATCGCTTCTCAGTTCTGTAAGAAAAGGGACAACCTGCCTGCAGTTAACACAGTGGAAGAACAATGAAAATATGAACTAACATGCGGGAAAACATCCTCAGCATCTGCTCCAGGGTCCTCACAGCTTGTCTGAGCCTCTGTAGAAGGACAATGTCCACGAAAAGGAAATGAGGAAGAATGAAGATGTTGTCAGGGTATGCCTGGGGCTGGAAGCCCAATATTGGCTAGCGGCATGACCTCTCTGCTGACCAGCTTACCAAAAAACATGTCAACCCGGAAGAGAGTGCACTACCTGTCTCAAGGAGGACTGAGCCTTGTCCATGGTTGTAAACAGGGAGACATGATTCTTGAGTCACCAAACAGTAATCCATTGGCGGATGGTCCCAGCTCCTCAGTGGCCATGTTCACAAGCTCAGAGTAAATCCTCAAGAAGGCCGCTCTTTGCCTCTCAGTGCACAAAAGCTGCATTAGTATTTCCAAGCATACAAATGGAGCGTTCGCATATAGCAATTATCTCAATCTGGGTTCCTTGTGCAAGTGCTAGGTCCGCGAAGTAGAGGATATTGGCTAACGAACCTAGAAGGTCAAGCAATGGGTGCACTTTAACCCTTTCTCTATTCCCTTACATGGGTTGCGTCCTGTCTGGGATCTAAATATCATGACCACCTGATTGAAATTCTGGCATGATCGCCATTTTATTTTTGGAGAGCAGAGCATGTGGACATTGCGCTTGTAAGTGACCCCAGACCTCGCGGTCTATGGGCATTCTTATCCAGAAATGTAAGAACTAAGCCAACTGCGGGAGGGAGACATCCATGAACGACTCCTTAATGTATTTCGACTCACATCTTGCCAGCTATCCTTTTCATACCAAATGGAATCGTATGTTTGCCACTCATCCAGTACGTCTAATGCAGATGGGGGTAGGAATCTTCCTCTTCTGAGAAGAGTATTGGAGGGGTTAGCCCCGTTAACGTTGAATGATTGGTGCATTCAGCTGGCACCTTCCTTTTAGACACACGAGGTGCCATTTTTGTGGCTTTTGGGCATGGGTAGGAGGTCTCTTGTGGAAGAAACTGAGCTAATGGCATCCTCGTCTAGTGGAGGAACGAGACCCAAGGTTTGGATAGTGACTTTAGGAGGAGGTTGTACCAATATCTTGGAGAGAGCCTTCTCCACAGAAACTGCGCAGCATTAATCATGGACTAGAAGTCCTGGATTTCTGGTGGTGGTGAGTCTCTCAAGGTGGTGCACGGAACTTCCTGCAGTTTAATCACTGTTGGATAGTAGTAGCAGTACCGCAATCAGGGGGCTCACCTCTATAAATTACCTGCAGGCCCAAAGGCCAGAAGAGGGCATAAGGGGGCTAACCGCTGCGTGCAGCTGTACCAGACAGTCTGCACAAACAGGCATCAAAAATGTCAGATTGTGTGTGTTTGATTTCCTGTATAAATGCCCCCTACTGATTATCCACGTGATGGGTGTTATTTCTGTGTCCCTTTAGTATCTGCCAATTGTGACGAAGTGATATCCTGTCATTTCCTCTTAGGTGAAACGGTAGCTGCAGGGGAGGAATGAAGCCGGAGGCAGAACAACCACAGGCAGCATGGAGAGGCTGGAGTGAGCTGCTGCATGCCCACTCATATTGGTCTCAGCCCAGACCCTAACAACCAGACCCTAACAACCACCCTCGAGGACCCAAAAAGTAAGCTAAGAGGTGGCTGCAATGTATGTCAGATTGTGTATATGATCTACACACCTAAACCACTTAATTCAGCTAAAGTTGTTTTGGCGACTATAGTGTACCTTTAACATTGACCTAGTGACTTACTACAAGTACTTACCAGGGGGGTTTAAAGTAAGTATGAGCATAATCTACCAATGAACGAGTGGTGCATCCAGCAAATACATACAATAAAATTCATAACTAATAATGTTATGCTAAAAATTGATAGTTAACCGAAGATTGCCTTTTGCTCCTAGTATTTAACATTTTATTGAAGCTATTTTAGTGCCTGCAGTCTTAATACCACACCTCCATGCCCTCTGGGATTGACAGCCAGGAATCTTACTTCCTGATTCTTACACCATAACCTTTCAGATCCCGATGCCTCACCACAACCCCACCGGTCCGTGTTATGAAAACCGACATCGTGTTATTAACCTACCCCCAGCATCGAGCCACTGCGGCAGGGTCCCTAGCATGTATCTAATGCAGCCAAGGAATCATCTCGGACCACACCACAACCACTTCAGGAACTAATTTCCTGTATCCAGTCCATGTCCCTCTTCATTAGCTTCACTAACTCCCCCTGGGGAATAAGCCCTAAATCATTCCCACCGGCATGTATCAGTATGATGTCCGGGGGTTGACCCATCCTCAATCCAAAAAATGTCCTTGCTCACACTTGCCCAATTTCCACCCTGAAAATCCATCCAACACAGGGAAACCACGACACGAGAGAAACCCAGCTGCATTCCATGATTCAAAAATGCAGCTCTCCAATGCACCCAATAGATGAAGTAGTGGCCGAGCAACCATGTCACCCAACCTGTAACGAGAACAAGAAACGTAACAAATGAAAAACAAAATCCACACATAAACATCCCCAACCCCTTTAAACAAGCCGATGAGGACGTACGTAAGAACGAAACTGTATTGATTCCCATCACCCTATACGCTTAACCAGATTGTCCCAAGCCCAGGCGAGACGCTTACGTTGCTGCCCCAATTTAGAAGGAATGTGTCCCAAACTCCAAGGGGTCTAACCCCAACTTAGCTAAGACGAATCTAAAAACCTGAAGAAATAGGAAGCACGATAGATGAACTGTCTTCATGCAGCAAAAAAGATCCCACTGCCCTAGAACGAACCCCCAGAAATGCACCGTTAATGAAACAGGACAGAGCCGAACCTGGAAAGGAAAACAAAGTGACCTGACACTCCTTTCTGAACACGTCCGTCTGGCACCTTCGCAAAAGAACCTGTACCTTATTCCGTGACAGCTCGACATCCGCCAGCTGGACTCCCCCCCAGCACCTATCGCTCACTTGGAATGCCCCCAAAAAACACCACACAAAAGCCAAGGTGAAAAGCACCACCTAGAAATCTGTGGGTAAGGTCCCCACCAACCGTTCCAGGACCTCAAATGATACCAGATGCCTACAATCCCCCAAAGACTTGCCTGTCCGAAAACTTTTAAGCGCCTGCCTAAAAACAAAATGTTTTGTTGGTCTTCCCATTCATTCAACTTGAAAAGGAACACTAGTGCCACTAACCACTGACGGAGACGCCCGACCTGCAAACAAGTGGTAAAAAAAACCCCCAATAAAACAAAAAACACAGCAACGAATTCAACCGCCTATCCCTAGAATGCTGGCCCCAAGTATGCGCCAGCTCGCCATACTTTGACGTAAGCTGACCACATTCCCGGCGCCAAAGACTTCCTTGTTAGCCTTCCAAACAGGGCGTTCCGAGCCCCAACTTCTCCTCCGGAAATTCCTGCCCATCCTCCCGTGTCCCCGGGGCCGCCATCCAAAAGCGTTCCCACTGTAAATGAGAAAACACACCAGCCACTACGTTCAGATAACCCAGCATATGGCGTACCCGGAAAATAATATTCAAAGACATGCGTCAAAGACATGCATAGCAACACAAATCGCCTGAGCAAACACACTACAGGAATCAGACATGCCGACAGATAATTAATGGCATGGACTACTGCCATATTATCAGTGAAGAAGACCACCCTTTTGTTCCGTAATTCCTTGCCCCATAGTGATAAGTCAACCACCAATGGGAACAATTCGAGAAAGGCCAGATTCCCCATTAAAATTATCGGTCACGGGGGCGGGGTCTAACCATCATGGCGGAGAGTCGACTCTCTCATGGGCTCCCGCACAATCTTGGCAATTTGAATGAGCTACAGATGTTTACAGCGAAGCGGGTACCAGTCCCGCATACCCTCTTGCCCCCCACAACAGGGGGATTGCAGTGGGGTACCATGAGTCCTAATCGAGGCCTGCTGGCACCGCGGGTAACATTACGATCCGGAGTTGTCTCAAAGTCACACACAGCATGAGTAAGCCCTGCAACCCCCCCCCCCCCCCTCGGACCGGTGGAGGTGATCCCGGTCCACCCAAGAGAGGTTACCCGAAGCATGCTGAGCATGCAAAGCTTTGTGATTGCAACCTCCCTCTATTAGGCAACAACACATCAGCCACAGTACATTCACAGGGCTTACCAGGCTGCTATTGTTTCCTACTCTTCTATTTGTAATAATTTGTTTAGCCTCTACTCATTTTTAGCTCATGATACAGCCCTAGTTAGCATGTGTTAGATCTCAGTTTCTGTTCTACCTTTTGACCACTATCTACCACGCCTTGTCATCTCTCTATATAATAACAAAAAATGTGCAGTATCTCAGACAGACATAGGGCCTACTTGTCGACAATATCTCATTAGTGATGTCCCGAATGGTTCGCCGAACGGTTCGCCACGGTTCACCGCGAACGGTTCGCCGCGGACTCCAGTCAGCAGATGCATTCCAGCCAATCAGCAGCAGACCCTCCCTCCCAGACCCTCCCACCTCCTGGACAGCTCACTAAGAATGCAGCTTCAAAATGGATGCTGTCCAGGAGGTGGCAGGGTCTGGGAGGGAGGGTCTGCTGCTGATTGGCTGGAATGTGTCTGCTGACTGGAGTCCGCGGCGAACCGTTCGTGGCGAACCGTGGCGAACCGTTCGCGAACCGTTCGGCGAACCGTTCGGGACATCACTATATCTCATGCTTTACTATGCAATGCCATTTTTACTCTGTGATTTACGCATGGCACAACAAAAATAAAGAATTATTTTAAAAAATTTAAAAAAAATAAGTCACCGTGTCGCACACCGCCTCCCTGCAAAGTACCCGCCAAAGCCCATGCTGCCAAACGCATCCGTGAACAACTCGAGATCCTCTGAGGACGTCGCTGGGCCCCAAAAGAAGACCTTCCCATTAAATTCTTGGAGAAACATGTCCCAAACTCTCCTTTATAGAATGAGAAACCCGAAGATAATGGTGAAGGGAACGTATCCCACATGTGGCCCTAGCCAGAAAACGGTTGAAGACCTTGCCCATTGGAATAACGCGACAAGTGAAGTAAATGCTTCCCAGCAGTGACTGCACTTCCCGCAGCGACACCTTCTGTGCACTCTGAACCGCACTCACTTTCGCCTGAAGCGAAGCCAGCTTATCCGATGGTAAACGACATTCCCCTCACCACCGAATCAATTTCCAGGCCTACAAAATTGAGACAAGTCGTTGGGCCTACAGTCTTTTCAGCCGCCAGAACCCCAAACAAGTGAGTTACCCATTCCAACGATCGTAACGCATAACTGCATGCCCCAGAATCGACGCAACAAAAAGCAATCTAGATAGTAAACCACAGACCCGCCGCCAGTTTCCTCCCTAACCACCCATTCCAGGAAGATACAGAATTTCTCGAAGTAAGCACATGATACCGAGCACCCTATGAGTAAGCAAAGATCCACATAATAAGCATTGTTGAAAAAAAAAAGCCCAGGAGAAGATGACAGTCCGAGTGTCAGGAACAAGCTCTTAAAAGAGCTAAGTGACTCAAGCTCAGGGGAGCATGCAGAGCATAGCAATCCCCAGTGTGATTATAACAGCTCCCTCCAATAACGAGACAAGGCTACGTTTAGAGGGATCAAGAAGAACTGTCAAAACCTTTATTCCCTTGGGACCAGCCAATAGGGTCACCACAATAACATTGTTGTGAAACCTCAATAAAATCACAAACAGTCAAACCATATTAAGCAACACACAGTGACTTATCACAACACAATGGCACATTTTTAAAGGGGTGGGGGGAGACAATATTTAACAGTAAATATCTCACCTGCCTGCAGAATTAGCAATATGCAAATCTACCCGAATATGCAAATGAACCAGTCTTGCAATTCAGGTAGTGCATATTGCTGTTGCTACCAACAGAGGGCACTAGACAAGCTCCATAGCCAAACCCACCTAGTTGGTAGCAAACCTCAGCAATACAAGAGAGCAGGCAATACATTTCACAGTACACACACACACTATAAACAATTACATTACAAACACCCTGCACCTATCATGGGTACAGGGTGACTAAAACATAGGATAAATAAAGCAGCCCACATAAATAGTCTGTCTGAAGGTAGACTAGGGGCTTTAAAGCCAGATAGATGAAAGAGTCATAGTCACAGGGGAGGAGGCTGGCAAGTAGGCCTCTCCAGGACCAAGTGGCGAAGGGCACTTCGTCACACCATCTAAGTAGCAAAAGAACTGGGAACAACGCTCTGGGAATTTTTCCCCCAGTTCACTCGCCAATATACAAAAGGCCTGCAGCCAATTACCAAAAGACTTCGGTATCTTCCAATAACGCTGCCTTTTTTCTCTTTCTCCTTCTTACCATCCTTCGGGTCCTCTTCCTTCAAGTCAATGTACTCCTCTAGCAGAAGAAGGGAAAATATCTCTAGAAATTCCCCTGCCAAATCCTTTCCTTAATGTCCTGTTTAATATGACCGGTGAATGATACGTGTACATTCTGTCGCGTTGCATCAGGTATAAGCACCGCCAATTAGCTCCGCTCCTCCACTTCCCCTGACGCTACAGCAGAAACCATTCCAGCATCTGTTTTGCCTAAGCCCTCAGATAACGTAAAACCCTCCCCTTTCGTGCAACCGCCCCCTTGAGGTTCCCAAACTCTCCTAAATCGTGTCCCCTGGACCTTCACTCCAAGTGTTTAGTAAGGATCTCAAGCTATCCAAGAAATCCTTAGTTTTTTGTGTAGAGGGTAACTCACCGCCCTTGCCCCCAGCCGTTACTGACTGCAGGGAAGAAGTCCTTCCGTCAACTCCCAGAGAGTTCGGAGCATCTAGCGGAAATCCTTGTTCCTATTCCTGGCGTCCTCCAGGCACCGCAGGTGATGAGGCAGGAGCACTGAAATAAGAAACATCTGGGTAAACCATCCACAGATATCCCTCCCTTTCCTATCCTCGATCGCTCCTGATTGCCACCTTTACTAGCTCTGCGTCCTTTGTCCAGACCGAAACGGCCGCAAGGAGTACTCCTATTGCTGGGGCTCCTGCTAGCTGACCTGGAGGCACTGTGAACCCTGGTAGAAGAGACCAACTGTTCCCCTGTGACGCCGTTCCCCTGTGCGCCCTCCTCCACTGCGCTGTCCTACAAGGGACCGCCCTTGCACTGCTCATTCTCACCGTCTGACATGCTACCATCAGACGTGCATACCAGCTGGCCGCCCTGCTTAGGCGTGGGTGATCGTGCCACCTGAGAGCGACCCCCGTGGTACTTCCACCTAGGGCCACCCACTATTGCCCTGCAATCTGCCTGGCCAGCCTGACGCTGCATGTTTTTCCTGGCCCCTGGAAGGACCGCAACAGCACTGACCAAACCCTCATTGCTACCACTGGGATGATGGGAGTCTGTGGCTTACCCTGGCGCTCTGCCTCCAGCCTCATTGCCACGATCGGCGTCCACTGCTCCAGGGCTCCTTCTACTCCGCCTCACCAGCATGGCACTTGGGCTTAGGAGGTCCGGTGGCCTGGCCCTGGTCCTCTGCGAAGGATGTCCTCCCGGCGCTTATACAGGTCCCACTGACGTCCCCGACATCCTGAGCCGCTCCTGGATCCATCCGACGCCGGAAGACACCGACCCTACAACTACAGGTAAGGGAGATTAAAAGGGCCACTGTCTAAAATGGACAGTAATATATATATATACAGGGAGTGCAGAATTATTAGGCAAATTAGTATTTTGACCACATCATCCTCTTTATGCATGTTGTCTTACTCCAAGCTGTATAGGCTCGAAAGCCTACTACCAATTAAGCATATTAGGTGATGTGCATCTCTGTAATGAGAAGGGGTGTGGTCTAATGACATCAACACCCTATATCAGGTGTGCATAATTATTAGGCAACTTCCTTTCCTTTGGCAAAATGGGTCAAAAGAAGGACTTGACAGGCTCAGAAAAGTCAAAAATAGTGAGATATCTTGCAGAGGGATGCAGCACTCTTAAAATTGCAAAGCTTCTGAAGCGTGATCATCGAACAATCAAGCGTTTCATTCAAAATAGTCAACAGGGTCGCAAGAAGCGTGTGGAAAAACCAAGGCGCAAAATAACTGCCCATGAACTGAGAAAAGTCAAGCGTGCAGCTGCCACGATGCCACTTGCCACCAGTTTGGCCATATTTCAGAGCTGCAACATCACTGGAGTGCCCAAAAGCACAAGGTGTGCAATACTCAGAGACATGGCCAAGGTAAGAAAGGCTGAAAGACGACCACCACTGAACAAGACACACAAGCTGAAACGTCAAGACTGGGCCAAGAAATATCTCAAGACTGATTTTTCTAAGGTTTTATGGACTGATGAAATGAGAGTGAGTCTTGATGGGCCAGATGGATGGGCCCGTGGCTGGATTGGTAAAGGGCAGAGAGCTCCAGTCCGACTCAGACGCCAGCAAGGTGGAGGTGGAGTACTGGTTTGGGCTGGTATCATCAAAGATGAGCTTGTGGGGCCTTTTCGGGTTGAGGATGGAGTCAAGCTCAACTCCCAGTCCTACTGCCAGTTCCTGGAAGACACCTTCTTCAAGCAGTGGTACAGGAAGAAGTCTGCATCCTTCAAGAAAAACATGATTTTCATGCAGGACAATGCTCCATCACACGCGTCCAAGTACTCCACAGCGTGGCTGGCAAGAAAGGGTATAAAAGAAGAAAATCTAATGACATGGCCTCCTTGTTCACCTGATCTGAACCCCATTGAGAACCTGTGGTCCATCATCAAATGTGAGATTTACAAGGAGGGAAAACAGTACACCTCTCTGAACAGTGTCTGGGAGGCTGTGGTTGCTGCTGCACGCAATGTTGATGGTGAACAGATCAAAACACTGACAGAATCCATGGATGGCAGGCTTTTGAGTGTCCTTGCAAAGAAAGGTGGCTATATTGGTCACTGATTTGTTTTTGTTTTGTTTTTGAATGTCAGAAATGTATATTTGTGAATGTTGAGATGTTATATTGGTTTCACTGGTAATAATAAATAATTGAAATGGGTATATATTTGTTTTTTGTTAAGTTGCCTAATAATTATGCACAGTAATAGTCACCTGCACACACAGATATCCCCCTAACATAGCTATAACTAAAAACAAACTAAAAACTACTTCCAAAAATATTCAGCTTTGATATTAATGAGTTTTTGGGGTTCATTGAGAACATGGTTGTTGTTCAATAATAAAATTAATCAGAGGCGTGGCTTGGACGCGGGAGTGAATGGCCGCATGAACGCCGAGCTCCGCTCGAGACTGGCCTGAAAACGTAGAGTCCCGGCACCCACACAGTCATGGCGACCAAAAGAACGAAGGCACAAGTAAGCAGCACCCCCTCCTCTCACCCCTTACCCTCCAAAACGTCCCTGAGGAGATTCTTCACGGAGAAACAGGAGACGGACATGCGGTCCAAAATGGCCGCGGCAGAGAAATCACCCGCGAGCAGCGCTCCAGCCAGCCCTGCTCCTTCAGAAAGCTCCACAGAGGGGACAGATATCAAATCTATCCTGACCCAGCTGCCCTCTAAATTGGACCTAGAAGCCATGTTTTCCAAAATGGAAAGAAGTTTTGGGGACAAGCTGCAATCTTTACATGAGGAGGTAAGCCACATTGGCAATAGAGTACAACTATTGGAGGAGGGGGGAGAAACTATAGCCCTGCAAATACATAATATGCAAACCCTCCAGCAAACCCAGAATGAAGCCTTAATATTCCTGCAAAGGAAAATAGAGGACCTGGACAATAGGGGAAGGCGCAATAACCTTAGAATAAGAGGCATCCCTGAAGCCCCTGAGGGGACAAATGAAAACATAACACAAACCCTCACAAATCTCTTTAATCAGCACCTGGGCAGACCGGTGGACACCCCCATTAAGCTGGACCGCGCTCACAGAGCAATCCGGCCGAAAGTACTGGCGAATGAGACACCAAGGGACATCATTTGCAGAATTCACCATTTTCCCATTAAAGAGATGATTCTTCAAAAGGCCAAGCAAATCAGAGATATTACTTTCTCTGACCGCAAAGTGCAGATATTCCAGGATTTGGCGCAATCCACGCTGATAGCAAGAAGAGCGCTGCGCCCGATAACAAAAGCACTCTCGGACCGCAACATACGTTTCCACTGGGCATACCCTTTTTCCCTAGTGGTGAACCGCCCAAGGGAAGACGCACTCGATATCAACTCCGGCGGATGTCTTGACGTTCCAACAAGCTCTGGGCATACCTACCGATGTGGTGGAAGACTGGACTGGCCTATACATGGAACAGGACAGGCAATTGTCCTAGAAGGCCAAATGGCAGCGCAGCCCCAGGAAACGAGGGAGGCGGGTTCCCTCAGGAAACGAACTGCCCACGACACCAAAAGGAAATGCCACGAGACCGACCTAATAGACTTGCTATATCCTTTTACTCTGCTAAAAATGCCTAAGACACAGAGGCGTCTGCCTCAATCAACACCTAGTTAATGCCATGTTTACAAATGTACATGTTTCTATATGTCTACTGTTTACTGTGTAACCCAATGCCAAGGGTCCAGATGGCGCCCGGGCCCCAGACACGCTGGATCTGGGATTCGATCAACAGTTATGTTATGATAAGATGTAAGCGTTATCAACACAAGCTACCGCAAGATCGCTAACGTTATGCGAATTAAGTATTTCACACGCACAGCTGGCCCCGGGTCTCAACGGGTCTAGACCACACACCCCCCAAGAGGTGCCGCAAAGAGCACGCTGGATCCATATGATCCACAGCGGGCTTGACACCATCTGGACGCAGCAGGCACGCTGCATATACACTGTATATAGTTTCCACAGTTTACGTTTTTACCCTCAACCCCTCCCCTCCATTGAGTACAGGTCATCACACCATCTAAGCCTGAGAAGCCCTCACTCTTGGCTGCTATATGATGGATAACCTCAAACTCATGTCCCTGAATGTAAGGGGACTAAACACGCCCGAAAAACGCACAATCCTAGCGCAGGAACTAGACAGACAGCAGATGGATATAGTATTTCTCCAAGAGACCCACTTTAGAGGAGATCGGACCCCCTCATTGAAAACCAAATCCATGGGACAAGCGTACTTTAGCAATTACCACGGAGGCAAATCTAGAGGGGTCGCTATCCTTTTATCAACCAGAAGAGCTTTCACGCTACGAGATAGCAAATTAGACCCACAGGGCAGGTATCTTTTTCTCAAAGGGATGATCAACAATACCCTCATTACTTTAGTGAATGTTTATGCGCCCAACAATAGACAGGTCCCATTCATCAAAGCGTGCCTCAGAAAACTAGAGAATTTTGCAGAGGGGCTAGTGGTGCTAGGGGGCGATTGGAACATAGTCCTAGATCACGCTATAGACAGTACTGCGACAGGTAAAGACACATTAGCACACCAACGCCTGCTGCTTCAAAAAACGCTACATGCTAACCAACTAGTTGATTGCTGGAGGATCATCCACCCCCAGGAGAGGGATTATACATACTTTTCCCAGGTGGCCCACAGCTACTCTAGATTGAATATGTTCATGATAGGACACAAACACCTGCAAACACTGGCCTCCGCGTCCCTAGGACCGATCACATGGTCGGACCATGCCCCAATATTCCTTACATTGTCTCTGGATGAGAAGAGTGCCGCGAGCAACTCGTGGCGCCTAAACGAATCACTGTTAGATGACCCCAGGGTAACTGAAGACCTGACCAACGAACTGCCCAGGTATTTCCACGAAAATGCGGGTAAAGGCACTGCGGAACCATGGGTATGGGAGGCACACAAAGGTATAACACGAGGGATCCTGATCAAGTGGGGAGCTCGTATAAAACGGGAATGAACAGCACAAATCCAATCCCTAACTAAAGCCATACACATAGCAGAATCTAACCACAAGGATACCCCCACAACTGACGCATATAAAACACTAACAGCATTACAAATAGAACTGCGAAACCTCCTTGCAGCGAAAGCCCATAGGGCAGCCCAGCTGACTAAGGGGACATATTATGCACACGGCAATAAAAGTGGGAAATATCTAGCTAGGGCTCTGAAGGACAAACACCAAAAAACATACATCTCGCACATAATCATGAAAAGCGGGATACGCCAAGACACGACAGAGGACATAGCCAAAACCTTCCAAAACTACTACAGCGACCTCTACAACTTGGGACAACCACTGAACACACAACATAACATAGCAGCGTACGTCTCAGCTCACACTCATAAAAAACTAGACGCACAACAAACAGCCCAATTAGAACTACCCATCCAACCTGAGGAACTCCGAATAGCCATAAAGACCCTCCCCAAAGGCAAAAGCCCAGGCCCAGACGGCCTTACGGCTAGATACTATCAGACCTTCCAACACATATTGAGTCCACAGTACCTAGATGTTCTCAATACTCTGTTGACCAAAGATGCTCTACCACCACCCATGCTAAAGGCCTCGATCACTGTTCTCCCAAAACCGGGTAAAGACCCGAGCCTTTGTGGCAGCTATAGGCCAATATCCTTAATAAATCTAGGTCTAAAGGCTACTGGCTAACAGGGTTAAACCACTCCTTCCGGACCTAATTCATGCGGATCAGGCGGGCTTTATCCCAGGGAGAGAGGCACGGGACAACACGACCCGTCTCCTCAACGTTATGCACGGCGCATTGTCCTCCAGGACCCCCACGCTACTCCTGTCAGTTGACGCTGAAAAAGCCTTTGACTGGGTGGACTGGGGGTTCCTGTTCGCCGCACTGGAGGCATTGGGAGTGGGTCCAAATTACAGACACTGGGTGCAAATGTTGTATAGAGGTCCCTCAGCCTCAGTCAGGGTTAATGGTCATGATTCCCCTCCATTTCACATTGGCAACGGCACTAGGCAGGGATGCCCACTGTCACCCCTAATCTTTGTCTTGGTTATGGAGCCCTTTCTCAATGCCATCAGAACCAATGACAACATTACAGGTTTTAGAGCGGGTGGGACGGAGATCAAAGTATCTGCCTTCACAGATGATGTACTTCTCACCATAACCAACCCGGAACAGTCCCTCACACATGTGCAGAAAGAGATAGACCAATTTAGTGCTTGCTCTAACTTCAAAATTAATGCAGACAAATGCGAAATAATGGGCTTAGGGCTGAATGCGACACGCAAGACACAAATCAGTGACGCATACAGCTATAAATGGACAGAATCGGGCCTCTCCTATCTGGGAGTCATCCTGACGCCCACGGTGAAGGGCCTATATAAAATGAATTACATCCCCCTGTTACAGGACATTACATCCAAACTAAAGCAATGGGACAAGCCCCACTTCTCCCTTTTTGGGAGAATCAACATCATCAAGATGATGATCCTACCGAAGATCCTCTATCTTTTTCAAACTCTGCCACTGGACCTAGATAATACCTTCTTCCGTACAATGAAATCAGCCTTTATATCCTATATATGGGGACATAAAAAAGCAAGGATAGCGTACGACACACTCACAAGGAATAAGAAGGAAGGGGGGATAGGTCTACCCCATATATATAAATACTACATAGCGACCCTCCTCACTAGAGTGAAAGAGTGGACGGACACTCAACACAAAAAAGCGTGGTACGACCTGGAGCAAAGTTTCTCCACAGTTCCCCTGTCCACACTACCCTGGCAAACATGCCACCTGCAAAAATTAACCATCACAGCGCATCCACTGCTCCACCACATCTTAACGAAATGGAGACTCCATAAAACCACATGGGGACTATCTCCAGGTATTTCCCCACTTTACCCACTAGCATACAATCCTGATATCCTGGGGGGAAGGGGAGCTCCAACACTGAGGAAAATACTGGGGACAACTGACCCACGTATAGGAGACATGATAACAAATGACACCCCCCCCAATGTCAAACCTCTACGGGAGTGGGGGGGCCAGGGCTCACTCACTGAAACGCTAAGATACGGGCACATACGCCACATCCTGCAAAGCACAGTATTACCAAACTGGACCTCGAGAGAGCCCACCCAATTCGAGCAACTATGCACCGCCAAAACAATGCGCAAACGCACACTCTCCCTAATATATAAATTACTGGTCTCCCCCCAAGGAGTCCAAGAGACTCCCTCCTTCCATCAGCGGTGGATGAAAGGGTTGCACATTCACATGACTCCCGCCGATTGGCAGTACATTCTAACAAGACCTATGACAGCCTCCATTAGCCTCTCAAGACGTGAAGCCTTTTACAAACGCATCACAAGATGGTACAGAACCCCAGACCTTTTACACCACTTCTGGCCAACACTTAGCGATAATTGCTGGAGATGCGACAGTGAGGTGGGGACAATAGAACACATATGGTGGGACTGTACACGCATTAGACACTACTGGATGGAGGTACTAGCAACCATAAAGACCATCCTACCGCTCCCACACTCACTGACGCCATCACAAATCCTATTGGGCTGGCCACAGACCTTCCAAAATCCAAAAACACAGCAACTACTGTGGTTGCTACTAGGGGAAGCAAATAACCTTATCCCCTTACACTGGAGGAAAACAGAAACCCCCACGGTGACTCAATGGATAGATAGGGTGGAAGCCACGAGAGAAATGGAGAACTTATACTGGTCCCCCTTAGGCCGACATGACAAATACACCAGCACATGGGAACCTTGGTTACAGCACTGGGCAAACATAAAAGACACTACTCACAGCGCACAATGATGATCCACCACAATACTCAATGGAACCATCCTCCCTCTCACCCCGTTACTTTTCCCAGCCACCTCGGGACGGGGAGCAGGCGAGATCTGACCCTTCCCCTCCCCCCTCGCCACCACCCAGTTACAGCACCCAACCCCGAGATCTATAGGTTGAGGAGAGGGAACCTAGGCACAGGCCATAGGGAACCCCAGAATCCCTGAAAACCCCAGAGGGGTCTCAGGAGCACACCGCTCGCCTACGGCGATAAGTAGAGGCCGAGAGGCACGATCATGGTAGATCCAGAGAGAGCAGGGGACGATTGGACCTCAGCAAAAAGTTACACGACACATCAAAGGGCAATGTATCATTCGCTAACTTCATAACAAGTTGCTCTCTATATGTAACAACAAACCATGCACTTTGATGTACCATGCTTAGTGTATTGTCCTCAACCTACTGTTCCCCATCTCCTCTTTTCCTTTCTGTACCCCCTATTGATGACAAAACCAATAAAACTGGAATTAAATAAAAAAAAATAATAAAATGAATCCTCAAAAATACAACTTGCCTAATAATTCTGCACTCCCTGTATATATATATATATACACACACACACGCCCCTTAAGCCCACCTCTATTAACCCCCTTAGCCACCTCCTATTAGCTTCCTATGCCTGCCTCCTAGCTCTATCAGGGCCCATTCCTCCTACTATGTTGCTCCATGTGCTACAGGATGACACAACCCGGAAGGAGGTTGTGGCAGCGCATAGGGAGACTACGCGCTGGTAAAAAAAAAGTGAATTTTTACTTTTATGCGGGGGTATAAATGACATGAGGCATCATGGCTATCAGGGCCGGTGCAAGGATTTTTGCCGCCCTAGGCAAAAGTAAAGTTTGAC
>OW240912.1:57128392-57205533 GCA_933207985.1 Pelobates cultripes
TGTGTGTAATGCATTGTGTGTTTTTCTGTGTGCAAGGGGTTCATTGTCTTTGTGTGTAAGGGGTGCATTGTGTGGGATTGTGTGTGTGTGTGTGTGTGTGTGATGATGTCAATCTCTCCCCCTCCCTTGTCACTCTCTTCTCCCCCCCTCCCTTGTTACTCTCATTCCCCCTCCCTCCCCTGTCACTCCCCCCTCCCTGTCAATTTCTCTCTCCCCGTCAATGTCTCCCACCCGTTAGTTTCTTTCTCCCCCCTCCCCTGTCAGTTTCTTTCTTCCCCCTCCCTGTTTCTTTCTTCCCCCTCCCCCTCCCTCCCTGTTTCTTTTCTTCCCTCCTGTTTTCTTTTTCTTTTCCCTCTCTTCCTTGTTTCCTTTCTCCTCCCTGCTTCTTCTCCCCCTCCCTCTCTCTCTGTTTCTTTCTTCTCCCCTCCCTCCTTCTCTGTTTCTTTCTTCTCCCCTCCCTCCTTCTCTGTTTCTTTCTTCTCTCCCTCCCTCCTTCTCTGTTTCTTTCTTCTCCCCTCCCTCCCTCTCTGTTTCTTTCTTCTCCCTCCCTCCCTGTTTCTTTCTTCTCCCCCCTCCCTCCCTGTTTCTTTCTTCTCCCCCTCCCTTTTTTTTTTCTTCTCCTCCCCTCCCTGCTCTTTCTTCCTCCCTCTTTCCTCCCTCTACCTGTGTGGTAGTGTGGCCGAGCCCAGTATAGTCCGACCGGTACAGGGAGCTGTTGTTTCCTGTACCCGGCCGGACTAACAGGAAGTGAACACTCAGTGTTCACTTCCTGTTAGTCCGGCCGGGTACAGGAGACAGCTGCTCTGTACCGGTCGGACCAATAGAGGGCTCGGCCACGCTACAGAGAGGGAGCTGACAGGAGAGAGCGCTGAGCGCTTCCCTCCTGTCAGCCTCTCCTCAGGCTGCGCCCGGGCGGTGCGGTCCGCCCTCATGGATGCACCGCCCGGGCAAAGCTGCAGCCGCCTGAGGCTCTCTACAGAGCGCTCGGGCGGCTGCAGCATGAGCGGGGCCGGCGCTCCTGGCGGCGCCCCCTCCCAAGGGGCGCCCTAGGCGGCTGCCTAGTCCGCCTTACAGGTAGCGCCGGCCCTGATGGCTATAGCATTAGGAATACAGATATGTAGTTCTAACGATACAGTGTTCTTTTAATGACATTAGCATTACAAGGTGGATGGCTGCAACAAGGAACTGAATATCAGAAGTTTAACTATGTTAAACAACAGTTAAAGCACTCAAAGCACCACAACCACTACAAGACAGCCAAAGCCAAATTCTGGCATGCACATCAGAATAGAATACATATTTGTTATATTCTTTACTACTATAGATCTGGTCTAAAATATACATTGCCAGTCTTTTTAACGTATAAGGATGTGATCAAAGACAAACAAGATAGATGCAACAAGAATGATGATTACAATGCATTCAGTGCATTTTAGTGGCATTTTCCTCATTTTTTAATCAGTTTGTTACATAGGTCTCTCGATGCCGGAGTTTTTCTTAGTGGGGCATTGCTTATATATACACACTTTTTCCTTAATAATATATACTGATGACCTAAGACATTTAATTAGGCACACTGCACAGCATTGTCCTTAGTCTTTTTGTCAATAGGCAGATGAAAAGTTGCATGAAAGTATACTACAGCCACTACATTTTCGGATTAGAAAACAAAAGTAGTTAAACTAAATGCCATAAACTATGGAAAATAGAATGTTTTAGTAAAACAGAAGAAATAATTACAAAGCAGAATGTCTACCTTGTGATTTGAATAAAAAGTAGGCAGTTTAACGACCAGATCAAACATGTATCCGGTTTGGAGAGCATACACGGCTTTCAGGTCAATGGAGAATGATGCAAACTATAGAGGATGTGCAGCCATGCAAACAAAAATTCGAGCCTGATGAGAGAGGTTTACAACATGACTCCTTTCTTTGCCTGTAATTAAACTCTTTGCAGGAATTTCCACGGATAGCTTCAGATAGTTGAATTACGTAAAAAAAATATTTACTTTTAATCCCTTAAAGATCAAGGATGGAATAATTCCACCAAAACCAGCCCAAAAGGAATGACCACTTAATAAGGAGATGACTGAATGGATCTGCCTACAAAACATGCATTTTAAGGACCAGAGCAGAATGACAGCAACTCATTAGAGAGCTAAAGGGTTACTCCAAACACCCCCACCCCCATTTATAATGCCCTTCTGACCATTATTCACTTGGTCCCCTTCTTTCCTTAATTTTAAACTAAAGCTGTGAATTATTGTATACATTTACATGAAATCCAGCACCGGGTGAAACTCCCTGCATTGCTCTCAACAACCTGTCTAACGTCATTCCTTCCCTCATCAGATCTTATCAAATTCTTTGCATAGAGAAGCATTTGAATGAACTGTTTCATTGGCACAGAGTGCATGTGCACACTCTGAGCCAGGGAGGGGAGTAAGGGAATATTTAAAATGTTAATTAGAGGAGCACTAGGAGGAACACTAGTATTAAAAACACATGTAGGGTTCCTGCCCTCCCCCCCATTGCCCCCTTTAATAAGTAAAAGCTCTTTTTCCAGTGCTGTGCGGGTTTGCCAGCATTTGCCCTGCCCCCCCGATCCACCTCCTCTGCGGACATAATCAAAATTGAGGATCTCAGGCATTCATAATGCTCTCCATTAGGAAAGGGTCTGATTAGCTGAGATTGTCAGTTCTGATGACCTCAGCCAAGGAGGCAAAGCAGGTGGGGGGGAGAGGGGCAGCACCTATAATGGCTGTCAAAGGATTTTCCACTAGAGGTGTCCCTAGGCAGTAATGTAAACACTGGGATGTTTTTACATTAAAACGCCTGCAGGGACTAACTATACTCACCAGAACAACTACAATAAGCTGTAGTTGTTCTTGTTACTATAGTGTCCCTTTAAGGACAATATGAAGGCTGGGAGGGCTCAAATGAGAAAGCAAGGCTGGGAGTGGAGATATAGGCTTCTCCATGTAGAATTAGCATTAGGCTTCTCGGAACACACAGTCATGCATGTTCGGGGTAGCAACAAGCCCCTGGCACAAAAATGTGCAGTGTTTCAAGCACAAATGCTGCTGCACATACAGATTCAATGGCATACACACCAGGGTCGCAGGGGTCGCGGCTGCGACCGGGCCCGGCCCACCAGGGGGCCCGGCCGCCCCTGTGACCCGGTATGTAGCCACTGGGCCAGCCTCTTCTCCTGGGGGGCCCAGGAGCCGGCCACACCAGGGCCCCCCCGAGGCTGGCCCTGCTGACACCCGGAAGGCGGGTGGCCGGTCGGGCAGGAGGGCGCGCGAGGGAGCACTCAGTGCTTTCTCTTCAGCTCCCTCGCGCACTGCACTGATACCGGAGCCGGAAGATGACGTCATCTTCCGGCGCCGGTATCCCTGTGCAGCGCGCGAGGGAGCTGAAGAGGAAGCACTGAGTGCTCCCTTGCGCGCCCGCCTGCCCGACCGGCTACCCGCCCAGGAGCCCAGCAGCACCACTGGACCCCAGGGAACCCCCTCCCAGCACTCCAAAAGGTAAGGAGGCTGGGGGGATTACATTTAAAAAACAAACAAAAAAAACATGTGTTACTGTTAGTGTTTGAGTGTGTGTGAGTGTTAGAGTGAGTGTGTTTGAGTGTGTGTGAGTGTTAGAGTGAGTGTTAGTGTGTGTGCCTACTAGTGAGTGTTAGTGTGAGTGTTAGTGTGTGTGAGTGTCTGCTAGTGAGTGTCAGTGAGTGTGTTACTGTGTGTGTCTTACTGAGTGTGTGTCTGTTAGTGAGTCTGTTTGATGTCTGTTAGTGAGTGTGTGTTGGTCAATGAGAGTGTATGTTTTGTAAGTGAGTGTGTATGTATGTCTGTCGCTGACTGTGTCTCTGTCAGTAAATGTGTGTGTCTGTTAGCTAGTGTGTATGCGTCTGTAAGTGTGTGTGTGTGTGTCTTCAGCACTTACCTTTCTCCAGCGCCGGACTCCCTTGGCGCTGAGGATCCCTCAGCAACTCAGCTCCGAATGCGACCGCGCACGCATTAAAACCGCCCATAGGAAAGCATTACTCAATGCTTTCCTATGGACGTTCAGTGTGCTCCTCTAGCGGCTGTCAGTGAGACAGCCACTAGAGGCTGGTTTAACCCTCAGTGAAACATAGCAGTTTCTTTGAAACTGCTATGTTTTCAGCTGCAGGGTTAAAACTAGAGGGACCTGACACCCAGATAACTTCATTGAGCTGATGTGATCTGGGTGTCTGTAGTGGTCCTTTAAACGACCACTATAGTGCCAGGAAGACATACTCGTTTTCCTGGCACTATAGTGCCCTGAGGGTGCCCCCACACTCAGGACCCCCTCCTGCCCGGCTCTGGAAAGGGGAAAAGGGGTGTGTGTGTGTGTGTCTTCACTCCTCCTCCGATCCTCCTCTTCTCCTCCCCGTCGGCTGTATGCGCACGCGCGCACATTCAGCCGGTCACATAGGAAAGCATTCATAATGCTTTCCTATGGACGCTGGCGTGCTCTCACTGTGAAAATCACAGTGAGAAGCACGCAAGCGCCTCTAGTGGCTGTCAATGAGACGGCCGCTAGAGGAAATAGGGGAAGGCTTAACCCATTCATAAACATAGCAGTTTCTCTGAAACTGCTATGTTTATGAAAAAATGGGTTAACCCTAGCTGGACCTGGCACCCAGACCACTTCATTAAGCTGAAGTGGTCTGGGTGCCTAGAGTGGTCCTTTAAGTGTGTGTGCATCTGCATGCACTGGCGTACATACCGCGGTCGCAGGGGTCGCAGGGGTCGCAGCCCTGTAACTCCTGCGACCAGGTGCCCACCGCCATGTGTTGCGGCCCGGCCCGCGCGTGGGGGGGGGGCACGGATCAATTTTCACACCGGGGCCCCATGGGTCATGTGTACGCCACTGTACAGATTCCTACCACCATGACTACATTTAAAGGCTGATGAGGTTGTAATGGTTGAAGTAACCCTTTAAAAATTCTTTCCTCAAACTGCATCATGTGTTACAATCTTTGAAACTGTAGTTTCTCTTTTCATGTGTGTGCTGGTGCTTTCATTTTGTTAGGGTTCTTTACAACTTTCTCAGCCTTCAGCACATACTGTATCTATCATCATGACAAGTACATGAAAATAATCTGCCTTTAGATGAGTTGTCATCAGTCACATTTTTAAGTCATAATGCCCCATGGGCTGCTACAAGGGACAAGGTGGTCACATGCACTCTTTTTATGGCATAAGAAAGTTGGGTCTGGTTTATTATTCTATTAGGGCTTTTTCTACGTCTGCAGATCTAGCTCCAATGCTCAGATCCTTGTGGACAGCACCACAGACAAGACAGCAATGGTTCAGACATGAGTTGTAGCTGGCTAAAATGCCCTCAGGATGGCATTTTTTCTCAAAGCGCATTCCTGAAAAATAACAAAAAAAGCATTCAGAAAAATAAATAAATGACTTCTAACTGGTACCACTTTTGTCGGAATGAAAAGAACCAAAGTCTAAAAGGATTTTATATCTCCACTTTCTTAACACACTTTCTCCACTTTCTTAAATTGATATGTAAATCAATTTTAGAAAATTGCATATTTGGAGAACATGTATTCAAACTTGTAAATACCAAAAATGTTGCAGAATGTATCTTAACTATACTGTCATGGGGAAAATTATGAATTTTACACCAATTCTCTGTTTTTTAGATCATTATTATTACGTACAAAGTGCTGTCAGATAAGTAAACCAAACATTAACAAAACTGCAGGTGGATAACTTTGAAATAATAATAATAAAGATAAAGATCCTGCCCAAATTAGATTACAGACTAAAGTGAATGGATTATAGTAAAGCAAATTATGCATTCTAGTCCAAGTACAGACAATTTCTAGTTGCGTAAATAATATAAAATGATCAAACATAAGAATTAGAGGAGGAAGAGAGAGAAGCTATGTTAGGGAGGATTAGGCAAGGGACATAAAATGACTGATTATTTGATAAGTAACCAGAAAGGGCATTTTTTTTACATTATAAGGAAAAGGGACAGCATCTATGCATCAAAGCAACTACATTATGGTGTGGTGGTTTTCGTGCTTTCAGGTTACCACAAGGACTTTAACCCCTTAAGGACCAAACTTCTGGAATAATAGGGAATAAGGACATGTCACACATGTCATGTGTCCTTAAGGGGTTAAACAAAATCCAGATGCTATAGGCAGCCAGGATTAGGATTTAAATAGGCCTTGTAGAAGCAATATGGTCTTGAGAAAAACCAGGAACAGAAGATAGTTATTTGTGAATTTTGTTCTTATGCTGAATTAGAAGCATCACTGTGGACATAACTAATAGCGATTTTACTGTATCTTGTCTTTGAATCCTTTGAGAAGGTAGGGAAAAAAATAAATTAAATTTAAGATATTAGCTTGCAATAGCCAAACTAGAAATGTTTTCAACGTTAGCTGTGCTTGCAGTTTGTCAATGTTTTCATTTAATTAGACATTGACTATGAATTTCCAACAACTCTTATTTTAAAGAAAAACAAATTGCATCCAGACTACTTTATCTCAATGAAGTGGCCTGGGTGAGTGGCCCTGTTATTTTACATAATTGCAGGGCAAAAGCTCTGTGAGAAGGTGTTGACTGGAGAATAACACAAAATAAATTAATGGATATTCACCAATTGTACACTACGCCTCACACCACACACCACAAATGTAAATGGTCAGAAAAATAATCCAAAGCCAAATGGCTATACCTCTATCTACTCAGATAAATATATAGTGTATAAAAAGGATATTAACCCTCCAAGTTACCTGAGTTCAGACTTTATTGTATGATATCTATATCAGGAGCTGAATAGTCATACATCAAACCAAGTAGTGGTCTAGGATACAGAGAGCAGATGGCTATTGTCACAAGCTCTGAAGGTTTAGAGCTAATAAGAGGTTAAGTATAAATATAGGCTGTTGCACTCTGATTTCTCCTAATTACAATAAATGAAATGCAGTTATGTAATGTTTCTTAGATGGAGAAAAGTGAGCCAGATAGCTGTTAAACTACAGCTTCTGTGTTGACACAGTGTTGAAATATTGTTGCAATAGAAAAGAATACTAGTTTTACACATCTTCTTCCAGCCACTAGAGGTGCTTCTAATGTTTTACTCGGGAGACTTCGCAGAACACAAATTATAGTGTTTCAAAACAGTAAAATGTATTACAACAATAATATCGTTAGTAAAAGTGCAGTTCGTGTGTGAAAAATGCAAAAAAATCACTTTTACTGAAAATATCATCGTTGTAATACAATTTACCATTTTGAAACACTAATATTTGTGTTCAGCGAAGTCTCCTGAGTAAAACAGTATGCCCCATGTACAGGTTTTATGGTGTCTTGGAAAGTTACAGGGTTAAATATAGTGCTTACGAATTAAATTCTCTGCACTTTCTGCCTGGGTTGTCAGGCACGTCTATCAAATTTTAATTAATAAAATCACATAATTATGTTAAAAGATTACTTAAATATACACATAGAATTTTAATATATATACATATATATGTATTTAAATTCTACGTGTATACTTATGTAATCATTTATGTAATTATATATATATTTATCTATATATATATTTGCAGTTATTTGTATTTTATATATATAGATAGATATATATAGAATGTCATTCTAAGTGTATTTTGTTACCTATATACCTATATATATATGTATATATTAATAACAAAATACAGTTAGAATGAAATTACATATCTATATATAATTTATTTTCATTAAAAAAATGTTTTTATTCATTTCTTTATTTTATTATTTATTTATTTATTTATTATTGTAATTATACATATATAAATATAAAATATATATATATATATGTATTATATATATAATATATATATATCTTATATATGTAACTTAATTTAATCTTCAGAGCAGAGACTGGGCCCCTTAAAACAGCATTAACACCCAGCACTCCCAAGCAACCAAGTCCTGCTGAATCTTCAGAGCAGAGACTGGGCCCCTTAAAACAGCATTAACACCCAGCACTCCCAAGCAACCAAGTCCTGCTGAATCTTCAGATCAGAGGTATTATGCCCTGTCTCGGTTGGAGTCCCCCAAGGCTCCGTCCTTGGTCCCCTTCTATTTTCTCTTTATACTGCCTCTCTTGGCAAACTTATTGCCTCATTTGGATTCCACTACCACCTGTACGCTGATGACACCCAGTTATATCTCTCCTCCCCGGACCTCTCCCCTGCTGTCCTGCAACGTGTCACTGCTTGCCTTTCTTCCATCTCTGACTGGATGTCCTCCCGCTTTCTGAAACTCAATCTCTCAAAAACTGAGCTCCTTGTCTTTCCTCCTCCTAATACTGATCCTCCTCTTTCGCTCTCCCTTCAAGTTTGTGGTACCAACATCAGCCCATCCTTGCAAGCGCGCTGTCTTGGCGTCATACTTGACTCTGGTCTCACCTTGGAGCCTCACATCCAGCATGTTGGCAAATCCTGTAGATTCCATCTTAAAAACATAGCCCGCATCCGCCCCTTTCTTGCACCAGATACTACCAAGGAGCTTGTCCATGCTCTAATAATTTCACGCATGGATTATTGTAACTCTCTCCTGCTTGGTCTTCCCAAAAGCCGTACTGCACCCCTACAGTCTGTAATGAATGCTGCTGCTAGACTGATTTTCCTTTCTAGTCGGTTCTCTCACCTCACCCCTCTGCCAGTCCTTACATTGGCTTCCTGTGTGCTACAGGAGTCAATTCAAGGCACTAACTCACACCTACAAAGCACTGAACAACTCTAGCCCCTCTTATATCTCCTCACAGATCCACAGGTATGTCCCTTCTCGGTCTCTCCGCTCTGCCCGTGACCACCTCCTGTCCGTTGTCCGCACCCGTACGGCCAACTCGCGCTTGCAGGACTTCTCGCGGGCGGCTCCCTTCCTATGGAATAGCCTGCCTACCGCCATCCGACTCTCCCCTAGTCTTGCATCTTTTAAGAAGTGCCTTAAAACCCATCTCTTTAGGAAAGCTTATGGCCTCCAAGACTAACCCCTACCTCACATACCCGTCTCTTGCCCTCTCCTAAAGGGCAGCCCACCTTATTTGATTGCAAATTCCTGTCCTAATGTGTTTTTCACCCCACCTCCTATTGAATGTAAGCTCGATTGAGCAGGGTCCTCTTCAACCTATTGTTCCTGTAAGTTTATTTGTAATTGTCCTATTTATAGTTAAATCCCCTCTCATAATATTGTAAAGCGCTACGGAATCTGTTGGCGCTATATAAATGGCAATAATAATAATAATAATAATAATTCATATGTAATTATATTAATATTAAAATACACTACGTATGATGTTACATATATATAAGATGTGTGCGTGTGTATATATATATATATATATATATATATTACACATTTAATTTATTTTACATGTTTAATAATATTTTCTTTTACACTACCCACTGTCTAACAGCCCAGACACTCCCCCTGCTGGCAGATCCACAGACAGCTATTGCGGCCATGTAATTGCGGAGCTCCTGGGGTAGAAAGCCTTTACGACGATCTATGCCGCTGCAACGGCTTTAAAGCCCATTCTAATGGGTACGGCATAGAACGCCGTAACGGTAAGGTGTTAAAAGAACATTCTAAGCAACTACAAAATTTTTACTAGCCTAATGAAATGGTTTTGGTGTATAGATTACCTTCCTGCAGTTAAAATGATAAATTCTCTTCCATTTAGAAGTTAAATCACTTAAGTCACATCTCCCCTCACTCAACCACCATACACATGTCCTCAAAGAAAACTCCAATTTCTTAAAGAGACACTGAAGGCACCCAGAACACTTCAGCTCATTGAAGTGGCCTGGGTGCAATGCATAGGTGTGCGCACAGGGTGTGCCGGGTGTGCCTGGGCACAAGCTGATCCCCTCGGTCTGCACATGGATCGAGGCCGGCAGGGGAGATCACAGGATCTACCCTGTCGGCAGGGACGTGTCTTCCACGAAGCAAACAAGGCATTTGCCTTGGGCGGCACTTTGCAGGGGGCGGCGGGCAGCGAGGGAGCATACTCACCTGAGCTCTTCCTGCTCAGCTCCCTCCGCGCCGCTTAATGAAGTCGGGAGCCGGAATATGACGTCACTCCGGGTCCCAGCATCACTAAGCGGCGTGCAAGGGAGCTGAGCAGGAAGAAAGCTCCCTCGCCGCCTACTCTGCCTGTCACCCCCCTGCCTGCCCGACCAGCAGTCCCACTGGACTGCAGGTAAGCAATCCACTCCAGCTCTCCCAGGGTGCCTGGGTGGATTTAAAATAAAATTAAAAAAATAATTTGTGAGTGTTGGGAGAAATGTGTATGTGTGTCTGTAAGTGTGTATGTGTGTCTGTAAGTGTTTGAGTGAATGTGTCGGTCAGTGAGTGCGTCTGTCAGTGATTGTGTGCATCTGTCAGTGAGTGCGTGCGTCTGTCAGTGTGTGTCCAAGTAATAGTGTGTGTATGTCATTGTTTGTCATTGCCACGCATGCACATTAGGTCTCCCCCACGGGCCTAACCCAGCGCCAAGGGACATCGGCTCTGGATCCAGGTAAGTGACATTGCAGCGCAGCAGGAGGGCATTGTAGGATTCTACAGTGACAGGGTTTGTTTTGCTGGCACTATAGAATCCCTTTAACTTACTTTATTGCACAGTGTTTAATTTAGATTTTCTTATTTCCTGCTGTTAATTGCCTCCTAGCAGTGGCGTACTAAGGGGGTGGCGGTCTACCCTGGGTGCCATCAGGTAGGGGGGTGCCACCAGGGCTGGAGTTCTGTGAGCTGTGTGGCTGCACTGGGTGCCATAGCAGCATGGGCGCCGGGCAGCCGACACAGCTCACACGCAGGAGCTGGCTGCACAGAGATTTGGGGGCGGAGCTAGAACAGCCGTGGGATGGGGCCAATCTGGGTGTGGAGGCGGAGCTAAATGCAGCCTCATACTGCTCACACAGAGAGGAAGCAGGAAGGAGTCCCTGCTTCCCCAACTACAGCACAGCAGGGACTGAATCCACTCCTCCTCCAGCCAAAGCTTACTGTAAGTGAGAGAGTGTGTGCTGTGTGTAACTGTGATTGTGACTGTCTTTGACTGTGTGTGTGATTGTCTGCCTGTGTGTGTGACTGCCTGTGATTGTCTGTGTGACCGTGTGTGTGATTGTCTGCCTGTGATTGTCTGCCTGTGTGTGTGTGTGTGTGTGTGTGTGACTGTCTGCCTGTGATTGATGGTGTGTTTGTGAGTGACTGTCTGTGACTGTGTGTGTGTGACTGTCTGACTGATTGTGTGTGTGTGACTGTCTGTGATTGTGGTGTGTGTATGTGTGACTGTCTGTCATTGATTGTGTGTGTCACTGTGTGTGTGACTGTCTGCCTGTGATTGTCTGTGTGACTGTGTGTGATTGTCTGCCTGTGATTGTCTGTGTGATTGTCTGCCTGTGTGTGTGTGTGTGTGTGTGACTGTCTGCCTGTAATTGAGGGTGTGTGTGTGAGTGACTGTCTCTGACTGTGTGTGTGTGTGACTGTCTGTCTCTGATTGTGTGTGTGTGTGACTGTCTGTGATTGTGTTGTGTGTATGTGTGACTGTCTGTCATTGATTGTGTGTATCACTGTGTGTGTGTGACTGTCTGCCTGTGATTGTCTGTGTGACTCTATGTGTGTGTGTGACTGTCTGCCTGTGATTGTGGGTGTGTGTGTGAGTGACAGTCTGTGACTGTGTGTGTGTGTGTAACTGTCTGCCTGTGATTGTGTGTGTGACTGTGTTGTGTATATGTGTGACTGTCTGCCTGTGATTGTGTGTGTGACTGTCTGTGAATCTGTGTGTATGTGTGACTGTCTGCCTGTGTGATTGCCTCCGTGTTTGACTCACTGCCTGTAACTGTGTGTGAGTGACTGTGTGTGGGACTGTGTCTGACGGTCTTTGCCATGCAGTGAGCCGGCAGCCAGGATATGATGTAATGGTGGCCTCTGCGTCATTACAGGGCGTGCGATGGACCTGTGCAGAAAGAGCACAGAGATCCCAGCATCAACCACTGACCACTAGAGACTGAGGATCCACTCCAGCCCTTCTAGAGCTAGGTAGAGAGGCTGGGTGGACCTCTTAATTATTAAATGTGTGTAGGTATGTAATGTTTGTGTGTGTCTGTGGTTGTATGTGTGTGGGTCAGTGATTGTGTTTGTGTATATCTGTGATTATGTGTGTGATTGTGTGTATATCTGCGTATGTGTTTAGTAGATAGCTCCCTTATTTCTTGTCCTTAAATATTGCAATCCCACATAAGGATAACAAATAAGGGATTTATCTACTAAACAACTGAAAATAAGAAAATGGCGTTTTTTTATCCTTTAGCTGTTTAGTAGATCATTCCCTGAAATGGTGCCCGTATGTGAGATTTCCATATTTAAAGATACCAAATGAGGGTGCTGTTTAGCAGATAGCACCTTATTTGGTGTCCTTCAATATGGCAATCCCACAAAGGATAGCAAATAGAGGAGTTATCTGCTAAACAAAGATTGAAATTAAGAGGTGTCAGCCAGCCCACAACAAGAAATCTGGGTGGCTAATGTGAATTATATGCAAATGTCTAGTCAGATGCCAGCATGCAGAACACAGCATGCTGGCATCAGACAGCCAATGGCAGCATATTACCCCATCCCCTAGTGAGAAGTTTTACTGCTCCCCCTCCCCCTCCTGTTTTGACTTTGGTATCTTATGTGCCCCCCATATATATTGTTCTTAGAGTCGCCTGTGTGTCAATGTGTATCTGTGTGTGACTGTGTTTGTGTATGTGTATATGTGCAGACATCTAAAAATCTCGCCAACACTACACACAAATACACTCATGCATTTCAACGTCAACACTACATACAAACCCCACCATTATATATAACCATACCACTGCATTCAAATACCACACAACACACAAATGCATGCTTGCATTCAAACGCCAACACTACATACAAACACACCGCTACATTCACTCACATATACTCCATACAAAAACATGCATACATTCAAACACACAAACACTGCTAAGTGCTAAATACATTAAAAAAATGTTTGGTTGTTTTTATATTTAAAGTTGAGGGGGGGGGGAGGGTAAGTGGGGGTGCCAAAAATAGGACCTGCCCCGGGTGCCAAATGCTCTAGGTACGCCCCTGCCTCCTAGAGTATACAGTGGCCTCCTGCATGTTTACTGTGTGATCAAGAATTAAGGTGACTTGTGTTTCTGCCTGGTGGCTTGTAAGATTTCTTGGTATTGTACCATTGTATTATTGTTTGCCTCTACTTCTGTTATTTTGGTCTTTGTTTGTTACTAAGAGTTTTTGTACATAATAAAGTCGGATTATATTTACTGTTTGAAGTTGTTATAGTGTGCATTCTATATTATATAGAAATCTGGATATTTAAACATTTAAGGGAGTGTTGATATGTTTTGCACCTGGCTATTTAAATATAATTGTGTCTCTCCATGTGATTTTGGTTTTTGAACTAAGAGAACATCTAAAGTAAACACACTGTGCTGCACAAATTACAATTTTTCTCATGGAGGTTGATGGTTTCTGTCTAATCCAATGCTTCAAATGGCACAGCATTGTAGGTCATAGGGTGCACACTCACAATCGCATCAGCAAGTTATGTTTGATAATGCCTAAGGTATGTTTATCTTGAACAACCACTGATGCATGTTCTCATTGAAATGTAAAAATAAATTGTACTACACTGCCAGAGAAAGAGAACGGCATCAATACATTAAAAACACATCCAGATACAATAGTTTTGGTGCTTTCTGTTAGATATATAACTCAGTTGATTATATAGTTGCAGTGAAGTTGTATAAAGACCATGCAAATCACATTTCAAATATGTGAATAATTAATGTTCTCTGCAACGTGATGTCATTATTTTCCTGCATAAAATTAATCTGTTCCTTACAACAGACCAATATCACTCATATACAGAGATATGTTATGTTTTCCTTGGTCCATTGGTCGCAATGGAGGAGGTCAGTATTTCTACAATACTCCATGTTTGTGCACCCATAGACAGCATGCCACAATGCCAGTCACGTGACTCCAAACAAACTCCCACCACGTGATCGGTCACTTCCGCTTTCTGCTAAGTCGAGGCTTGGAACGCAGCGCCATTTCCTCCCACTCGTTGTAAACTTCCGGTTGACAGGACAGTTGTTTACGTTTGTAGGCTTCGGCTCCTCTGTCCTGATAAACGCCATGGCGGCTCCATCTATGGAGACAGGTAACGTGTCTGAGTTCTCAGTATCTTTATGGCTGTGCTTGGGAATGAAGGTTTGAGTTCTCCATTTAAAACTCTGTGTGGCAGTAAGAGCAATGTGGTCCTCCCCTTCCCGGTAACAGTAGGACACACAAGCAGGAGTTACAATATAAAGGTTTTTATGTCAAAATTACCACGCTGTAACTGCAGCTCACTTAGGGAATTTATTTTACAAAATACGCTATTTTTTGCCTACATTTTTTTGGATTTTAGTTTTCCTCAGTTAATGAAACAGTCCAAGCAAGGTAACCACTAAAGCCTGCTGTTGTGGTTATGGTGCCAGGAGTGCCCTGGCTACATCCCTGCAAGTATTCAAAACCACTTCCTATAATGTGATAACTTACCTGGGTTGTGCAGGTTTATCCTGCAAGAGATTCCAGCTTGCTGTACATAGCTGAGCATTGCCATGCAGAACTGCGATCATCACAGTCGCTGTACTTTACTGTATAGAGCTATCCTGCTTATCCTGTAGAAGAAGACCGAATGCAATGTGAGGACACAGGTAAGATGACAAACTGTATGAAAATTAAAGGGACACTGTAGGCACCCAGACCACTTCCACTCATTGAAGTGGTCTGGGTGCAAACGTCCATCACACCTTGAGCAGGTAATTATCACAGTTTTTATGAACTGCAATAATTACCTCTGAGGGTTAACGCCTCCTCTAGGGGCTGTCTCCAAGACAGCCACTAGAGGGACTTCTGGAATTGAAACGTACCTTTGATCCGTTATTTGACACTGGACGTCCTCACACTCTGCATGAGTACTTCCAGCGTCAGATTTTTCCCCATAAGAAAGCAGTGAATAATGCTTTCCCGTGGGGAAATCCTAATGCGAGTGCAGCCGTTGCCGCGCAGACACATTAGGTCTCCTCCGCCGGCGAACGTCGATGGGGGAGGAGTGTGGGCGGTGGACCAAGGCAAGTGACTGAAGGAGTTATTAAAGGAACACTATAGTAACCTAAATTACTTTAGCTAAATAAAGCAGTTTTAGTGTATAGATCATTCCCCTGCAATTTCACTGCTCAATTTACTGTCATTTAGGAGTTAAATCACTGTTTCTGTTTATGCAGCCCTAGCCACACCTCCCCTGGCTATGATTGACAGAGCCTGCATGAAAAAAAAACTGGTTTCACTTTCAAACAGATGTAATTTACCTTAAATAATTGTATCTCAATCTCTAAATTGAACTTTAATCACATACAGGAGGCTCTTGCAGGGTCTAGCAAGCTATTAACATAGCAGGGGATAAGAAAATCTTAATTAAACAGAACTTGCAATAAAGAAAGCCTAAATAGGGCTCTCTTTACAGGAAGTGTTTATGGAAGGCTGTGCAAGTCACATGCAGGGAGGTGTGACTAGGGTTCATAAACAAAGGGATTTAACTCCTAAATGGCAGAGGATTGAGCAGTGAGGCTGCAGGGGCATGTTCTATACACCAAAACTGCTTCATTAAGCTAAAGTTGTTCAGGTGACTGTATTGTCCCTTTAACCCCTTCAGTGTCGCAGGAGGAGGCATTGACAGAGAGGAAAGCTATAGTGCCAGGAAAACTAGTCTGTTTTCATGGCACTATAGTTTACCTTTAAATTACTGCTTACTTTGTGAGGATCCAGGGGTTTTATTGAACCACAGCCAATAAAGCGACCGTTAGTAGTTATAGTGCTTGGGGTGTCTTTTATTTTTTTTATTTTTCGGCCTTTGGGTTTGTGTAGTATTATCATAAAGTTAACTACCAAAAACATATTTAGATCCTAGACATATGAGGCATTGAACCCTCAGCTTTTTAACTTTTAATTCATACTTAAAAGACCACTAAATGCACCCATTTATGTGTGCAGTGGTTGTTTATTTTTAACCCTGCTATCTAAACAATAGGTGTTTAGTAGACACGGCACTATTATGCTTGAAGGGTTACACACAGCTCTAGTGGCTGTCTTCCTGATAGCTACTAGAGGGTGTTTCTGCCAATACCTAAATCATACTTGGTTAATCAATAACATGCTGCTTGTAGATGACATTTGATTGTCAAGGCCTTTTGCCATGCATGCACACTAGTTTCCCAATGCTTTCATACTGGAAACCATAGGATTGTCGAAGATCATAAATGTTGATGATCTCAGCCAGAGAGGTGGGATGACTGGAGAGAGACCAGCGTGACGAGGGAGTAACAGTAACTAAAAAAAACTACCTTTTATAAAGAGATTCTCCAGTGCCAGGAAAACAAACCCGTTTTCCTGGCACTAGAGAATCCTGGAGTGCCCCCTCCCGCCTGCCCCCATTGCACATAGGTGAAAGGGTTAAAACCCCTTCAGACACTTACCTGACCCAGCGCAGAATCCCTCGGCGCTGGGTCAGGCTCTGCCCATGCTCCTCCCCGCCAACATCCGCCGGTGTGGGAGACCTAATGTGCATTTTTTGGCTTTTTTCTTTTCTTTTTTGTTTATAATTAATGAGAATGTATCTATGTAAATATGACATCAAATTAAAGCCCTCTTTGCCCTCTAAAAAACGGTATTTAATATGTTTTGGTGCAATAAATGACAGAGATGCAAAACGCGTTTGAACACAAACAGCAAAAGATGCAAAAATGGCTTGTGTCCTTAAGGGTAAGACAAGCTTTTGAAGCTGTATCCTTAAGGGGTTAAGACGTTACCTTTTTGTATTGTGGTTTTTACAATGTGTTTCCTTTTTCCCCCCTTTCTTTTTCCAATTTGTAATTACCTTGTAAATTTAATTAGTTTTTACTAATTTAGTGGATAGTTCCCTTTTGATTTATTGAACATCCACTCTTTGGTTATTTGCCATTAACTGTTTGTTTGGTTTTTGTTTTTATTTACAGATGAGCAAGCCCGGATTCGATTCCAGTTGGAGTTGGAGTTTGTACAGTGTTTGGCAAACCCTAATTATCTTAACTGTGAGTAATTGTTAACACTAATATGTTTTTTTTTCTAATTAGAAAATATTTTTCCTCACATCAGTAGGTGTAATTTCCTTTTCATGCCCAACCCATTCTACCTTTATTTATTATTTTTGTGGGGGGTAAGTTGGTATAGTACATTTAATAGTAAAACGGTTTCTTTAAGCAACATAACCACTACAGTAATGATTTGAGTAGTACTGTGGCCCTGTTTTCCAGTATTGAGGCAAACTGTTTTCCGAACAGTTTACTTTCTTATCTTAACTTTAGCCTGCAAGGGGTTAAAAACCCCTTCTGTCACTTACCTGAGTCCAGCTCTAATTTCACATGGCGCTGGGTTTCACCATAGGATTTCCCCTTATGTCACATTACCATTTTTCCATATGTCCATGCAGAGCATGAGGACATCCAGCGTCAGTTAGGTGACCAAAAGTTACCTAATGACCCGTAAGTCCCTCTAGTGGCTGTCTGGTAGACCAGGGCTCAACAAATCCCAGGTGCTCTGGCGTTTGAAATTTGTCAGCTCTTTAGCTAAAGCGGACGGCTAGAGGAAAAATGGAGCTGGCTGACTGATGCAGCACGTGAGGGAGCAGTAAACTTCCTGCAGTTTCTCTCTGCTCCCTTGCGTTGTTTAATGGTGCCGGGATATGATGTCACTACAGAGATCGTGCAGGGGAGCATAGAGGACCTGCAAGATTAGAGAGCAGCTCCCTGGACCTCAGGGATAGATCCACTCAGCTCTCTCAAAGGTAGGGAGGCTGAGTGGATTTATATTAAAAATGTAAATTTGTGTGTGTATCAGAGAGTGCATCTGTCATAGAGTTTGTCCGATCACATGAGAAAGGTGTTGTACTCGCTGCGGCTGGTCCCACCTCGATGGCTGAGATCGTCAACCTTTATGATCTCAGCTAAGCCAACCATAGGAAAGCATTGGGGGATATTGTGCATGTTCTCTATGGGTAACATACAGCATCTCCATGGAGACACTGAACATAAAACTCTCTAGTGGCCATCTCTGAAACGGCAGTGTTTACATTGAAAAGGGTACAGGGACAGGCTATAGACACCAGAACTATTACATTAATCTGTAGTGGTTCTGGTGACTATAGTGTCATTTTAAGAATTGCATATTTCCCATTGAAAATTAAACTTTGTTAGTTACAAAAAAAACAAAACTGGCTCCTAGATTCCAAACAAACTTAAGTCCTGTGCTAGACCGCCACTAGAAGCAGAGTTTTCTGCCGTCACATTCTATGTTTCTATCAGTAAAGGAGTTTAAGCATGCCTGGGATAGGCATAAGGCTATCCTAACTATAAGATACTTTTATTTTCTTTCAAAAAAAACAAAAAAAATATTTAGAAAATTGGGCAGACTAGATGGGCCGAATTGTTCTTATCTGCCGTCACATTCTATGTTTCTATCAGTTAACCCTCAAAGGTAATTATTGCAGATCATTAAAAACTGAAATTATTACGTTTACCTGGTTACAGGACTTGGAACTATGCACCCAGACCACATCAATGACCTGAAGTGGTCTGCGTGCCTATAGTGTCCCTTTAATGACTCCCCAACAATGCTGCTATACAGACTCTGGGTACCATGATCAGTTCAAATCACTGTACATGTTGACTGGAGAAACCATTACTCTGATTTGTATGGCTTTGTCAGTCTTTTGAAAATGTAATAAATCAACTATTTAATGGTAAATCAGCGGTTGCTCAACTGACTTACTCAACCAATGAATGTCATCCAAACTTGGATGAAATTGATACTGCTTTTATGGAGGTGTAACTTTCCCAATAACCTTAAGTAAAATTTTGTGTGAGGGCTCTGCCACAAGCATGCAGGGAAGTGGTTTGACATAGAATGCACGTGTCTTGAGGCATGCTGGTGCCATCACCTACACATTACAGTGAAAACGATTGAGTGCCCTTCAGGTTTCACTGATGCTTGTGATCTTGTTTTGGTAAGGAATTGACACTCCACAGTTTTAAAGTGCCATCTGGTGGTTTGTTTAATTATAGTCTTGTTTCCTTTTTCCATAGTTCTAGCACAAAGAGGATACTTTAAAGACAAGGCATTTGTGAATTATCTGAAATATCTACTGTATTGGAAGGATCCAGAATATGCTAAATTTTTGAAGTAAGTACAGGACTATTTCTGTAACCTATTTAAACTGATTGTGCCCCATTTATATCTTACCAATTATTTTCTTAATTAGTTTGCATGTTTGTTTTTTTCCCCAAGTATGATGTGTTAAATCCAAGAAAAGCACTTCCACTTTTTAAAGGTTTACCTTCATTATGCATATATTCCTACAAATAGTTTTCCATGTCTAAAGTCGGTAATGTTAGCTGAAGGAAACAAACTAACCATTTGCAATCACGGTGGTATTTTATTTGACTTTTTGGTGTTTTCAGCCAATGGCAATTATTATTATCGCCATTTATATAGCGTCAACAGATTCCGTAGCGCTTTACAATATTATTAGAGGGGGGGATTTAAATATAAATAGGATAACTACAAGAAAATGTACAGAAACGATAGCTTGAAGAGGACCCTGCTCAAACGAGCTTAGAGTCTATAGGACGAGCAATCCAGCTAAGATTTGAATTTTTGTCAATGACCAGAATGTATGCTGTCTGCTTAAATATGCTCTCTTTAACATGACCGTTTGTTGCAGCAATACTGTATAAGGTTCGGACCATGTCTTGCCTCATTGTTAGTGCTGCTTTCACCATTAGTTGTAGATTATGCCAGCTTTGGTGTACCTATAATCTTAAGGAGGTGAATATTTGCTTAAGTCTCTCTTTACTAGAACTTCACAGCAGCACATTAACTCAAAAAGAAAACAACCAATCAGAAAAAAAAGTAAAGGACAATAGAAGTCCCCTCCCAACCAACTACTTCCTCTTTCAAGCTGCGACAAAACAACAGTACAAACAAAACAATATAACAGTATTCCCGGAAGAAAATGGATCCAATTGATGATCGTCATCCGGAGAAGGGGTTCCAACGTAGTATTGTAGATGAAACTTTAAACCGAAACGAGATAAACAGAATTGAAAAAATTGGTTAACGAACTAAATGTACTTAGAAAAACATGCAGTCACCCAGACAAAGGTTAAACATTACTAAAATCAACAGGATTTTCACTCAAACATTCCAGAAGTATACAAAAAATGTATATGCGACAGACAGAAATGTAAACCTGCAAAATTCCGGAGTCATGACGAGTTTATCCGACAACTAGGGTCTGGGGCATTCCGCCCGTAGCCTCTTTCGTACCTCCCAGTCCACAGGTTTGCGGACCCAGTAGTGTACAAACTGTGCCAGGTGGTTGGGCAACGACGATTTGGAGGACCTGGGGTGCCTAATGCACCATGGATCGAACAGGGGCTCGCTCGTAGAATCCAGGAATACGTCCTCCTCCTAGAGAGAAACTGGCTGCACAGATATGAGGGGGAGGGGGGGCGGGGGGCAGCTATAAGCCCCTCAATGAGGATAGAGTAGAAAGGAGAGATGTAGTCAGAAGTCTAGGACAGGCATGATAATGCCACAAAACTAGGTACTAGTAAAGAATATAAAGAAATTATCTCACATGCCACCCACTAAGTGCAGGAGGCAGTGGACTCTGACCTGTGCTTGATGTGGAGCAGCAAAGAAAGAGGAAGTAGTTGGTTGGGAGGGGGGACTTTTATTGTCCTTTACTTTTTTCCGATTGGTTGTTTTCTCTCTGTGTTAATGTGCTGCTGTGAAGAGAGACTTAAATATGAAGCCTCCTGTCATGTTATAAAATTTGTTTTTGGCCCGTGTAACCTTTTCTAAAGGTTTGGAGAGACTGCTCATTATAGAATGAACTTCTATATGCGTTAACTATGCTCTCATTATTTTCTCCCTCTAGATACCCGCAGTGCTTACACATGTTAGAGTTGCTGCAGTATGAACACTTCCGCAAGGAGCTGGTAAACGCCCAGTGCGCCAAGTTTATTGACGAGCAACAGATTCTGCATTGGCAGCACTACTGCCGCAAACGCATGAGGCTACAGCAGGCGCTGGCTGAACAGCAGTTGCAGAATAACACTATTGGCAAATGATGCACCATGCCTTTTGGCAGAAGTGGGACTTTATACTTTGCCATACTGCTGTCCAGGATCCCAATATATCAGCCGTCAATGTAGTTATCTGACATGGCATTGCCTAAAAGCTACTTTAGATACATGCGATGCAAGTGAAGTAACATCTATGTAATGGGGCACAGACCTTTGCGATAAAAGGCAATGCAGGCATCACAACTTGAATTCCTGTTAAAGACCTATGACAACATAGCAAGTTAATCACAAATTATCAGAAGCCGAAGAACTCTGTGCTGCTACCTGCACCGAAATCATGAACAATGTGAGGCTATTTGCCTTTGTAGACTTTTTTCATATGTTAATGTTCTTTTATAAAAGTGGTTTTGATTTTAGCTCACTGAATACTTCAGGATTGTACATAGTAATTTCATATCACAGTGTGTTGAAGAGATGTTGACTATCTTAAGTTAAATATGGTGAATATTGTGACAGGAAATACAGTTCATCATTTCTCACATGGCTTCTCTATGATATTCTAGGCTTAGAATATCTATTTAAATAGAGTTCTGTTAACATCACTTGTTATATAAAACACTTTCTTTCGAACACAGCTATTGGCTTTGTGTGTGTGTTTATTTTACAATTCATGGCTAACTCTTGTTGGATGGTTTAATTTTTTTTTTATAATTCTTACTAGCAGTAAAAAAATGTTTTCCCTGTGTTTCAAAGCAGTACCAAAAGGGATGTTCTTTATCCATAGGGACAGGTAACCTTCGGATTAACATTTAAAATAGGTGTTTCTCCCTCCCACACAATTCCTTAAATTTAGGGAGGGAGTTCGTTCTTACTTGTCCCGCACAAGGTATCCCCTCTTCTTCTAGGAGACACAGTACAGGATATTTAAGGTAAGGCAAGCTGAGCTGTCCAGCTGCAAGCCTCAGCTTTGGGGCACAATCCTTCAACCAGATTATAATGTATAAGAAAATCAATATTTGCTAATGCAAATAAATATATATAATTTTTTTTTCTCCTCAATTTTAATTTAAACTTACGTGTACCATGACAGTTACACTTTAAACACGAAATTGGTATCTGACATTTCCCCCCCCCCAAATGTCTTGTCAAATATACTGGTATATGACAATATTGTATTACTGAACAAAAAGGATATGTAGTGGTGATAAAACATTGACAGACCAAAATATAAAACCCAGAGAAGAAGACAGGATAAAAAAAATCAAGGGAGTTGTTAGTATATAAGATTCCCTCCATCTGTGCTGAGCTGGTTTACATTTTGTCATTTGCTGAACCCACTGTTTAGTGCATAGACTCCAGTGCTAATGATTATTTGAAAATGATGTATTTTGATGTAATCATTTTAAACCATTTAGAAATTGAACACTTTTAACAGCACTTGTATAATACTGCACTTATTCTGTCACTTGATAATCCAGGGAAATGTGTAGGGTGTTATAATGGCACAATTACTTCTTGATACCACTTTAGAATACATTATAGCAATATATATTAACCACCTCACTACACTTTAAAAAAAATGAAATTTTATAGATAGAGTGCAGTTTTGAGATACCAGAGAAAATATTGCATGCCTGAGTTTCATTGCTTGCAGAAATATAGAACACAGAGAGAGAACTTCATATTTCTCTGCTTCTTACAGGTTCCAAACATAGACAAAATAACATTACATTATTATTTATAAAGCGCCAACAAGTTCCGTAGCGCTGTACAATGGGTGGACTAACCGACACGTATTTGTAACCAGACAAGTTTGACGCACAGGAACAGAGTGATGGTGGGTTCAATGAGCTTACATGCTAGAGGAAGTGGTGTATAGTGATACAAAAGGTAAGGGTAGGGTAGAAAAGTTGGTTGTTAAGATAGTATTCATTGAGGGCTTAATGTTTTGTTTTGATGACAGTTTCAGAAGAAGAATCAGTGCAGGGTGGGGAAAGCTGTCCACAGTTTAATTGATAGGCTTTCCTAAAGAAGTAAGTTTTTAAAGATTTATTTATTTTTTTAAGGAGTGGAGATTTGGTGAGAGTCTAGCAGAGAGCGGAAGGGTGTTCCATAGGAACGGTGCAGCCCTAGAGAAGTTTATAAGTCTTTAAGGTGAGCATCAGAGGCAGGAGTACGAACAGAGGTTAGACCTAGGTCTCTGACAGAGTGTAGGGGCTAGATGGGACATATTTGTGTATTAGTGAGAATAAGTGGGAGCAGCATTGTGTAGAGATTTGTAAGCAAGTGTCAGGATCTTAAATTGATCCCTATATCATATGGGAAGCCAATGGAGGGACTGACAAAGGGGACAGGAAGATAAGCCTCACCGCAGCATTCATTATAGACTTTAACTGGGCAAGTTGGGAACACTTACGACCACTGAGAAGTGGATTACAGTAGTCAAGGCGAGAGAAGACAGCAGCATGGACAAGCACTGTTGCGTATCAGGTGTTAAATAGTATCAGATGCATGCAATGTTATTGAGATGGAAGCGGCAGGATTTGGCGATTGATTAGACATCTGGGGTAAAGGAGAGGTCGCAGTCAAAGAGAACACCTAGGCAGCGTGCCTTATAGGTAGAGCGGATGGAAGCTCCATTGACTTGGAGGGACACAGACAAGGGAGTAGCAACACTTGAGGGAGGGAAGACCAGAAGTTCTGTTTTGGACAGGTTCAGTTTAATGAAATGTCAGAGACATGAGTCTAGAGGGGTGGTGTGAAATCAGGAGAGGACAGATACATTTGCATGTGATCTGCATAGAAATGATATTGGAAGCCAAAGGAGCTGATGAGTTTACCAAGGGAGGCAGTGTAGATTGAGAACAATAGGGGACCAAGAACAGACCCTTGGGGAACACCAACAGAGAGGAATTGGGGAGAAGAGGCAGAGCCAGAGAAAGAAACACTGAATGAGCACTGGGAGAGGCAGGAAGAACACCAGGAGAGAGCAGTATCTCGTAGACAGAGATTACGGAGAATGAGAAGAAGCTGTTGATGATCAACAGTGTCAAAAGCAGCAGAGGTCAAGGAGAATTAGGATAGAGGAGTGGCAGTGGGATTTAGCAGTGATAAGATCATTGTATACTTTGTTCACAGCTGTTTCAACAGAGTGACGAGCGCGGAATCCAGACTGAAGCGGGTAAAGTAGAGAGTTGGATTTGAGGAAGTCTGTCAATCTCACATACACAACTTGCTCAAGGATCTTGGAGACAAACTGCAGTAGCGAGATAAGGCGGTAATTGGACGGGGAATTAGGGTCAAGCTTGGGCTTTTTCATAATCGGGGTTACGGTTGCATGTTTGAAGGGTAGAGGAAATGTGCCAGAGGAGAGGGAGAGATTGAAAAGGTTAGTGAGAGGCAGAGAAAGAGAAGGAGACAGGTACGGGTAAGATACTAGGGAATAGGATCGAGGGAACAGGTGGTGGGGTGTTAGGGATGGAGCAGAGCATGAGTATCTTCTGCTGTAGCGAATGCAAATGAGCGTAGGACAGCTGAGGGAGTGTGGTTAGGTGAAAAGTTTGTAGTGGATAGAGAGAGATCTCTTCCCTGATTGTAGAAATCTCAGTGAAGTGAGTTGCTAAGTTTGTGGGGGTCAAGTTGGTAGGAGGAGGAGTAGGCATGACAGGGTGAAGAGAGTTAAAAGCATGAAACAGTCCTATGGGTTCGCGGGAGAGTGTGGTAATGAGTGTATTGAAGTAGTTTTCATTTGAAAAGGAAAGAGCCAGACTGTAGGAGTGCACCATAAATTTATAGTGTAGGAAATCAGACACAGAGTGAGACTTTCTCCAGCAGCTTTCAGCAGTTCTGGAACATTTTTGAAGGTATCAGGTCAGCTTGGTGTGCCAGGGTTGTAATCTGGGGCACTTAGTGTGTTTAAGTATAGGAGGTGCCATGATGTGGAGTTGTAGAGGGAGGTTGCAGCGTTAGTGCAGGTAAGATTGGTGAAAGGAGACTTTAGAGGTTGGTGGATAATTGCTGTAGGTCAAGACAATGGAGGTTTCTATAAGACTGATGTGGTGAGGCTGAGGTACTTTGGGTACGGGGTATGTGGATGTCAATGGACAGCAGATGGTGGTCAGATCGAGGAAATGTAACATTGGAGAGAATAGAGGTAGTACAGAGATTGGTGAAGATGAGGTCAATAGTGTTTCCTGCTCTATGAGTTAATGAATTAGACCACTGTGTGAGTCCAACAGAGGAGGTTATAGAGAGCAGATGAAAGGCATCAGGGCAGTTAGGGTTGTTGATTGGGATATTAAAGTCCCCATGAATGAGGGAAGAAGTGCAAGAGAAGAGGAAATGGGGTAGCCAGGAATAAAAGTGTTCAATAAATAGCCTAGGATGACGAGGGGGGGGTGGGGAGGACAGAGGGGTTAATGCGGAGGTTGTGGGAAGTAGATATAAGGAGAGATTTTGATACAGAGGGAGAAAAGGGAAAATAAGAGGAGGACAAGATAGAACATTACTCAGATGGGTATGCACTTCCATAAAAAAACTGATAGTTGGGAGTAGGCCAGTTAAAGACACAGAGAGGACATGTAGTGGTGTAGAAAGCTGGGCTAGAGTGTAACAGGCAGAGGGGAGGAAGATAAAGAGTGAATGTTAGGGGTTAAGAGAGTATAGGAATGTACAGATTATTTGATTTGCAGCTGTTATATCTGATTATTGAGATTTGTGGGTGAGAGTCTATCTATAAATTAAATGAGGAGCGTGGGGAGGGATGGGACGGGCAAATAGGCAGCGTTAAATGTTGTCCAGAAGGCTTCCCTGCTTATTGAAAATGGATCAGCTAAAGGTGGACTGAGTGCTGTTCTGATGTGAGGCAGGAAAGTTTTAAATTCACACTGTAAGAGAGATAGGTAAGGGGATCAAATAGGCATGCAATAAAGCTAGGGATCACCTGTCAAAGTAGTAGGTTGGGGAAAAAAAATGTCCGACTCCAAGTGTTTGTTTGCTGCTTTGCAAAAGGGAACTACATATCCTCTCTCTTTACAAAACTAACCACCATCGCTCTCTTTTTGAGGTGATAGGACCCATTGTTGCTTTGGTATTCTCATTGATACGGACCTTAATTTTATACCAAAAATTCATTATGTCTACAAACCCTGTAATTTCCACATAAAAACATAGCCAGACCTTTTTTAAAACACACTGTAAGGAAGGTGTTCATACTTCTGTAATTGCCGGTCAATTACTGTAGCTCTCTCAACTTGTTTCTAAATTGGTTTCTCCAAAACCCATACTGCCTCTCTATATGTTGCTGCCATGATTATTTTATTTGCTCTTATCAAACCTTTTTAAACCATCATCATATAGTATATTGAATAGAACCCAACACTCACTTACGAAGCTCTCTAAATATTTCTGCATTTTGGGCAACAGTAGCTTTTCTGTGTGATTAGATCCAACAGGCTAGCTTTCCTACCCAGCCTTGGGCATCCATCCTGATGCCGGCTCACAGTTTGTCCACTATATACCGGGAACACCCACAAGACTTGCCTTTTGGAGATAATCTGACCCATTCGTCTAGCCATCACTATTTGGCCCTTGGCAAAGTCAGTCAGGTAATTTCGCTTGCCCATTTTTCCAGCTTCCAAACACATGAAATTAAAAAAATTCAAAGAAGTTGCTGCCTAGTATATTTTTTACACGTGTCATTGTAATGATATACACATGGTGATGATTCACTTCCTCCAGCAGTGGGTTTAATGTTCTGGCCGATCAGTCACTTGGTAGCATAGAGGTCCAGAGGACCTATTTTTTTTCCTTCTGCCAATCTAAACATCTGCTAGCATAATGCATAGATGAAAATATATTTTCTTTGAAATAAATCAACCTATTATCTATGATAAAATCTTAAATCAAGCACAGAAAAAAAAGTAAAAATCATTACAGAAGGTCTCAATGTTATCTTTATTTTTAGCATACTCCTTGTTGCTTCTGGATTAATATGTTTATTTTTTACAAAAGGTTTACAAAATTAAACATGCAGTGGTTTGTTTACTAAATCATGTTATGCGAATCAGAAGACAAACCTAGAACAGCAGAGTTGGATATGTTAATTTTGACTAAATATTACAGCAGGTAAAATCCCATATATTAGCACTGGCTAACCTAAACACACCAAATGTTTGTGGACTACCTTTCCCATAAGCATTATGGAATCTTTAGGAAACAGATGCCTTTGTGTTAAGGTAAGTCAGTTTGTTATAAAGTTTGTGAAAATGATGCATGAATATAGCAAATATTTGCAGAGCAAGCTGAATTTGTGCAGGGTCTAATAGCATAGGAAGTCATTGATCCTCAGTCCAATGGCATTCTGAGTACTTTACATATCTATGTAATCATCCCAAAAGAAATGTCAAGACACATGAATCACTTGATTTCCTCTTTAAAGCCCTACCACCACATTTCATTACAAAATGTCCCGGTTAATTTGCCTTTGTAGTTTTGAACAGTTCTGCATTTCTTAAGAATAGGACATTCCATTTTAATGTTGGATTTTTCAAGGACATTTTATTACTCCATTGGTCCTTAAAAGGTTAAACGATTTCTGCTTTTTTTGTATCACAGCAGAGGCCATTAACCATTTCTCCTATATATTAATAATGGAGAAAGTTTACAAAACCAGATATTATTTTAGTCCTCTGAAAAAATCATTTGCACTAGATCAGCCTTAAGGCACTGCTCTTCCACCAACTTCTGGGTCTGAAAAAGAAAGAAGAAAATAAATATATAAATAGATGGTAGAAGTCCAGGGTTACAGATGGGAGTAGAGTGCTTTCATTGCCTATGGCACAGGCAAAGTTTGTAAGATCTGTGACTTTCCGATCATGTTTAGATTAAAAGATATATATTTCTACCTCCTCCAGAATGGGTTCAATTATGTATGCTATTGACTGAGATGGAGGCGGCACCCAGTTGCAGGGATAGAGGTATGGAATTGTACAATTAACATTTTATCACCCACTAAAGTATGTAAAAGAACAGATGAAATTAGTGTCTTTGAATACCTTTTTTTTTATTGGACAGAATTTTGGAACGGCAAGCTATTGGGAGAACCTCCCTTTGAGTCGAGTTGTGATACTGAGGTTACAGAAACAGGAGTGCAGAGAAGACAAAGGTCAGAGAGAATATACACCATTCCCCCAGAGAGTCATAAATAGCAAATAATCACAGGGTGAAGGAAAGGAGAGAAAACACAAACAGTGCAGGAGATGGTACTAGAAGGGGAAGAGTTAAACAAATTACATAAATTAGGAATTCTTGAATTCACATCCACGAACATGCATGAAGGCCTATAATACAACCTATGCACACATATACACAAACACCCACACTCAAATATATATGCTTGCACACTTATACATCTTAAAGCAACAATAAATATACTGACAAATGTACATATACATATATATATATATATATATATATATATATATATATAAATAAAATAAAATAAAATAAAATAAAATAAAAAAATAAAAAAAACACACACACCACACACAACCACCTGTATATATGCATACATATATCTATAAGACTACATGCATTTGAGTATTGGAAAGCAAATGTCTGTACATAATATATATAAAAATAATAATGATGATAATACTAAAAACATCAGAATGCATTTTAACGTGCATTCATTTGAAAGAAGAGTAAGGTAATGGATAAGGGAGTCATGTAAAGTAATGGGACAGGAAATGTAAATCAACATTTTGTCCTCTCTTCTTACTAGTAAAAAAAATAAAAAAAATAAAAATATGGTATCAATCTGGCTTCAAGGGTGTTTATTTCATGGGTATTGCTAAATCTGTGATCACTTTAATTTGTAGGTCCTTGATTGAGTGGTCAGGCTGGGTAAAATACTGTCCCACAGGAGTGCAGTAGGATTCTTCTTTGTGGTGTTTAATGGGGTGTAGCATTCTAAGCGGCATTTGGTGCATTGAATCATGTATACCACATTGCTATATGTGCAGGAGTATCATCCTTTAATGCTGTAGATTTTTTTGTGGGTGGCCGTGTTGTTTGTGTATATGTGCTGGCACAGTTTGATGGGGATACTGTGATTATTTTTTAAGTCAGCTTGTTCCTGTACGGAGAGATTTCGAAACATGCTCTTTTGGTTTAGTTTGATCTCCAGGAATGTAGTTCTTAGATGGAAACTTTCAATGTAGCGGTCTTGTTTCAGTGTTCTTTATTTTAGGAGTATTTCTTAACTCGCATCCTAATTTCATCTGTTATTTTACATATGCATCATTGGACTAACATGGCTACAATCTCTACTCTAATATTAAAGTAAATATTTTATGACACACACCTGCATATCAAGTAGGACTTTGAGCGGTCCTTCTTGGGCTTAGTAACTTGAGAAATCATGTTTCCACAGATAGGTGTCATCTTTCAGAACTAAGACACCTTTATCAACGTACATTGTTTTAAAGAGTTGTTTTGTTTGGTTTTAAATCCAAACGGAAACCACCCATGGACTGCAGATTCGACCTTGTGGTTCTCATCAGCATGGTGCCAGTTCTAGACTAAAAATGTAAAGTCTCTCTGACAGCATATTGCTAGTTACCAAAAGATTGTGGTGAGGCCACAATCTATATCAGTTTTGTAGAAATTAAAAAAACAGATTACCTCTATACAATACAATTCTATACTGTGAAGCTTCTAGTACCATAACCGGTTTTCAGGTATCAAGAAGAGCAGCGCCTCATTTTCAGAAATTGTGCCTAAAACATTTGACATTAGACTGGGGTGCAATACCGGAACACTCTTAAGAAACACAACCACTACAGCTAACAGTAGGTGTTATTTTGCTTACACTGGTCCTTTAAGAGTTAATGAATGGTACCTGCTTCTACAGGCACCATATAGTGAAGAGGACGTCCATTCAAGTTAAAATGTTATATATACTGCAAGATTTGTTTATGATAGTGAAGGGGTCGGAACAAAACAGTGTTAATTCTGCAGAGGTAGAGGGTTTACTTTTCCCCTTTCAATATAAACAGTTTTAACATATCTCACCGTTCCACACTTTAGGAGGGTTGGAACACCAGTCAATTTTAGAACTTGCTTAAACTCATTGTTCGGGTCTTTCCAACTAAACGAGAGGAAAAAAAAAAAAAAAAAGGGGATAAGGTTTTAGAAAATGGAACAAACGGTGATACAGTTTCTTGTAAATAAAAAAAATTAGTTATTATATTACAAACCCCCACACATAAGTCAACTAATGCTCATTACTATGGTGGACCCCTTGTACTGTGTATGTTATACAGTGAGCCCAATATACTGATTAAGAAAGGACTAAACAGTGTACAAACACGTTTATAGCACTGTGTCACAGCTCTGCCTGTCCTGTTTCCAGAAGGCACACTCCGTCTACCCTTACCCCTACCTCTCCTCCTGTGGACGTATAGGGTGATCTGTACTGTGCTCCCCATGCTGCTCCAGGATAAGCTTAGGCTGACACGGTCTGGCAAATCCAGCTCAACAAGCATGGAAGTTTGCAAGTTAAATGCACAAACTGACATAGCATCCCATCCATATAGGGAGGTGTGGACACCTAGTTACCCAGCAGAGCCTTTCACTTATTTAGGCCCTCCCATGCACTTTTCCATATTTAAGCACAGACAACCCTAAAATCTGTGCTCAGTTGTTCTCCTTGAGTACAGAGCCAGCTCCTGTCTGAAGTTGATTACCCACACATGTGGAATTCCCCTGAATCAACACTTGTTTGCATGAAACCTGCCTTCTACCTGGAGTAACCCCTACAATGCAGATTCAACCTTGGTTAACCCCTGCAGTGCTGTTTCTACAGACAGAAGTGAGTTGACTACCCTCACCTGTGGAATTTACTACCCTGAATCTACTTTGGTTAACCCCTGCAACGCTTTCCCAGCATCTCCCGCAATTCAACTACAGCTTCAAATCAATTCTTTCTTCATTTACCAAGTGCTGGAACTCTGGTAAAAGGACTATTTTTCCTTAAAGACTCATTTCTTATAAAACTAATTGCTTTATTTTACCGTTTATACTTGCATTAGGACTTTTGCATTATATTTGTTTTCAAAATAATTTTAATTCAGAGACTGTGTGCATATAAAATTTCTGCATACCGAGCCCATTCACCCCAAATCCCAAAGTACAATAAAGCCCACATTGGATTTAAATTCTTGAACGGTTTTTTATTTTTAGTTCTTAGTGGCAACAATCTATGAAATTCTACTTTCCACTGTTAAAACGTACCTTTACGGTTGCTATTTTACAAATAATGGAGGAATATATATTTGTCTATTCAAACCGAAAGGAAGGTTACCATGCCTGGTTTCTTTAAGACCAGCTCATGAAGTGAAGATGAGCCGGGATAGATAGATATAGATAGATAGATAGATAGATATATATATATATATATCACACTGTACCAGTGATCATTCACGCTCCCAGAGGAAGGGAGTACATCGATCACCCATCTTCCAAATTTGCCTACTGTGAGGTTCTGTAATAAAACTCCCTTACTGGCATGGCACGCAGCTCGAACGAGTTCATGGGGGGCTATAGTACCATCGGAATTCCTTAAGAGATTTTATCCTCTTCATCTTTTGGTTTAGATCTTTGTGACTACACTACATGTGGCAGAGGTTTAAGTACTGTGTATCCAGTTTACATAATAAAAAAAATATATAATACACTATGGAAGCCAATGCCTGGTTTTGCACTTTTTGGTTATATGTACTAAACAGTAAATTGTGTTTGCCTTTTAACCCCTTAAGGACACATGACATGTGTGACATGTCATGATTCCCTTTTATTCCAGAAGTTTGGTACTTAAGGTGTTAAAGAAGCTCTGGTCACCTTGACAATCTCTATGGATGTTCCTTCGAGAAAGGGTGCCGCCATAGAGATAATCTGGTGATGAGTAAGATAATGCTTTATTCCCACAGTGGTCACTAGCGATTTCTGGGGGAAGTAATGAAATACAACGCCCTTCTGTCAAGTTAGAGATTTAAAATAACACAAAGAACGCCCTACTTTCTCATCTTTTGACTGCGTTGGGATTTTAATGACATTCCAACTCAATTTTTATGAGCATTTCTTAAAAGGAAGGTTCAATCTCTATGATATACTCAAAGCTCTTTTGGTGTGACAGAGCAACTGCAAAAATTGTCATGATGGATATGTGATGGCAAAGACTGCACATTGAATAATCCTAACACATTCACAGGATCAAATTAATAAGTTTAAAAAAAAAAAAAAAAAAGTGGGAGGGGATGATTTGTAAATTACATACGTCACTTACTAAGGTCTCTCTCCAACTTGGCAGTATAAAAATACTGCGTCATCAGGAAGATTCTTGAGTTCTCCACGCACTACTGGCTCAGCTGAAATACATGGTAAACAGTGCACAGTGAATAATCTCTCCCCATTTAAAAAGATTAAAAACTGCATAACATTTTGAATTAATATCAAGAAAATAGTTTACAATGTTACAGATCAGTAATGCCTGCATTTTGTTACTTAAAAGGAACACTATACTTCTACCAGCGCTAAATACAAATGTGTATTCCTGACACTAATTCTAGCACTATTTAGGTGGCCGGCCCCTTTGTCAGCTAGATAAAAGGTTAATTGACTCACCTTTTTCTAGCACTGCGCAGATCTCTTTGTGGCTGGCTCAACCCCCACTCTGCCGCCTTGGCAGAGATCAAACCCACTGCTTCAGCATCTTCTCATAGAAATGTACTGAATCAATGCATTTCTAAGAAAAAAGTGCAGCACCTCTATGCAAAACATGGAGACGTTGACAGTAAGTGCTTCACACTGTACAGCACTGACCCAGGAAGCACCTCTAGTAGCCATCTGAGGAGTGGCCACGAGAAGTGTCCGTAGGCTGTAAAGAAAACTGTTTTTTCTCTGAAAATACAGTGTATGCATTAAAAAGCCTGCAGGGACATGTTATAGACACCAGAACAACTACATTAAGCTGCAGTTGTTTTGGTGACTAATGTCCCTTTAAGCTGTTGTGAAGGAGAACTCCTTTGATGTTCAAGTTAATCTCTTAATTCCGGGGTACACACAGCATTTTCAAAAATATTGAACGATTGGGGTGATTTAGAATTAATTTTTTTTAATTATTATTATTTTTTTTTTAAAGTGGTCTAAACTACAAAAAGTAGGGGACCATCACCAAATGATTACAGCGGACACTCCAAATAGTAACTAATGTACTTAGTTAGCTGTGCTTTACTGGAGAAGGACTTTGACTCATTGTTCATAGATTAGCATCTCATTTTACACCAAGACAGAGAATCTCCTTTGGAATATGTGACATATTAAGACTGTAAGCATCTCTAAACTAATTTGTATCAGCAGAAGCAAGCACAAGGGGCTTACTTACTAAACAGTGAAATGGGAAAATAATAGCCACAAATGTTTTGCAAAACTAATGTGCTATGGATAGCATTTACTGCAACAGTGTTGGCAGGGGCCTAGTCCCAATCCACAGTACAGGCATACCCCACTTTTAAGTACACAATGGGACAAGAACATGTATGTAAAATTAAAATGTACTTAAAGTGAAGCAATAACTTTCACTTTTCACTAACCAATGCATGTACTGCATTGCAATAGTCATTTACAGGCATAACTGATACTGCAGATTTCCAGTGATTTATTTAGTGATTTCCAGTGGGCTTTTATTCAGTTAAAACAAACAATAAAAAAAATAAACTCATTCCAGATTGTACCATTTATCTTTAAAGGGACTCTCCAGTGCCAGGAAAACAAACCGTTTTCCTGGCACTGCAGGTCCTCTCTCCCTCCCATCCCAAGTTGTTGAAGGGGTTAAAAGCCCATCAGTGACTTACCTGTATCCAGCGTCGATGTCCCTCGGTACAGGGTCCACCGACGCTGTGGGGGGGACCTAATGCGTATGCGCGGCAGATCTCCCCATAGGAAAGCATTGAAAAATGCTTTTGATGCTTTCCTATGGGGATTTCAGCGACGCTGGAGGTCCTCACATAGCGAGAGTTTTCGTGTGCTATAAAGACTGAAGTGCCCTCTAGTGGCTGTCCAGTAGACAGCCACTAGAGGAGGAGTTAACCCTGCAAGGTAAATATTGTAGTTTATTAAAACTGCAATAATTACACTTGCAGGGTTAAGGGTAGTGGGAGTTGGCACCCAGAACACTCCAATGGGCAGAAGTGGTATGGGTGCCTGGAGTGTCCCTTTAATGTTTTACTCATCTGACAACCTTAAACTGGGAGGAAAAGTAAAATAAACCTGCTCACTAGGCCATTTTCTGTCAATCCAGTGCCAATTTGTATTTGTTAGCAGTTTAGTTGCACACTTTGTTTAGAAACACCTTTTTTATCACTTTAACCCCTTAAGGACCGAGGACGGTTCAGGACCGTCATCGGCATTTTTGCCTTGCCGACCGATGACGGTCCTGAACCGTCCTAACGGTCTGGGGGTACTTACCTGATCGCCGTCGTTCCCCCGGCGGCGATCAGTGTTCCTCCGGTTGTGGGGAGACTGCCTGCAGCCCAGACAGTCTCCCCACGGCAGATTAGGACCCCTGTGGCCATGTGATCGCTTAACACAGCGATCACATGGTCACAATAGGTGTCCATAGTGCTGCCTGCAGGGGGACTGTCTGTGCTGACAGGCAGTCTCCCTGCATGTGTAAAATCAGAAAAAAAAAATAAAGTTAGTGTTAATTAAAAAAAATAAAATAATTATATATGTGTATATATGATATATAGACATATATTATATCTATATAATATATGTCTATATATCATATATATATAATGTCATACTAAGTGTATTTTTATATTAATATGTACTTATATTAATATAAAAATACACTTATAATTAAATTACACACGTATATATATAATATATATAATAACTATATATATTGTATATATATTATTATAAAATATAAATAATAAGTAATTTAAATTAAATAAAAATTTTTTTAAATAATAATAAAAAATTTTAAAAAATTATATAGCTATATGAAATTTTATTCTAACTGTATTTTAAAATTAATATATATATATTTATATCAAAATACACTTAGAATGAATTTGTATATATATCTATGTATATAAAAATAAATAAAAATAATAAGAAATATACATACGTCCATATACAAAATTACATAAATAATTATATAAATATACACGTAGACTTCAAATATATAAATATGCATATATATTTAAATTCTACGTGCGTATTTATGTAATATTTTTACATAATTCAGTAATTTTATTGATTGCAATTTGAGGGACCTGCCTGCCAACCCAGGCCGAAATTCCAGAGAATTTAATTTGCTAGCACTGTATTTTACCCTGTAACGTTCTACGACACCCTAAAACCTGTACATGGGGGGTACTGTTTTACTCGGGAGACTTCGCTGAACACAAATATTAGTGATTCACAACAGTAAAACATATCACAGCGATGATATTGTCAGTGAAAGTTACTTTTTTGCATTTTTCACACACAAACAGCACTTTTACTGATGATATAATTGTTGTGATACGTTTTCCAGTTTTTAAACACTAATATTTGTGTTCAGCGATGTCTCCCGAGTAAAACAGTACCCCCCATGTACAGGTTTTATAGCATTTTTGAAAGTTACAAGGTCAAATATATGGGTCAAATATTTTTACATTGAAAATGGCCAGGTTGGTTACGTTGCCTTTGAGAGCGTATGGTAGCCCAGGAATGAGAATTACCCCATGATGGCATACCATTTGCAAAAGAAGACAACCCAAGGTATTGCAAATGGGGTATGTCCAGTCTTTTTTAGTAACCACTTGGTCACAAACACTGGCCAAAATTAGCGTTCAATTTAGTTTTTTTACTTTTTTCACACACAAACAAATATTAATGCTTACTTTGGCCAGTGTTTTCGACTAAGTGGCTACTAAAAAAGACTGGACATACCCCATATTGAATACCCTGGGTTGTCTACTTTAAAAAAAATATGTACATGTGGGGTGTTATTCAGAGATTTATGACAGATAATAGTGTTACAATGTCACTATTGATAAATTTTAAAAATGTATGTTTTGAAACCACAATATCCTACTTGTACCTATAGCCCTATAACATGCAAAAAAAAGCAAAAAAGCACGTAAACACTAGGTATTTTTAAACTCAGGACAAAATTTTGAATCTATTTAGCAGTTTTTTTCATTCGCTTTTGTAGATGAGTAAAAGATTTTTCAAGTAAAAGTCAAAAAACATGTATTTTTTTCAATTTTTCATCAGATTTTTGTATTTTTTTTAAATTAAAATACATGAGATTATATAAATAATGGTATGTAAAGAAATCCCCTTTTGTCCTGAAAAAAACAATATATAATTTGTATGGGAACAGTAAATGAGAAAGCGGAAAATTACAGCCAAACACAAACACCACAAAAGTGTAAAAATATTCCTGGTCGCAAATGTACAACATCGCAAAAACAGTCCAGTCCTTAAGGGGTTAAGCATTTATGGTTTAACTTTTATTCCTCAGAATTGCAGCTAATCTGCCAAGTCATATTCTAGAAAATGGAAGGCTTAACCCATTCACTGGATGGCAGCCGATTGCAGAATATGGACAATATAAGGGCAGAAAATAAATAAATAAATAATAATAAAAAAAAATTACATAATATATATATATATATATATATATATATATATATATATATATATTCAGCTAGGAGTAGGCATTATAAATTTGCCCTAACATGTTTGAGGTTTACAGATCCTAACCCAACCCATAAAACAAAAGCAGAATGAATGAGAGGATTAACCTGTGCCACGTCAGAAGGTGTTTAAAGTTCTTGCCCCAATGACACTGAACTGAGCTGCTCCAGGCAAGAATAGAACCTTCCATTCCCTGAGGCACCTTTACGTACACGCGCAGCTATGTCCGTACTCGCGAGTGTACGTAAAGTGAGGGTTTTAAAGCAGGGTATGCCTGTATAGCAACACAACAGAATGAGAATATAATTATTGCCATTTATATAGCGCCAACATGTACCAAATCGCTTTACAATATTATCATGGGTAAAATTTAACAATGAGAAAACTACAAAATGGTACGGGACAAAAGGTTGATAAGGACCGTGCTCAAAAGAGCTTACAGTTAAGGGATATTTATTACTGACATTTATAAAGCGCCAACATATTCAGCAGCGCTGTAAAATTAAGAAAAAAAGACTGTACAATATAAAGAGATCAATACAAAAGATAGAGTACTAACCCTTGAAGATTCGTTATACAGATATTGCTAGATAGCCAGTGAGCTTACAATCTAAGTGACATCATGTGTACACTGTGTCACAGAGATTTACAGGGTCCCTGGTAACAGAAGGCTTATCATAGCTGGCATTGACACAACACTGAAGGGGTCTGAGGATACCAAGGCACTCCACTAATTAGATATAATACCTTTCACGCAGTCTGGACACCAGCTCACCCCATCTGCATTCTTATTTCCAGAAAAATAAGCAAACACTGGCTTTCCCTTGTGTTTCTCCACCTCCTGGCAGTAGGCCTGGTATCCTTCTACCTTCACTTCTTTATAAGCAGACATGTCTAGAGCTATAAGGAGTGAGTGCACTCAGACTGCAGTCCTTACAGAGAGCACAGGGCAAGCTCCAGCTGGCAGTAACACAGCTAAATCACATGGACTGTGCTCTCAATTCACTTCCTGTCTGAGCTCTTAAAGGGGCAGCACATAGCTGACAATGTGGACAAAATACCTGACTTTGGAGGAAAAAACAATAAATAAATCTCCAATTTCAGCTAGTTTTACCTAAAGTTTACCATATCCTGATCAAATGGCCGTGTAATGAATACCTTGAGTGGTTTAGTCAATAAAAGGAGGGCATCACCACAATGAATCTTTGTGTATCTTTATTAATTTATATTATTTGGCTGGGAATATATCCCCCCAGAATTAAATCTACCAGGTGCATTTTTTCCCCACGTTCAGATATCCCGCCTGTATTCCCCCTCACTCCCGCCGCGTTCACGCTATTGACTAGTTTTGGTCCTCGCTGGGATCCGTACAGAGACACTTCCGCCCGCGGTTGTCATGGCGCCGCTTTCAACTGCTGGCTCTCAGAGGAGTGTGTGTCGCTCATTGTGGAGTGTGAGTGACCTCCGTGAGTTACAATAAAGTAAAGGGGGGTGGGGGTCGAGTATACTGTCAGCATTGGCTGGGTGCTTGATACTCTGTGTCCATCTATATAGCTTTTATAATATGTTGGTTTGGTTTATCAAAACAAAGATTGAATTCTCTTTTTTTTTTTTTTTTTGTATTGCGCCTGAATAATGTGATAGCTACTAAAATATAGTTAATTTCATTGAAATCAGTGATTGTTCACTATCTTTCCATTAATTCTCAATCCTGCCATGGAGCTGATAAAAGCATTATGGGAAATGTAGTCCTCCAACAGCTACAGTGCAGAATAAACTGACGACATAGACATTATTATAAATAAGATCATGTGATATAAGGGGGAGAGGGGTGGGGGTGTTAGTGTCTCCATCATTGTGGACATCCAAAAATAAAATCACAGAAGTGGCCTGTTTCCCACTGGCATGGAGACATTTCAACACAGTTCACATTTTAGGCCAAAATTGTTGAGCATGGAAAAAAAAAAATGAGTTGAGGAATGTATCTAAAATTGTCAATTTTCTCCTAAAAGTAGCAATTCCATTGTCAAGTTACAATTTATATAATAGTGCTAATATGTGAGATTTAACTTTGAAAGCAAGCTAGCGTTGATTATTCCTTATCTATTTACACCAGAATAACTCTTGTATAACTCTATTATTCTGTTTATTAACATGAGTATCATTAATCTGTTTTTTTTCCCCTCTTCTCCAAAGATGTAAATATGGCGGTGGATTTTCAACATTATTCAAGAATGGTACAGGAGGGGTTAACTGATATTAGTGGTGTTCACAATGCATCACTCAGAGGAAGTTACAGGGCAAAGGAAAGTCAGGTTGGTTTTAATTGCATTGAGTATACAATGCCAGAAGCGTGTTCTGAAATGTTAAATGCACGTAGCAGATCTCTGCAACATGAAAGTATTCCAAGAACGCTTCAGACAGTTTAGAGAATAAGCTCCTCTGTCTTTCTCAGTACTCAAATGTAGACTGAATGCATGTCAATCCTACCCAGGTACCAGACATTCATCAAAAAGTTTAAAACATGTTTGGGCATTAAAACAAAACCTTTATGATGACAAAATGTTACCAACTCTAGTTTATACATTTATACACCTGAAGTTTTGATTTGATTCTTTTTCTGACCCTGAGCACTTCCATATGTATGTATTCTGCACTTGATCATGTATCCTTCCTGTCACTGATTCTTTTCACTCTTTTGCTTTTTGTATTATGTAGATTTGTGTGTTTGTGTTTTGTTTTGCCTCTATTTTAGATTAATTTCAGACTGTCTAGTATTATACAAATTGCATAACACTTTAAACATTTGTTCACTTTCCCTTTATTCAATTCTAAAACAAATGTTTTTGTCTTTCTTTCTAGCTTCAATTTAATCGAAATGTTCTCACTCATCCTGCTAATCTGGCTGCTCACTTTTCAGCCCCAAGTCCAATTGTAATTGAGAAACTTTGTACACCTCAGCAAAATTTGGGACAGGATATAAATCAAGGTAATGCTTTAAGGAATTCCATCTCTACAGTTTCATTTTCCGTAGTATCAGAGGACCGTCTAAACCTCGCTCTACAGCTTGCTAAGCGTGATGTGAAGCGAAAACATGTGCAGGAAAACCAAGAGGGCAGACTAAAATTACAAATGCATGAGGGTTCATCCCAAGTCAAATCAGATGTACCTTCAAAACACCTTCACAAAGTCAAAGCAAAAACACATATCCATAAGGAAAGCAAGAATACTGTTAATGCATCAAAATCTGAAGTGACTAAATCAGGTGCTCGGGTCTATGTGTATACACCAGATCGGTATAGGATGCATCCAATTACATCTGACTCCCCACCTACTCATGACTCAGGACCTGGAAATAAGACCAGCCTTAAAACCGTAACAGAGCCAAGTGAGTTGGAAGTAAAGAGGTTGCAGAAGGAGCTGCGAAAGTATATGCAAAAGATTGAAGAACTGGCAAGTAAAGGTAAATGGAGAACACGCATATAATTCCTGTTTGTTTATTTTACATATTGTACCTTTGATGTTGTATAGTGTCTTGTGTCTTTTTACAATACCGCATAGAGCTAACATTTATCAGAGCCTTCATTTTAAATGAATAATTCACTAAACCAGCAATTATAGTGAATTTGCAAGGAAATTGCTGAGTATTGGGCAAAATAGCCAAGCCATAGAAAAATAACTGAATAAGAGAATTTTTCCAATTTGTCTCTTTTAACTTTAACTTAAAGGAGCACTACAGGGTTAGGAACACAAACATGTATGCTGACCCTATAGTGTTAAAACCACACTCTATACCCCTGGTCCCCTCATGCCTCCCTAAATATAGTAAAAATTTACTTGTAGTCAAGTCTGGAGCTGCTTGCTTTGACCGTGTTTCTTTTTTACCTGCCTGCTGACATGCTCAGAGGTGGTGGCCTGGTCCAATCACAATGCTTCCCCATAGGATAGGCTGAGACTGACTCGGGGCAGAGCCAGCACAATGCAAACCCAGCCCTGGCCAATCAGCATCTCCTCATAGAGATGCATTGAATCAATCCATCTCTATGAGGAAGGTTCAGTGTCTGCATGCAGAGGGAGGAGATACTGAATGTTGTGATGCATTTTAAGCAGTAAGGACCTCTAACAGCCATCTGTTAGTGGCCAGTGAAGTTATCTCTGAAAAGACAGTGTTTACAGCAAAAAGCTTGACGGTAATGATTCTACTCACCAGAACAAATTCAATAAGCTGTAGTTGTTCTGGCGACTATAGTGCCCCTTTAATTTGTAAGTCTATTGTAAATTTTACACAATTTACAGGATAGTGTCTCTGAAAAGTCAGTGTTTACTGCACAAAGCCTGCAGGGACTGACTATACTCACCAGAACAACTACATTAAGCTGTAGTTGTTCTGGTGACTATAGTGTCCATTTAAACTTCCCCCATTGGATTGAAAAACAATTATAATTGCTCTGTCACCCACCATTTCAACCCCTGAGGAATTTATCTCAGAAATCTGACACTCAAAACTGTATTCTTAAAGGGACACACCAGGCACCCAGACCACTTCTGCCCATTGGAGTGGTCTGGGAGCCAACTCCCACTACCCTTAACCCTGCAAGTGTAATTATTGCAGTTTTTTATGAACTGCAATAATTACCTTGCAGGGTTAACTCCACCTCTAGTGGCTGTCTACTAGACAGCCACTAGAGGGCACTTCCTGCATCATAGCACAGAAAACCTGTGCTAGAGCGTCGCTGGACATCCTCACGCTGTGTGAGGACCTCCAGCGTCGCTCAATCCCCATAGGAAAGCATTGAAAAGCATGCGCATTAGGTCTCCCCAGCCGGTGGGCGGGATCAGTCTCGCCCACCAGCTGACGTGATACAGAGGAAGAGTGGCGGAGGAAGAAGCAGCGATGTGGGACATGTCACTGCCTCTGGTAAGTTACTGAAGGGGTTTTCACCCCTTCAGCAAACGAGGATTGGGGGTGGGAGGGTGGTGGGAGGGTTAAAAGTTTATTAAGGCTCATCCTACGCTCTTGATTTCAACCTCTTGTGTAGCCATGGCAGAAGCACCTCCTGATAAGATATGCAAAGATGTATCACTAATTACATTCAGCAAACATTACAGATTGTACAGGCCTTTGAGGATGCTTCTCATGGGTGAAAAGGTCTTCAGACCATGGTAAAATATTAAAGGTCTGTCCCAGTGTTCTATTCTGCCTTTTTACATATCACGTGTTGGTACCGCTACCTCACATCTGGAAAAATAAAATTTTTACTCATTGTAAAACCGTTTCCCAAAGTGTAAGCAGCAGTACTATTTTTCTCCCTGCCTCATTTTGTGTGTATTCTTTTAGAACCCCATGAGCTTTGGTTCGGTTTTCCTTTATAGGCAATGAAAGGGGCGATGTCTAATGTATTTGTGTTTTTATTTTAGGCTACCTGTCCAGCACATAAAACAGGGCAGATACATTTTTGTTTATATTCTGTGATTTCATTGCATAACTTCTGAAATTGCATTGCATAATTAACATCCACTTATTTGTTTGTCTGGATACATACCATAGTCTTCGCAGAGTACATACAAGTGCTGTGCAGTGTGATTATTCTTTTAATAGTTAAAAAAATATCGTTCTATATGTGTAATTGCCCTAGTGTTAATCACTTAACTCCAAATTATAGCAATCTGAATGGTAACATTGAGGTTAAAATAGCTGTTCTGTAATTCTCCAACTCTGTTATAGTAGCTTTTTTAGCCTGAATTTATTTATTTAGGATTTTAATTTGCTACAATCGAATTTTGTTTTAGTGACTGTTTGATTAATGACTTGTAGCTTTTGACAATTTGGTTAACATATCTAGTAGCGCAAGACAGGTTTCTAACATTTGCATCTGACTCGCATGTCTGGGAAAAAAAAAAAAATTGTCGAACCCTGAGATTATTTGTAATCTTCTAGAATTGCCATGGAAATGCAATGTTTAATAATATGCTTCAGATTTAGCTGCTAGGGACTCTATTTTAGAGGAACTCTTTGATGCCTTGGTCACTTTGTCTTTTGTAGAGCGCTCTAGTGAGCGTTTAGATCCAGATGAACAGGCCAGAGGCCGGATGCGGCAGCAAGAAAGAGCAACACGTTCAGCTAGAATGCTTTATGTTCTACAGCAACAGGTAAAGTCATTTTTTCTTGCAGTTGTCTTTTGAGGAAACTTATTTTTTGTCTCTTGACTATTTTCTTACTATATACACTATAGCCTTTATTGCAAATGTATGGATGTACAGTCTAATTTGATGCTTTTATCGTGTAGCTCTAATTTACAGAATGATTTCCACATGGGAATACTTTTTGTGTATTAACCTATATTCTTATATCAGATTTACTTTATAAATCTGCTTTTTTATGATATTCACAACTGTTAAAGGAACTGTATACAAAGTTGTATTCCTAACACTAAGGGAACCCTCTGGCCCCCGCTCCCCGGTCATGCCTCCCAACTACAGCAAAAGGATTAACTAACGCTTATTTTGCTTACCTGATGCCAGCACTTATGTCTCTTGATGCTGGATCGGGCCCAGCCTCCGTCATCCGACGTAGGAAACCTAATGCATGTACGTGGAAATCGCTACATGCGCATTAGGCTTTTCCCATAGGAAAGCATTGAATTAATGCTTTCCTATTAGGTTTCGCAACACGCTGGATGTGTTCATGCAAATCCTGGGGACGTCCAACATTGCTTCACTATGTCAAATTCTGTGAAACTGCAGGAAACACCTCTAGTGGCTGTCTTGTAGTCTAAACTGTAATGTCTTACATTGCAGGGTTAAGAGAACAGGGACACTGCAACCAGATCACTTAAATGAGATGAAGTGGTCTGGGTGCCTATTGTGTCCCTTTAAACATAACAGATTAAATGTTAAAATGTTTTACACTTTCAAATGACTCTTGTTTAAAATGTTTTATTTATATAATATTTTTTTTTCCTTTTGTAAATGTGGAGCTTATTTTCCCCTATGAAATTTGCACTGTTCCATTTTCTGCACTATTCTAAAATCAGTGTTTTAAAATTATACTACCACTAAGCTCTATATACATTCAAGGATATTACTAAACACATATATGAAAACATGAAGTTCTACCATACCATAGGCTATGTTTGAACATGTATTGATGTAACTCATTGACCTACTTCTAATATTTAATATAATTTTGACTGATGGAGGAAACTAAACAGATCTGTCTTATGCTGAACTACCTTCTATTACTACACAGGTGAAAGAAATCCAGGAGGATTTGGAAGAGCTTAGCCCACAGAAAATTAAACACACAAAGAAAGTGAGTGTGGATGGTTTAATTGTCAAAAAAAAATCAAGCTAATAACTCTTTTTCGAAGCCTTAAAGGCTTGTTTCAGCTTTACATTGTATTATAAACTATTCTTCTGTTAAATGTTTGGGTTATAAATAATATTGCATTTGCGTAATTATAACTCTATGTGGCTAATCAGCTGCTTCTAAATCCCTTACAATCACAATATATGCAGAGCTGTATGAGAATGCCTGCCTTTTCAACTCTTGCTTTCTAACTGTTGCCAAGATGGTGATTCTTTTTTTCCGTATTATATAAGTGTCTGCAAAATTATTAAACATGCGCAATACTGTATTTCATGTCATGTCCAGGGTTTCCTGCTAAGTATGAGCTGGAGATCAGTGAATGGCTAATAGATCTCCCTCACATTCTGGCAGATTGAATCTCTGTGAAAACTGAAAAGAGATAGACGTATACAGTTCTCTTTTACATACGTAAGGCCAAAGATAAAAAGTAGTAAAACTGCCTTCGAGTTCCCCTCTTTAGTCCACAAATGTCTTGTCAGTCTCGCACAATGTCTAGATTGGCAGCTGTCCATCGAGGAGCTATTCGGGCCTTGCAGTTATTTGTCACTCAGCTGAGCGAGCGAGGAGAGCAGCAGATACCTACTCTCTATAAAGAACTAGGACACCTCATTCGCCAGCTCTCACTCTGTACTGCAAAAGTTGGAACTGGAAGTGATCCCACTGCTTCAGAAACCATTCTGTCCATTCTCCAGCAAGCCGAGGTAACATAGCCATTACTGTTCTCAGTTGAACACTGCTGTTTGATTGTGTGTATATATGTATAATGTGCAGATAAGAAGTTGTGTCCAGTTTAGTTCAAATCATAAAGCTAAATATATGTCCTGGAAAAATTAGAAAGTGTCCAATAGAATGGCGCTACGAAGGCGCCACCAAAACCCCCAAAAAGGGAATAAATCACTGAATTCTCCAAATATACAACAATACCACAAAGACACACTAGGTGGCACACTCAGCATGCAAACAAAAAGTGCAAATGCAGAATACACAAAGAAATTAATACTCTATTCGGTTATTTTCTTGGTAAATGGCTGTAAAAGAATGAACTTGACAGAGCAGTATAGTCCAAGAACATATAAATATATTTTATATATATATATATATATATATATATATATATATATATATATATATATATATAATCACAAGAGGGGTGTGTGTGTGTGTGTGTGTGTGTATATATATATATATATATATTTTAAATGAAGGCTTGCATAAAAGTTTTCTTTCTTTATTCCATATCTTGTTAAAACATAATCTCAATTAGAATCAACGTTTCAGCCATCATCCGTGGTTTTCATCAGGATCAGTTCAGCAAAAAAAAAAAAAAAAAGAAACTGATCCTGATGAAAACCTGCTGAATTGATCCTGATGAAAACCACGGACGATGGCTGAAAATGTTGATTCTAATTGAGATTATGTTTAAACAAGATATGGAATAAAGAAAGAAAACTTTTATACAAGAAAAAGACCGTGAGTGCAAGCCTTCATTTACTATTTTTCTATGATATTTGGCTTTGGCTGGAATGCACCTGGCATTTGAACAATTTGAAAGAGTGTGTGCAGGGATAAAAAGGAACATTTTATATATATATATATATATATATATATATATATATATATATATATATATATATATATATATATAATGATTATATGTTCACATCCCACGCACATGTTTTTAGAGCCTGTAAACAAACTGGCTCAGGTAAAAGCGTTTATTGAAATGGTGATGGTAGTTCAGCATTCACTCCAGCAAAAATCCTCTCTCCCATCATATTTGAATGGAAAGGCACCAAATTAGATATAAACATATCATTTATTGAACAGAAAAAATAGTAAACTCTTACATGAAAGTTCAGTCTTCAGCTACAGATGCTTTAAAAACACAACGCGTTTTAACCTCTCAGTAGGTCTTCATTAGGTGTAATGAAGTGTGTCCGATCACCTAGATGAATATATACCCCTCTAAATTAACCCGGAAACGGGTACAAGTGAGACAAGAGCCCTCCCCTCCTTCCTATATCGGATGTACCTTTGTACATAACCTATTAGATAAAATAAATTTATATCCATTAAGTTAAAATGAGATGTATAATCAAATCCTATTACTCAGCATATAAAAACATTTGCGATAATGAGCCCAGACTCCCCAGAGAGACAAAAAACCATGAGAAACCACATCAAATTCGTACAACATAAAGACCTATATTTTTATAAATATATATTAAAAATTACATATTAACATTTTTCATATTAAAAAGGCATATTATGGACACAAAAAGTGGTACAGGTATAGGTAATATGTAACTACAAACCTCAAAATCTATATTTAAACCACAGGGAGTCAAAGTGTCCATTTCAAAAATCCATTGCATCTCACTTTTATTTAGTTTTTCAGCATGGTTGTCCCCCCTCCAATCTTTTTCCACTTTTTGTATCCCAATAAAGTACACGTATTTAGGGTCTCCGTCGTGGATTTGAGAAAAATGAGCAGACACAGATGATTGAGCATCTTATTTTTAATATTACGGATGAGCGCATAAATTCTAATCTTTAAAGATCTAGTGGTCCTACCAATATATTGGAAGCTACAATCACATGTTAATAAATATATCACATTTTTGGTGTCACATATAACATATAACCTCTACCTGAACAGAGGTAGGGAAAACATTGTGATTTATTCACTAAATAAGCAAATTTTGTCAGAAAGGGGATTGCAAATGTTATGTTTAAATAGCTGTGCTTGAAAACTAGATGCTGTGGGTATTTTCACAATCTGCTAATTTGTCCTATTCCCTTGTCATTTCTTTCTGATGAACTCACGCCTATTTTCAGAAAATAAAGTAACTTCTTTCTCGTGCTCATCAGAGAACCCTTTCCCATTTAAATTTTATATTTTCTTTAATGTGAACATATGCTCAGCAGTGTGCTTCATCTTTGGTATTGAGTTAATTTCTCTGCAAGCATTTATAGAACCAACATTTTTATAGTTCAGTATGTTGCACAACTTTCATGCTGTACGTAACCTCATTATACACTTTGCAGCTACTGCTTGAGCTTGTGCACAGCTGCAGAGTGTGCTGTTAACAGGCGCACACACACAGTCCTGTGCACATGGGAATTTCTCAATAAACAACCATTAAGTATATAATTACCCATTATTTATGTACAATAACATGCTTACTTATATTCCACTAATGCATAAATTTCCATTTTATTATGGAAATGTATCTGTAATTTAAGATATGGAGTACTGAAGTGATTACTACTTCTATAAATGGTCACATTTTTCTATGTTGAAAATGTCTTGTGTTTATCAGTATTTCCTATTAGTACAAATACCTTCTTCCATTGTTCCACATGTTAAGGGGACACTGTAGTCGTCACAACAACTACAGCTTAATGTATTTCTTCTGGTGAGCTTAATCAGTCCCTGCAAGCTTTTTGCAGTAAACACAATCTCTTTTCAGAAAAAAGGCAGTGTTTATATTACAGCCTAGGGACACCTCTAGTGGCCAGTTCTCAGATAGCTACTAAAGGGTGCTTCCTGGGTCAATGCTGCACAGTGTGGAGTACTGCCAGTCAGTGTCTCCACCCTCTGCATGGAGTCACTAAACTTTTCTCATAGAAATGCATTGATTCAATGCATCTGTATGAGGAAATGCTGATTGACCAGGGCTGCATTTGGCCCCGCCTCCAACTTGCTTCCTTGTCTGAAATCATCAGACTTGATAATGTTTGGCTGTGATAATCTCTTCTGAAGATGTCAGCCAAGGAGGCAGATCAGGGAGAGAGCCAGCACCAGCAGAATTGCAGTTTAATCCTGAAGTTGGTCCTCTGGCATACTTTCTTCCTCTCTGTGCCACAATATGAGGAAGTTTATTTAGGCAGCGGGAGATATGTTGAGATTATCTACTGATGCTGTATGCCTGTCACTGGCCAGCTGTCTAAATGTTCCTTGTTCTTTGGCACAGAGAGGGGGCATCTGTGTTGTGCACTGGAGGAACGACTTCAGGTTCAAACTGTTAAAATCCTTAAGCTAAGACCACGCTCAAACATTTCAGTGAGATGAAATTGTGATAGGGTTGGTAGTATCTCTTTAATATTTTTATATTACAGATCAAGATAAGTAGACATAAGAACATACAAAGGGTATTCCCTAAATTGAGAATTGCTGTGAGTTTAAATTGAGTTTCAAATTTTAAGTCAGAATAGCTTCCAGTTTGGTTACTTTAGCCCCAAATTTGAAATTGACTTTAGATTCTCATTTTCATGAATAGCCCTGATTATCTGTAAAATACAATGAAGCAATATCCTTAAAATATTAGATGTGCCAATAACATAATGCATTCACAGATTAAAAGACACTATTTGTTTCTCCCCATATCCGCTATTCCTTTATATAAGTATTATACATGTGTAGTGAGTTGGCTGGATTCTTAGAAACAACAATGTAAAAAAGCAGTATTGTATATTTGAATGTAAAGCAAACACAAATATTTATTGTAATTACTCCATTTACATGGCTAACCTTGGCATTTCAATCTTCGTGTTTCGCATTGGTCTAGGGTGCAAAATGTAATCCATCAATAGTTTATGCTACTGATGTTTCACTATTATTAGGATAGGGACACTCTCATTGGTTAATGTGTTATATGTGGTTAACCCTTTGGGGTAAATTATATTATTTAAATTTTTGTTGAATATTTACAGTATCTCTCTCTTTTGCTGCTGAGGAATAAAGAAAGAGAATAAGCATAATAGGAGCCTCCGTGTCCTTTAATGAAATCTGTTAAACATTAAATTAAACTTTGGAATCCACATTGCTGAATTTTTCTGTCCTTCGCGTCCACCTTGGCTCCTCTATCAGTCATTATATATGTTTCCCTTTTCTGCAATTAAACATAGTAAAGGAGAAGCGACAAACAATATTTCTGTTTCTCATTTTCATGGTGTCCCCTGGTTGTACAAGTTAATTTTCTTTTGATTTTTTTTTTTTTACATTTTATTCAATAGTGTAATTGGCAGAGAAGTGGTAATTCTCCTTTGACTGGACATGGTGACGTGCACATGTTAAATGTTAATCTGGGAGTGCATTAGCAGTTTGTTTTCAGTGAGTATTTACTAATATAATGGTTGATATAACTTCTTCAGGATTTAGATCTCCTCCTGGAGCGCAAAATCTCCTCCCACATAAGAAGACAATCGCCACGTTTTTCTACAAGTAGATCTCCATCTACTGGAAAGGGATCAAACTGTGACACTCCTGCTGGATCTCCCACCAGGAATAAAAAATGTCCACCTCCAGTCTTAAAGCAACGTGACGCTAGCCAAGAGAAATGGAAGGATGTGAAGAAACGCCTTGTTGTTGGTAAGTATGTTTTACCTGCTACTAACTTTATATTAGTAAGTGTGAAAACACATTAGCTTCTATTGTCTTTCCATCTCCTTTTTTGAGTGTAGATAGTTAATGTTGGGCGTAGATTCAGCAATTGTAGATTCCGTGATTGGGGTCTTCCAATAAATAACACAGATTGCTTTGACAATTGTAGCTATGAATCTTTTATCAATTATCAAATAGTTTGTTATATTGGAACGTATATACCCTCATATAAATAAAAAAAACAGTCAGCTGGCTGAATACATTGCCAGCAGTAAAACCTAAATTGTTAATACTCTCCTAATCAATAGAGCGCCAGTACACGCTCCATTCTTTTTCTTAACATTACTGTCCCCTTAAAAGTTGCACTCCTTTCATGCTGTACGTAACATCATTGTACACTTTGCAGCTACTGCTTGAGCTTGTGCACACAACACTCCACACAACAAAGCAAATAAATACATTGAAAATAACCAGGTGTATGTGCACAATATACAGTATAACACAATATATAAAAAGTGAAACAATTATAATATTACCCACTCTGCATCAAATTCCTACAATAAAGCACACTATAAAAGCTTAGAGCGTAGTATGCCAGAGTTAACAGGGTATACATAGCATATATAGATTCACTCACATACTGCTGAGTCACTTGGAAGTGGACTCAGACTTTTATAGAGGCGGAATAGGAATCTTTATGATGTATTCAAAGGACCTACCTCCCAGCTTCTATTGTTTCATGGAATATCCACGTATTTATATTCGTGTATATATAAAATTGCAGAATCTCAAGTAGAGCTGCTGTGGATATTTCATGGCACAATAGAAGCTGGGGAGGTCCTTTCAATACACCTTAAAGATTTCTATTCCTGCTCTATAAGTCTGAGTCCACTTCCAAGTAACTCAGGAGTATGTGAGTGAATCTATATATACCCTGTTAACTCTGTCATACTATCCTCTAAGTTTTTATATGGTGCTTTATTGTAGGAATTTGATGCAGAGTGGGTGGTAATATAATTATTTAACTTTTCATATATTGTTTTATACTGTACATTGTGCATATACACTTTCACTGGTTATTTTTAATGTATTCGCTCTCAGACTCTTTTCACAACAAATTGGATTGTTCTGTTATGTATTACTGGATTGGAAAGCATGCTCCACACTAGATTGATACAAATTGAGTTAATGAGGCAGCAGATGAAATACAGGTTATTTTCTTGGAAATCTTTTCTAGAGAACACAAATGAATCTTTGACTACAGCAACCCAGACTGACCCCGTAAACATGGAGAACCCTTCCAGCCCCGAAAGACGTGAGGCCCTGCAATCTGCGATGAAAGCTTTAGTACAAGCTGGTGGTCTAAAAGGGATTTCCAAAACAGAGGTAGCACAACACAGGCGCAAAGGAGTGTTGCTTCCTCATAGACCCCAGGTAGGTACTGCAGCACACAACTATATTTGTACTTTCAGGAACAATTTTGTTGAAATTGTGTTGCTTTGTACAGACATGATATGATAATAAGTTGGCATCCATTGTTTCATATTCTTCTTTTTTATTTTAGAAAAAAAAAATCAATTATCACATTAGAAAATAACCGAAAATAGCAGAAAAATTAAAATACAATTTCTCATTAGGGATTCCGTCATCCACGGACTGACCTATCACAACAAGCACATTTTCAGAAGAAAACTGTGGCGTTCGCATTGAAAGAGAATCGGCCACCTGTAAGGGAGAAGAAAATCCCATGGGTACCCACTAATCCAACATCTCCATCAGCTTCCCCAAAAAGGTGATTTCCCTATTACGTCCAAGCTGCAGTGATCGCAGATGGGATGTTGTCCGTTCTCCCTCCCTCATAGGACATTTGGACAGGTAGAACTGAGAAGTTTGAAAACAAAATGCTGCCTCACACCCATACACTTTCCCATCTAGCACTATAAACAGCAACACCGACCTCAACTCCTCAGTGATTGCCTGTTCTTATGACATAGAGGTTAGGTAGTATTATCTTCTTGTTTTTATTTTATGTGAACTATCAGTTGATAGTCTGATGTTGCAAGCAACAGTTTTTTTTTTTTTGTTTTTTTTTTACTTTGTGGTGTTGGTGGCTCCTAATGCGAAATAGTCTTGCTATAAGCCCTCCAGCTGGTTGCTGATTTAGGAATTGCAGGTAATACTGTTAAAAATGAGCAACGTCTCCTGGACATTGTTTTAAAATGGAACAGCCACTATGGATATCAATAGAATGTGCCTGCTGATTACTTTTAGTACCTTCAGTATTGCTATTTACATGCCGTTCTTAAAGGGATTCATTCTGACAAGAAAGCCTCTTGTAGTTATAGTTTTATTTAATGCCATTTCCTTTTACACAGGATTAATTTGGATAGAGAAAAGAAAAAAAACAATTCTTTGCCAAAGAAGCCGGAGCATGATGAGATATCGGAGCACAAAGAACCAGAGACGACATCCACTGTACCTACAGAAGCTGTGAGGTGTGTTCTGCTGCTTGACTTAAACACTAGAGCTGTATATCTGTCTGCAGTAAATATTACTTTAAGTACAAATTAGTATATATACAATCCATTAACATTCATGTATTCTTCTTTGTTGTCACAGTTTTTTACAGCAGTCTGGTTCTGTTTTATTTTAATCCCTAGCAGGGATTCAAATGGAAAAAGTTTTATGTAAATTGTCTTTTACAGGAAATGCAGTATTTTAGCAAATTTAAGATAATGGTGAACAATAAATGACTCCTATTATCTGATCATTTTAAAGACATGTTAGATTAGTGTTAACTCGTATATTTTCCCTAACTTGTTCCTACTGATTATCTCATGCGTTATGAGATACCTTTCAGTAATCAGGACTTCCCTGCTCTCTCAGGTTGGCATGGTTAGATGCTGAAAGCGCAAGGAGAACGCAGGAGTTGAGCGATCTGTACCAGGAAGAAATTTCCCACATTCGGAATCTCAGGTGTGCTTTACAATTAAAATATTAAGAATATAAACCTAAGGTGGTTAGCTCCTGAATTTGGTAGGTCCCATAAAGCTTCTCATTCCCAGTACAGAGCTGCCCACTTTCAAGCTATATGTGGACTAAAAGTGGCATATTGTTTATATATAATCATCTGATGGATATGCTGTTCACCACTTGCCCTTCATTTATAGCCCCACTACGCTGTAATGTGGTAAAACTCTGGAGGAAATAAAATTGGACAAGATTTTTCCCAGTTTGCATAGAATTACTATCTGCAATAATATGAGTGAAAGCTGCTATATAATAATATATACTTTGGTTTTTTTTGTACCCTAAAAGCATCACTATATAATTCAGCAGTGTCACCTTTGCTAGGTGATGTTGCAAAAGTGACAGCCTGCTTGGTGGAAATGCCTGCAAATAGCCTCTATTTAAAATTGGTTTCAAGTATTAAACTATTCAAATTGCACTTTGAACATGGCCACAGCCTTTGGATGGGTGGTAATGTGTCACTTCCACTGAGCTTCATATACAAATAAAATATAGCACTTGCTTGCCATGGAGCATATACCTACTTCAAGTGACCATACATACCACATTCTATGATTTATGGTTTCCATGGATGATGCATAGACTGCTCCAGATTGTGCAATACAGATTTTAACCCTGTGAGAGTTTCTATTGTAGCCAGATACAGGGCCAGATTAAGAGCCCAGTGGGCCTGGTGCTGACAATTACGACGGGCCTAATTACAGAATCATATCGACCAAAAACAGTAAAAAACTCCCAAGCGTTATGTATCTGATGGAGATGGTGCTGGAGAGCAAGAAAACAGCAGCTATAAGAAAATCTCGGCTAAAATCTAGGCTAATCTCTCACTAATTTATGTTTTCATCTTTCAAGTAAATCCATAACCCCTAACAGCAGTGTCCAGTCAAGCAGGAAGTCAACGGGCATGGTAAAAGGGTGTGCCACTGACAGCCTGGTTTGACTGCATGTCAGGCTTCCTGCCAATCATGCAGCTGGCCACCTAAGGGCATACAGACTGCACAATCATGCAGACAGCACCCTGAGCTTGGCATCTAATGATGCGCTCGCTCATCGCTTTCTAAGGACTGCCCCCTAGCACTCGCTGGTCCACTTGTCTCCTTACCTTCTTACTAGCAGGCAGAAGCTCCTGGTATATAGTCTGGGACAGAGAAAAGCTGTATGTAGTGAGTGTAGAAGAAAGGGAACATGCCACAGTGTTAGAGAGACCAAAGTCAGCATTACCTTAAAGGATCACTATAGGGTCAGGAACACAAACATGAATTCATGACCCTATAGTGTTAACACCACCATCTAGCCCCCCTGGGCCCTAATGCCTCCATAAATATAGCAAAATCTTACTGTATTCAAGCCTGAAGCTGTAACTCTGCATGCTGTTAGACTCAGAAAAACAAGCAGTCTGCTGACATCATTAGAAGTGGTGGCCTAATCCAATCACAGTGCTTCCCCATAGGATTGGCTGAGACTGACAAAGAGGCAGATCAGGGGCAGAGCCAGCATGATTCAAACACAGCCCTGGCCAATCAGCATCTCCTCATAGAGATGAATTGAATCAATGAATCTCTATGAGGAAAGTTCAGTGTCTGCATGCAAATTGAGGAGACACTGAATGTTTGGATGCATTTTAGGCAGCCATGACCCAGGAAGGATCTCTAACAGACATCTAACTAGTGGCCAGTGAAGTTATCACTAGGCTGTAATGTAAAGACTGCATTTTCTCTGAAAAGACAGTGTTTACAGCAAAAAGCCTGACGGTAATGATTCTACTCACCAGAACAAATTCAATAAGCTGTAGTTTTTCTGGCGACTCTAGTGTCCCTTTAACTATATCCATTGTCAGCCAGTCCACACAAGTTTTGTTCCCATACATCCCTCTTAAGTTTCCATACTTAAGTAAGAGTATGTGTAAAGTAGTTAGGGTTGCCACCTTTCTTAGAAAAACACACCGGCCTTGCTAATTTGCATAATTAAATATGTATGGGTGACATCACATGATGTAAATCACAAGGAGTGACATAAGAGAAAATGCTGTAAAATTACCAAAAAACTACTTAGTTTGATTCTGCTGTATAGATGGATTCCTCCCAGTGCCCCCATGTATCCCAGCATCGATTACCCCAGGTCTCAGTGTTCCTATGTATCAGTGTCTCAGTGCCTCATGTCTCCCAGTGTCCCCTAGTGTTGTGTCCCCTGGTCTCCCAGTGATCCTATGTATCACAGTGTCTCAATGCCCCATGTCTCCCTGTGTCCCCATGTATCCTAGGGTCCCCATGTCTCTAGGAAGATGGGAAGACCTCGGGACACGGGGAGACCTAGGGACACTGAGACACCAGTGACAATGGGAGACTACGGGACTCTGGCTGGGACGCATGGGGACACTGGGAAAATAGGGGACGCTTGAAGACATGGGGACACAGACACCAGGGACACAGACACTAGAGACACTGGCTGGGGGACATGGGGACATTGAGACATGGGGATAAGGAGACAAGGAGACACCAGGGCCACAGACACTAGGGACACTAGCTTGGGGACATTGAGACACTGGGAGACATGGAGGCACTAGGAGACATGGGGACAGTGAGACACTGGCAGACTGGGGGCACTGGGAGACTAGGGGGCACTGAGACACCAGGGACACTGGCTGGGAGACATGGGGACACTGTGTCCCCATGTGTCTGTGTCATAATGTCCCTTAGTGTCTGTGTCCCCATGTCGCTTTGCAGCCTTTCCCCCCATCCCTTACTTCCCTGAGCTGTAGGCTGTCTCTGCAGGGTGGGAGTTGCTGTCTGGACTCTCTGTAGCTGCACCCCTGCAGATCAGTGAGTATAGATAGGCAGGGAAGGATATGCTGGAACGTCCTATCCCTGCCTGTCTCCACACACAGTGACCCCTACTGGCCAGTGCTGGTATTGCATAGTAATCTCTTGTTTATACTGAGAAAAATACCAGCATTTGTATTGCCAGTATCACTGTAATATTGGCACCATCCAGGCAGTCTCAAATACTGGCTGTGCCAAAAAAATAAAAGCCAGGTGGAATCCCTAAGAGCAGTGTGTTGGGGAATTTTTTTTTTTTTTCATATAAATCAATGGGCCTATCCCATGGGCCAGGGCCTGGAGCTGCAGCTCCATCAGCCCCTATGTTAATCTGGCCCGATAAGAATAACTGATTCAAGTGTGAGGATTGTTGTATAGGAAACAAGTGTCTCTTTTTTTTTTTCCACTTCATGTTCATTTCTACAACATACAAGATCCAGTGCACGCACGCACTCACTCACTCAATAAACTGCAATTTCAAAGTATGTGTTCATACATTGTAGTAGTAGTGGTGGTGTGGAGACCGGCTCAGGCACTGAAGGTAGTGGTGTTGTGGTGACAGGCAGAAGGCAGAATATTTGTTAGTCCTAACCTCAACATCTGAGGAAAGGGATTTAGGGGTGATTATTTCTGATGACTTAAAGGTAGGCAGATAATGTAATAGAGCCACAGGAAATGCTAGCAGAATGCTTGGTTGTATAGGGAGAGGTATTAGCAGTAGAAAGAGGTAAGTGCTCATGCCATTGTAAAGAACACTGGTGAGACCTCACTTGGAGTATTGTACGCAGAACTGGAGACCGTATCTTCAGAAGGATATTGATACTTTAGAAAGAGTTCAGAGAAGGGATACTAAACTGGTTCATGGATTGCAGGATAAAACTTACCAGGAAAGGCTAAAGCATCTTAACATGTATAGCTTGGAGGAAAGACGAGACGGGGGGATATGATAGAAACATTTAAATATATAAAGGGAATCAACACAGTAAAAGAGGAGACCATATTTAAAAGAAGAAAAACTACCGCAACAAGAGGACATAGGCTTAAATTAGAGGGGCAAAGGTTTAAAAATAATATCAGGAAGTATTACTTTACTGAGAGGGTAGTGGATACATGGAATAGCCTTCCAGCTGAAGTGATAGAGGTTAACACAGTAAAGGAGTTTAAGCAAGCGTGGGATAGGAATAAGGCTATCCTAACTATAAGATAAGGCCAGGGACTAATGAAAGTATTTAGAAAATTGGGCAGACTAGATGGACCGAATGGTTCTTATCTGCCGTCACATTCTATGTTTCTATAAGCCTGCCACAACGTCAATGTACACCATTCTTGGCAGGTCCTACTCTAGCAACCTAATGCCTGCTCTTATGAAATTAATCCACTTGCTTGGGAAATGCTCCCTCCTGGGACTCTGCTGTGCAATGTTAAATATGCCCATGGAATTAGGCTGCACTCACCTGAACATGCATACATTATAAGGGTGGCAGGACTATGTAATGTATGGCCATACACTGTAACTATATATGCTTTCAAGCATCAAGTTTGTAATTTTTAACATGGAATATTAAAAGTTATGTGTTTAAAACGGTGAGTGCTGACTACCCTTCCTATCTGTTGCATACACCTTTTTCCAAAATCCTTTTAATCTACTTGTACCACCCTGATGTTCCCTTTTCTCTGTGATGTCCTTTACTGATGTGTTTTCAACGGAAGTTGCTCTGCATTCTATTTACGAAGCCTAGAATTTAGTTCTGAGCTGGTTAAATAATAATCAAGCTTCCCCACGTAATTCAGTGCAGACTCCATTCAACTCTTGGTAATGCCATTGGAACAGAGATGCAAAGTGGCAACATGTATAATTAAATTTACCATTGTGCAAGATTTCAATGGCCTCTGTAAATTGTGTTACACATTTCAGCATATTTTTAGGGTTTGAGGAACTCTAAAAATAAAAGCTTGATTTTAAGTCTTAGTATATCTCAGAGGAACCTGTATATTAGTTGTAAAATCTCATTCATTAAGCCAATCATTTTCATTACAATTTTATAAATTGTAAAACATGCTCTTTTTCTGTTTTCTTAGGGAGGAAGTTCTCCAAACAAGCAGATTGTCAGGCAGTGGCATGCAAAGTCAACAGGTAATGCTGCTATAATTAAAAAAAAAATGCAGTTCTATTATATAAACTGTAGTACACTAAATAATCTTGAGTGTTTCAAATTAATCGGTTACTCCAACCAAAAAATAGTGTTTTATGGAAACACTGTTTTTGGTCAGTGTAAACTTTCCTATATTGGTGGTTCCCCCCACCCCCAAAAAAACCCAAAAATAATAAAATTAAGAAAATCCCTAAACTTACCCTTATTCCAGTGACGAGGCCAAGTTCTCACTGAATCTCAGATCCTCTGCTGACATGACTCCAACTTGCCGGATAGGGACAGATGTTAGGGAGTGCGGGTTGAGGGGAGGACATTAATAGTATGCCATTGGATGTCTGGTGCTAGTGTGCTGCTGGCTTCTGACACCAAATTTGCACAGAATTGACATTACCCCACTCTGTATGTAAATGGCACATACGATTCATAGTGAAACACTGCACATAGACACTCCAGGCATCATGACCACTTAAAATCATTTGAGTAGTAATGGTGTTTGGGTAACCCTTTAAGCCAACATGTTACAAAGCATAATTTCTGTGTCCCTCTTGTGCTCTTTGATCTTAATTTCCAGCTTTTATTTCAAGGCCCCAAACTTGCCATACAAGTTATAGGGCATTTAAAATCCTTGGGGTTTATTTAAAGTACTTGGTGACTGATAAAAACCAAAAACAAAAAAAACAAAACATAGGGATGTAACTTTTAGCCTACTAGCACCTGTACTAATACCCCCCTGGCACATTAACCTACTGCAATAAGCTGTAGTGTTTATGGTGCTCTGAATTTCACTTTAGGATCTGGGAAGTAATATGTTATTACAACCATTCATTACATTTGTTCTAATATTTGGTCTATATTTTTGATTGCACAATGGTTAATAACCATTTTCGTTAAATGGTTTTCTTTTTTGTATAGACCTTTAACCACGGGGACCTGCCTGGCAGAGGAATAGATCATATTTTGCAAGAATCAGACCAATTGAGCAGAGGGCAGAATTCAGCAATCTTACTTCATAACAGTGATTTGGAGACCATGATTCAAAGGATGGAGGAGATAGAGGTGAGTATTCAGTGTATATACTCTTAGGTTTTTAGTATAGTAGTGGCAAAATAAAACACATGTTTTGTACTTTAGATGTACCATTATAATATTGGTACAAGGACCATAAAGCACTTCAGCTTTTTTTTTTTAATACAAAGGTACAGATTTTAATAGAATATGGCACTTTTGTAAATTGACCTGATTACACCCCCTGGAGATCAATCAGACAACCGGTCCTGTTACTTGCTGGTAAGTTATTTCAGTGGAGCTAGCCTGAAGAGCAAAGCATTTGCTCAGAGCACCTACCTTGCATAGACTTCTCGTTGAGCTGTATTGAGAAGTCTGCGATTAGACAGCCAGAGAAAGTCTAGGCGGTGTTAGAAGAGGAGGGCTTACAAAAGCTTCAGATTTTACAAGATATTGTTAGAAATAAAAAAATGCACAATTAAATGCAAGCAAGTTTTCATGGGGGATTTATATATGAAACAACAATTTCTATTTATTTATTGTATTTGGACATTGGAATGTTCCCTTATAGTGAACTACCTAGTGAAGTGAACCTTTGTAATCACAGCAGCCAGTGGAAGCGTTTTTGTTGTGCATTAATCCATTCTAATACTGTGTGAGCACAGAGCTAAGCAAGTGTGTAAAAACAAAACAAAAACATTGTTAAAAGGAAAGGGAGACTTGTGATGTTTCTTCTTCCTGAACCTGTCTCTTCTGGTAGACAGTCCCATTAGCTCCTGGTTCAGCTCTTAATACAAAACTCTTTATGTGGATTATAACATAATTACCCCAGTTTAAAGGGACAGAGTGAGTTACTAAAATCCTTAAAATAGGAAAAGTCACTGCCCAGGATTTCTAATTGTATATTTGTCCACATATATTTTTTAAATATGTAATTGTTGAGTGTCAGAAATAAAATTAAATATAGAATTCCACTCTATTTTATCCTGCAACTAGGTACCTCTGGCAGTCAACAAAGAGAAAGCATACGTAATAGATGAGAATTGAAACAGTTTCAATTTCTTTTGTTTATTAGCAATGTTTACCCTGACTGTGACTTGGCTGGACTAGTTTATGATAGTATTTGCTAAATTCTTATTTTAAAAGAAAACCGAAGGTTTAAGTAAAATTGATGAGCATAAGTTATTAGTGATCTCTCAATGTTTTATTATATGGTGTAATTTCCAGAGAAATTAGTTTCCCTTTAACCTCTATATGACAAATCACTTGCTGGAATTGACCTGATGCAAAATGCTTTGCCTAATCCTAGTCATAATAAGTATTAATGCTGGAGCAGCTTGGCATTGTTTTCAGAGAATCATGTAGGGTGCAGACAATGTCTCTATCTTGTGTATAGTTAGAGATTTCTCTAATTGATAAAATATTGTATATTCTTATTACTTATGAGTCCATGCATCATATTTACTATACCATGTGTTTATTTGTTTTACTCAACAGAGATCTCAGGAAATTGTTCGACAAAGATGCAGTAGGATTGTGTATGCGGATCCTGAATTTTGGGCTCAGGAAGAAAAAGGTTGAAAAGTTTTATTTATGAGAAAAATACCATAATGAAACTTCTACCTGCAATCCAAATTCAGTTTAATAATGGTAATGTTGTTCCATATAGACAAAGAAAGTGCGGGCAGACAGCAAATCCCTCGCTCTCCTCATCCAATCAGGATCACCAAAGACGAAGACCATAGGGAACCAGTTGTAGACATAGTGCTAGAGGAGCCTTTTGAAGGAGAGTACGTATCACATATTATTGAATATCATGGAACAGTCCTACAGAAAACCCCCCCAGATGTTTTGTATATATTGTGTATATTATTTCTGTTTTGAGATTTGCCTCTATGTTCCAGAAACAATAGCTTAAAATAGCTGTGTTTCTGCAACAGTTCCAGAATGCCGTGCTGAATCCATGTATTTCCAACCCACGCTTCTGTAATCTTTCTTTGCAATGACCTGTACTTTTATAACAAAGCTTTGCTTTCCACAGTCATGGCTAGCTTTAAATAATTTATGTTATACATGTGCTAGATTGTTGGTATTTGTAACATTTTGTTTGACACTAAATTTAATGTTAAAGTTTTTAAGTATGGTATGGCCACTCTTTAGATCTGTTGAGCTTTAACCCTATGCATGAATCGCTGTTCGTTTCTGATTTACACTTGGCATTCACTTTAAAAAACACTGTAGATAGTTTGCGTGTTAGAATGTTATTAGCCGCATTTACTATTCTTCAATGCAGCTTTGTTTCTTTTTCATCTTTTGTATTTTTACAAATTTAAGTGTTAACTATTTAATGTACTTTCTGAGTTCATTAAATATATTGAACATGATAGTTCTCCAACAGCTGTAGATCTACAAGTATCATGATACTTAGCAGTTATCCTAAAAAGAAATGTATCTGGCTGCCTGGTTTAACGTTCTACAGCTGTAGAACTGCATTTTGGTTGTTATTGATTGATAGAATATTTGGTTATCATGTATTCTAAACCTGCCGTCCAGTTTACTAAGTTTAGAAATCCTTCATTATTATGATTATTTTACCCAATGCTTACAGGTACTGAGTGTAATGCCAATAGGTGTTTCCACAAACCTAATGATAATGTCCTTGGCTTTAGGTACAAGTCACAGATATCCAATATTAAATATCATAGATAACAAACTATTCTGCACAAGAACATCCCATTTGCTTATGAAATATTATATTATAACTACCGTTTTAACATTACGACGTTCTGCTAATGTCTTTAAGTTCACTGCAAATGGCCAGGGAAGAATTGGCCAGAAGTTCTCCACAACCTTTGCCACAGAAACTGACAGGTCGGCATCAAGACCTCATACCTATCTCTGTTCCAAAACAAATGCTTCAAAGCATTCAAAATTATACTGAAACTTTTGAGCGACACCTCCGACTGACATCCAATGAGGTGTTGAACAACTTCAACCCATGGCACATCTCAGAAAGGTAAATCTTCTTTATAGGTCCTTATTTGGGAAGGTCTATATTTTGAGTGAAGTATAAAATGTTTTATTGTTTTAAAAGTGGTGTTTGGTAAACTTATGTGTTCTATTTGACATTTTAAAATCACCTACTTCAAATCTACAAGTGTGTTCTAGCCAGTTTCACTACTTGAATCTACTTTGTGAGAGTTGACAAATGAAAATTCTGTTTCCCACTTTCTGTTCTGAAAGTATGCATTCTCTAAGTGTGATGGTGTCTATATCATTGCATTCGGTACCGTATTACATCATGTGCGTTTTTTTAGAATCAAAATGTTTTAAGAATTCTAACCTGTGTCCAATCAGAATTGCAAACCGTTGTAGCTTTAAAGGGACAAAGTCAACAATAATATAAAGAAGTTTTTACATTTTGCATATTTACCTGATGATGGGCAAGTTTCAATTAGCCTCTAGGATGATTTCCACCTTTCTACCTCTATGGCAGGTTTTTATAACCTTTTTTGCTATGGACCGTTTTTTGCTGTTGAGCTACAATCTAATCTTTTAGAACAGTCCTCTATGTATGGAATGACTAAACATGATGGAAGTTTATGGTCTACCACTCTATTGCTTAATTTTGTTGAATAACCCTTGAAATTAGCTTAAAATAATGCAAATAATTAACAATTTCTCTTGCTTTCCAGCATAGCAGAAGAGCTTTTTGAAGAAGCATTGGGCGAGGTGGCTTCAGAATTGCAAGATATGTGTGAGGGTTATTCTGAGGCTATATACACTTCGGAGTTCCTGGAGCCTGTTGCCCCACATTAAACATATATGGACTTACTTTTCAGAACCATTTCCCTAGCATTTTTTTTTTTTTGTCATTTCTGTCGTCTGTGTGTGTGTGTGTGTGTGTCCTTGTGTTTTGTTACTATACATTTTAATTCTGTGCTTAATATAATAAATTTGTACATGCCAGCTGACTATTACAGTATGACAATGATGGTTTTATTATAACGTTAAGCCATTTGCCTGGCAAAAGACCTTGGCAACCATTGTCCAAAACAGGTGAGATACTAAAGTGTCATTGTCATGTACATGCCATTTATACCTCTGATATAGTTGATATTGCAAACAAGTTGAGTTGGCAATGGTTCTTCTAGATCGTGTATGTTTAATCGTGATGTTTAAATTGTTGGATTACAGTTAACAGACAAGGGCAGGAACAGGGTGACCCTAACTCTCACTCTGTTATTTGATGGTGCCATGATGTATTTGACAGAAATACAAGTCTGAAGTCTGCTTCTCTTTTTTCTAATTCTACAAATCATTGATTTTCCATTTTTGTTTGTCCTTGTCCGGTAATTTGCGCTATAATGCATTCTACCATTACCGCAAGGTTCAGCATCCAAAAAGGTAATATACTGGGTCCATCTGGGATAGTGGAATAAGTCTATTACTTTTGATCATTTCATGGGTTTTTGGACACAGAGTTAATCTGGTGAGCCAACATTATTTCTCTGCTTGTAGAGCCTCACATTTTGCTCCTATTTTTCAATATTTGATATTTTGATATTTTTTTTTATATTTATCTATATATCTATAGATATATACATATTTTTTTTTTTATATAATTCGTGGCTATAATTCTCTAGCAAATGGCTTTGTTGACATGGAAACCTCAATATGGACTATTATGCTATTTTAATTTTGTAAAGTGTTTGGTTTTTTTCTGGCGCAGCTGTAAAGTTGGAAAAGGTCTATGTCAATGCATATAAAGCTGAGATGATGAGATGCAGTATACCATACTCTATAACTTTTGAAGCATATAACCGGTTCAAGAACATACTAAAGAATTTTACTGTATTTGTGGTCCAGAGTATTAGAATTGCACACTTGCATTCGTTCAAACGAACTGCGATTCAGCTGAATTTTGATTGATTGTCCGAATTCCATGCCTCCAAAGCACCATATTGACACATCCACAAAAAAATATATAATTTGTAATTCTGAGTTTCTTCTTTTTGTTGGCGGAAAAGGGGGGAGGTTGTCAAATAAACAGCTTAGTTTGCCATGTTGGACAAGAGGTCTGCCCAATGATGTGGGCTAGATCTCCTGTCCAATCATGAGCTGGTTGAAAAACAACAAGAATTCCAAGCAGGCAATCTTCTAGACCCTTTCACTCAAGATATTGAGAGAGACAGACTAACAGGGATTTAGTAGTTTTACCCTTGCTGTGCCTGTCATGGAGTGGTTAGGTTTAGGTTACTACTGTGTCTGCATAGTTCATAGTGCTACTTAACGTTAGTGTGAGTGTGAGATAGAAAGTCTGAGTCCTTGATCCCAGTGTGCGACTGGTCAGGTTAGTGCTGTGCTTAGCCAGTAGCAAGTTCAAGTGACAAACCAACTTTAAATAGGATTCTGGTTAACTGATGCTAGTGTGAGAGTGGAGATGGTTTGAAACTATAAATGACGTACAGTTATGGTGTGTTACTATCATCTAAACAGCTTTCCATCTGCCAAATCTCAATGGTAAATTGCTCAGGAACTAAATTGCTTCTTAGCAATTATAGCAGGTGATTTTTGCATCTCTTTGTAAGGTTTGACTCTGCAAATATGAATCCATATGGCTGATGTCCATGTTTACCTCACCAAAGGTTTATTTTTCTAACCAATAAAACTCTGTAACTAAAAATGTGATCAAAACATATCCCTTTTTATTTAAATTTTCTTTAAAACTGTGATTATAATGCAAAGGCATTTTTGGTTTTGCTTTACATTAGTATTTTCTGAAATCCTTAGACACGGAGATACCTGTAAAGTGTTTTGTGGAATTTAAGTATATACTAGTATTTTTTAAAAATCGTCACTTGGTTAGGTTTAACTTTAATAAACTGATCAACAGGCAAATGCAATCGGTGCATAGAATTTTTGGGTTCCTACGTAGCAAACAAACAAACAAACAAAAAATGAAAACCACTGTGCATTATTTGAACTGTGAAAATTCTCAGGTTTTTTCATACTCTGCTTGTAAATGAAATTTATATGTAGATACCATCTACTACAAAAAAAGTTTCAGATCTGTTTTATGTATATTTTAAATAAACAATAATTTATTACAATAATGTGTTTTTTGTTTTGTTTTTTTCCAAGAATAATTTTCTTATATGTGGGATTCCTAACTTTCAGCAAGGACAAAGGTTCCTAATGCACGCAAAAATAGTGATGCTCTACGCAGCGTCTGTCAAGTTGTCTGTCAAGTACCAACCTGTTATTCTTGTTTTGCTTATATAGAGACTGATGATGATCATTTCATTGCTTCATTTTGCCATGAGTCTATTGCTATTACACTTTAGTATGTTTAATAATTTTATTACACAAGCTTGCTGGATTTACCATACTAATGACTAACCATATCCAGACTAGATAACACATTTCAGGTAATAAGGTACAGGAAAGGCTACACACCGATTTTTCACAACTATTTTCCAGTATTTGAAGTTGTCACTTCTTACACTATATTGACACGTATAAAGAAAATGTTCTAAAATGATCAAGTTCTAATTTGAAACTTTTAGTGTTTTTTTTTTTTATTTCTTGTAAGTTCAACATCACATATAATGTGCATGAACTTCAATTTATTTTTTATTTTTTTAGGGGGGTTGTTTTGTTTTTTTTGTCTGCTACTGTTTTTCTTATGGTAGTATCCTTCCAAATCTTATAATCAGGATGCCTGAGAGCATCAGCTGACGCTACCAGCAATGCCCGGTCAGAGGCTTACTGAGTGAAGTTTCAGACTGAAACGGAAGTGAAATGGCTGAGCAATTGGGTGCCAGAATGAATGCTCTGAGGTTAGACCATTCATTATCGGTTAAACCCCAAAAGGTAGCCAGCTTCCAGGACCTCTTTGCACCATAACAACTTAATTTTGATGCACTTGTTATGTGTCCGGAGTGTCCCTTTAACAGTGCTTTGCTAGAGATCTATTTTTTTTTTTTTTGCTATTGGATTATAATGTATGTCATTTGTATGCATTCATTTTCATGTCTGCTGGTTATCATGAGTTTATTCTGACTAATTTCAGCCACCTTAGTGACCTCACAGATTATGTTTGCGAGCTGCTTCCCTCTCTGTCTTTGACCTTAAACACATGCTGGCTCTCTTGACCTCTGTCTGCAACCTTTACCCAGCTCATGAATGCTCTGTAATGATCCTAATCCTCTGGACTGTGATTTCTTTTTAAAGTCATGTCATCATTTCAGAAGGTCAGGACCTTTTTCTGACAAAAGTTATAAATTGGCATAGTGATTAAACTTCTTTTATGAACTTTTGGACTTACCGGTTGCTGAAATTGTAATATATTTTATTAGAGTGACTTGAGTCTCGTTGAAAGTCTCGTGTTTGGAATCAATATGGATTTTATTTTGTAAATACTACAGTGACTAACACAATCTTGAGGACAAAATAAATGCCTTTTATAATATTCCTTGTGAAACATTAACTTAAATGTTAGTTGTTATAGGTAAGCTTTATTATGTGTAATATAATTTCACCTTCCTTGTAACTATATCAAATATTTAAAGGGACACTCCAAGCTTGCAAAACATAGACAACCATGGTATTTACTGAATGCTAGTAAATGATGATGAATTCCGCCATTAACCTAAAAAATGAACAAATGTTACACTAGAGTTTTCAAAATCTGATCCATAAACACCTTATACCATAATAGAATGCCCATGTCTATTTAATTTTGGAAGCTTAAAGGAGAAATGCATTAATTGATATCGTGTGTCTAAATAGGATTTTTAAGGACAACAGTTAAGTCGTCGCTTTCCTCACTGACCACTAGGGGTCGCTAATGATTCTCTATGTCTCCTGCTCCGATTTTACTATTCCTATCCACCCCGCCTCTGAGGATCTCTTACCTTGGAGGACCAACAGCTGCTCAGTGATCTATGGTTGAATTATAAAATCAATAAATAGGAAAAATCGCACATCAAGAATTGGGAGAGTAATGTGCCCCCAAGGGCCCAAATATATGTGAATACAACAGACCTTCTTCCAGAGAATTAGGATTAGGTATCAAGGATTTCTGGGATAGAATCCTGACTATTTTATTACCTACATCAACCGATAAGGAGTCAAAGAGAAGGATAGGGACATCCTGGTAATAGTCCCACTGCGCTACACATGCGAGCCACATGATTCTGGCTCTGTTCTTGTGAGTGATCTTATATAAAGTATTGCATAATTCATGTACAGACAATATTGCGCTATGTTTGCTTTTTCTGTGTTCTTAATATAAACATAAGCATTTATCAATCTCTACAGCTCTCCCTTAGTATCCACCTATGTATAATTTATAACGTTCATATTTGTTGTTTGCATTAAAAAAAACAAACAAAAAAAAAACCCTCCCATTCACTCACGATAGCCTCAGCATTATCTGTATTACTGCTCTAAAACACTCGTAATTGTACAGCGATATCTCACAAGTACAGCAGTACACCCCTATGTCCAGGTTATATGGTGTTTTGGAAAGTTACAGAGTCAAATATTATTATTTATAAAATATTTTACCAGGAAAGATACATTGAGATTTCTCTCATTTTCAAGTATGTCCTGGGTCCACAAATCATTGCATTGTTACATTAGGTACAACAAAATACAAAAACAATATTAATACACAATATATACAAAATTTAACATAGAACAGGCAGGAAATATATAATCAACCATGACACGTGCATTCTGTTTTGAGGTATGTAGAGAGGGATCTCTTAAATGACTTTAGGCTTAGGGAAGATTTTAAATTGTGCGGGAGGTCGTTCCACAATTGCGGTGCTCTGTAGGAGAAGGAGGAACAGGCGCTTTCTTTTTGTATTGAGGTAGACTAAGTAAAGTGCTTGTACTGGATCGGAGCTTATAAAAAGTGGGAACAGCTAGGGAAAGCATTTTGTTCAGGTAGGGTGGGAGTTTCCCAGAAAAGCTCTTAAAAACAAGGCTGGAAAGATGAAGGGTGCGTCTGGATTCCAGCGACAGCCAGTTTAGTTCCTTTAGCATGTCACAATGATGGGTCCTGTAATTACATTGTAGCACAAATCGGCAGAACGAGTTATACAATGTGTTGAGTTTATTAATGTGGGATTGCGATGCAGATGCATATACTACATCCCCATAATCAATGATTGGCATCAGCATTTGCTGTACAATCTTTTCCTTTACTGTAGGGCTTAGGCAGGCTTTGTTTCTGTACAGGGCACCTAATTTTGGATAAAGTTTAGATGCAAGCTTTTCTATGTGCAGGCCAAAAGATAGATTGGGGTCTAATATCATACCCAAGTATTTGAAAGAGTGGACTGCGGTCAGTGTGCCATTTGAATTTGTTTTGATGGATAGGTGGGGATTGTGTAATTTGTGTAATTTAGGTACCGTTCCAAAGATCATTGTGACAGTTTTGTCAGTGTTCAGGAAGAGTTTGTTTTTTGCGATCCACTTTTCTACCTCTGTAAACTGGTCTTGGAGCAAAGCCTCAAGTTGCGGTAGATTGGATTTGCTCGCATAGATTACCGTGTCATCTGCGTACATGTGTACATTTGAGGATTGGCAGACATTAGGCAGATCATTTATAAATAATGTAAATAGTAGGGGGCCGAGAATGGAACCCTGGGGAACACCACACGTGACTGGGAGAGGGAGGGAGTCACTGTCAGAAATGGACACATATTGCGAGCGATCCGATACATATGATCGAAACCAGTTTAAAGAACGATCACCAATACCTGAGTTTTTGAGTTTGTGCAGTAGAATGTCGTGGTCTACTGTGTCAAAGGCCTTAGCAAAATCAAGGAAAATAGCTCCAGTTAGGGCTCCTTGTTCCATGCCAGTTTGGATGTCATTGCAAACTTTTAGGAGGGCAGTTGTAGTGGAGTGATTCTGGCGAAAGCCCGATTGATCAGGGGTCAGATAGTTTACTTGTTGGTAGTACTCACAAAGTTGCGTATGGACACATTTTTCTAAGATTTTTGACAATACCGGGAGCAATGATATTGGGCGATAGTTAGAAACCAAAGTAGTGTCACCACTTTTATGGATAGGCACTACTCTCGCAGTCTTCCAAAGTTTGGGTATGTATCCAGACACCAAGGATTCGTTAATTAGAGTTGAGACGGGTTTAGCAATTGCCGGCGCACTGAGCTTCAACAGCATTGCTGGGATTTGATCAGGTCCGGACTGGTTTTTCATTTTTAGATTATTAAGATGTTTTTTAATGACACTAACAGGTACAGGTCTAAAATTAAACTTATCTATATTGGGCCTTTGCAAATTTATTGGGGCCTGATCCACATTTGTAGTTTCAGGATGCGTGTCATTTATTAGCTTGGCAATCAGGGCAGTAGAGCATCCGACAAAATAATTGTTAAAGGCATTTGCTACATCTAAGGGAAGTTGCAGGGTTTGGTTACCCACTTTGACAGTGGAGGGTTGGGAGTGGATTGGGGGAGTTTGTAGTTTATTTATGACTTTCCAAAAGTTTCTAGGGTTTGAGATGTTACTGTTCAGATTTTCATTGAAATATTGGGCCTTGGCCAGTTTTGTCTGTTTTGTGCATATATTTTGCCATTGTCTATATGCACCATGATCATTCATTGAGCCAGTACGCTTAAACTTTGACCACAAAGAATCCCGAAACTGGTACATTTGGATGAGGTCAGCTGTGATCCAGTTCATATGCGCTCCTTTTACCCTCACCTTACGCAGCGGGGCATGCAAATTCCAAATTTGTAGGAGTTCAGACTGAAAGTATTCAACAGCACAGTCTAGATCTGGGATAATGTTTAATCTGTGCCATGAGAGATTCTTGATGTCATTTAAAAAGGATTCAAGATTAAATTTTTTGAAGGACCTAGTTATTTTAACCTTGGGAGAGGATTTAGTAGCCTTTATTTTGCGCACGCAGTACACTAAACAGTGATCACTGAATGTGTTTGGGAGAACACCAACCTCCTGGATTATATCAGGAGAAGTGGAGAGAATCCAATCTAGCAGGGTATGGTTATGGCTTTTAATGTTTATGCGAGTTGGGGAGGAGATTAATTGCGTTAGCTGCAAAGTCTTAAACAGCGTGCAAGAACTATTATTTTTAGGGTTCAGCCAATCAATATTAAAATCTCCAAAGACCAACAGTTCACTTTTTGGGTTTTGAGCTATGGTTTCACTAAGGAGATGGGCTATGTCAGAAAGGGAATGCACAGGGGAGCTAGGTGGGCGGTAGTTTCCTGCAACAATGATTGAAATATAAGGCTTGCCTATTTCAATTTTACACATTAAAATATGCCAGATCGGTTATGTTGCCTTTCAGACCGTATGGCATCCCAGGAATTAGAATTACCCCCATCATGGCATACCACTTGAAAAAATAGACAACACAGGGTATTCAAATTTTTTTTTTTTTTTTTTAAAGCAGCCTCTTAGTCACAAACACTTCCCAAAGTTATTGTTTTTATTTATAGGGGGGACTATATTTAGCTCCAATGTGCATCAATGAACCTTGGGCTCCCGTGACAATATAATCAATGTTATTTACTTCACTTGTCGTTTTAATGTTGTGACTGATTGGTATTTTCTAAAAGCAGTTACATTTGTGTCTGTTGTGCACTAATCCTTTCCATGGATTATTAGATTTGTTTTAATATGCATATGTTTATAATGCATTACAAACTGTGTTGAAATCCACCATGGAGTAATGCTCTAGAACTGCGACATCCCAGCACAGATTATTTCATAGACCTTTTATAGACTTATACTATACATTATACTACAATAATGCTCTCTGATAAATCATATCTCCATATGGACAGAGATATTGACTAAAATAAACCCACAATGCATCTTTTAGCAGTATTTGAGTTAAAGAGACATTCTATTCCAGTGATGGGTAATCCTGCCATAGAAGATTTGTGAATACAACTCCCATGATGTTTTGCTAATGGTTGGCTGAGCATAACTGTAAATTTAGTTCACAAATATTTGGTGCACCTATATACCCCATTGTTCCCATGATGCTTTGCCAGCACTAAGGCTGTAAAGACATTATGGGGGATGTAGTCCACAACATCTGGAGTGCCGAAAGTTGCCTACTGCATTGGACATTATTCAGGATCAAAGATTTACACTTATTTTACATTCTGGTTCTACATTGTTACCATTTTACTGGCTGTCCTTCAAGCCCCAGCTATTGTAAGCTCTTATCACATATTACAGGCAGCTTGTCTGTCACAGTTCTACTTCAGAATTTGTATGAATTCAGTGCTTTGGTAGCCGTGATATTTGTTTGTCAGTAACAGTTCTCACTCCATGCGAAGTAAGATAGCACATTTCAATTAGCCTTACATCTCATTGTGCTTGGTTATAAAATATACCTTATGAAGAAAACTAAATCTGGGATGTGTTAAGACAGCGATATGCAAAGCCTTGTTCATAGAGTTTGTTAGCATAAAAGCCACAGGAGCCCTCTCTGAAGTAATGTGGGTTAATCTGAGTGATGCCATGGATCAAAAGTCATGAAACAGGAGATGTCAGAAAACAGAGAACAGAAAAAAGATAACAGAGTGAAGGAATATGGATCCCTATACTCTCTGTATATCAGTTGTGTTGTGTTTTTTTCTTAGTTTATATATTAAATGAAAGCCATCACTTCTTTGGAAATGGCACTGCTGAATAAAAGCATGGAATCCCTCTTGACATATGCCAACTTTTATTTTCACGTGACGCATCCTTATCTTCCCAATATATATGATATTTATAAACTTACAAACCTGTATTCCTAAAGTTATAATTTTGCCAGTGATCATTCTTGAATTACCTGGTTTCCAGGACCTAGGCTCCCTCAGCATTGCTCACCTCTCCTCCTCCTAGTGACGTCATGGCCTCCTCTGGTGGGATCCAATCCAATGCTCCTTATAGAGGAGCAATGGTGACCTAATGTGCATGCGTGATGAGTGCCATGCGCACATTCCAACTTTCCCATAGGAAATCATTGAATCAATGCATTCATGTGCGATTTCCTCGTCACGTGACATAGTTTTACTCGATCTGTGCCACAGAAGCACCTCTAGTACCTGTCTGTGTGACAGCCACTAGTGGAGGATTTAACCTTGCAATGTAAATATTGCACTTTCTCAAAAACTGCAACGGTGTTAAGGGGACAAGAACACCGCACCCAGACCACTTTAATGAGGTGAAGTGGTCTGGGTGATAATAGTGCTCCTTTAACAATGTTACTCAAATGAAAAAAAACATCCGCTGTGTGGATTTCCTCGACTTTCTGTTGCCATTGTGCAATCTTGGGTGGTTGTGTGCTTTTCCACAGCGTTAGGATTAAGGCTTTAGCCGCATTGAGTAGGTGTCTTAGAATTGATCTCTTATATTGTGCCACGGATTGGTCCGTGAAGTGGAGTAGGGCGGCTTCTATGCTGAGGTCCGTAGTGTCGCCTAGGATCGCATTCAGTTCTTGTCGGATTTGGTCCCAGTATGGTTGTATTTTAATGCAGTCCCACAATATATGTCGTACTGTACCCGTGTGGGTCTCACATCTCCAGCATGTGTCAGGGGTCCCTGGGAATATCCTGTGTAGCAATACAGGTGTTCAGTACCAGTGGGATAGTAGTTTAAAATTGGCCTCCTGGTATTTTGAGCTGATCGAACTCTTATGTTGTAGTATGAGGATCTGTTCCCATTGTGCGTCGCTGTATGTCCTGCCCGTTAGGTCTTCCCATCGGCTTTTAAATGCTGTATTCCTGACCCGGTTGCCCAGCAGTATTCTTTGGTATATTATGGAGACTCTCCCATCCGCTTCAGGAGTGTCGACGCACAGGTTTTCGAACCATGTTATATCCCTATGTACCGCCTGTCTGTTCGGGATGTTATAGTAGAAATGCCTAAGTTGTGCGTAACGGAACCTGTGCATGAGAGTGGGGGTCTTGGTCCCGGTCCATTCCTGTATGTTCTTTAGCCCCACATTATGTAACGCCTCCTTCAGAGGGAGATATTCTTCTCCATTAGTTTCTGGCCGTGCGCTCCTCGTCAGGCCGCCACCCAGGGCCCCGTTATGTGTTAGTGGGATCAGCGGGCTCGGTTGCGGGGAGATATAGGTTTCCTTTCTCATTATAGCCCATGTTTTCAGTGTTTGTGTGACTGGTGAAGTCCTACTCGTATTCGGTGGTTCACCCCTGGCTTGGTACCACACCAGTGAGGGTAGGGTACCGTGCATACTTACCCTGTCCAGGTCTGCCCATCTTTTGTGGTTCGGGGCTGTGAGCCAGTCTCTGATCCTCTGTAGGACCGTAGCATGCTAGTATTTCCGTACGTCGGGCAGTGCTAGTCCGCCCCATGCTTTGGGTAGGCATAGTTTATCGTGGCTGAGCCTCGTCTGGCATCCTTTCCAGATGTAACTGCTTATCGCTGATTTAATTGTCGCGAAGAAATCTGGCGGTATATGCCACGGTATGGTGTTAAAATAGTACAGGAGTCTTGGCAGAATGTTCATTTTTACTACCGCTATTCGCCCTTGCCAGGAGATGTATTCATGGTTCTTCAGATCTCTTTGAAGTTGGTGAAGGAGCGGGGTGTAGTTCCTCGAGTATATTTCTGATGGTCTGCATGGGATCCATATGCCAAGGTACTTCATCTGATCTTCGCAGCATGTGAAGGGGTAGGTCCGTTTGATCTGGTTCCAGTCCAGTGACGAGGTCGAAACTTGTAATATTTCGCATTTTGTGTGATTCAGTTTGAGCCCTGATAATCGGCCATATTTTTCGAATTCCTCCATTAATGCTGGTAGCGTGTTTGTTGGGTTGTTAATGTAGAAGAGCATATCGTTAGCGTAGGCCACCACCTTGTGTTCCTGTTCTTTATACGGAGTCCTTGGATGGTGGGCGTTCGTCGGATCTTATCTAGGAAAGGCTCTAGAGTGAGGGCGAATAGGAGGGGGGATAAGGGGCATCCTTGTCTGGTACCATTGTGGATGGTGAAGCTAGTTGTGAGTGCTCCATTGACCCGTATCCTTGCGTTTGGATTGCGGTATAGTGTTTCTATCCACGTGAGCATCCCTTTCCCCCAACCCTATCTTGGCGAGAGTTGCCATCATGAAGTGCCATTTTACCCAATCAAACGCTTTTTCTGCGTCTGTGGAGAGTAGTAGCATGCTCTTGTTTTCCTTTTGTGCCAGGTGCTGAATAGTGAACGTCCTCAGAGTACAGTCTCTGGCTTCTCTCCCCGGTATGAAGCCCGTTTGGTCTGGGTGGATCAGTCTCGGGGGTAGGGTTGTAGTCTATTTGCTATGATCTTGGAGAATAGCTTGACGTCCGTGTTGAGGAGTGAGATGGGGCGATAATTGCTGCAGCATTCTGGGATTTTACCTGGTTTGGGTATGACAGTGATGGTGGCGGCCATTGTCTCTGCGTGGAATCCGTCTCCTTTCTGCAGTTGGTTCAGCGCGGCCGTGAGTCTGTGGATCAGGTATCTCACTAAATTTCTTATAGTACCCGGCCGGAAATCCGTCTGGGCCAGGTGCTTTGCCATTCTTAGATCCCTTAATTGCCTGCCTGACCTCCTCTTCAGATATCGGGACTTCCAGTGCTTCTGCTTCTTCTCTCGTTAGCGCCTCTGGTTGGAATCCTTGTAGATATTGCTCCGTTTCTCTGGTGGTAGCTTCCTGTAGCCCATTAGGTCGGTCCGCGTGGATATTGTATAGGGTTGTGTAGTATGCGCGGAACTCCTCCGCTATTTCTTCTGGGAATTGGGTGAGGCGTCCTCTTGAGGTTCGCAGTGTTGGTACCTGGGCTCTTGTTTGTTGTCCTCTTATCATCTGCACTAGTAGTCTGCCGCTTTTGTTCGCGTGTATGTAGTAGAAGGCCTTCGAGCATTGTAGTGTTCTGTAGTGTTTGTGGTCTATGAGCTCTGTGAGTTGTCTGCGTGCGGTTAGGAGTTCTCGGTGTTGGGCGTCTAGTTGGCTACGTGTATGCTGAGTCTCCAGTTTTGCTATTTGGGTTGTTAGGTCTTCGATTGCTTTCAAATTATCTCATTTTTTACGCGATGCTTGTCATATAAAATGTCCTCTGTGGACGCTCTTATGTGCCTCCCAGAGTGTTGTCTGTGAGATGTCGGCCGTTGCATTCTCTTCGAAGTATTGGTTCAAATGTTCGGTCAATTTCTATTGGATTGTTACGACTAGAAGGAGTGATTCATTCATTCTCCAGTACGATCTAGTGGGCTTGAAGATGGGAGAGTCTAGGTGTATAGAGGTTTCGGTTGTGGTCCGCCCACGGGGTCGGTTTAATGTCGGCTTTTTGTAGATGTGTGAGTCCTTCTTGTTGGATGAAGATGTAGTCAATGCGCGAGTACCGTTTGTGTAGGGTCGAGTAGTGTATGTAGTTTCGGCTGTCTGGGTGGAGTGCTCGCCAAGTATCCACCAGTCTCAAGTCGTGTAGCGTTCTGCGGAGTCTTCTGATTGCCGTTTGTGCTATTGTGCTGTGTCCAGTGGAGGTGTCTGCTATAGGGTCCAGAGGTAGGTTGAGGTCTCCACCGAGAATAAGGATGCCTTCCGTGAAAGTTGCTAGTTTCAGGAGCGTTCTGCGCAGGAACTTAACCTGGTTTGTGTTTGGGGCATAAACTGAGGCGAACGTATAGGTTCTCTGGGCGATTGTTCCCTTCACGAATATGTATCTCCCGTCTGTGTCTTTGAGCGTTTCGGAGTGAGTGAATTGTAGATTGGTGCTTAGGAGAATCGAGACTCCAGCTTTTCGGGTGGTTTGGTGGCTGCTATGATAGGTGGTAGTATAGTGCTTGTTTTGTATTCTATGGGTGTCTGCTTCTCTGAGATGCATTTCTTGTAGGAGGGCAATCGAAACTCGGCGGCGTTTCAAGTCTTGTAGAAGGTGAGACCTTTTTTCAGGGGCGTTCAGGCCTCTGCAGTTTTGTGTGATTATGTGGAATGGTGCGGGTGCGTGTGCCATTTCGCGTGGGTGTGTTGTGGTATTCTGTAGGGGTGGGGAATGGGGGCCCAGGAATGGGTTAAGGGCGGGGATGGGTGTGTGGAGAGAGTTTTAGGGTTTGGTGGGGTTGTAGAGAGGATCACCTCGGCGTCCCGCGCCCGCCGCCTCCGTCCCCCGTGGTCTGGGGGTCTCTCGTGAGTCGTGTAGTTAGTTGGTGCCTGTTATGGGCTTATGCACTGTAGTCTATGTTGTTTCTTGGGTGTTTGGGATGTCAGTCCCTGTAGGGATAGGTACCTGTGTAACCGAGTTGGATGGCAATGCCAAACCGCCGCTTAGCGTGAGCTAGGGCAGCAAGGCAGTGGTCCCCTCGGTAGTCTGTTTCTACACAGGTGAAGGTCGGGGTCGTGGTTTCCCATTTATATCATATACCACCAGGGTAGTGGTGGCGTGTTCGGGTGGTGGAGTCGGTCCAAGTGTACCCAGGGGCGTTTTAGCCGCGAGGCAAACAAGGCATTTGCCTTGGGCGGCATTTTTCAGGGGGCGGCAAAAAAGCCGCCCCCAAATGCCCAGGGCAAATGCCTTGTTAGCCTTGCGGCTAACTGACCGTGCGGGCTGCTGTGCGGGCGGCGAGGGAGCTCTTTCTCTGAGCTGTCCGCTCAGCTCCCTCGCGCGCCGCAGAGTGAGGCTGGGACCACCATGGAGATGAACCCCCCCCCCGCAATTCCCAACGGTAAGGAGGGGGAATGGGGGGTAAATTAAAAAAAAAATGTGAGTGTGTGTGTGTTTGTTAGTGTGTGTGTGTGTGTCTGACTGTGTGAGTGTGTCTGTTAGTGTGTATTTGTGTATGTGTGTGTCTGTATGTGTGTGTCTGACTGTGTGTATGTGTGTGTCTGACTGTGTGTATGTGTGTGTCTGTCAGTGTGTGTGTGTCTGTCAGTGTGTGTGTGTCTCTGACAGTTTGTCTGTTAGTGTGTGTGTCTGACTGTGTGTGTCTGACTGTGTGTGTCTGTTAGTGTGTATGTGTGTGTCTGTCAGTGTGTGTGTGTGTCTGACTGTGTGTATCTGTCAGTGTGTGTGTGTGTGTCTGACTGTGTGTATCTGTCAGTGTGTGTGTGTGTGTCTGACTGTGTGTATCTGTCAGTGTGTGTATGTGTGTGTCTGACTGTGTGTATCTGTCAGTGTGTGTATGTGTGTGTCTGACTGTGTGTGTGTGTCTGACTGTGTGTGTGTGTCTGACAGTGTGTGTGTGTATGTGTGTGTCTGACTGTGTGTTAGTGTGTGTGTCTGACTGTGTGTGTGTGTCTGTCTGACTGTGTGTGTGTGTCTGTTAGAGTGAGTGTGTTTGTCTGTTAGCGTGTGTATGCA
>OW240912.1:57205633-57243600 GCA_933207985.1 Pelobates cultripes
AAACTTGTAATATTTCGCATTTTGTGTGATTCAGTTTGAGCCCTGATAATCGGCCATATTTTTCGAATTCCTCCATTAATGCTGGTAGCGTGTTTGTTGGGTTGTTAATGTAGAAGAGCATATCGTTAGCGTAGGCCACCACCTTGTGTTCCTGTTCTTTATACGGAGTCCTTGGATGGTGGGCGTTCGTCGGATCTTATCTAGGAAAGGCTCTAGAGTGAGGGCGAATAGGAGGGGGGATAAGGGGCATCCTTGTCTGGTACCATTGTGGATGGTGAAGCTAGTTGTGAGTGCTCCATTGACCCGTATCCTTGCGTTTGGATTGCGGTATAGTGTTTCTATCCACGTGAGCATCCCTTTCCCCCAACCCTATCTTGGCGAGAGTTGCCATCATGAAGTGCCATTTTACCCAATCAAACGCTTTTTCTGCGTCTGTGGAGAGTAGTAGCATGCTCTTGTTTTCCTTTTGTGCCAGGTGCTGAATAGTGAACGTCCTCAGAGTACAGTCTCTGGCTTCTCTCCCCGGTATGAAGCCCGTTTGGTCTGGGTGGATCAGTCTCGGGGGTAGGGTTGTAGTCTATTTGCTATGATCTTGGAGAATAGCTTGACGTCCGTGTTGAGGAGTGAGATGGGGCGATAATTGCTGCAGCATTCTGGGATTTTACCTGGTTTGGGTATGACAGTGATGGTGGCGGCCATTGTCTCTGCGTGGAATCCGTCTCCTTTCTGCAGTTGGTTCAGCGCGGCCGTGAGTCTGTGGATCAGGTATCTCACTAAATTTCTTATAGTACCCGGCCGGAAATCCGTCTGGGCCAGGTGCTTTGCCATTCTTAGATCCCTTAATTGCCTGCCTGACCTCCTCTTCAGATATCGGGACTTCCAGTGCTTCTGCTTCTTCTCTCGTTAGCGCCTCTGGTTGGAATCCTTGTAGATATTGCTCCGTTTCTCTGGTGGTAGCTTCCTGTAGCCCATTAGGTCGGTCCGCGTGGATATTGTATAGGGTTGTGTAGTATGCGCGGAACTCCTCCGCTATTTCTTCTGGGAATTGGGTGAGGCGTCCTCTTGAGGTTCGCAGTGTTGGTACCTGGGCTCTTGTTTGTTGTCCTCTTATCATCTGCACTAGTAGTCTGCCGCTTTTGTTCGCGTGTATGTAGTAGAAGGCCTTCGAGCATTGTAGTGTTCTGTAGTGTTTGTGGTCTATGAGCTCTGTGAGTTGTCTGCGTGCGGTTAGGAGTTCTCGGTATTGGGCGTCTAGTTGGCTTCGTGTATGCTGAGTCTCCAGTTTTGCTATTTGGGTTGTTAGGTCTTCGATTGCTTTCAAATTATCTCATTTTTTACGCGATGCTTGTCATATAAAATGTCCTCTGTGGACGCTCTTATGTGCCTCCCAGAGTGTTGTCTGTGAGATGTCGGCCGTTGCGTTCTCTTCGAAGTATTGGTTCAAATGTTCGGTCAGTTTCTATTGGATTGTTACGACTAGAAGGAGTGATTCATTCATTCTCCAGTACGATCTAGTGGGCTTGAAGATGGGAGAGTCTAGGTGTATAGAGGTTTCGGTTGTGGTCCGCCCACGGGGTCGGTTTAATGTCGGCTTTTTGTAGATGTGTGAGTCCTTCTTGTTGGATGAAGATGTAGTCAATGCGCGAGTACCGTTTGTGTAGGGTCGAGTAGTGTATGTAGTTTCGGCTGTCTGGGTGGAGTGCTCGCCAAGTATCCACCAGTCTCAAGTCGTGTAGCGTTCTGCGGAGTCTTCTGATTGCCGTTTGTGCTATTGTGCTGTGTCCAGTGGAGGTGTCTGCTATAGGGTCCAGAGGTAGGTTGAGGTCTCCACCGAGAATAAGGATGCCTTCCGTGAAAGTTGCTAGTTTCAGGAGCGTTCTGCGCAGGAACTTAACCTGGTTTGTGTTTGGGGCATAAACTGAGGCGAACGTATAGGTTCTCTGGGCGATTGTTCCCTTCACGAATATGTATCTCCCGTCTGTGTCTTTGAGCGTTTCGGAGTGAGTGAATTGTAGATTGGTGCTTAGGAGAATCGAGACTCCAGCTTTTCGGGTGGTTTGGTGGCTGCTATGGTAGGTGGTAGTATAGTGCTTGTTTTGTATTCTATGGGTGTCTGCTTCTCTGAGATGCGTTTCTTGTAGGAGGGCAATCGAAACTCGGCGGTGTTTCAAGTCTTGTAGAAGGTGAGACCTTTTTTCAGGGGCGTTCAGGCCTCTGCAGTTTTGTGTGATTATGTGGAATGGTGCGGTTGTGGTATTCTGTAGGGGTGGGGAATGGGGGCCCAGGAATGGGTTAAGGGCGGGGATGGGTGTGTGGAGAGAGTTTTAGGGTTTGGTGGGGTTGTAGAGAGGATCACCTCGGCGTCCCGCGCCCGCCGCCTCCGTCCCCCGTGGTCTGGGGGTCTCTCGTGAGTCGTGTAGTTAGTTGGTGCCTGTTATGGGCTTATGCACTGTAGTCTATGTTGTTTCTTGGGTGTTTGGGATGTCAGTCCCTGTAGGGATAGGTACCTGTGTAACCGAGTTGGATGGCAATGCCAAACCGCCGCTTAGCGTGAGCTAGGGCAGCAAGGCAGTGGTCCCCTCGGTAGTCTGTGTCTACGCAGGTGAAGGTCAGGGTTGTGGTGTCCCGTTTATATCATATACCACCAGGGTAGTGGTGTGTTCGGGTGGTGGAGTCGGTCCGAGTGTACCTATCTCGTGGGTCTTCCGTTTCATTGGTGATTGGTTGCGTGTTGGACGCTAAGGCTTACTGTGGCGGTCGTGAGGGTTTGGTATGGGCATTGGTAGGGTGTCCGTGTGACGTTGTCCCATTGTAGTGGTGGTAGTGTGTCGGAGTGCAGCTGTTGGGTAGGGTCACCTGGTCTTAGTGGTAGTGTAAGGTTGGGCCGGCTTCAGCGTGTTGCATGTGTCTCCCAGCACGTGCGGTCTGTTTGTCAGTTATGCCTGGCTGAGTAGGTTTTGTAGTTTCTGCGGTTATAGAGTCCCATCCCTCAGGGCGCTCCCCCTCTGTATGTCATAGTGGGTCTCGCAACCGCGGTGTCTCCTATGGTGAGAGCCCCACCTTCCCCTCCTATGCGTTGTGGTTCCCATCCCTGCTAGTCCCCTGCTCCCTCTGTTTACCCCTCTTCTTCCTAGTCCGTTCCGTCTCGGGGTGCTGCAGTTGCGGTCATAGTCGGTCCCCAGGATTTCCTCGCTATATAGTGTTGTTACTGTTATTCTCATAGGGTGGGGGTCCGAAAGTTTGCCTCGTCATATGAGAGTGACCTCATGCAGGGGGGGGGCACGGGGTGTCAACACCGGGTATTGCCTGTATGGTCGACTTGGGGGGGTCAAATCTTGGTATATGCTTGGGGGCATTATCATCAATAGGTCCCTGCCCTTCTCATCCCAGGGACTCTTTGCAGCATGTCGACCTCTCTAGAGAGTTGCCGGCTAAATTTCGGTTGCCTGTCAAGTCGGCAGTGTGCCTATATCGACATACTAGGGGTTCTGGTTGGCCTAACAGCGGCGTGTCGTCGCTATCTTAGTGTCTTGGGGTACAGCCGAGGGGGTGCATGGGGCCTTTGTGCGTTCCCCTAGTGTGTCTGAGCAAACCTTATAAACTTCAAACTTTGGAACATTAGGTTATTAAAACTGTTAGCACCTTACGGCATAGGCTACTGTTTAGTCCTTAGCCCAGTGTTCTCCGGTGTAAGCAGAGTCCGAGTCTTGCGCATGTCCCCCCCACCAATAGTCCCCCCCACCTCAAGGGGGGGGGTGGTGGTTGTATCGTGGGGGGGTTCGTCTCCAGTGCTACTCCTTGGGTACTGCTGGGTCCAGGCGTCTGCGGGCACTGGGACGTCTTGGTGGGTCCTCCCCACGGCGTCGCTGCTGTCGAGGCGTGTAGGGTCCAGGTCTCTGCTCCAGAGGTCAGAGTATCCAGTCCGCTATTTCAGTGGGTGGTAGGCCCATGCGGCGTAGGAATTCTGGGCCCTCTTCCGGCCAGCGTAGGGGTACCCACTCGTTTTGGTGTCTGGCAAGCAGGGCAAAGGGGAACCCCCACTTCTAGGGGATGTTTCTCTCCCTGAGTAGTGATGTGATGGGGCGTAAGGCCCTGCGGGCATCGAGTGTGAGCGGTGATAGGTCTTGGTACAAGGCCACGTCTGCGCCGCGGAACCTCCACCGTGGACTGGAGCGTGCTTTGAGCATTATTTTTTCTTTGTGCTTGTAATTATGTAGGCAGCAGATGACGTCTCGTGGTGTGTTGTCTGCTGGCCTGGGTCTATTAGCTCTGTGTGCTCGGTCAAATGTCATGTTATCTGGCATGTCAGCTCGCAGAATCTCTCGGAAGAGGGCTTTTAGCGTGGCCTCCACATCTTCCTCAGTGGCTTGCTCGGGTATTCCGCGCACACGGATGTCGGAGTGGCGGCCCCTGTTGTCCAGGTCCTCTGTCTGGCTTCGGAGGGCCAGTAGCATTTGCCCTTGTCTTGTGGCCGCGGTGGTGTTGGTCCCCGCTCTCTCCGTCACCCCTCTCACCGTTTCTTCCAGGGTTTGGAGTCTGCCTTCCTGTGCCGTGACCTCTGACCGCAGGGCCGCCACATCAAAGCGTATTGCGGCATGGAGGTCGTCTGAGAGGGCTTGGAGGTCACTTTTTGTAACCATCTGTGCTGCCAGCGCCCTGATGTCAGCGCTGATGTCGGCTAGCGTGGGTGTATTGCACTCTAGGGGCCGGGCACATGGCGGGGAGCCGGTCTCTACTGGGCCTACCTGCTCATGTGGCGCGGCTGCCGGAGTGGGCAGGTACCAGTTCATAGGGACGATCCTCGGGGTCTGGGAGCCCTCAGGGCGTTTTGTTTGGCCCATAGTGCGCCCTTGCTTGTGTCTGAGCGTGCTTTTTAAGGCTGGGTGAGACGGAGCTCCGAGATTAGGCTGCCATGTTTCTCGGCGGTCAGGCCACGCCCCCCATGTTGTTCTATTTTTAAACAAAATAAAAATTGACATTTAATTGGTTAGGTTAAAGCAGATCTGTCTTTTGAAAAAAAAAACGAAACATTTTCTTTATTTTGTCTAAATGTTGCGTTTTATCTTTTTTAAATTATTAATCTGAAAAAGTAGGTTTTTATTTGAAATAATGGGATCTTCTCCTCTGCTGTTAATTGACTATTGAATATACATACACAATAGCTTCAAACGGGCACACATCAGAAAACAAAGTATACAAACACATATAAAGAAATACTTTGGAAATATTTTAAACATAAGACATAGTTACTGTAACATATTTTGGGTATATCTACTGCACTGAAGCTCAGAAAATATCGACTTACATAAAATAAAACATGTATGTATCCCTGATACTTTAAAGACAGTTTTTAGATTCTGGTTTCAGCATTCCCAGTAGCATTTCCTCATGGAAAATGGTTAATGCTATCAAAAACAACATGTGTTTCCATAGTAACACCTTTTACATCTCAAACAACAAACAGATACACAGAAATGTTTGAATTTGAAATGAGAATAGGTTGTAAATGTATTGTGAGCTATATCTGTAAAATAAATTAGTTAAACACTCCAATCACCATAACTATCTCAGTCCACAGTAGTGGTTATGATGCCAGGAGTTCACTCCTAGCGTAACTGGTCAAACCATTTAGGAATGGTGTGACAACTTAACTGGGGTCAGCTAGGTTGCAGTCAATTCATTCGGTACAGCCAAGAAGATTCCTGCTCTTAGCTAGCCTGGTGATGAGAGCACTCAATGGACTCTCTCCAATAAGTCAGCCCTACACTGCAGTGCTGAGCTCAGGGGAGTTAAAAGAAGCTACTTATACATTGCGACTTGTTGAACCTTTGGCTTGCACACCAGAGAGTTCTCTGCGTGCCTATTGTGGAACAAGGTCTATAGGTTTGCCATCACAACTCTAGGCACTATAAGCAATTCATCTAATTTAAGTGGTTATTGTGTCGGAATCCCCTAGTGCTGGTTCACGGTTGAGTTTTTAACCATTTTCGAGCAGTGTAACAATGAGTAAGAGCCCTCAACAGCCTACATCTCATCTCCTGCTTGAAGTATGGTTAAGGTAGAGATTACCCTCCGCCCTAGTCATAATAATTATTAAACAGGCACACATTTATTCGTTCACATGCAATCACCAGGCACATCCATTCATCCATTAATCATGTACCAAATCTTCTACAGCCACACAGCCATTCTGCAACATACTAAATTACATGCTCCTGGCCACAGTGATCTACCCAATCACATAACCCTACCCACCCTGTCACTTACCCCTAACAACCCTTTTAGATACGGCCAAAAGGTGTAGTGTAAAACACAATGAGAGCTGCTACATGAAGCGTGTTTGGGATCTATGGATGAATAAGAGAACATCGTCTACACTAACACTACAACAGCTAATTACACAACATTTGAACATAGAGAGGAAGCTAGTTTCACAACTCGAATTTAATAGACTACACAACAGGGCATACATGAGTCATAAGGAGGCAGGTGTTTCTATAATAAACCCTATACTTAGATACTGCTGCCAACTTGTATCTGTACCCCAAGATGGTATAATACCAGATATAAAAGAGCAGATCACAGAAAAGTTAGCAGTCCTTGACCACCAGACAAGACTACGAACATTCACTTAAAATCTGACACCAGATAGTATGCCAGCAGTGGTTAATGAGGAACTATATACTATCCCAATTAACACCATCACAGAGACCAACACACTCCTATATGGCACAGCACTTGTGGTCCTCCAACAGCTTGACTACAGGGTCAGGCTGAAAGAGAAACAATGACCACCATGAAGGTTAAGAAGTGAAGATAAAGGCAACATGTAAGAAAGTTAGCAAACTGGATACACTTCACAGAGGTAGAAAGAGAAAAGATAGATCCTGGCTACTTTGGAAACACAGGGTATTCCCATATCAGAGGCTCTGAAACAGCTAAGCAAAGACTGACCACACTGGAAACCAGACTGAGCAGGTACACCAGAGATGCAGAGGCTAAGAGAATAAATGCCAAGTTTACCAAAGAACCATGCAAGATGTACTCAAAGCTGTAGGGTAACATATCTACCCAAGACCAACCAAGAGCAGAGACTGAACAGTCCTGGAAGAGCATCTTGGATAAAGAAGCATCACATAACACCAAAACCTAGTGGCTAGCAGACCTGAAAGCAAGCCATTGCATGCTCCCAGAACAGGAACCACAGTGGGAGATATCCAACAATGGAGAGCTGATCAGAACCAGGATCTGACATGATCCACACCCACTGGATAAAGACAGCACTGACTGACTCGCGTAACTAGGATATACAGCAAGTACATCAGGACATCGTTCGGTCCAGATAATACCAAATAAAGGGATGATCAGAACTGCTAAAGGAATGCAAAAAGATGCATAAAAGGAGATAGTTACATGGCAATACCAACCTCTCCATAGGGTGAACCACTGGCATATAGTGGATGTGGCTAACATTACAAAATTCTACCAATAGTTGGAAAATAAACAGACTGCAAGACAGCACTGAGGCACTAATCCTAGAAGCGCCAGAATAAGCATTCAACACCAGGTCAATAAAAGGGCAGAGTTACCACACCATTCAGGACCCATAGTGCAAACTGTGCAAAGAAAGGAACAACTAAGTTGCTTGGATTGTGTACTGGAACAGCTGCACAGAATATGGGTTGGACCTGCCTAAGTCCAGATGGGAGATTCCACAAATAGTAGTTTAGAATGAAAAAGTTAAGATCCCATGGGACATCCATGTCCAGACAGACAAGCAAGTACATCATGGAACGGAAGTCTTCATTGGTGGTGGATTTGGCAATACTCAATGGAAGAAAGATGGGAAGGTGAACAAATACCAAGGACTGAAACAGGAGCTAGAAAGAATGTTGAAAGTGAAGGTCGGCATAGTCCCAGTTGTGATAGGAGCACTCAGTGCTACAATCCCCAAGTTGAGAGATTGGTTTCAGCAGATTTCATGTGAGAGAGCAGAGATTTCCATCATATGAGTGCAGTTCTAGAAACAACTTGCAATATATACAGGTAATGCACAACATTAATTCTGTCTGCATTGTGAGGAGTTTTATCGTGTTTGGTTTCACCACAAACAAATTGGTATATATATTATTTAAAATCATAGTAATTCACAAGATCAAAGGTTGATAATATCTCAAAATGTCTGTATCTTTTATATGACATGATAGTTTAGGTAAATGTAAGTATTAACCCCTTAAGGACACATGACATGTGTGACATGTCATGATTCCATTTTATTCCAGAAGTTTGGTCCTTAAGGGGTTAAGGTAGTGCAGTGGTTCATTTTTTAATGTTAAGGTATTGTAGGTTTACTATTTACTGTTAGTATAGGGATTAATGTTTAGAGAAAGTTTTAGTAAAGCATTATGGTTATTGTGCGGTGAAGCAGAAATCAAGGCACAACAGGTACATCCTAAAAGTGACTGTCATGTCGAACTTACCTTTCTTCTATTGATTCATCTTTTCTATTACCTTTCATCTATTGATTAAATCAGAGTGCTATGAGTCAAGAAAGAAGACATCTAATGGTAAGTATGACATTGTATTTTACAGGGTTAGTTTATTGCCCCACCCATACTATTATTAGGGTGAGGGGGGTAGGTAGGGTATATTTTTTTTGGGGGGGTGACTAGGTGCTTGGGGACCCCTAGTCACTTTATTATTTGTGGTCCCCACCCGCCGGTCATGGGTCGTGACCTGGGAGGGACATTAGTTCCCTCATTATTTATTTAGGGTCCCCACCCGCCGCTCATGGGTGGGAACCTGGGGGGGACATTAGGTCCCCCCCATTATTTATTTATTTAAGATCCCCACCCACCGCTCATGGATAAATTACAGGGGGGACCTAATGTCCCCCCTGGTCCCCACCAATGAGCGGTGGCTGGGGACCCTAATTAAACAAATAATGGGGGGAACTTAATGCCCCCCCTTCCCCCAGGTCCCCACCCATAAGCGGCGGGTGGGGACCCTAAAAAAATAGCACACACTCACACATTACAATTTTTTGGTTATTTTTATTAAAGTCTTTGGGAAAGTCTTTGGGAAAGATGGAGTGGATACTTTTCCTGGATTCCAGATGGGGCTTGTGTAATATTTGTGATCTGCTAGTACTGCTCCCTTGCATACGGCAAAACGCTGCACATATAGGCTCCAGACACCATGACCACTTCAACTTACAATTTACTTATTTAATTTGGATTTTAAACACTACAATTCAGTGTTATTGAATAACCCTGTAAGTAAATCTAGAGTAACACATATAAATGTGATGATGTCACAGATAACTTACAGAAAAGTCCCTCATGGTTAGGACTACTCTCTAAATTCTCAGGAATTCACCAGGAAATTGCACATAGAAGGCCAAAATGCTGAGCTCTGTAGAATGCATTTTCAGTGTAATGAAGCTGTCACAAATACAAAAAACGCAGGCTGTTCCTGACAGCAGTCATCCTAATTTAGATGTCACAGAAGGAACCGTGGAATTGTTGACTGTTACAAAAGAACCAAGGTAGCACCAAGTTACGAAAGTGAAGATTTTAATCCCTGTTTTAAAATGGTTGTCACCTTAAGCTCTTGATACCTTGTTCCCTCTTAGCACCCTTGTAATGGTTTCTATAATGAGATTAATTCCTAAAGCAGATTGCTAATATAAGCGCTATCCACTCACCGGTCTAGGCTTCCTGATACATTTCGTCTTCTGTGTCCTTTGAGGGTGTCCCATGATTTGGGAATGGTGTCCTGACTTTTCCTGAAACAAGAGTCCCTCAATTGGAAGATATACATCTTATCAATATATAGTCTACAAATTAACAAACAGATTTCTAGATAAAATATGAGGTTCATCAAAAATATTTTATTTACAAAATATTAGATCAAGATAAAAATAAATTTGAAAACAATAAGTCTTAGGCTCTTAGTAAGACACTTTCTTTTTTTTTTTTTTTTATTAACTTAATTTTTTAGGGAAATATACTAATACATATTTAAGGCCAAAGCTGGTAAAACATTGCAGTTAAATTATTGTGCTATTCCCGTTAAATCCCATGAATTCTAGGTTTAATAAATAAACCTATCTATGCATTAAAACTAATTACATTAGATCATAAACATGTTTTAATTGCAATAATGTATAACCATTTAATATGCACCTATTTAACCATATTGTATGCACCTATTTAATGTTTTAATTGATAGGCTTAGACTGTAGTACTTTTACCTGCTAATACCACTGTGACTGTAAAGATTGGCTTGTTAGTGAAAAAAAAGTGAAACAAACTCATCATTTTAAAACAGCGAGATTTTAGACTAGAGAACAAAAAAACAGCAAATAGCGAGGCTCTTCAGGGACAGAGACATGCGTTCTCTTCAATTGCCTGCTTCTATTTTTAGCAACCTAAATATTCCTCATGCAGTGGATGATGCTGCAGAGATAAGGGGGGGGGGAGTGTGGAGACAGCTCCAGTTCCAGCATTGATAGATGCACTTGGCTGTTTCATTAACTTCTTATAGTCCAGAGCTATTGAGAGTTTTGTAGCATTGACTGTGCTTATTACGTTCCATTTAGATACTGAGACTTCATTCAAACATTTCAAATGCATCACTGCTTCCAATTCAAGTTTTGTTCATTTTTTTCCGAAACACCGCAATGACAATGGCTTGTCTGCCATTCATTCATTGTGTGCACTGGGTTTAGATAAATTGTGCGAGTACCCAGTTCTTGTTCGATCCAACTCCCATTAACCTCTGGTGAATGGAAAATATGCATCACTGCTGTGAGGTAGTCATGTTCCGGAGAGCCTGCAGCGACAAAGACGAACTTCATTTAATTGTATTTTATTGAGGTCTTCATTCGAGCTTGGGAATTTTAGGGCTGAACTCAGATTCTATTGGGAAGCTCTGCTATATCCACAATGTTATTTTTAATTTGTATTTTGGAACTTAGAAATATTCCTCCATGGCATGGGGTCAGGCATGGATTTCAAATGTGGCACACTAGGAACTTAGCTATAACCTCGTTAACACTTTCTAATGTGCACTTATTCCTTGTTTTTTAACAAGTGCGTTAAGGACTTGAATTTGCACCATCTCATGTTTCATCTATGGTTTTCTAGTTCTCTTGATTACTTAAATTAGAATATTCTAAAATCATGGATGGGCTGGCAAGGGGAACAGGAATGCAATAATACCCCAAGCCACGAGCACACAGGAGTTACTGGCTGCAGCCTTACACCACCAGTCTATGGATTAAATAGCAGGAGGTGGTTTTAGGTGTCTATTGAGGAGTGAGGCAAAATATTTGCAGAACCTTTTTACTATATGAGTTTGTGGTTGGGTTGGTGGCCTACAATCTCAATGTTCTCTAAATCCAGACTGGCCCATTGAGATATTTCCCAGGAAAATGCAGCATCTGGGTGGACAAAGATGCCAGATTAAGCTGAATATGTATGATATCAATGGAGGTGTTTGCAAGTGACCAAAAAGGAGTTGCAAAAAACACAGTTTGTGGCTCTCTGGCATTCACATATCTGGTAAGCTGTGCAGGTCACATAATTGGAGGTTGCAAGGATATATGATGTACCACATTGCAACTATAGCAGTCTCCATCTGTCAAACCCATATGTATTTTTGCACTGCATGAGTAGGATCACTGACTGAGATTTGGGAGTTTTGTGCAGAAAAACAAGGTCATTTGTTTGTACTTTCCCCCTGGCTTAAATTTGTGAGCCATTTTTTGGCTAACATTGTCTTGCATCACTGAACATGAGTGAGTGCAACTGGTGACGCAGGCACAAGAAAGCTGAGCACACCAGTCTCCCTGTGTGAGTTCTATTTGATTTTTCCACTTCCACCATTTCTCACAATTACCCCATTCAACATATCATTCCATTTTGTTTTTCTTAGAGGCTTTACAGTAAGTCTAACTAAAGGCTTATGGTCATAAGAATACTGCTTGTGCAATGGTTATTCACTGGCTACATGGTGATGCAGGCTGATCGCTATACATAGTCGGTATTGGACTTGTGCACAATTCCTTTTCACTAGTCATGAAAGAATGAAATTCCTGTTAATTTACACCCCGATGAATCGATTCATTTGTCACAGGTGATAAGCACAAGTCTAGTTGGAATGGGCTGTGCAGTGTGGTGCATAATCTGCGTTGCCTTTGCTCCACTAATGCTGCTTATAACTACAAATCTTAAGCTGCCAATTTTGTGAACAACCACTGCTAGGATTGTCTACCTGGCAACAGAAACAACTCAAAGTAAATGGACATGCATTTTTAAACCAGCATACCACATTTCAATTTAGGTCAATCAAATTTTACTTAAGTATGCACTAAAAACTAGTTAATGGTGTTAAATCAATAGTAGCTCATGTGAGAGATCCAAATCGGAGATAACTTTTCAATTAACAGCTTGAGACTTCAGAAGTATTATTTCTTGTGATGTGCATTAAATGTAAACCCCAATTATAGATCTTCAATAACAACCAGCTGAAAGATGCTCTCAGCCTATTTTCTGAAAGTTCATCACTGCAGTAGGCATTACACAACAATGACGCTGGTTAAAACGTATTCTTTTAAAAATACATTAAACATTGTAATTAACATGACAAACGTATCCTAGATTCTTGAGATATCTTCCCAGGAGACCATTAGCCATATTGAATTATAAAGCAGCCAATGACTATGCCAATATGTCTCAAGTCACATTAACATGAAACACGTTTTTATGGAAATTTTGACTTTGAATATACATTTATTATTCCAAAGATCTGGTACAGTATGTGATAGATTTGAGAAGATGCTAAAAGGTCACTTTCGGCACCTGAATTGCAAACAAAACATCAGATATATTCAGAGAAAAGTATTACATACTAAAAGGATTTACATTTTATTTTTACCATTTCATTTATATAACATCCGTAAAACATCAAAGGTACAAAAACTTTTTGACATACAATTTAATTAAAAAAACAACAACACATACATTTGTTGGTTATTATTAGCAAAAGGTAGCGGCAACATATTACCGGTGCTTTACAATTTAACAGTTGGGATAGAACATCAGATGATTGACAGACAAAATAATATTGCCACATACAAGAGGTGAAGAGAGTCTTGTTCAATGAGTTTACAAGAGAAATTCAGATAGAGGAACACAAGAGGAAGCACAGACAGGAGGAGAGATTGACAGGTGTGGTGTCTGTGTCTTGTTAAGCTTGTGAAAATGGTATGTGGATGAACTGTAGAGTTGGTATAATGAGTGCACTGTGAAAGAACAGGTTATGTGTAGAAGCAGGGTTTAAAAAGACCCACACTATTAGACAATAGAAAAAAGTCAGGGCACTCAACCGCTGGTATTGAGCAGCTTTATTCAGTCAAGAAGCATATTTTGGTTTTCTGGAGTTAACTCCAACGTGCAACCTCTAGGAACCAATTTTACCTACTGACATTTATTTTGTGCATATGGTTATGCATTTATTTTAGTGGAGAAGCAGGGGTCTATTGTACTAGTTGAAAAAAAATACTTTCTACTTGCCAGGGTTGAGTATCCACTAGTCAATGGTTGGTGGGCAAGTGGAAATTTTCATCCCTGTATGGAACCAAGGAGAGGACAGTTATAATGAGAGAAGGTGCCCAGGAAAATAATAAGCTTTCAGAAACTGATGAGTTTTCATGAACTTTTTAAAGGACAGAACTGAAAATTAGCATTGTGAGAACAAAGGAAAGTCATCAGCGGAGCGATAGAGAAGAGGTGTTTTAGTGAACTCAAAAATTAATAAATGGTTGAATTATAAAACCGATCTGTCACCTTTGGGGTATTTGCATACAATGGAGACATCTCTGCTTGGGATTTGGTAGCCTGTGGGTGCAGGGGCCACCATCTCTTTTCCATTACTCCAGGCGATGAAGCATTGACAACACTGTACTCTCGCTCATGCTTGAGTACAACACTAATGTCTATAGAGGGTGCCATGATACTGCAGGAGGTTTTGTAGATCAAGTTTTTCAAGTTTATTCAATGTAAGCATTTACAGTAAGATGAATTACTCCCTGCTTTGTCTTCTGATATCTTTTCACAGTATTAGAATTTTATTGAAATCCCAATGAGGTCAACATAGGTATTTCATAATAATTGTAATTTATGAAATACTCAGAAATACATTATTGTCAGTTGTTTGAATTAAATCCTGAAGGGTACAAAAAGTCAATGAATGAACTGGCGGGGGGAGGGAGGGAGAAGAGGGGGAAGGTTAGGAAAGGGTGTGATAGAAGCAGTGGAAGATAAGACTGGCTGCAGGGTTCATATTTGTAGTGGACAATCTCATGAACAACTCTGAGTTTGGTGGATGCCAAGATAATGTTACCTGCCTGACTGCATAGTTGTATCTCATAGATTTGTTTGAGTGGAAATACGGATCTGTTTTACAGCATGCAGTGACTTTCCAAATGATTACCAGGTTACTCACTCTGTTTTGGGAATTGTAATGATAAAAAGTGAATTTCAAATTTAACGGAACACTATAGGCACACAAACTTTTCATCTCAATTAAGTGGTCTGGGTGCCATGTCGCCCCATTTTAACCCTGTTATGCCGACCAATCTCAACACCATACAGCAGCCATAGTGGTGTATATCATTGTACGTGAGGAGCAACTGTGTAACCTGGAACCCTACATTCTAAAAAACCCTAATGGATAGTCCTTTAAACCAACATTTACACTGTAGATGTTTTGGAAAGCGTGAATGCATTCTAAATGTAAGTTTATCCCTTAGTTAGAGTATATAGTCCCATAACCCTTTAATGGACACAGTGGTAGGGGATAATGTAACCCTGTTTATTCCTTAATCCTATGAACTTTTTAACCCAAGAGGAACAATTAAAATTGTCCCTGATATGGTAGGTGGCACTGTAATGATGTTGTACTCTTATGATCACAGCACCATTGTAACAGCTAGGTTTTTAATTTTAAAAGAATAACTGCTACATAGGTCTTGATGTTTCAGAAGATGTACAACAGCCAGTCTATGGGAGGGCAAGGTGTTATAACTGTGTGATGAGTAGGACACCAAATTAATTGGACTTACATAGCGTTCTTGTAAGAATTTCTATTCTACTTGGCAGTGCTTTTGTTTCCAAGTGCTAGTTTTACACATGTTTACAGAATGCTTAAAAAGACCTGTGAGAAGCTGGGATGTTTGCCTACTTGATGACCACTTGATGAGAGTTGCCTCGCTCTCTCTGTTGATTTTACATTGTGCTGATCAGCGCTCCCCTTTTTCTTTTTTTTTTGTTTTAAGCAAAAAATGGGAAACAAGGAATGTATGAAACTGTTTTTCTTCCTATGCATGTGTACATTACTACAAAGTAATTGCAGGCTTTAGTTATGATATACATTCACAATCCCAATTAGAAATGATATATGCTTGATGCCATCTACAAAAAACAAACAAACAAAAAAGTCTTGTTTTTTAAATGAATCACACACTGTTAATTGAGATCCAGAATACTTCCAATATGGCATGCATTCATATCTCCCAACATTTAAAATGGGCCAAGTGTGGTTGTGGCCAGGGCTGTCCTGAAACAGTTTAGGTGATTTACTAATACATTTTGCAACTAAAACGTAGTTTAGGACAATAGCAATGATCTCATTTATAAAAAACTGATTTCTAAACACAGGTATTGGAGTTTAATGACACATTGCTGTGCATATTATTGCTGTGGAGCTCTGGTATACACACACACACACACACACACACACACACAAACACCAACACCAACAATATGGAGTTCTTCATATATAGGGGCATTAGGATAGAAAAAGTAACAGAGGGATTTGGGAATGTCTCCCCTAAAGAGGGACACTTACAAGATCATGAATGCCTCTTCCAGTCTAAGCCACTTTACCTGTTGCTTCATATCTGCCGAACGTCTCTGCAAGTCCCATCCCTGGATCCCCATTTACAGCAGAATTAAATTCTCACCCTGATCTTCAAAACTCCACTTCCCTCTACCTGTCCTCACTAATCAACAATTATACTTCAGCCTGCACCCTAAGATCTAACAATAAAATGCTCCTTGCATCTTCTACTATCACCTCTTCCCATGCTTGTCTGCAGGACTAGTCTCCTGTGGCACCAACCCTCTGGACTCCTCGGGGGTACTTCCTCACGTGATCAGACTTTGTCCTAGTCTGCCTTCCTTTACATGCTCGCTAAAGACATTTTTGTTGAGGGAAGCAACTCATTACAAACTAATACGTTCTACTCAGCCAATAAATGCCCTCATCTACCTCAGTTTTAACATCATTCTCATTTTTGCAGTCCCCACCTCCTATTTCTCACACCTTCCATCCTTCTATCAGGTATATGATACTTTGCCAGCATTATGGCATAAAGGGAGCTGTAGTCCACAACACCTGGAGTGATGAAGGTCGCCTAGCTCTCATCTAGAGGGTAAGTTCCCACGGGAATAGGGCCCTCATCTCCTCCTGTATTTGTTTGTCAGATTTTTGTATTTTCCTAGATGTTTGTACCTTTGTTTATTTGTTTATACCAATTGCACCCATGGAAATTACTGTGGAATGCGTTCCTGCTTTATAAAAAAAAAAGTATTATAATAATGTATATCAGATTTGAGAGAATATGTAGATTATTGGCGATGAAAATATATTTTATAGATTTAATAAAAATGAAAGTTAGAGGGAGCATTGTAGCCCAATTAGATGTGTTGCATGCAGTCAAGCAAAGTTTAATGACATAAACTCAGGCTAAGTATCTGGGAAACCATACTAAGCATTTTGAGTATGCACAGATAGTGTCATGGAGTATAGCCCTAACACATAGAGTATAGGATAGCAAGAAATGGACTAATGAAATATAAACATCTTACCGGGCCTTAGATTGGCCGGACTTAACGTTAGACAGAGAAAAGCGTAGTCGAAATACAAGCCGAAGCCAGGGTAACAGAGAGACAGCGAAAATGAGAACTAGCCAGAGTCAGGTACACGGTAATAATCGTAAGGGCAAACAAGACAGGCAAGGGTTAAAGAAAAACTCAGAGTCAGGAAACAAAAGCCAAGATCAATACCAGAATACAATACAATATCACAAGGAACTCACTAAATGGTACAGAAAACAGAAACCACCATAGGGCACAGAATCTAGGGCCAGGTAAGTTTAAATACTTTTATTTTTTAATTTGTTTGGTCCACATCATGCCTTTGCCCCAAAACCTGCGTGAATGGGGGTGCCGGAATGACGTGTGCCAATGAAGCCAACCGCAAGGTTAGGCTCCCATTGCCCCTTTAAGAACGTGCTCGCGATGCGAACAATATAAACTCAAAAAGGATCATTGAAATTATTAACAAAGTTATTAACTAAAGTGAAAATTCAAACTGAATTTTAAATGTAAGGTCACAATTGCTAAACTGAACACATTATCGAAGTCTATATATTTTATTTAACAATACTACCAATTCAGCTACTTTGACCTTAAATTTGAAATTCACTGTAAATTATCACTTTACCGAATAATCCTGTGTTATTACTTAAATGAGAGTGTTTCAAAATTATATATGGTATATTTAAAATATATAGATATAAAAGAAAAAGGACATAGTGGCCCACTGGCACTTGATCTCTTAGTGAGTCAGTATGGTGACAATCGCTAATTTAAAAATGGGTTGTTATGTTAGCAAGTATCAACACTCTGATTTTGAGAGAAACTCCCCACTTTCCACTCTGCGGGAAACCAAAGATGCTTCTTTTAACTCTCTGATGATAATTTATGCCCTAGCAGGTGAGCTAATAATGTTGAACTGGAATAAGATCCGAAAAGAGTTCTTCTTTGAAGCTGTCCAGACTTGGAAGGAATCTTATTAATTCCTGTAAATTTTTGATGATTTTTTTTTCTCCTTGTGAGATCGTTATCTAATCCCACACAGGAGGAACCAGCAGGCAATTAAAAGAGCACTAAACCCCTGTTCACAGCAGGGAAATAAGATGTTCAAAAGTTGATATTCTAGTCCAAGGTGAAGGCAACCTTCGGCACTCCAGATGTTGTGGACTACATCCCTCATTATACTCTTACACCCATAGTGCTGGCAAAGTATCATGGGAGATGTAGTCCACAACATCTGGAGTGCCGAAGGTTGCCTTTCTAGTCAATGCCCTCTGAATGTAAGGTTCCAAATAAACACTTTTCAGAAAGTGTGAATGGAGGCTGTATGAGTTACATCGAGGGGCGCTGTGACTACGACTGCAAAAATAAAGTAATTTACTCAGTTAATCACTAAAGTGAGAATTCCCAGGGAAGAGTATTTGCTGGAGTTCTAAGCCACCCTACGAGCAGAAAGTGACTGCAGTGTACTCTCTGCACCACCCAGTTTGCAATTATGCAAAACTGCTATTGTGCTTAGAGTGAACTATTAAACATGAACGGTTACAAGGTTCTTCACTAAAGTGATAATTGTTGATAATTCAAAGTGAATTTCAAATTGAAGACTAACATAGTTGAACTAGAAAAATTCTCCAAGTCAAAAATAAATCTGGTTTGGCTACTTTGCCCTTAAAGAGATACTATCGACATTATTTAGCTTAAGAAAGATGTTTTGGTGTTAAGATCATGCCCCTGCAAGCTTACTGCTCAATCCCTTACACAGTGAACTTGAAAAAATGGTTTAATTTTCAATCAGATCTTAAGCTTATTTTAGAAGTTTGTATCTCCTACTCTAAATTGAACTTCAGTCAGACACAGGAGGCTGCGGCATGCTCTAGAAGGCTGTTAACAGAGCAGGTGATAAGAATATATAAATTAAACAGACTGTGCAACAAAGGACGTTTAAACATTAGATCTCTTTTATGAGAAGTGTTTACAAAGACTGTGTAATTCACTGACAGGTAGGTGTGGCTAGGGCTGCATAAACAACGTGATTTAACTCCTAAGAGGCAGATAATTGAGCAGAGAGTGCAGGGACAAGACCCTGAGAAGGCAGGCCAAAGGCTAGCCAGGAAAAGGGTCATGTGTGAGTAGTGGGAGTGTAGATTCAGGATCTTGAGTAAGCAATAGAGGTGGGACTCTGGGTAAGGGGAGGGGCTATCATATATTTAGGTGCCATATGCCAAAGAGCCAGAGGCAGGTCAGTGGATAGCATGGAGTTAATGTTAGGCCAGTTGTGAGGACGGTTTGTGTGTAGAATGAGGGGGGAGGGCAGATGCCCAGGACCAGCAGGAATGGTTGGCAAGGGTGTTGAATTAGAAATATTCATGGTTACACTATGTTAATGTATGGTGTTTATTAACACCTTAAGGACTGAGCCAAATGTACACGTTGTGAACGAAACAAAATGTAAACAAAACCTGGCATTTGCGCTATATGTCTGTCCAACCGTAATTCACCTCTTTCATATTAAATGCACCCACACTTATTATATATCATTTTATTCAGGGGAAACAGGGCTTTCATTTAATATCAAATATTTAGCTATGAAACATAATTTAATATGAATAAAATGGGAGAAAATAAGAATTTGAAAAAAAATTTTTAGTTCTACATGACATTTTAACTGTCAATGTCATAATACTGTTTGCTTTTACTGCAATAAAATACACATATTTGTATTCAGCAAAGTCCCACGTGTAAAACAGTACCCCCTATGTACAGGTTTTATGGCGTTTTGGAAGTTACAGGGTCAAATATAGCACGTTACATTTGAAATTGAAATTCGCCATATTGGTTACGTTGCCTTTGGGACTTTATAGTAGCCCAGGAATGAAATTTACACCCATAATGGCATACCATTTGCAATAGTAGACAACCCAAGGTATTGCAAATGGGGTATGTCCAGTCTTTTTTAGTAGCCATTTGGTCACAAACACTGGCCAAAGTTAGCGTTAGTATTTGTTTGTGTGTGAAAAATGCAAAAAACGCCAATTTTGGCCAGTGTTTGTGACTAAGTGGCTACTAAAAAAGACTGGACATACCCTGTTTGCAATACCTTGGGTTGTCTACTATTGAAAATGGTATGCCATCATAGGGGTAATTTTCATTCTTGGGCTACCATAGGGTCTCAAAGGCACCGTAACCAATCTGGCGAATTTTAATGTGAAAAAAATCAAACGCAAGCCTTATGTTTGACGCTGTAACTTTTGAAAACACCATAAAACCTGTACCTGTTGTACTCGGGAGACTTCGCTGAACACAAATATTTGTGTTTCAAAACAGCAAAAAGTATCACAGCAATAATATCGTCTGTGTAAGTGCTGTTTGTGCGTGAAAAATGCAAAAAACTTAACTTTTACTGGCGATATCATCGTTGTAATACATTTTACTGTTTTGAAACACTAATATTTGTGTTCAGCGAAGTCTCCCGAGTAGAACAATACCCCCCATGTACAGGTTTTATGGTGTCTCGGAAAGTTATAGGGTTAAATATAGTGCTAGCAAATTAAATTCCCTTTACTTTCGGCATGGGTTGTCAGGCAGGTCCTGCTAATTGTAATTAATTAATATACCTAATTACATAAATATATATGTAGAATTAATATATGTATATATATACATATGTGAATATATATGTATATATATATATATAATTTTAAAAAAATATTTTTATTTATATATATAGGTATATATATAATGATATATACGTATATATTTATGTATATAGATATATATATTATTTAGTTCTACATGTATTTTGATATAAAAATATATACATTAATATCACAATACAGTTAGAACGAAATAACACACATCTATATATTTTTTTATAATTTTTTTAAATTATTTTTTTAATTTTATTTTTTTACGTATTTACATATTTAATTTTTTATATTATATATAAATATATATAACAATAATTATATATATATTTAATCAGTATCAGTCTATGTGTAATTTGATATTAATATATATATATATATGTAATTATATATATATATTAATAGTAAAATACATCTAGACAGTGTATGTGTGTGTATGTATATGTGTATATATATACTTAGATCATATATATAAGTATATATATATATATTTTTTACACTTTATTAAATTATTTAATTTTATTTCCAGCCAGCAGGGGGACTAACTGTCATTACAGGCAGCCTCCCTGCTGGCAATGCAGGAGGCAGCTAACCCGGCCATGTGATTGTGGGGTCCTCGCAAGGACCTCACTCTCACATGGCCGGGGTGGACCGGAGGAGGAGGATCTGCCGCGGGGGGGGGGCGTGGTTCCGCCAGCGACCGGGTAAGTAAGGAAAGACCGGAGGGCGTACTATTACGCCCGGTGGCGTTTAGAGCCACCTAAAATAGGGCGTAATAGTACGCCCTCCGGTCTTAAGGGGTTAAAACTGTTATTTATTGATATTAATAAAGTTGTGGCCTGTTTGTCACCATTAACGTCTGTTTATTAAGGTAAGCTAATAAAATGGGTGTATTCACATCTACATGGTACCTACTACCTTCACACATGATCTATAAACCAAAACTGATTAATTAAGATAAAGTTATTTTAGTGCCTATAGTGGCCCTTTAAATTTGAAATTCACTTTGAAATCCCACCAATTTTCACTTTAGTCTTTAAACAGCCTTAACGAAAGGACCCTAGACCCACACAGAGAATTTGCATGAAATTTAGACCAGAATTACTGGAAATATTGCTTTTCTTTTCTTTAACTACAATTTAGTGAATAAACTGAGATGTGCAAAAAAGCAAACTTGAGAGTTTTCCACTGATACATCTTAACAGCCTTTGCTCTTGATGAGCACATTAGCTGAGTAATAAATCAATTGAACAAGTTAATTTGCATTTGGAATCATTAAAATTAAAAGCTGGTTTAGTGCAGCTCAGGTGGAGAGTGCATGAGTGACATTTTCCTAAAGTGCCTTTTTACTAAATGATGGGATTATACTGTTGCATAAAGAAGTGCAAGAACAAGATGATGTCAAGACTGACGTTAACAGTCTGATCGTGTGCCAATCTCTGACCCTCTTCACGATGCCTTAACTCATTCTGGAGCGGAGACGTCTGCATTATTTATTTTTAAAATGGTCTTTATGATTTATTTTTCTGTCACTTGTTTACTGTCATCAATCAAATATTCCCAGTCTCAACAGGTTTTGCATTTTCTGCTTTATTTCGGCTTATTAAAGGGAGTTTCACAACAAATGCATTGATATAACAATGTTTAAATGAAAGCACATACTTTAGGTTGCCATTTTGCATTGCATTGCTCGCGCTCATCTCATCTCCTGCCTGCCCTAATATAGCAACTCGCAGTGTTGGTCGTTGTGGTGCGTTGACTTGCAAAATAAAAAACACGTATGTATACGTATATCACAAAAAGACAACAGCATCTAGGTGTAACTAAATTATGTAAAAACACACACACAATGGGGTAGATTAACTATGACATTGGGCATTTGTTTTCGAACACATTTTCGTCAGAATTTCTGGTATTTTTCCATTTATCCGCTAGATGAATGGATGAATAGAAATGACAACAAACAAAATGAAGACCAAATTGCTTGTTTGACTAAATTTTGTGTGTGCTATTTATTCTTTTGTTTGTTTATTACAAGGAGGGAGCTACCGGCTCATGCCTCCCTCCTTGTAATATTTAAAAATAGAAGCAGCAGTGAGGTGTGCCCCCTGCCTCTTTGTAATTCCCCCATGCCCTGTCTCATCCTATGGGGTAAATATGATCCCCATATTAGTATAAGGGAGATTAAATCCTTTGCACGGCCCCTAGAAGGCATGCCACAAGTAGAGGTATGTATATTAAACAGAGAGCAGCCAGTGGATGCTCACTATCATAAGCCAAAAAAAGGTAGGTTTTGCACAGGGCCTCCACGCCCCTATGTTTGGGCACCTATTTAAATAATTAACTGGAGGGTACATAGTGTCGCCCCGTGCCCTCAACCATGCCTCCTCCTGTGCCTGAGTGGTGCTAATAAACTAAACTGTGGATACCAAGTGTTTCCTGCCCCATAGGTGGGGGATATTAAAAATAATAATGATGGACACAGTATACCCCCTGCCAGGGCCGCCACCAGAAATTTTGGGGCCCCTAACTCAGCTCAGGGTCTGGGCCCCCTGATGCCCGCCTCCAATCCCGCCCACAGGGTCCGCCTCCAAATCCAACCCACAGGAATACACACACAGACACACACACACACTGATACAAAAGGACACAGATACACACACACACACACAGATACATACTAACAGACACACATACTGAAACAGACATACACGCATATAGGCATACATACTGACACACACATACTGAGTTATGCACACATATACAGACACACAGGCATACATAGTGACAGACAGACACATACATACATACAGACACACATGCATGAGGACATACACATACATACATACAGACACTGACATACATACACACAGACATACATTCATAATGACATACATACATACATGCATTCACTGGCATAAATACATATATACATACATACTGACATACATACATACATACATTAATACAGAGAGACATACATGCATACTGACATACAAGCATACAGACACTGACATCCATACACACATACTTACACAGACATACATTCATAATGGCATACAGACAGGCATACAGACATACTGACATACATGCATACACACATACACACAGACATACAGACATACATACATACATACATTCATACATACAGGCATACATTCATACATACTGACATACATTCATACTGACATACAGACATACATACATACATACATTCATACAGGCATACATGCATAAATACAGACATACATTCATACATACTGACATACATGCATACACTCATACACACAGACATACATTCATACTGACATACCGACATACATACATACATAATGGCATACAGACATACTGACATACATGCATACACACATACACACAGACATACATTCATACTGACATACAGACAGACATACACGCATTCAGACATACAGACAGACATACATGCATACAGACATACTGACATACATATATACATACATAATGGCATACAGACATACATTGATACTGACATACATGCATACATACAGACATACATACTGACAGACATACAGACACACACACAGACCTCATTTTTCAGCCACCCTCCTGTTTCTTACCTTTTCATTGCAGGAGGGTGGTTGGGGAGTCAGCGCGGCTCTCCCTCTTCACTGCCTGGCTCTCCTCCCACGCGGAGTGAGCTGGGAGGAACCGGCGGCAGTTCCGCTGCTACACGACTGCAAGATGCCGCTGGAGCTTGGATCGGAATTTCATTCATCCAAATGAAATTCCGAAACAAAAACGATCACTGCATTTCATCTGGAAATGAATGAATGGAATGGATGGACAAAACATTTTTTTTTTGTTAGAATGAATACGGATGAAACTAATATTTAGACAGCTAGTCTAAGTTTACTAAACACTGAATTGCAAAAGATTAAAATTGGAATAGCAGAATGTAGGCAAAGATTCCCAAAACTTGACTACAGCTCAGATGATTTATCCCCCAGAGCAGTAATTTTTGCTTAAATTATTGATTAAAAAACAAAAAAATGGTGCGCAAGCAGTATAAAAATGTATATACTCCTACATTCAGTAGAAAATTCAGTTAACCCCACAAGTAAACAAATGTATTGAACATTTTATTTTAAATTATGTGCCTTCACAGCACACTCCCATATGGTTCAACCCACAAAGAAAGTGTGACTCTGTGTTACTCAAACAGCTGAGTACCACGAGGATCAAACCCTGGATGTCATTGGATCCAAAGGAAATAGGTGAATATTGATCCTCCATATTGAAAACAGAATCCACAGAATCCGGGTAGCAACAAGCTTTATTTGAAACCAAAATAAAGAAAGACCAGCCAAGTGTAGGGTAAAAAGTACTCTGCTGAGATAATAGCCTCCACTTGGCTGTTTTTTAAAATGTAGTTTGGTTCCAAATAAACAGTTTCTCGAAAATGCAGTAAATATTTTAATGGATTTATAAATAGTCAGATTTTTGGGTACTGTTTGTAAGGTCTTAATTTTGCTACAACGATACTGTATGTCATCTGAGGATTGACCACATGATGGCACACTCAATCAATTCAGGTCTCACAAGACAAGGGTTAGTCGTTGTGGTTTCATATGAAAAAATAATAAATTGGCCTGAAAATAACACAAAAGGCACTAGAATGAACTAACTGGTATAAACACTGTTTAACTTCTCATGCAATAGCAAGGCTTTTTTTACTTTGTGAGTAACTGATTCATTCCAGCATACAGTGTGTTTTCCTTGAACAGCTTGAGGGTCAGTGGCAGCTGGGCACCAAATTCTATTAGTTATTATTGCAATCCATGAAACCCCTAGAAATACCCCGAAAAGTGATGAGCAGCTCTTACTTTCATGATGACTTGTAGTCAATTCTGGATAAAGGCCTAGCAAATGGTCCCTCACCCTTCCTCCATATCCTGGTCTTTGTGATGGTGGGTAATAAGCTGGCTAGGGGGTTCCCAAATGGCCAGGTCCAAACACCTAAATGTGCTACTTGCTAGGAATGTGTTACTGTAACAACCCAAAGTATATATACTCTAGAAGGTTTCAAAGTCAGGGAACAAACGCTTTTTTTTACTAGATAAATATAAGATATTATATATATATATATATATAAGAGATTTTGGATAGGGCCCAAAACCAACTTTAATAATATTGTAATTGCTTATTTACTTATTACTCAATTATTCTTATGAGATAACATTCATGGGCACAATAACAATCCTTAGGCATACTGACAGTCTTACGGAATTCCACTCCTGCTAGGGAATAAAGGAAAACCAATATATATGTATATATGTCATGAGGTTAGCGTTGCAGCTGTGTCATGATTTATTTCAGCAAAATCTTTTGGAAAGATTGAGAGTAACTCCTGATGAGTGGATGTGCTTTTATTGAGCTAATCTGAGTCCAAGTTGGAACAAGAGGGAAGTGCTCATGCCATTGTACAGAACACTGGTGAGACCTCACTTGGAGTATTGTACACAGTACTGGAGACCGTATCTTCAGAAGGATATTGATACCTTAGAGAGGGTTCAGAGAAGGGCTACTAAACTGGTTCATGGATTGCGGGATAAAACTTACCAGGAAAGGTTAAAGGATCTTAACATGTATAGCTTGGAGGAAAGACGAGACAGGGGGGATATGATAGAAACATTTAAATATATAAAGGGAATCAACACAGTAAAGGAGGAGACTATATTTAAAAGAAGAAAAACTACCACAACAAGAGGACATAGTCTTAAATTAGAGGGACAAAGGTTTAAAAATAATATCAGGAAGTATTACTTTACTGAGAGGGTAGTGGATGCATGGAATAGCCTTCCAGCTGAAGTGGTAGAGGTTAACACAGTAAAGGAGTTTAAGCATGCGTGGGATAGGCATAAGGCTATCCTAACTATAAGATAAGGCCAGGGACTAATGAAAGTATTTAGAAAATTGGGCAGACTAGATGGGCCGAATGGTTCTTATCTGCTGTCATATTCTATGTTTCTATCCCCAATTTGGTTCTTTCATTTCTTTAACAGGGCATTAAAGCATTGGGAATTGCTAACACTGTAGTCTACCTGTTCCTAGCTAATTGCACCTTGTGCCCTGTGTGCACTAAATTATAAAAATAGATTATTTTACTTTCCTTCTCACTCTACACTAAGTCTCATTCTGTAATGCCACCCATTTCTTCTTGCATGATGTTATCACTCCTCCAGGATGATGTCCAATCCAACGTTCCTTATAGAAGAGAATTCAGAACTGTAGGCTCATGTGAGGTGCTCATTATATCACCAATAATTATCTTGTCATAGAAGATCATTGAATGCAATGATTTTCCATGACACGCTGTGATGGTACGTTTATGGTATGCCTTGGTTAAAGAGCAGAGAAGTAATAATCCCAATCATCCTATTCAAAGGGTTTGGGGCTGTGGTTTGATGCTCGGCATTCTAGCCTTTTAATTAGTAAAAGTAAAAGTATACTCCCTGTGATGGTAGTCACCATCACCTGGAGTTTCATACGGACACTTTATGTTGAACCCTGGACTACTTCTATGTCTAAGTCACCCCGTGCCCATTATAGGTGCAGAATGTGTATAATGTGTTTGTTTATTGTTAATTGTTTTGTGTGCTCTCCTGTCCTGCTGATGCTTGCTACAAACGAGGAGGATTTAACTATGGAGCCTTTAAAGCCTCTGTTGGTAGCAACATCAATATTCACTACCTGAATAGCAAGGCTTGTAATTTGCATATTCAGGTAGCATTGCATATTGCTAATTCTGCAGGCAGGAGATACATTTTGTGTTAATTATTGTCATCCCTACCCCTTTATAAATATGTAATTATGTTATTATAGGTTCCTGTATGTTGTCTAATATTATTTGATTGTTTGTATTTTTATTAAATTGTCACAGTAATATTTATGAGCATATAGGCTAGCCCTGAGTAAAAATAGAGCTGAGTATGTAAATTCCTTTTGGAACTGTGCATACTGTGTGGATTTTTAGGGATCCCAGTAACAGATTCTTCAGACCTGTTGGCTGGCTGCACTATCCCTCCAGCCTGAGGCAAAAAGAGAGCTATGCATGAGAGCCACAAGAGTCTTTATAAAGACAGGAGCTATCAACTTGCAGGCAGGGATGCATAACTGCCTGGAAGAAGATCTGCAGAGGAATAGGCTGAGGGGATGATACCTACATGGACGGAGGGCTGCAGAGGAAAAGGCAGAGGAGACAATACTCACCTGGAAGGAACGAGCTCCAGAGAGATCCCAGTCAATCTTCGAATGGGTGAACCCTATAAAATGCTAACTTTGAGAAACTACTCCTTTCCCAAAACCATAAGGCAAATTATCTAAATATTAAGCTTGACATCCCCATTATTAAATACTAAATTAAAATACGTTAGAGTGAGAAAAGTAATTGACATTTATGTTAGATACCTGGTTTAAAGCCATATGCAGCACACCTCTAGGTCACTGGGAAACCAACAAGGTTATCGTGAGGTGGTAATCCACAGTGCTGGTTCTGCCACTCAGTCCGTGGCACAATGGTTCATTTTTTTGTGGAATTACCCTGACTACAGTGTTTCTGGGGGGTAAACGATCTGTAGTGAGTAGAACAACAGGACATCACTTTCCATAATGGTGGCTGTCACCTCTATAGCCCAAGCATGGAAATCTGCAGTACCCCCAGAACTGAAAGAGGTATATGCTAGGCTAAGACTCAACAGGAAATACAGAGAGATGTGCTTCGTGTTATTAAATAGCCTAAGCAGATTTCCAAACATATGGGGGGGAATGGTTTTCAGAGTATAGCAAAAAAAAAAAAAAGTTATGCCAAATGCTGCATGGCTACTTGACTATAGGGTTCCTATGTCCTCTGTCCTTCCCTTTTCTTTCACTTTCTTTAGTTTCCTCTCCTCCCTTCTAATTATGCAGTTCGTCTCATAAGTGAGGTGAAACAATGTTCCAGCATCCTTGATACATTATGTTAACTTGTAGAAAACGTCTTCTTTGCATATACTATCTCTGCCGTTCAACTGCAAAATTGCATGCAACGCTCTAAAAGTGAATTGTATGACATGCTCAAATTGGAAATGCTCTTTACATTATGTGTAAATATATGTATGGCATGCTCAATAAAAATGATATATTTAAAAAAAATTATAATAAAACAAAATAGTATTAGGTAACATAACAAACATCCATTACAGTTACATGGTTCAAAAGGACATCCCAAGCACACGAGATGTCACATGCATGTTTTGGGTTGTGTTAGTTACTTATTTAGTTTTCCAAAAATTACAAAAAAAAAACCAACTGCACTAAAGCACCCTATTTTCCCCTTCATCTAGAATCGAAAGAGAGAGAAATAAACACACTAGGAAAAGTACAAGTACTTCTATGATCCTGTTGCATTCTTGTACACATGCTTTCTATGTGAGGATATTGTATTCACTTTGTACTCAAAATGCATTATTTCTACAATTGAATATGAAGGGGTCAACTCCAGTCCGGAGAGACCCTTTAAGACAAAGACTGGAAAAGGTTTCTAAATAGTACTCAGTAGAGAATTCTTTATTTCAATTTATCATTTTATATCCTGCTGCCATCTTACATTTCATTGTTGACCACAAGTCGCGCTACCATTGGAAGCATAGGTTTAACACAAAAGCAAGGGTAATGGCCAAATGAGGCAGAACTGAAGACGACAAATGCCTTTTAAATCAAGGAATGCATGGCGTTGTATGCAATTTGTAGCTCCGTCATTACCTTTTGGTATAAATCATTATTATTAGGCAAGTCTATACTAGTGAGCTGAAACTGCAATTCATTTTGTAGCATGATAGTAATGACCTTGGTGATCTGTTAATACATTTACCTGATGTAGATACATAGTCATCAGGTGAACCTGTAACTAGTTTGATCAACCCGTCTTGTATTCCTCCTCTTCTGTCACAAAACTTTATTTCCTGTCAATCTTGGATAAAATGTTGTGAATTGCATTGTAACAACCACAGAGCAGGAATTGCTAAACCCCTCAATTAAAATATAGCGTGATACCAGCACCCTGCCAATTTAAACTTCAACAACATAAATGAAAAATGCTATTTTGATACTTCTTTAAAAACACTAAATCAAGACAAATCACATTTATTCATGTGAAATTGTGTTTCAATTGGTTCAATTTTACTATAATGGTTAATTTTTTTTAATTTTTACTGCATTTTAAGTTCAGGACTGTAAATGACTGCTCTGATTCCCAAAATTAACCCTTTCCTTGCCCGAAGAACCAAAGCATTGCCTTCTATCTTGTGCTAAAGATAATCATCATTTGTTTTCATACTTAGTCTGAATTTAGATAGTTCTGATCTCCCCGTTTGCCCGTGTTTACACTGATGGCTGTGCTGCTACATGGCAACCTATAAATCAGAAGATCTGAGCACAACTATATCAGTCAAAATGACTAAGCTATTGATTAATCTACCCATGTTAGAGACCTCAGAGGACTGGAATTTTGTGTGCTCTATAAATCTATTATGGCTGTACAATTATGACAGATGCAGTCTTGTATTAAAAATTGCCAAAATTAACTATAATGCCAAATAGGATTTGACATTAAAATGTGTCATTTGTAATGAACATTTTAAGTGGGCATACACACACATGCACACACACATGCACACACACTCACACACTTACTTTTTTTCCTAACAATTGATTAGGAAAATGTTATGTGTGACATATTTAGGAAATATAATGAAGGGTAATTTGTTCCCTCCTAACTTTATGTATACACATTAAATTTCACTGTGCATCTGCAAATTCCAGCTAATTAGTAATATATAGGGACTATAATTTAAAGGGACACTATAGTCACCAAAACAACTACAGCTTATTGTATTTGTTCTGGTGAGTATAATCATTCCCTTCAGGATTTTTGCTGTCTTGCTAAATGCTATATCACTTTAAAACTTTGTTGAAAGGTTACTAGAGTTAGCTGGAGATTAGTGGCCAAAATGTATACACCCAGCTATTGCAGAACTACCCATCTGTACAACTGTAAAGCTGCAAGAGCAGCTCTTGGCCTATTTCTTGGCTAACGCTCTTAGCGACAAAGTAAAGATAAACAAACGATCTAGTGCTCTCTCTTTCCAGGTCTGCAATCTTACAACAAAGGTTTGGCACTTACAACAAAGGCAACTCTGTTTCAACCACTGCCACTGTAGTCTTTACAAAGTAAATAGCTCCAATCTAAATAATCTCCAATAATCCCCCCCCCCCCTTTCCCAAAACAAACAAAGAAAACAACTCCCTGAACCTAGGCGGCACGTTATGTGTACAATGTTTATGAAATGCAGGATGCATAATTGACATGACAGAATAAAATGGCGGCTTTATGTGCGGACTACGTTTGGTACATTTAAATAAATCACACTTATACTGTTTATGGTTCACTTGTATTTTGTTTCTATTCTGTCTAGGTTCCAGAAATATTGGGGAAGATGTCGCTATTAACTTGACATCTTCTATGTTTCTTGCACCTGTGCATTTTTTCTCCCTTCTTTCCAAATCAATCTTAGTATTTAACTCTTTTGGCTCCCTTGAGTTTGGTTTGTCCCTCAATTAACCTGTTGCCAGATATTCTGCATAGCCTAATTGCAAGCTATTCCATTAAGCCTGATTCTAAAGCTCGGTAATATCCCTTGCTACCCTTAACATATTTTTTGCATAATGGGTTCTAACCTGTCTATTGTAATAAACAATTTACAATACACTTCTTCATGTTATAATTCAGCATACATATCTTCCACTGTGGAATGAATGAAACGACAGTAATAGAAATTGTGCTGTGTGTCCATTTGGTACTGCACTTGTTAATCCATTTAACATTCCCCTCCAATCCCACAGCTGTCTGTAATGCCGCTGAGAATACCGTATTAATATAATGTGCTTCTCAGTGTTGCCATGATTTCTCTCGTAATGCACACCATAACTGATGAATTTAATTAACAGAAAAGCCCCGGTACACACAGATTAATATTGAATTTCCAGGTAATTCCCTCAGTGCTGTTTCTAAAGGTTCATAGTGTAAATACAGATCCATCAACTTGATCCTTCTGACAGGTTAACACATTGTTGAGCTGTTTCTAGGAGGCCAATCGCTAATCTAGATTATGTGATATGCGATCAAGAGCTGTGATTTAATGTAGCCAACACTATCAATACTTGACTAGGCTGTGTGATTGCCTCAATATATGAGTTACATGGGAACTGGTTTTCAGCTAGGTGTGACCTTCTAGAAAGTGAAATTGGTAATAAAGTTTATGTCATTAAAAACTCCATGTGACATTTAAGACAATTTAAAATGGGTCATGACCCATGTTGTTAGCTATGTTTTCTGTTTATGTCTTAGATCTCAGGTGTTATTCACACATTAAAGCAGTGCTGTTACTAAAGATAGAATCTAAATGAAGAACGGCATTTATATTGCCTTAGAATTTTTCTGAAATTTTAACACAATCGAAATGTGTACGTACGGAGAAGATATGGACTACTTCACATCGAAAAATGGAAAACCTGGCAAAATGGAAGTTTAATGACTTTTAATTGATCTCACCAGCAATTGGTAGTGACCAGTGATGGGAAAAAGAAAATTCCCATGCAATGTGCAAAGCATGCCTATTATATTGCAATACGCATTCATAAAAAATTCAGCAGGAGCTGGTAGGATCATCCAAAGACATCTGTACTGACAGAACAGAATGATGACAATGCCGTTGGTAGCTTTATTTGTCAGGAGTTGACGGAGAGGAAAACGGTAGCTTTTTTTTTTTTTAATGAATGACTATATTCAAAATCTAGATGTAATTTTTTTTTTTTTGTATTTTATTCTGCAAATATTTGGGGAATTTTCCTTTTTTTTTTCCTGTAGGACTATTAGGTTTTTTTTCAACTTTTGGATTGCTAATTTTAGCAGTTGGTATTTACTACATGCACTGTACTTTGCTGTATTAGAAATTAAAATCACCCAGTAAATATGTAATGTTTAGCCTGGCATGCCCCTTTTCAATCTTCAAGGATACTTAGAATATTCTGTGGAGTTTTACAACTGTCTATGAAAACTTTACCGTGGCATATTCTAACACTGGCTAAGTTTACTATTACTATGTGTTATGGAATGACAGCAGGTTATAAAACTCACTTGAATGACATTCAGCAGAAAAAAATATACAAAGCTTAGCTGAACTTCCATTTTATGGGAGCCCGCTGTTTATCATAAGCAAGCTTGTTATTTCAAATGGCAGGGACAAGAATGTGTATCATTTATTAGTACCACAAGGGGTTACCTGCACTGAAAATTATTTGCATAGCAAAGACCCACTTAGCAGCTGTATAAGCTGTGATAGATTATCTTCTGGGGGAAAAATTTTTTACTGAAGAGAAATTGTAGGCACCATTACCACTTCATAAGTGTTTATGGTTCCTGGAGGCTCCTGGAACTTTCCCATGATTCATTGTTAAACCATTTTTAAACAGTTTAACTGAGTGAAGGTCCCCACAATCCATCCCTTCTGGTGGTCACTAGCCCCCAACTCTTACCATTAAAACAAGCCTGTGAAGATTCAAAACCATCATTTAGTGTTAAACTGTTTGAAAATAGTTTAAAGTGCATCATTTGTAAATACCCTCAAAATTTCCTCTGAGGATCTGGTGGCCATGATAGGCAGAGGAAGGCAGATTTGATGTACTAAACCTGTCCCGCACCGGTTTTGCCATGATCTTCTGTCTGATCCTCTTCAGTACCTGGCACGGCCAGGAGGCGTCATCAGCTCTGAACTCTTGTACATGCGCAATAGTACAGCATTAAGGTCTATAGAGGATCCCACGAAATTGCAGGATCCTCCATAGAAAGAGCTTTTTTCCCCTACTCTTTGTCAGGCATAGAAAAAATAATGAGACAAAGTAGTCTCTACATTGTCTCAGTATATGGTTTGACTGGGTTGGAATTTCAGTGAATTTCACTGTGAATGTGAGTATTTCATAAAGATTTTATCTTGCTGAAATATTAATTTTAGAAATGGGGGTGAGAAATGCTTCAACAATGAACTGTAAGATGGTGTCAATTGATCCAGGCCAGGTGCCTAGAATGACCTCTTAACCTAATGGTTATTTTCAACTTTCTGTACATTTAATTTGGGTAACATAGTCAAATTAGGATTACAACTAAAACTCATAGTTAAAGCTACAAGTAACATTACTTTTTTTTTCATTATGTCCCTGTTTTAGCAACAATACAATTTGACTTCATCCAAAAATCCAAGCTGTGTATATGAGCAGTTACTGTCCTTAATAAAATACACACTTACTTGAACTAATACAAATTGAGTCTGTTGACCTAGTAGGAACTTGTACACTTTATTATGAGGATAGTGGATTTTATTTTTTGTTTCTTACTAAATATTTGCAACTAGTAGGTTATCCCTCTGTGATTTAAAACAGTGTTTGTTTGCTGAGCATTAATAGCTCCTCCATTTCCCCAGGGTGCTGAATTCTTCTGAATAGCAGGCAGCGGGATTCCCATGCAAGAACACATCGGAGCATTCTCATTCATACTGAGTGCCTTGTGGACCAGAGCCTCATCTGCAATGCAATTCTGTTCTCAGGAGTTAGCTACCTGGTAAAGCTTAATCTTTCGTAGTAACTTAAAGGACCACAATAGGCATCCAGACCACTTCAGCTCAATGAACTGGTCTGGGTGCCAGGTCCCTCTAGTTTTTACCCTGCAGCTGAAAACATAGCATTTTCAGAGAAACTGCTCTGTTTCACTGAGGGTTAATCCAGCCTCTAGTGGCTGTCTCACTGTTTTGTGAATAAAACCTAAAATGTCTACAGCAATCAATCACTTTTCAAGATCCCTAAATACAAATATGATAGGATGATGTAAAGATGATAAAACAACATATCTCCTTGTCACTTATATATTAACTGTTTGTGTCTGGATGACATTAGTGGAATGCCATTGCAATATAGATCCTCAGTGATGCCACCAGTGGAGACTCATCCATATAGGCATGTGGAACAGCGCACTCTAGTGTTTGTTGCAAATAAAGAATAATCAATTGTTGTGGTGAAGAATAATTTGTGTATTAGAAAAAAAGGTTGCAGTTCTGAATGGCTGGAGATGCTGCTGAACGGTTAAGCAGCTAATCCTTATTTCTCAAAATGGCCCCATTTTATGGGTGTAGACCTCTCAGACATGGTCAGGGTTTCTGACTTCACCCATAGGAATTGCACTGAACACTCACATCTTGGAAGACCTGATGGAGCTCTCATTGGGTAACAGCATCAGTGGGTTGAGTCTCTTTAAACTGGTTAGGATTCATTTGTAGACATGTGCAATTCATTTCAGTCCGAATTAAAATTCGCCTGAATTTCGGGTAATTCGGACATTCGGGTGCTTCCAAATGTCCGAATAGCTGAATTGCCGAAGTGCCGAATTGCCGAAGTCCTGAAGTGCCGAAATTACAGAATTTCCAAAGTGTAGTAGTGCCAAAGTGAAAAAAGAGATGGGTCTGATAGTCAATGAAGACCAGGAAAAGGCAGAAATTTTAAATAAAATTTTTCTTCAGTATATATTAATGAGGGTCCTATAGCAAGAGATAAGCAAATGATTGCTGCAACAAACTTGCAGATAACTTGTGATTGGATAACTCGAGACAAGGTGCTACAGCTATTAAAGAAAATTTATGTAAATAAAGCTCCTAGGCCTGACGGTATCCACCCACGAGTACTTAAGGAGCTAAGTGGGGAAATAAGTGAACCTCTGTATTTAATTTTTCAAGATTTTGTTTCAGGTATTGTACTGGAGGATTGGAGGAAGGCAGATGTTGTTCCTATATTTAAAAAGGGTTCAAAATCCTTGCCTGGAAATTATAGACCTGTGAGCTTAACTTCTGTGACTGGGAAATTATTTGAACAGCTATTAAGGGATAATATTCAGGAATTCATTGGGAAGAACTGTGTTATTAGCAATAATCAGCATGGTTTTATGAAACATAGGTCATGTCAAACTAACCTAATTGCATTCTACGAAGAAGTAAGTAGAAGTATAGATCAGAGTGTTGCAGTGGATGTGATCTACTTGGATTTTGCCAAGGCATTTGATACGGTTCCTCACAATAGGTTAGTCTTCAAACTAAAATAAATTGGTCTAGATGAATATTCTTGTTCTTGGGTAGAACATTGGCTTAAGGATAGAGTACAAAGAGTTGTCATTAATGGTAAATTTTCAAGTTGGACAAAAGTGCTAAGTGGTGTCCCTCAGGGTTCTGTTTTGGGACTGCCTCTATTTAACATATTTATAAATGATTTTGAAATGGGCATTGAAAGCCATGTATCAGTGTTTGCAGATGACACAAAACTTTGTAAAGTAATAAAATGTGAGCAGGATATTGCCTTGCTGCAGAGGGATTTGGATCGATTGGGGGACTGGGCACTAAAATGGCAGATTAAATTTAACGTAGAGAAATGCAGTTATGTACTTCGGGGTTAAGAATGCACAAGCAATTTAAACCCTAAATGGTAGTGAACTAGGGATAACCATACATGAGAAGGATTTGGGAATTGTTATAGACAACAAATTAGGCAGCAATATGCAAGGCCAGTAAGGTTTTGTCATGTATAAATAGGGGCATAAATTCTCGAGATGAAAATATAATTTTGCCTCTTTATAAATCACTGGTAAGATCACACCTTGAATATGCTGTGCAATTTTGGGCACCTGTTCTAAAGAAAGATATCATGGCACTAGAAAAGGTGCAGAGACGAGCTACAAAATTGATAAAAGGAATGGAGCATTTTAGTTATGAAAAAAGGTTAAAAAATTTAAATCTCTTTAATTTGGAAAAACGGCACCTGAGAGGGGATATGATAACATTATACAAATATATTCGGGGCCAGTACAAACCATTATCTGGAAATCTATTCATAAACAGGGCTATACATAGAACACAAGGTCACACATTTAGGCTTGAAGAAAGGAGATTTCATCTATGGCAAAGAAAAGGTTTTTTTACAGTAAGCAATAAGGATATGGAATTCTTTGCCTGAAGAGGTGGTTTTGTCAGAGTCTATACAGATGTTTAAACTGCAATTGGATAAATACTTGCAAAAACATAACATACAGGGATATAATTTCTAATTAGTGGGGTAATAGCTGCTTGATCCAAGGAGACATCTGACTGCTATTTTGGGGTCAAGAAGGAATTTTTTCCTAGTTTGTTGCAAAATTGGAAGTGCTTCAGACTGGGTTTTTTGCCTTCTTTTGGATCAACAGCAAAAACTTATGTGAGGAAGGCTGAAATTGATGGACGCAAGTCTCTTTTCAGCTATGTAACTATGTAACTATGAAATGCTGAAGTGCCGAAGTTCCGAAGTTGCTGAAGTTCCGAGGTGTCAAAGTTCTGAAGTTCCAAAGCACATTATTGCCTAAGTACTAATATACTTACCCAGTGAAAGAAGAAGAATGTTACATTGTATACAATTTTAAATAAAAAGTATACAAACATAGCCAGGATTCAGCTGTAAGTGTTTGCAACACTTACAACAATCAAGTAACACACATTCATATAAAATGTAAGTTACTTAGCCAGTCATGTAATGACAGGAATGAATAAGTAGATAACTCTCTAATTCCCACGGTATTAGGGAGCTATCTACTAAAAGGCTGAAAGATCTGAATTGGTCTTTCAGCCAAATTTACTAATACTAAGTGTGGCGAAACCGACCTCGCCACTGGGCATTGGAGAAGACTGATTGCCAGCCTCCTGCCATGTGACTATGGCCCCTGGGATTTATTGCCCTTTAAAGACATGATTTGAGCATAATGGAATTGTGTTGTGCTGCTGCTGGCCCTTTAAGAACCATCTGGGGAAATACTGTGGAGTTACTGGGTGGCCACCATTTCATGTATCAGAGGCACATGGTGAGAACAATGGATGAAGCCAGTGGCGTACTAAGGGGGGGGCGGAGGGGGCGGTCCGCCCCGGGTGCCACCAGGCTGGGGGGTGCCATGACCAGGGGCGCCCCCCCCCCATGCTGCAGCCGCCCGAGCTGTATTGCCCGGGCGGTGCGTCCATGAGGGCGGACCGCACCGCCCGGGCGCAGCCTGAGGAGAGAGGCTGACAGGAGGGAAGCGCACAGCGCACAGCGCTCCCTCCTGTCAGCTTCCTCCTTTGCTGTAGCGTGGCCGAGCCCTGCAGCATTGATAGTCCGACGGGTACAGAGAGCAGCTGTCTCCTGTACCCGGCCGGACTAACAGGAAGTGCACAATCAGTGTGCACTTCCTGTTAGTCCGGCCGGGTACAGG
>OW240912.1:57243700-57350905 GCA_933207985.1 Pelobates cultripes
TAGGAGGGGGGAAAGAGAAATTAGGGGGGGAGAGAAATTAGGAGGGGGGGTGAGAGAGAAATTAGGAGGGGGGGAAGAGATATTAGGAGGGGGGTGAGAGAGAAATTAGGAGGGGGGAAGAGATATTAGGAGGGGGGGTGAGAAAGAGAAATTGGGAGGAGGAGAAGGAAGTTGGAGCGGGAGGAGAGACTGACATTCATCACATACACACAATGCACCCCTTGCACACAGAAAAACACACAATGCATTACACACACACACACATACACAAGCAATGCAACCGTTACTCACAATGCATCCCTTACACACACAGAAACACACAATGCATTCATTACACACACTCAATGCACCCCTTACACAAATTCAATGCATCCCATACATACACAGAAACACACCTTGCAGTCCTTACACATACAAACACAATTTCACACAATGCATTCCTTACACACATATCAGGACATCCCTTACACACTCCACCCCCGTGAACAAACTCATTGGTGGAACATGAAGGTGGACCCTGGGACCCAGACCTTGAGCTGTGTAAAGGACCCCAAAAAAATGGAGCTGCTTCCCGTTCTCCCAGAACATTGATTTTTGTGACCACAGTTACAAACCGCCTCCAGAGAGCCTGCTTGTTCCTGCACCAGGACCAGTGGGAGCCAGGACCTGCAGCTAGGAGCCCATCATCATCCTCATCTGGTTGTAAGTAGGCAATCTAGTATATTATTCGCGGGCATCTGCTTCCACTCTACCTCACATTAAAGAAAATGACATAGTCCTGGTAAAACTACTCAGCTTAATGTAGTGGTTCTGGTGTTTATAGCCTGCCCTGCAGGCCTTTTTAATGTAAACACGGGCGGCACTGCAGTACTGGCTTAGTTAACATGGCAAAATCATAAGGCGGTGGGGGGTATTGTGATGTCAGGGGCTACGGGGGCGGCAAACTTTACTTTTGCCTAGGGCGGCAAAAATCCTTGCACCGGCCCTGGCTGGAGGGGGCTGTGTGAGCTGTGGCCGCACAGTGTCCCATGGTAGTTAGGGTGCCGTACAGCTCACACAAGCAAACAGCTGATAAACTGACCGCACAGAGGAAATGTGTATGTGTGACTGTCTGCCTGTGACTGTGTGTGTGTGACTGTCTGCCTGTAACTGAGTGTGTGACTGTCTGTCTGTAACTGACTGTGTGACTGTCTCTCTGTAACTGACTGTGTGACTGTCTGCTTGTAAATGTGTGTGTGGGGCTGCAGGGATTTTGTAGAAGGGGGCGGGGGTTTTGTATTGGGACAGGAGTCTTTATAAGGGGGGATAAGCAGGGGATTTGTGGAAGGGGGTTGCTGTGGTTTTGTAGACGGGGCAGTACAGGATTTGTAGAAGGGGCAGGACAGAGGTTTTGTAGGAGGGGCGGGGCAGGACAAGGGTTTTGTAGGAGGGGCTGACAGCGGTTTTGCAAAGTTTACAAATTGTAAAAAAAAAGAAAGAAAACCTTTAACATTTTTTACATTTTTTTTATTTTTTATTTTTTTTGGGGTGGGGGGGCGGGGGGGTGCCAAGCATAGGATCCGCCCCGGGTGCCAAATGCTCTAGGTACGCCCCTGGATGAAGCACATGGTGAGAACAATGGATGGCGGCCATTTTAACTCACAGACACTGTTTGGACTTTTCTACACGGTGCCATCTCGCCGGTATTTGGTGCACAAAGACATCGTGCAGTAGTTTTAAACTATATAACAGGGGACATATTATACAGTAATTATGTTTCATATAGCTTGTATATGTTCTGCAGAATCTGCATTAAACGGTATCTTCCAAACTACTGAACGGATCTGGGTGAATTTTGGATGTGTGGTTCACCCAGATCCCCCGGTTCTGATGATATACTTTATGGGGTTATTGCATGTTTTGGGGTCCCTGTGATATGTTTTAAAATACTGTATTTCTCTGCCTGTGATAATTATATTAACCATTGTGTTCAGTAATCATATCACAGGCAGAGGGGAGGATTTTGTGTGGGAGTGTCTGTGTGTATTGTACGGATTGATTGGTTGTATTTCAAAACCCTGTGGGCTGTACTATGTTGGTGGATTGTGAATAAAAGAGGCTGTATGTGCCAGTACAGTCAGTACTGCTTGACCTCAAAACTAAGTGTCGTCTCGTTATTGGGGGAATTGGATTGTATGCTGATTGCCAGGAGTGTAAGCTGATTGTATGCTTTTCCTGTTCAGCTTCTTACAGCATTCATATGCTTGAGAGCATTTTAATGCTTCTCCGGTTCGGTGGTTGTGGTGTCTGCTGCAGTGCTTGGAGTCCTCAGGAAGTGCTAGGAGCATCCTTCAACGGAGGTACCCAGTCGGGGTGCCAGGTGATCCGTTACACTAAGTAAAGATTACTTAGTATTAGTAAATTATGCCCCTACTCGCTCAGGGGTGGGGGCCAGGGGCAGGACAATAGGTCCCCTTCAATTTGTATTTAGGGCTCAGGGGTGGGGGCCAGGGGGGAGGACATTAGGTCCCCCCCCAATTTGTATTTAGGGTCCCCACCCACCGCTCAGGGGTGGGGTCGGGGGGGAGGACAATAGGTCCCCACCAATTTGTATTTAGGGCCCCCACCCACCGCTCAGGGGTGGGGGCCAGGGGGGAGGACATTAGATTCCCCCCCAATTTGTATTTAGGGCCCCCACCCACCGCTCAGGGGTGGAGGCCAGGGGGGAGGACAATAGGTCCCCCCAATTTGTATTTAGGGCCCCCACCCGCCGCTCAGGGGTGGGGGCCAGAGGGGGAGGACATTAGGTCCCCCCCAATTTGTATTTAGGGCCCCCACCCACCGCTCAGGGGTGGGGGTCAGGGGGGAGGACATTAGGTTCCCCCCAATTTGTATTTAGGGCCCCCACCCACTGCTCAGGGGTGGGGGCCAGGGGGAGGACAATAGGTCCCCCCCTTATTCTAGTTTAGGGCCCCCACCCACCGCTCAGGGGTGGGGGCCAGGGGCAGGACAATAGGTCCCCTTCAATTTGTATTTAGGGCTCAGGGGTGGGGGCCAGGGGGGAGGACATTAGGTCCCCCCCCAATTTGTATTTAGGGTCCCCACCCACCGCTCAGGGGTGGGGGCTAGAGGGGAGGACATTATGTTCCCCCCAATTTGTATTTAGGGCCCCCAGGGGTGGGGGCCAGAGGGGAGGACAATAGGTCCCCCCCCTTATTCTAGTTTAGGGCCCCCACCCACCGCTCAGGGGTTGGGGACAGGGGGAGGACATTAGGTCCCCCCAAATTTTTATATAGGGCCCCCACCCACCACTCAGGAGTGGGAGCCGGTGGGGAGGTCCCTTTTTTTTTTTAACAGTGAGCAGCCACAGGCTGTTTAATAGACATGCCCCTACTCGCAGTATAGTGAGTAGGGGCAAAATTTACTAATACTAAGTAATCTTAGTACCATGGGAATTAGGGAGTTATCTACCAAGCGGCTGCAAGAGAAGTCCCGAAATGACGGAGTTCCGAAGTGCCGAAGTTCCGAAGTGTCTAAGTTCCGAAGTGCCAAAGTTGCCCAAGGTCCGAAGTGCCGAAGTCCTGAATTGACAAAGTCCTGAATTTCGGAATGCTGAACCGAGCCGAATATTTTCCCCATGCACATGCCTATTCATTTGTAGGACTCACCTATGAGGTTCACGTGGCTGGTGAATTAATACTTTAATGTCCTCTGAAATTTTTCTTTTTAACATGGATTTGGGATAGTTCACAATAGCAGTATTAGTGGGGGTTTGAGTACATGGCTTAATTCTGTGTGTTATATTACAGCCCTAGTAATAGTTATATTGTCCAGCCACCAACCATATATGAGTCATACTAAATGTTAATAGAAACATAGAATGTGACAGCATATAAGAACCATTCGGCCCATCTAGTCTGCCAAATTTTCTAAATCATTAGTCCCTGGCCTTATCTTATATCTAGGATAGCCTTATGCCTATCCCACACATGCTTAAACTCCCTCATTGTGTTATCCTCTACCACTTCAGCTGGAAGGCTATTCCATGCATCCACTACCCTCTCAGTAAAGTAATACTTCCTAAATTTATTTTTAAACATCTGTCCCTTTAATTTAAGACTATGTTCCCTTGTGGTAGTTTTTGTCCTTTTAATTATACTCTCCTCCTGTGTTGATGTCTTACTGTGTTGATTCCCTGTATGTATTTAAATGTTTCTATCATATCCCCCTGTCTCATCTTTCCTTAAAGGGAAACTCCAGTGCCAGGAAAACAATCAGTTTTCCTGGCACTGCAGGTCCCCTCTCCCTCCCACCTCCCATCACCCGGTAGCTGAAGGGGTGAAAACCCCTTCAGTTCACTTACCTGAGACCCCACCGACGTCCCTCGGCGGTGGTTTCTTGTTGCCGCCGCTCCTCCCAGGCATTTCGTCAGCCGGTGGGCGCGACTGATCGGCCGGGGAGACCTAATGCACATGCGCAGCAATTAGTGCTCCCCATAGGAAAGCATTGAAAATGCTTTTCAATGCTTTCCTATGGGGAATTGAGCGACGCTGGACATCCTCACACAGCGTGAGGATGTCCAGCGACGCTCTAGCACAGGTTTTCTGTGCTATAGAGCAGGAAGTGCCCTCTAATGGCTGTCTAGTAGACAGCCACTAGAGGTGGAGTTAACCCTGCAAGGTAATTATTGCAGTTTATAAAAAACTGCAATAATTACACTTGCAGGGTTGAAGGTAGTGGGAGTTGGCACCCAGACCCCTCCAATGGGCAGAAGTGGTCTGGGTGCCTGGAGTGTCCCTTTAATAAGTTTCTGTTTCATTATTGATTTGCCTTTTAGCTGAAAATACCAAGGTGAATTGTTAGTGTAGAATCACGTAATAATTTTGCTTTTAAACAGCAGATGAATTTACACTTTAATGATCATTTTAGTGGTACTAGAAATCTCCATATGTGGGTAGAGATTTGGGATATTGTGCAGATAACTGTTGATGTCTCATTGGGTCTGGGATTAGGTACAAAGATGTAAAATTAATACTCACCACCTTTAAACTTCCCCAGCCACCACTGATACAATATTTTGTGAATTACTAAGTTTAATGCTTTTAATTCCCCTCTGCACTATGTCTCTTAGAAATTACCTCCAATGTGATTACACAAATCATACGGTGCAACTCAAATGGAGAGAAATTGCTTAGTGTAAAATCTTTCATCAAACACTGATCCAAATTTTCATTTCATATTAAGTAAGCATCCATGTGTGGCATATGTTAATTACTCAATATTAAAGACAGGTGTGTACAGTATGTATGTTAGTTATGATTTGAAGTGTTGCATATTGTCTCTTGCTTTATCGTCTTTGAAGATTACTTTAGTGCAAAGCTGTATTTTCCCCTCTGAACATCCAAGTAAATATAAACGGTTTGCTACACTTAGTTAATTTTATAATACATCTGATTTACACTGAATATTAGGTATCACATGTGTAATACTTCCCATGATAGCTTGGACATATCTTTCTTCTTGTTGTATGTTTCTTGGTCCCCTTTGGCATATCAAGAGGGTGGTTCTCTCCCAGCAGAAGGTGTAATTGATCACCGCTTTATGCACGTTCAAAAGTAGTCTTTCATGGGTTACTTCTACAGTAACTTAAATCCCATCATGCTAGATGATTTGCCTGGATAGCCCTTAAATTAACTTTTAGGGAACCAAAACAGCTTTAGGGTTGAAGTTGTTTTGGTGTATACAGTATATCATGCCTATGAAGTCTCACACAACTCAATTCTCTGCCATTTAGGAGTTAAATTGCTTGTTTTATGCAGCCCTGGCCACACTTTCACAGGCTGTGACTCGCACAGCTTCCCTACAAAATTCCTGAAAAATAGTCTAAAGGGTAGGATTATAGGTAGGATTATAAACAGGATTGAGGGTTGCCTTGAAGGTTGTATTAGTGGTTGACTTGAAGGATGGATTAGCGGTTGCCTTAAAGGTTGGATTAGAGGTTGATTTAAGGGTTGGGTTAGGGATAAGATTAGGGGTAGGATTAGGGGAAATATTAAGGGAAATGGTATTAATGTAGGGTATCATTGTACTCGCTAAGAGTAGCAGAATACAAATATGTGGATATGGGATTTTTGCAGTACTGGGACATGCATGGTTTGAGAATTTCCCAAAAATAAACACGTGGAAAAAAAGCCATAAGAATTAATTCATTTTGGGAGGCGGAGCCTGACAGCAACAGAGAGAGTCGCATGTCGGCAGGGCTCCGGGCCAAAATCAGCAAAACTCGTGAATTATCTCCAAAAATCAGCAGTGCCCTACCAACTAATCGACAACTCACCTGTCCCACACGATGGGAAAACGAACAAAGAAACTAAAGGCCCACTCAGACGAGGGCACAAGAAGAATAGGGGACATATTTCTGGCGTGGCCTAAAATCAAAATGGTGGTGACGCCTGAATCCCTAGGCCACTCCTCGGAAGAGAATCCACTGGATTCCCCGGACGCCATCCCCGAAGCAGATGACCCATTCTCGGCCATACAAGTAGGTGACCTCAGGGCCCCAGCATTTAAAGGAGACATCCTGGGCCTCCTGAAACACCTGCGCACCTGGTTCTGTACGGATATAGCACTGCTTCGTGAGGAGGTCACGGCCATAACAGACAGGGTGAAGGCCACAGAGGAGGATATCTCCTCCATAGCACAGCGACAAACGGGTGCAACAGAGCCAATACGACAACTCCAAGGCTCACACCAGGCCTTACAGGCCAGAGTGGACGCAATGGATGATGCCAGGAGGCATGCCAACGTCAAAGTCAGAGGCATTACAGAAACGGTTAATGACAGAGAGCTACTCCACTTTATCCGGTGCCTTCTGTCGGAGATTATGCAACCCAAGCAGGCGAAGACCCTACAAGTGGATGGAATACACAGACTCCCCAAGTCTCCCAGGGCACCAGCGGACACACTCCGTGATGTCCTTCTCCATTTCCAGTCCACCCGAGATAAACAGGCCGTAATGGATGCCGTCAAAAACAAGTGCCCGCTTCCATTTGAAGACTCCCAACTCACCTTCCTACAGGACCTCTGCAGAGCAACATTGGAGTGGAGGCGATCAGTCAACCAGGTCACCAAGATCCTCCGAGAGTCAAGCGTCCAGTACAGATGGGACCCATCTCACACACTGGTAGCCACCCAGGGCGAGACCACCCGCCGACTCAATCAGCGGCTGACGCCGACTCCTTCCTCCGCAGTCTGGGACTAACAGGCCTCAAGAAGAAAGCCCCTACCCCTGGACATTCCTGGGACGTGCCTAACATAATCCCTTTTGTACCTCGCTGCGAGGCCGACACAGGCTGAGACAGAACAAGAGGGCCGGGACTTACCTTCACTCTCTCACAGGGGAGTAAGCCGATGGACTGGCAATCAATAGTAATGCGGTTAACACTTACAATTTACAATTTTCTCACAGCATGATTAGCCAACGTTATATTGTTATATTGTTATATTGTTTCTATAATTTGCAAAGGATCCAACATTACTCCACAAGGACAGACAGGCCGACTACATACACCCCCCCCCCACGCTCAAGGGTTACTGAGCACCCCCTCCCATCACCTCCCCACACATAAACGAAAAGACACCGACCGGCCACCAGTAACGCGTCCCTCTCCAGTGCTGCCACCCGCATTTAATCTCAACAGAGAATACCTCATACCCCAGGGAACAGTAGACACATATACGTTCCAACGGCCACCTCACTCTAGACCTCCCAGGAGAGGGCATCTGTTCCCCACGAGTATGCCCAAAGTGGTTCCTAGCTCACCTTATACCTACCATTAGGCTCAGTATAGCAAAATCCAGAGACACAAACTGAATCCAAACGTCTAGGGTAGTTATAAGCCTATAAGACTTACCAAGTTCTTATATTATTTTTCACTCAGTTTATCTAGACCTTACTTCCATCTTACTTACCTTACAAACGTTTAGTTGTGCCCCTAGCCTGGCAACATGGAATCCGATATCCCAACCTAAACATATAGGCACAGCATAACATTTTTATTTTAATAATATAACATTTTATGCACACGCTGTCAATGATATGATACTGTCATAACATGTCTGCAAATGCAAAGTTTTGTAGCGAGGCAGTCTGTTGTGGTGAGGCAGTCTTACACTGTATTTTATATGTGCAACAAAAATAAAGAATATATATAAAAAAAAAATTTAATTAATTTGACTTGTGTTTGTGTTAAAATGGTTGCATGGAAACTGTCAAAATGCTCTTAGGGATTTTGGATTGTTCATTTTGACACATGTTGACATATTTATAAATATACTTAAATTTGTTCTTTCCATAAATATATACTTTTGTATACCTTTTGTCTAAGTATGTATTTGTATAGATTTTGAATTCTGTGAATGCTAGAAAAGATGTAATCTCAGCATGCCAAATTGGTGACGTTTTATCTTTAAATACGTAATTCACGCCTTGTAATATTTATTTTATAACTTGTAAAAATTTATCGAAATCCTGGGCATATTGGGCAGATTAACAATCATGACTAATTAGTAAATCTGTTTCAATTTAGTTTTCTTTAATTGCACTTGGTGTGTAGAAATTATTATATGTAAAAGTGAGAAACAATGTTTTTATTTTTTTATAATTTATTCCTATTTTGTATTGCATTATTTATACATATATGGTATCAAGGTATATCATATGTATTGATGCTTTTTAAAAGAAAGGAGAAAATTGTGGTAGAATAAAAATGCATGGTAAAAGTGTCAAAAAGGCCCTTATTCATAAATTCATTGTATCTCAAAAAAGCCTTGTTCCTTAGGAGGTTAACTCCTAAATGGCAGAGAAATGTATTCATGATCAATAAACCAAAAAGGCTTTATTAAGTTAAAGTTGTTTTGGTGCTTTAAATTAACAAATTTGCCACCTTTTGTTAAACACAATTAGGTTTTTCTCTTGCTATGATGTCAATAAAAATTACTGGCAAGAAGTATTAACCACTACTGCTTTGTTATTTATTCAGTGCTTTTACAGAAAGGATGGATCCCTGAGATTAACAAGAGGAAACCATCCTAATTTATTCAAAGTTGCTAGAAATTCTAGTGCTTCTTCTCTTGGAAGATCTGCCACCAGAGATAAGAAGCTTAGTTTAGTATGAAATAAGGAGAATGACTTAGAAAATGACAAGGACTGACAAAGACAGAACACAATGCCAATCATATGTTGTATTATTGCATATGCTGCTTAAATAATCTTTTACTTCTCTGTATTAGTATATATTGTTATATATTGTCATATGTCCCAAGTGTTGTTATTAAGGAGGACAGTCCCTATTTTGGGTTTAAATACTCCTGTCCCTATTTAATTGGAGCTCTATATTGTTGGTGTGTCTGAGTTTAGAACAAAACCCCACAGCAATAATATTCCCATTAATGTTTCTTTAACGACTTAAGGACCACATGACGGACTCTGCCGTCATACAGTGCAGGGCTTTAACCCCTTAAGGACCAAACTTCTGGAATAAAAGGGAATCATGACATGTCACACATGTCATGTGTCCTTAAGGGGTTAATGCTTAATGCCCAGTGACAGCATTGACCGTCATGAGTAAAGGTACCAGCAGGAGTTAAATTCTAATCTTTTAATACCTGGGGGTCCCCTCTGTCAGCCTGGGCTACAGTTAGTGGCCCTAGACTGACAGATGAGCTATGAGCAGATCTCAAAGTGAGCGCAGTTCATAAGCCTTTAAATACAGCAGCTGTATTTTGTGTATTTTGTTTTTTTATATAATGTGTACCAGAAGTTCACTAATTGAACCCAAATCCATAAAACGAGATGCAAATGGACCCCTACTATCTTGAATTTTTTGCATAAACCCTGGAATACGGAATTGTTGATTGACATTGTAAGCTTAGGCAGGATAGAGTTTTACAATTTACAACTACAAGTCAATAAGGGTTTCATATATTTTGTATTACTTTGTACTATCTATTTTCTGATTATTTGCTAATCAGCGACCAACTCCTTCTGATATTACAGTATGATAATAGTCTCCCATAATGTTAAGGGGTTGAATACCCGTGAAAAGCGGAGGCTACTTTTGAGAGATTTGACTAAACATTATGTGGATCTAGTCTGTATCCAAGAAACTAATTTTAAAATAGGTCACACACCCGCATTATTTACTAAAAAATGTCCTGTCCAATACCATGCACTGTCAAACAATAAAGCTAAAGGAGCTTCTATCTTTATTCATAAAGATGTTGCCTTCACTCCACAAAGACACTATATTGATCCAGGGGGTAGATATATCATTTTAATAGGCCTATTGAACAATGTTCAGTATACGCTGGCTACAGCCTACTTCCCTAACGACAACTCTAAAAATTTTCTTCAGTCAATCTTAAGTAAAATTGATAAATATAGGCAGGGCAGTCTTTTATTATGTGGAGATTTTAACTTTATACAATCACCTACTCTAGATAGTAGGTGATTGTACAGGAAAGAACAAAAAGAGATCAGAGGCCCAATGTAAGGCTTTGTCTAAATTGACTACTCGGTATGACCTTTATGATGCTTGGAGGACCCTACACCCAATGGAAAGGGATTATTCTTTTTATTCCGACGTACATAATACCTATACACGAATTGACACCTTTTTTCTTGACCAAGCTGTGTTGGCCCAGCTATCAGGATGCAAAATAGATAGAATACGGTCTTCATTCATACTACTTTCTTAATACAGCTCGGACTCTATCTCGCTGTTAAATAGACTTAAAAGTAGCTATTCCTTTGAGTGGAGAAGGGATAGCATTAAGTACTTAAGATTGTTGTTAACTAAAAAGGCACCAGAGCTATATAAATTGATTACTCGGTATGACCTTTATGATGCTTGGAGGACCCTACACCCAATGGAAAGGGATTATTCTTTTTATTCCGACGTACATAATACCTATACACGAATTGACACCTTTTTTCTTGACCAAGCTGTGTTGGCCCAGCTATCAGGATGCAAAATAGATAGAATACGGTCTTCATTCATACTACTTTCTTAATACAGCTCGGACTCTATCTCGCTGTTAAATAGACTTAAAAGTAGCTATTCCTTTGAGTGGAGAAGGGATAGCATTAAGTACTTAAGATTGTTGTTAACTAAAAAGGCACCAGAGCTATATAGAGGAAACTATATTACGGTTTGGAACGAATGTAAACAAACCCTTGTCAGATGGGGTACTTTTTTCTTTTTGACATGGACAGACAGAATGATGGCAATTAAGATGCCCATACTTCCACGGTTACAATACATTTTTCACACACTTCCACTCACTGTACCACATTCTTATTTTAAAAACATACATAAAGACATGATTGGGTTTATGTGGGCAGGAGGTAGACCTCGTGTTGCAATGGAACTTTTACAGGCACCAACGGTTGAGGGAGGATTAGCAATTCCAGATGTGCAAACTTATTATCATGCTTCTGTGTTAGCCTCAGTCCTGCCTCACTTTATTAATCAACCCCCTCCCCCCCCAGTGGGTGATTATGGAACATAGATTATTAGACCCATTTAAACTTTCTAATGTACTGTGGCTACCTAAAGTATTTCGACCGCCTCTAGGGCCAGTTCCTGCTCAGGTGGTTTTAGCATTACAGGTATGGGATATACATTGAAATAAATTAAGTAATACTGCACATCTATCATTAGCGATACCTATGTTGACCCTTACGTACTGCATCCCTACCTCTCATGCTAGGCCATGGCATGAGAGGGAACTTACACACCTCTATCACCTTTATTCACGGGCACAGCTGATTGATTTTCCCTCTCTTATGGTAAATTATGGGGTACCTTTGACGTCACATAGGCAACTTGGATCTTTTTTGCAGTGTAATACTGTAAGAGACCCCGCTCAAGGACTAGATACACAAATACTTACAGTGTGGGAAAAGATATGCATTAATAAGAAATTGCCCTTTTCCTTTAAACCTATCTCTATGTGTTACAAACTGTTATTAGATTATTTGACATTTTCCAGATCTACATCTGTATGCCAATGAATAAGTGAGCTGAATTGGGAAATTCCACAAAGCCAATGGGAAAATATTTTTAAGACCCCTAAAACATTAATTAAAACTGCTAACCTTTTAGAACAGTGGAAAAGGGTGTCCCAGTGGTACATGGTGCCGGAAATAATAAGTCATGCCCTATTTGCCCTCCAAACTGTTGGCGATGCAATCTGGCCTCTGGTTCAGTTTTACACATATGGTGGCAATGTCCATTGATTGAACCATTTTGGAATTCTGTAAATACTCGTATACAGGAGCTTATGAACAAACGTTGCCTCATATTCTGTTAACATATCTATTACTATAAATATCATCTAAAACACCAAAAAAAAACATATTATTTTGACTGTTCAGTGTTTGATAGCACGAGCTTGGAAATCCCATTGTATACCCTCTGTTTTAGCTTTGCATCTTGAATCGGACAAACAGAGAATATACGAGTGTTGTTTCAATGGAATTTGCCCACCTTCTGATATTACTATATTAGTTTGGGAGGCATGGGACACATGGAGATTGGTTCACCCCAAATAGGGAAGTATATAACAGACGTGATGTCGGGCTGGACTTAAGGTTGCTTTTTGACAAAACTTTGTTAATAATAACCTGATTTTTATATTCATTATTTGATGTATATGGATTTGTTTTGACAATACCAAATTTATGATATGATCTGTTCCCCCTCCTCCCCCTTCCTTGCCTTCTTCCTCTGTACCCTTTCCCCAGAAAAAGGAAAAATAAAAAATAAGACGTCTTACAAAAATAATAAATACCGTGGCTGAGTGATCTTGCCAAGCAGGGGTATTTCTCTGATTGTCGCCAGCCTCAAGGATTTAAGAAAAGTGACCAGGTATCTTTCAAAACCTGGGTGTCCTCCTTGGCATTTAGGGCCACAGTTAGTCAAAGTGAGCGCCGCTCATAGCTCTTTACATGACGTGGTAGTGCAATTTCATTACCAGGGAAAATTTAACAATTTGCTTGCTCCCTGGCCTGGCACAGTGTCCCCCAGGATCATGGGCACTCCCAGGGTCCGAAAAGATCCTGGGAAGTACTCCCTACTTGCCCCCTGCAGCAGGATCAGTGCTGGGCTCTGCCAACTGCCCAGCACTGATCTCGGTACGAAGAGCTGCAGCATGCAAGTGAGCTCACCCTCTCATTCTGCAATCACACTGTACAGAGGGCTCACAATGAGACTAGGAAATCTCTCTGCTGATGTTAGTACTGACATCAGCAGATGGAATCCCTTAACCCCTTAAGGACACATGACATGTGTGACATGTCATGATTCCATTTTATTCCAGAAGTTTGGTCCTTAAGGGGTTAAAAGGTGGGATTAGGACTAAGATTATAGGTATGATGAGTAGGATTTGAGGTTGAATTATGGGTTAGATTAGGGAAAGGAGAAGGGGTTGGATCAGGGATTGGATTAAAGGTTGGATTAGGGGCAGGACTGGGAGAAAAGGAATACCTGTGGGGTATCATTGTACTCGAGAACAGCAGCAGAATACAGAATGATATATTTTCAGTAGTGGGACACATGTGGCCTGTGAATTTCTCAAAAATGAAACATGTGTGGGGAAAAAACACAAAGAGTTAAACAATTTGACCTAGGTTTATGGTAAAATGGTTAAATGAAAAAAGTGTCAAAATGATCTTAATTACAGTTGTGATCTCAGCATGCCAAATTTTCCAAGGTTTTACATTTAAAACTGCAATAAAGTCCTTTCAATATTTGTTTTATAACTTCTAAAAATTTATTGAAAGTCTAGACATATTAGGCATTTTAACAATCAGTAGACACGTGCAATTCGTTTCGGTCCGAATATGAAATCGGACGAATTTCTGGCAATTCGGACATTCGGGTACTTCCGAATGTCTGAATTGCTGAAGTGCCGAATTGCCAAGGTCCCGAAGTTCTGAAATTACCAAATTTCCGAAGTGTCAAAGTTCCGAAGCACAGTATTGCCTATGTACTAATATACTTACCCAGTGAAAGAAGAAGAATGTTACATTGTATACAATTTCAAATAAAAAATATACAAACATAGACAGGATTCAGCTGTAAGCATTTGCAACACTTACAACAATCAAGTAACATACATTCATATAAAATGTAAGTTACTTAGCCAGTCAATGTAATGACAGGAATGAATAAGTAGATAACTCCCTAATTCACACGATATTAGGGAGATATCTACTAAAAGGCTGAAAGACTTAAATTGGTCTTTCAGCCAAATTTACTAATACTAAGTAAAGATGACTTATTATTAGTAAATTATGCCCCTACTCGCTATACCGCGAGTAGGGGCATGTCTATTAAACAGTGAGCAGCCTGTGGCCCTAAATCAGAATAAGGGGGGGGGGACCTAATGTCCTCCCCCCTGGCCCCCATCCCTGAGCAGTGGGTGGGGGCCCTAAATACTAATAAGGGGGGGGACCTTATGTCCTCCCCACTGGCCCCCACCCCTGAGCAGCGGGTGGTGGCCCTAAATTGGAATAAGGGGGGGAACCTAATGTCCCACTCCCGGCCCCCACCACCGAGCAGTGGGTGGGGGCCCTAAGTACTAATAAGGAGGGGACCTAATGTCCTCCCCCCTGGCTCCCACCCCTGAGCGGCGGGTGGGGGCCCTTATTTGGAATAAGGGGGGGAACCTAATGTCCTCCCCCCTGTCCCCCACCCCTGAGCGTGGGGGAAAAAATGTTACCCCCCCAGGTGACTAGGGGTCCCCAAACCCCTAGTCACCCCCTGCCCTCCCAAAAAAAATTAACCCTACCTCCCCTACTCACCATAAAAATAATGAGGGGGGGACCTTTAACTAAGTACCTGTAAAAAAAAAAAAAACTTACCATTCAATGTTTTCTTTCTTCTAAAATCTTCTTTTTTCAGAACCAAAAAAGGCCAAATAAAAATCCATAATAACATACGAACTTTAAAAAAAAAAAAAAAAATCCATCTTCACCCGGCGAGGCCATCCAATCAGAGTGCTCTGACAGGTAAATGAAGAGACTGACAGGTAAGTCTCTACAGTGGTTGGTTTGAAATCCACTGACTGAGTGTTCACTTCCTTTTAGTCCGGCCGGGTACAGGAAACAAAAGCTCCCTGTACCCGCGGACCGTAGAGGGCTTGGCCACGCTACAATAGTGGTAGGGGGGGATAAAGAAATTGGGAGGGGGGATATGGAAAGATTGGGGGGATAAAGAAAGAAATTGGGAGGGATAAAGAAAGATGGGGATAAAGAAAGAAATTGGGAGGGAGATAAGAAAGATTGGGGATAAAGAAAGAAATTGGGAGGGGTGATAAAGAAAGATGGGGATAAAAGAAAGGGGGGGATAAAACAAGAAATTGGAAGGGGATAAAGAAAGAGTGGGGGATAAAGAAATAAATTGGGAGGGGGGATAAAGAAAGATTGGGGGGATAAAGAAAGAAATTGGGAGGGGGATAAAGAAAGATTGGGGGGGATAAAGAAAGAAATTGGGAGGGGGGAAGAAAGAAATTGGGAGGGGGGGAGAAGGAAATTGGAGAGGGGGGAGAGAAGGAAATTGGAGGGGGGAGAGAAGGAAATTGAAGGGAGGGAGAGATTGACATTCATCACACACAATGCACCACTTGCACACAGAAAAACACACAATGCATTACACACACAGACACACATACACAAGCAATGCAACTGTTACACACAATGCATCCCTTACACACACAGAAACACACAATGCATTCAGTACACACACTCAATGCACCCCTTACACACACTCAATGCATCCCTTACAGACACACACACTGCATCCTGTACATACACAGAAACACACAATGCATTCCTTACACACATATCAGGACATCCCCTACACACTCCACCCCTTGTGAACAAACTCATTGGTGGAACATGAAGGTGGACCCTGGGACCCAGACCTTGAGCTGTGTAAAGGGCCCCCAAAAAATGGAGCTGCTTCCCGTTCTCCCAGAACATTGATTTTTGTGACCACAGTTACAAACTGCCTCCAGAGAGCCTGTTCTACACCAGACCAGTGGAGCCAGACTGCAGCTAGAGCCCATCATCATCCTCATCTGGTAGTAAGTAGGCAATCTAGTATACTATTCGTGGCACTAAGCTCTAAGCTCTGGAGGCGGGGTTTAATATGGCCCTTACCCACTGCTGTTAGGAGGTGCAGCAAGATGGAATCTCTGCTTCTCCACAGGCTTCAGAGAAGGACTTCATGGAATCCAGTCCTCCTCCTTCCCACTGTCTGTAAGTAAGAGTGTGTGTCTGTGTGTGTGTGTGTGAGACTGTCTGTGTGTAACTGTCTGCCTGTAACTGTGTGTGACTGTCTGTGACTGTGTGCATGTGACTGTCTGCTGCTGTCATGTGTGTGTGTCAATGTATATATGACTGTCTGTGACTGCATGTGTGTCTGTGTGCGTGTGACTGTCTGCCTGTAACTGAGTGTGTGACAGTCTGCCTGTAACTAAGTGTGTGACTGTCTTTCTGTAATTGAGTGTGTGACTGTCTGCCTGTAAATGTGTGTGTGGGGCTGCAGGGATTTTGTAGAAGGGGGTGGGGTTTTTGTATTGGGACAGGAGTCTTTATAAGGGGGGATAAGCAGGGGATTTGTGGAAGGGGGTTGCGGGGGTTTTGTAGACAGGGCAGTACAGGATTTGTAGAAGGGGCAGGACAGAGGTTTTGTAGGAGGGGCAGGGCAGGACAAGGGTTTTGTAGGAGGGGCTGACAGCGGTTTTGCAAAGTTTACAAAGTTGTAAAAAAAATTTTTGGGGGGGACAAGGGGGTGCCAAGCGTAGGATCCGCCCTGGGTGCCAAATGCTTTAGGTACGCCCCTGCCTACACCTGACCTAGTATATAGGTAGCCAGTTGTTTCCTCCAAATTCAGGATATCTATGCTATAGTGACTCTATACCAGGATACTGTTACAATGTTATCACCTCTGACAAAGATACTGTATCACCCAGTAGCTCCAAAAGAAAATATCGACAGAATCTAGAACACAAAGTCTACCACTCCTATCATCCAAAGCCAACACAAGGCAAGCATCAGCAGAACCAAAGGAATTGCATGTATTAATAAGACATATCTAGTGCCCCATGGCCAAATAGCGACAATGAGCTAAATTATAATAAAAAAATAAAATAATAACCGCCCTAACCTCATTTGCCTCTGTCTCATAGCATGTATGTGAGAGACAAATCAAAAGTTGTGTGTTGCTCTTGAATAGATGGCAAATCCACCTGGGCAATTCTTCCTCCACTTCCTTCTGAAGTGATCAACATATATAAAACATGTGTGAGACACGTAAAAGTGCATTACATAAGGAATTAGCAGTAACAGAACATGCATGCACCCATGTAGTCTAGTTCCCTGTCATAGAGTTCGTGAGAGATTTCATAATTCCAGCCTAGTCAGGGCCACTAGAGGCAGCCAAGCTAAATAAATGTCCAAGTATACTAGGGGAAAAAAAGGGGTAGGATTATAATAAAGCACACAGCAGCTTTCACTGCTATGAAATCTCATCCAGAGATCACAGGCAAGGAAGGGATACTCTGTGCTTGTGTGACAGCCAGCAAGACCTGCAAGCTTGGATTAGCAGACTTGGGAGAGAGATGGCTCGGGCACCCCAGACAGGTAAGCAGTAAGCATGCAGCAGGCACAGCACACTCAGGCTCTGCTGCTTGTTTTCCCTCTGTGACAAGGATTAGGTTGCAATTTTGAGAGAATGAGATGTGACAGAGGTTGTCAGCTGGGATCCCAGTTACAGTAAGTGTAGTTTAACCTCCCTGCACAGAACGTTGGAGTTTAGTTCAGCTTCCAGGGTGTAATGTTGCAATGTTTCCTGTAACCCCACACTACTGATTCTAGAGTCTGTCAGACCATCAGAGCCTACAGGACAGAGCTATTGTCTCATCACAAAGTCACTGCTACAATTCAACTAATGTATTGGAATGCAAGCTGGAGCCTGTTGCAGTTGATTGGCACATCCCAGCCAGATGTTAATATGCCTCTTGCTTTCTGCAATGTGCTATTCTGGAAATGTGTCTAAGGGGGTCTTGTCAGCATGTTTCAGAGAGTACACCTAGGTCAGTGTTAGAGGAGAGACCTGCAGCAGACTGTCCTTTTCGATAATGATGGTTAAAAAATAAATAAACCTCCCCCAGGGATACCTGCGGGGGGTGGGTGGAGGCAGGCCTTTTGGCCAGTCATGGTGAGTTGTGATGTTTCCCCCTTTTAAATTGACACCTTTCTGATTTGGGTTTGGTACCACTGACTCTGAAATCAATCACTCTATATCACTTCCCTGTGTGTTTTTGAAATGTTTTCATGTTTCATGTGGACTGGGCATTCATAGTGACGTCATTCCAGATGTGTCTCTATTATTGTTAAAATATCCCACTCCTTATTGTTTAGCATTGCTGGGATAAGTCTTGTTTTGTGTATTTCCATGTAGTGTGCTGTGAGCGTTTTATTATTTATTTTTTATGTCGGAATCTTTTCAATGAAAAGGTTGTGAGAACGTTTGTAGGACAGAGTAACCCTTTGTGTGTCAAATTGGTGCAGTGTGAAATAGTGCAAAATGGATGGATTGGCTACACTTCTACTAGCCAAAGGGTTAAAACCTGCTGAACTCACTCAGTCTAGACAAATGAATCTCTGATGTACATCAGTGGAAAAATAACTTCTAGAAACAATATTTTGGTGGGATAAATCTACATCTAATTTGACTCTATGCAGTTCTACTTTTTTTTTTTTTTACCTATATAATTAAAGGTCATAAATGGTCCAGAACATTCAGTTTCAAATATTCATTATATGTTTAATTATATACCCATTCCACTGATGGCTGGACTTGGCACTGCAGATATGTGAATTACACTCCCCATTTTCCTAAATGCTGTATCAATATCACAGGGAATAAACTGTGATGGTTACATTTGACAGTGCATTATCTTAATGTATCTATATGGTGCACCCTCTGTTGTCTGTGTAACTCATGCACATACTGTACCTTCCCTCAATTCTGATGTTACCTGTAAAGTGCTAAGTACATCTTAATGGTATTTGATAACTCACAAGGTAACTTAAGCTAACTAGTAAGCAATTTATGGAATATAAAATATTCTGCATAAAGCAGTGCTGTTGGGCATCCATGCTGGCAGACTATGTCTATGTTCCAATGTTTCAGCCATTAATTCAAGATGGAGGGAGACTTTCTCTAAATGCCAAGAGGTTCTTCATCAACTGTAATCTCTTTGGCAAACAAACGTCTTTACCTTATGCTTCACAAATGTAAAAGCCACATCAGCCCAGAACCCAGAAAATCCAATAAAAATGTTTGAAGAAAAATGTATAGCTGTCAAGTGGCAGAGGATTTGCTAGCACTTTATAAGTGCAAAACTCATAAAACATTTATTTTGTCATTAATGCATATTTAACAATGAGTGAGTTTTGTTATGTATAATTACTCCATTAAGGTTTACATTCAGGTACCAGTGAATCCCATATAGGCTTATACCACAGAACATCAGCTGGAAAAGTATGATGGGAGTTGTCCTGTAACAATAGTGATATCCTTTGACCTGAATAAGATTATAAAAAAAAAGGATTAATTACATGGATAGGTTCTACAGTCACTATAGCATTGTCTAAATGATACACCAGCAACAAAATCCCCCTATCTGTCTAAATACAAAATAAATTTTAATGTATGAATTATGAGAGGTGTATAAATAAATATCTGCTTATACTGTGTTCTTCTTACGCTGCACCTCCTAACATGTTAACTGTTTACACCCAGACATAATGGTCATTTACAGTATATACAGTACTTGGCACCTTGCTAACAGAACACAAGGTCTAATGAGACAATAGATACGTTCCATTCCTACAATGTATCAGTCTCAATATCTGCTGTAAGCAATCTGTGTGTCAGGTGTCTGCATCAGGCAGGTCTCGAAAGTAAATGGTAGCACTAAGACCCTTCATTTAAATATTCAAAGCCTCACTGTAATGTCTTATTTCAATTGTTACATGTAAACTATAATATGATATACGTTTGTGAGAGTGACTATCCCCAGGCACAGTTCACATGATAATACTACTGTGAGACATTAATAAATCTCAATGTTTTCTTCGTGGTAAAACGCTTTGTAAATAAAGCGATATGCAGAAGCTGGCATTGTTTATAGTACCGGTGTAATGGACAGTTGTGGAATCAGTCCCACCTTCCTTATAGCTCATATAAATTTGAATTCATTTTCCATTTGCATTTTATGATGTTTTCGGATTTTGCATATGATTCTGATGATTGAATCGAATCTTCTGTAGTTGCCATAACTTTTTATATAAAAGCATCAGACACCACCTCCAGTAAACCAGTTACAGAGACACTATAGGCACCAAATAAACTTTAGCTTAATGAAGCAGTTTGTATGTGTAGATCGTGGTCCTGCTGTCACACTGCTCAATTCACTGCCATGTAGGAATTAAATCACTTTTGTTTCTGTTCATGCAGCCAAAGCCACACCTCCCCTGGCTGTGACTGACACAGCCTGCATGAAGAAAATGGTTTCATTTTCAGTCAGACCTTAACTTGCTTTAGAAGATTGTGTCTCTGTACATTGAACTTTAATCACACACAGGAGGCTTCTGCAAGGCCTAGACGGCTATTAACAGAGCAGGGGATTAGAAATGCTAAATTAAACAGATTATGCAACAAATTAAGTTTACCCTTTAGATTTATCTTTACATTAAGTTTTCAGGAAGGCTGTGTAAGCCACATGCAGGGAGGTGTAGCTAGGGCTTTATTTTAATTTTATTTTTTTTAAAGTGATTTTACTCCTAAATGGCAGAGAATTTAGCAGTGACACTTCAGGGGCACAATCTATATACCAAAACTGCTTCATTAAGCTAAAGTTGTTTTAATGCCTATAGTGTCCCTTTAAAGCTCAAATAACAGAGCAGGAGGCAAAAACTTAAAGGACCACTATAGTGCCAGGAAAACATACTCGTTTTCCTGGCACTATAGGGCCCTGAGGGTGCCCCCACCCTCAGGGACCCCCTCCCGCCGGGCTCTAGGGGGAGGAAGGGGTTAAACTTACCTCTTTCTCCAGCGCTGGGCGGGGAGCTCTCCTCCTCCTCTCCGCCTCCTATCCTCCTCTTTGGCTGAATGCGCATGCGCGGCAGGAGCTGCGCGCGCATTCAGTCGGTCTCATAGGAAAGCATTTACAATGCTTTCCTATGGACGCTTGCGTCTTCTCACTGTGATTTTCAATGATTTTCAATGAGACAGCCACTAGAGGCTTTGGAGGCTGGATTAACCCTATTATAAACATAGCAGTTTCTCTGAAACTGCTATGTTTATTAAAAAAAAGGTTAAGCTGAAGTGGTCTGGGTGCCTAGAGTGGTCCTTTAACAAGTAAGATCTAAAACCATTTAGGCTGTGAGACTGCAGGCACATGATCTATACACCAAGACTGCTTCATTAAGCTAAAGTTGTTTTGATGCCTACGATATCCCTTTAATGATCTTCTGTTTAAACTTGTTTATTTATTTATGTATGCATTTCTTTGTAAGCTTCTGGACGATATGTCCCTGATAAATGGATTTTGTTCATTGGAATCTCGTAAAAACAGGTTTCAGCTTCTAAATACTTGTAAAGCAAAACTGCAAATACAGGTTAAGCCAAATATTTCTTCTCACTTTCATGTGTACAGGGACGATGAAAGATGGCAAAAGACCAGTGACTTCAGCCCAAGGGTAAATTTTATGGCCCCTTTAATATCCTCCTCAAACCAGCCCTATACCATACCCTAAGTCTAAACCTAAATCCTAAGGTGTTCTATAAATCACATCAGGACACTATGTATTTAATTGAATTCAGATTATAACATGACATTGTTTTAATAAACTGCACAATTTATATATTTCCCCAAGTCATGCCGTATTAAGCCTTCACCCACAGCAATCCCCAAGACTGTGCAGTATAACTAAAGGGACCCTCCAGGCACCAAGACCACTTCTGCCCATTGGAGTGGTCTGGGTGCCAACTCCCATCACCACTAACCCTGCAACTGTAATTATTGCAGTTTTTATAAACTGCAATAATTACCTTGCAGGGTTAAGTCATCCTTTAGTGGCTGTCTATCAGACAGCCACTAGAGGGACGTCCGTGTTCTTGGAACATGAAAAGTGTTTTAAATGATGCTGGACGTCCTCACGCGATGCATGAGGACCTCCAGCATCGCCGGTATCCCCACAGGAAAGCATTGAATAATGCTTTCCTATGGGGAGGTCTAATGCGCGCGCATTAGGTCTCCTCCACCGGCTGATGTTGGCGGGGGAGGAGCGTGGGTGGAGCCTGACCCTGCACCGAGTGACATCAGGTAAGTCACTGAAGGGGGTTTTAACCCCTTCTGCAACATGGGGTGGGAGGGAGGGGGGCCCTGCAGGATTCTGCAGTGCCAGGAAAACTGATTTGTTTTCCTGGCACTGGAGAGTCCCTTTAACTCCAATTGCATTAAAGTGATACTGTCACAAATTGTCATCCGAGGTGCTATTTCTCTTAGTGTTGCAGGAGGCTAACAATGAAATTATGCAAAAATCAGACTGGGTTCGAGGGGATTTTCTGGGCCCTACTTCTGGCCCTAGCTCCTGTCAGGCAGCATTAATATGTGTATAGCAAATTCCAGTTTATTGCAAGGGACATCTCTATATCGTAACTAACTAGTGTTTTTTTTTCTTCTGTTTTTTTTTTTTTTAAATTAGATATATTGTTGATTTCAGTTGACATATCCCAATTACCTTCTGGGTAACAGACACGATTTTGAAGTTCACACTGATAGAAATTTCAAGCAGAGCAAAACATGTTTTAAAATTATACTCACACTGAAGGCACAGAGACAATAGCCAATCCATCAGCACATAAGCGTAATTGGGACTGAATCAAATCAAGCTCGATTACAGACAACAACAACTAAAAAATAAAGACATAGAACAGTGATCCCAGAAACTTCTCTTTCACAAGAAAATCCATTAATAAAAAAATCATTTAAAATGAATTATGGATAGGTATCACTGGGGCTCAGCCTGTTGTAGATCAGATCTCCCATGATGCTCTTCTGATGATTAAAAAATGTTGAGAACCTCCTTATTTGTTACATTATTGAACAGTCTGCACTGAGTTTTTATTGTGAACTGGTTCTCAAACCATTACTCTAAAAACACCAACGATTCAACGAAAATAGCTCTTTATATTGAAGATTAACAATCATATAGGATTACCAGTTGTGTTCATTGTGATAAAGGAATGCTCCAAGCACCATAACCACTATAATGCACTGTAGTTTTTCTGGTGCTTAAGTGTTCCTTTAAACCCTGAACCATTCATGGGACTGGCTTGAGAATAACTGTGCTGTGTGACCAGCAAGAATGAAGCCAGATGTTGTGAATTTTGTTTCTAAGCAAATACTATGTATACTTTTTCATATGTTCCCTCTGCTAACTCCATCTGCCTGAACTTCTTTTTTGGGGTAACGACTAGTACAATTGTTCTTATTATTTGCACTTTTCAATTTTGGAATGGATACCGTTGAGTTCTGGAGTATAATAAAGGTGAAGTTAGCTGGGCTAGAGTCCCATGTTGGGTCCTGAAAAGCTCCTGGTATGACTTAGGATTCCTTTCTCTAGAATTTTGGGCGATCAGCATCCAACTGAATTATGCAACTCCAAAATGCCATATGGATATATCTCTAAACAAACCAATGGACAAATGGTTTTCGCTTGTTTTGTGATTCAGAGTTCAATCCATGGGGACAAAAAAAAAAAGATGATTGATTTAGGACAGTAACCAAGTGTGGATATTATTTACAGATCAAGTTAGAAGTGACCAATAGAAAGTAAGGAGAAGCCATAAAATAATTAATATTTAATTGATATTTACATATTTTGCAGTACACTAATAGGCACATTTTCAAGCCATTCTGGTGTGTCCAAATCAATTGCATGATCAGAATTCGTCCAAACTCAATTTAAGTCTGTCTGAGCTCCTACCCCCCCCAGAAAAAAAAATGCCTGGGTAAATGCTGCAAGTGCTGGGTTAATACAGCCTTGTGTTTATGAATAATATAATATAATTCTTGTAATAATGTGATTCTTACAACATGTTAAAGGGACACTCCACTTCCCAAATATAAACAAATTAAATGTTCACAGTTTAGTCGATATACTCCCAGTCAAAATATGCATGCATTCAATTGTGTATTTAAAACCGCTTGCAAACATTGTAGTTCTCTTGACTGCAGTCTTTGCAGGCATTCCCCTTCTAACCCAACCGAGACCTTTTGTGGCTGTCCAATCACAGACATCCTAATGCAGCTCAATGAGATGTCTTCGCAAAGCCGGACTCCTGAGCATGAGGTATCTGGAGTGTCCCTTTAAGGTGTATGTTTGGACATAATGTAGCGTATAAGGCAGGGTTTTGCAAAGGTCCTACGTCAAAATATATGTGAACAAATGCAGATGCTAATGCTAGCAAATGTCACTGGGTACCATACTTTAAAACTTACCTGGTGCCTCCAGGGCATTCTTCTCAAGAGCATCTTAAATAGATCAATTTCCTTAAATATTATCAATGCAATCATAATAATGACTGTGACAAAGATAAAAGTATATTGCAAGCAGAACCAAAATATCAAAACACCGGGTTGGTTCTAATATCTGTAATAATTTATAATTGGCTTTTGATCCAACTCTGCTCAGACTGAGAGTTTTAAGATTAAATAATGGGACATGTAATGAAACTCCTTTCAGTGGGATAGGATACAATAAAATTACAGCTTGCTAGTAAAAAGAATAAAGACTGAATAGAGAGGGACAGACATCCACAAATTATACTAAAGGAAAGGATTTAGAGAGAAAGTATTTTGTATTACTAAATGGCCCGCTCACTCTGCAGTCATCCCTCCAACCTCAACACAAGCAATTAATACTTATTTAATTTTAGTATGAATTTGATTTTATATGTGAAGAGCCAGACACAAACATATACGATGAACCTAGCGAGAGATTTTACTGATTACTGGAAATTATACACAGAAATATTTTGTACCGACTGCTTTATTCCTATTGTATTCGTATCAAACCAGATAACCTCTATTAGTTGTGGTATGTATAAAAAAAAATGCAAGATATATTGTATCAATGAATTCTATGAACATGTATATATCATGATAAACAATGCAGGGGTAGTGCTACAGAATGATTTAAGGGTAAATCCACACACTTTTTAAACTTTAATTTAAATGATCTAATAACAACCCATTTAGTGCATCTATGCAGTTGATAACCATCTGACTTTATTTAGTTATAATTTAACACCATAATTCCAGTCTTTGGTGCCAATGTATCACACGCTCACGGTTAATTAATAAACTAAGAAATCAAAGTGAATTTCCAAATTTAAGGCCAGAGAAGCCAAACTGAAAGCATAGCTGATTCCCAGTTTGTCAAATTTAACCTTAAATTTAAAATTCATGTTGAATTCTCACTTTAGTAAATAACTTTGTCTGTGTGCAAGCATTGTCTTTAGTATGCAGAACACCAGTCCATGGATTTAATTCTTCTAGATGTTCATTGTAAATTATTAATTTAAATTACATATGTACTTTACTTATAGAAAGAATAATTTTATGTTTTATATCATGTGTCTGGCCTTCTATAAGTTTATTACAGTTTGACATGTGAATAGTGGTTGATCGGTAAGGTAATGACATTGGAAATGATGCAAGGATTACCGTGGCCCGGTTCCCAGGTATTGTGGCAAACAATTTAATTATGGTTTGCTCCCTCACCTGGGTCCCCGCTGGACTTTGGTGGTGCCGTTATGAGCTTATTACTTCTGCAGAGCAGAAGTCAGAAGCCTGGCCGTCTACATTAACTGACTGAGAGTGTCAGCTGATTGTTCTCAGACAATGACTGACATTCTCTGCAACAATTTAGAGTGATTTATTTCAATACAGTTCCTCCATAGGATGGTCCATTCTCATTTTAATATATAACCCTGATAGTGTTTCTTTGTTGGTCCAAAGTTTCTGTGTGTGTTGTGATATTTGATCACTAACACTTCATTTAAATGTAATGTACTAAACCACTTGTTGCTATTGGAGCAGGTGGTTAAAGGAACACTATATGACATGTATTCCTGACCCTATAGTGAAAACCCACCCTTTAGGTGGCTTGCCCCCCCCTTACCCCCCTCAGAATGGTTTAAAACTCACCTTATTTTCAGTTCTCCACGGGTTCACCCACAGTGGCCCGCCCCCTTGGTGACATCATCAGAATTGCCCATTTTTTCCCTACAGGAAAGCATTGGATTGGCTAAAATCCACAAGGGGGCAGGGCCAAACACTGTTCTGGCCAATCAGCACCCCCTCATAGAGATACATTGAATCAATGCATCTCTATGAGGAAAATTCAGCGTCCCCATGCAGAGCGTGGAGACGCTGAATGGCAGAGCTGCCTACTGTGCAGCACCGAGCCAGGAAGCAACTCCAGTGACCATCTGAGGAGTGGCCACTTGGAGGTGTGCCTAGGGACAATGTAAACACTGCCTTTTCTCTGAAAAGACAGTGTCTGCATTAAAATAAAAGACAGGTAAGGGCTGTCTTTTACTTTCGTATTATCCTAAAGGGTTGAGAGGGATCCCCTTTTTAGGGTTGCTGCCTTGTTGTTCATTTTCTGTGTAACTAAGCGCTAACCCATTTGTGTATTTTTACTTTGCATTAAAATGCCTGAAGGCAATGATTGTACTCACCAGAACAACTACATTAAGCTATAGTTGTTATGGTGACTACAGTGTCCCTTTAATCTGGAAGACCACACTAAGACTCTATCCTGCACAGCATCATTTATATTTAATTTAACCACCCTGTACATTTATTTTATTTTATATATCTTTTATGCATTGTATATTTTCTTGCCTTTATATCTTGTCTGTCATGCTAAAGTGTAGTTTTGCTAGCCCTGTATGTAATTGACATGTCAGTAACCAGAGAACACAACAGACTGGGTTGCTGTAGGGCAGGGGTGCCCAAAAGGTAGATCACATATATTTTAAAACTACCATGATGCTTTGTCATTCTAAAAGTATTCTAATTGTATGCAAAGCTTAATGAGAGTTGGAGTTCTACAACATCTGGGTGTGGCAGAAATGCCTCTGCCACGTGTCCTTGGAGGGGCCTGCTTGCCAGCCTCCTGCCAAAAGACTATGGGCCCTTTAAAAACTTATGTGATTATAACTTATGCAATAAGCAAGCCTGATTTCCAAACCCCAATACTGCTGTAAGAAACTCAGTAATCCATCAGCTGATCGTCTGCAATAAGCAAGGTAGCCTTCTTGAAGACCACACTAAGACTATATTCTGCACAGCATCATTTATATTTAATTTAACCACCCTGTACATTTATTTTATTATATATATCCTGTGGGCATTGTATATTTTCTTGCCTTTATATCTTGTCTGTCATGCTAAAGTGTAGTTTTGCTAGCCCTGTATGTAATTGTTTTATTCACCTACATGTATTCCTCTATATCCCCTCTGAATTCTGACTGACCACTGACACCTCCCTTCTTTTATTGATATGTTTGTTTTTATTTGAATAACCATTCCTTCATCTCTGTGCCTAGATACATATCCCCCTCCTTTAGCTTTATTGCAATCCCATGTGACCTTCACATATCTTTATTCAACAGCCTGATTTCCAAAGCCCAATACTGGTGTAAGAAAGTCTGATGCCTGCCCTCCCCTCACCACCCCACCCCACCCCATGCTCATTATTACATTTATAGATTGTCTGTCACACCCACATTTTAGACAAGTAAAAACAAGTATACACACTGCCTCTTATTAGTACACTCCTGCACTTTCTTAACACATAAATCTTAATATCTACCTGCTCTTGATATTCCAATTATTTCCAATTTACTTTTTCATAGTTTAACAATGATCTGTCTTCTCCTCTTTATTTCCTCCTTCTCCCTCAGTATAAAAATCTCTCTTTACACCCACTTCACTCACCCCCCCAACCACTTTTACATATGCCCCTCTCTGCTACACTCCCCCTTTCTCTCATCTCATGCCTTGTACTAATTTTTCTACTCTATCATTCCTACCCACAATCGATTGGGGTCCAGACCTCAGACCCCATCCTAGACCCCATGCATACAAAACCCATTCACATATCCTGTCACTTTATCTCCTCCTGCTTCTAGCAGCTGGTGATGTCTCTCCCAATCCAGGGCCCTTCACCTTCTCTACACACACTAAGAAAACCAGAAACCCCACAAACTTCATCAAAATACCCTGCCCTTTACCCTCACTTACCAATATTCAGTGTGCACTCTGGAACACCGTTCCATCTGCAGTAATTTAAAAACAACAGCCATACTCTACTTTTTCATCTAGAACTCACTCACACAACTTGCAATTACAGAGACCCCTCTGATAGCGCTACTCCTGCCTCTTTATGTTTTGGTGGGCTAGAATTCTCTCACACTTCCAGACTCAACTCTAAAGGAGGTGGTGTAGGCATTCTTCTCTCTCCTCAATGTACCTTTCAACCAATCATAACTGCCCTTGCCCTATCCGTTTCTTCTTTTGAAGTTCACACAGTCTGCCTATTTAAACCCACTCCTTTAAGAATTGCTATCATCTACGCCCCCTCCCCCCCCAGTTAACCCAGGCTAATCATTGCACACTTTTCTTCCTGGCTTTCCCACTTCCTCTCATCTAGCACCTCGTTATACTTGGGGATTTCAATATCCAAATCAACAACCCCAAATGCACTGATGCCTCTCGTCTGCTCTCTGTAACCAGCTCCTTTGGCCTCTCGTCCAATTTAGCAACCCATACAGCGGGAAACAAGCTTGATCTCGCCTTCACCAATCTCTGTACCGCCTCTAATCTCTCCAATATTCCTTTTCCTCTAACTGACCACCATCTGCTGACTTTTGATATCAGCATACCCAAGACCCAATTGACACCACCGTCTGAATATCAATCTCACAGAAACCTCCAATGTTTTGACCTAGAGAATTTCTCCACTAATCTCCAAACTCTTCTTTTACCTATCTCAAACCTCACCTGTCCTAACTCTGCAACCTCCTTCTACAATTCCACCCTCTCCTCTCAACTAGACATCATAGCACCTCCTACATGTAAACGGAGCAAGCGCCCCCAACAACAACCTTGGCACACCAAGCTGACTCGATGCCTCCAGAAATGCTCCAGAACTGCTGAACACTGTTGGAGAAAATCTCACTGTGCATCTGACTTTCTCCACTATAAATTTATGCTATGCTCATACAGCTTGGCTCTTTCCTCTGCAAAAGTAAATTACTTCAATATACTCACAACCACACTCTCCCGCAAACCCAAATTACTATTTCACACATTTAACTGTCTTCTTCGCCGTATTGTTCCTCCTCCACCTACTAACTTGACCGCCTCAGACTTTGCAACTCACTTCACTGACAAGATCTCTACAATCAAGAAATAGATCTTTCTTCTTCCCCTTACAATACTTCCCCTAACCTCCCTCCCTCTGCTGTTCTATGTTCATTTGCACCCGCTACAGCGGAAAAGATTTCTGCTCTGCTCCAGTCCTCCCGTCCCACCACCTGCTCCCTAGATCCAATTCCCTCACATCTCATCCATACTCTGTCTTCTTCTCTTTCTCTCCCTCTCACTAAAATTCTCAATCTCTCTCTTTCTCTCCTCTGGCATATTTCCATCACCTTTCAAACATGCAACTGTAACCCCAACTCTAAAGATGCCCAACCTTGACCCTAACTCTCCTTCCAACTACCGTCCTATCTCGCTACTGCCTTTTGCGTCCAAGATCCTTGAAAGAGTTGTGTATGCGAGATTGACAGACTTCCTCGAGTCCAACTCTCTGCTAGACCTGCTTCAGTCTGGTTTCTGTGCTAAGAACTCTGTGGAAACGGCACTGACCAAAGTATCCAATGATCTACTCACTGCAAAATCTCGTGGTCACTACTCTACCCTAATTCTCCTTGATCTTTCTGCGGCTTTTGACACTGTTAATCATCAACAGCTTCTTCTTATCCTCCGCAAAATCAGTCTATTGCTCTCTCCTGGTGCTCCTCCTACCTCTCCCAGTGCTCTTTCAGTGTTTCTTTCTCTGACTCTGCTTCTTCTCCCCAACTCCTCTCTGTTGGTGTCCTCCAAGGTTCAGTCCTTGGTCCCCTACTGTTCTCTATCTATACTGCCTCCCTTGGTAAACTCATTAGCTCCTTTGGCTTCAAATATCATTTATATACGGATGACATGCAAATCTATCTGTCCTCTCCTGATCTCTCGCCGCCCCTCTTGACTAGTGTCTCTGACTGCCTCTCTGCTATTTATAACTGGATGGCTGCCCACTTCCTTAACCTCAACTTGAACAAAACTGAAATTCTGGTCTCTCCTCCCTCAAGTGTTGCTACTCCTGTGTCTGTCTCTATCCAAATCAACGGTGCTACCATCAGCTCCACCACACAGGCTCGCTGCCTAGGTGTTCTCTTTGACTCCGACCTCTCTTTCACACCTCATATTCAGTCTATCGCCAAATCCTGTCACTTGGATCTCAAAAACAATGTGAGCATCGGATCCTACTTAACGCCAGATGCGACTAAGGTGCTGGTCCATTCCACTATCCTTTCTCGCCTTGACTACTGTAATCTGCTTCTCAGTGGTCTTACGTGCTACCAACTTGCGCCGTTACAGTCCATAATGAATGCGGCGGCGAGGCTTATCTTCCTGTCCACCCGTACTGCCCACGCCTCACCCTTCTGTCAGTCCTTACATTGGGTTCCTGTAAGATATAGGGCTCAATTTAAAATTCTGGTTCTTGCTTTCAAATCTCTACATAATGCTGCTTCCACCTATCTATCCTCCCCAATAGTCTAATACTATCCTTACCTTTTGTGTCACTTTACCCCACTCCCTCTAGCATGTAAGCTCATTAAGCAAGGCCCTCAAACCCTCTGTTCCTGTGTGTCCAACTTGACTGGTTACAACTACATGTTTTTTCGTCCACCCACTGTAAAGTACTGCGGAATTTGTTGGCGCTATATAAATAATAACAATAATCATAATAATCTGTTGTAGAAGATGTGTACGTTTACATAGAAATATAGAATGTGATGGCAGATAAGAACCTTTTGGCCCATCTAGTCTGCCCAATTTTCTAAATACTTTCATTAGTCCCTGACCTTATCTTATAGCTAGGATAGCCTTATGCCTATCCCACGCATGCTTAAACACATTCACTGTGTTAACCTCTACTACATCAGCTGGAAGCTATTCCATGCATCCACTACCCTCTCAGTAAAGTAATACTTCCTGATATTATTTTTTAAAACTTTGCCCCTCTAATGTAAGACTATGTCCTCTTGTTGTGGTAGTTTTTCTTCTTTTAAATATAGTCCCCTCTTTAATTGTTTTGATTACCTTGATGTATTTAAATGTTTCTATCATATCCCCCCTGTCTCATCTTTCCTCCAAGTTATACATGTTAAGATAATTTAACCTTTCTTTGTAAGTTTTATCCTGTTATCCATGAACCAGTTTAGTAGCCCTTCTCTGAACTCTCTCAAAAGTATCAATATCCTTCTGGAGATACTGTTTCCAGTACTGCGTACAATACTCCAAGTGAGGTCTCACCAGTGTTCTGTACAATGGCAGGAGCACTTCCCTTTTTCTACTGCTAATTCCTCTCCCTATGCAATTAAGTATTCTGCTATCATTTCCTTCTGCTCTATTACATTGTCTTCCTACCTTTAAGTCATCTGAAATAATTATCCCTAAATCTCTTTCCTCAAATATTGAGGTTAGGACTGTATCAAATATTCTGTACTCTGCCCTTGGGTTTTTACATCCAAGGTACATTATATTGCACTTATCCACATTAAATGTCAGCTGCCACAACTCTGACCATTTTTTAGTTTACCTAAATCATTTGCCATTTGGCTTATCCCTCCTGGAACATCAACCGTGTTACATATCTTTGTATAATCAGCAAAAAGACACAGATCGCTGAGGTACCCTACTCGCAACAAGACCTTGCTTCGAATATACTCCATTGACTACAACCCTCTGTTGCCCGTCATTCAGCCACTGCCTTACCCATTCTACAATATTGGAATCCAAACTTATAGATTGTAGTTTATTGATAAGCCTTCTATGTGTGACAGTGTCATAAGCCTTACTGAAATCTAGGTAACCTACTGCATCACCCTGATCTATTATTTAAGTTACCCAATAAAAAGAAAAATCAATAAGATTAGTTTGACATGACCTCCCTGAAGTAAACCCATGTTGTCTCTGATCTTGAAATCCATGTGATTTTTAGATGTTCAACAATTCTATCCTTTAACATGGTTTCCATCACTTTTCCCACTACTAAAGAAAGGCTTACTGGCCTATAGTTGCCCCACTCCTCCCTACTACCTTTCTTGTGAATGGGCACAACATTCACCAATCTCCAATCTTCTGGGACTACTCCTGTTGACAATGATTGGTTATATAAATCCGTTAATGGTTTTGCTAGTACACCACTAAGATGAGTGGTGTACACCACTAAGCTGAGGCCCCATCGTCTTATTTGTCTTTACATTTTAAAGTTGAAATAGAACCTCTTCCTCTGTAAACTCACATGTAACAAATTACAAATTTTTCCTTTTTCCTAATTGAGATTCCTTTCCTTAATTTTTATCTGTAAATAGTGAACAACAATATTAAATGAGGCAGTCAGCTAGACCTTTATCCTCTTCTACATACATTCCTTCTTTGGTTTTTAATCTATCTAATCCTTGTTTTACTTTCCTTTTCTCATTCATGTATCTAAAAATAGTTTTGTCCTCTTTTTTACTGACTGGGCTATTTTCTCTTCTGTGTGTGACTTGGAAGCTTGTATAACTTGCTAAGCCTCTTTCTGCCTATTCTTATATATCTGTCTATCTTCCTCACTCTGTTTTTCTTTCTTTTCTTTCTTTTCTTTTATAATTATTAAATGCTAACTTTTTGTTTTTTTACTATTTTGGCCATTTCTATGGAGTACCCCAGCGGTTTCATAATTTTTTGCTCTTACTGACAAGCCTAATGTAATTTTCTGTTGCTTTCAGTAGTACAACTTTTATATAACCCCATTTCTATTGGAAATAATCAATTTGAACTGTTTCAGTTTGTTAATGACTCCTTTACACATATTCTAATTTTGGAAAAGCCTGTTTTTCTAAAGTCTAAAACTTTTTTGTGGGTTGTGACTCAGTCACTGTTCTAATATTAAACCACACTGACTGATGATCATTGGATCCTAAACTTACAGTAATATCTGATAGTAAATCTCCATTTGTTGACACTAAATCTAGTATGGCCTCCTCATGAGTTGACTCAATGACTCGTTTAAGAGATAATCCCATTAGGGAGTTTAGAATATGTGTGCGCCTGGCACAAGCAGCTGTTTTAGTGTTCCAGTTCACATCAGGAAGAATTAAGTCACCCATGATGATAACTTCCCCATCATTGTCATTTTAGCTATTTCCTCGACTAGTAGATTATCTAACTCTTCCATTTGTCCTCGGGGCCTATAAATCACACCTACACGAGTTACTGTGCGATTACCAAATTCTAACACAACCCAAACTGACTTCAATAAGTAGTTTTAGTTTAATTAGTAATTAAAATAATTTTATCTAAAGTATAAATACTACAATGAAAGTAACATTGTACAGCATGAAAAGTTAATTTGCTAGTTTAAGTGTAATGTTGACATTCCGATTTTTCAGACATTATCTCTAAAAATTCTCATTAAAGTAAATTTTTGGGTAAACTGATATTTGTGAAAACCTGAAAAGATACATTACACCTTGTAACCTTTCCACAAATCTAGATAGACAGGTTTGATAAAGGTGATTGTGTTGACATAGCATATTGTGAAATGAATGCTAGCAATGTGGGAAGAGCACTTTCTGAGGCTTGGGGCACAACGTCCCCCCCATTTATAATCATAATCACTGAGACTCACTGGGTCATGCATTTCAAAAAGGTCATATTGGCAGGTTCTTAACACACAATAGTGTAAGTTTTTACAAATAAACCAAATCCTGCCAAAGTGAGAATCCTCATGTAGATTATGTGTTACTGGTTTAATAACAAAGTGAGAATGGTAGGGAATACAACTAGACTAGAATAGCATTTTTCTCTCCATAAAATAGTAATTATTTGAAGTAATTTCCCTTTATGTTACCATAATGATGCATTATTAATTAATTCATTAATTAATCATCTGCTGAATGGGTATGCAAATATTAGACAACCCTACTCTTATAAAACTACAATTCCCATGATACTTTACTAATCTTAAAGAAACAATCCACTGATTTTTTTTTAATTTTTTTACTTTTAACAATTTAATAGATATAGCCCTCAAAGGAAACATGCATCTAGACCTGTCATGTGTGTGGCCTTTACAAGTCTCCCCCCTTACTTTTATTCTGTGCTGGGGAATACTCCAATAAGAGGCTCATTATTGATAAGGGGGAATGCAGATGATCTTGCACAGTGCAGCCACTTCTGTTAGGTTATAAAACCAGAGTGAATCTAGTGTAGTCTGGATATAATATCCAGGCTATACTGTTCAAATGAGTGGAGTGCTATAAATATACACTTACCCTAAAATAGGGTTAAGAACTCAGCTGTGTATGGATACATATACAGGAAACAAGAAAATAAAACACAATATAGTGTAAATCCGCAGATGATCATATATTGGAGTGAAATTTTAAATGGTTAAACTCACATGGATTAGAGCCTCAGAAAGTGGGGGCACTGGACCCTTTTGTCCGGATTGGTTTCCTCAGTAAAAGAAACAAGAAGGGAGACTTCCTAGTGTATTACATTTTGACAATAAAGTAAATCGCAGTTGTTATGGTAGTGCTCACCTTTTTCTGAGCCAATGAGAACCTGGCTCTGGATGATAGGCTTGGGTGCCTCTATAGGGGGCCCCTGCCCTTCTATAGCAGAGAGAAGTAGAAAAGCCAATAGGACTTAGTATTAAAAGTCTAATTTATTTAAACTTAAATATAAAATAAAAGATATATATAAAAAAGTAAAAAATATAGTGTCTCAATATGTGGCTTTAATTCCGAATCCGAGACGCTTCTCACCCGCGTTCTATGGGCTTTTTCAATCGGTATTGCTGATTTCTCTTCTGCTGCTGTTTAAATTTGCTGGTTCTTCCATCTTGTGGGTGGTCCCTTACTTCTGTCGTCCAATCAGGGATTTGCTTCTTGTGAGGTAGATTACCTCAACTTCCTTCCATTAGAGTAATGAGGAGTAACGTAGTCTTACCGTCCGCGTCACTTCCGTATTCATTGTGGCCATTTTTTTATAAGGGCACATACCCTTAACCCGAGAACCTGAAGTGACGCAACGGAGTAAGTCCGTTATCCAGATCCACAATTGTACACATGTTTTCTACCTTCATTGCTCATTGTAACTTGGCATGCTCAGTACATAATAAAGAAAAGTAAATAAAAAGCATAGTTTAATACATGTTATTATTCTCAGATATTTTACTATTGAAAATGTCCACAATGAATGTATGTTTTAAAAAATTCATATTTTCTCTTGTTTATTACTATTAATTTAGAAATTATTAAATTGATAAAATAAATTTGAGATTTTATATAAATTACTGTAAATCCTAATTTATAATATTATAATTGTTGACATTTCCAATTTTATTAATATTAATGTGCAAGTTGCATCTATTTAATGATCAATCCATTATAAAGTAGAAAGAATGTGGATAAAGGGGGTTGATAAAATCATGGGTTAATATATCCCTTAAATATATGTTATCTCTTGTTAAAAGTAGTACAAAGTAGTAAACTTAAAGAGGATTTAAGTATTCAACTTGAATTTTAAAAGACCTTGAAAACGGAGAAAAACGAGGAGGCAATTCATACCCAGAAATTCATCTTTGGATGGGACAGGTAGAGAGAAAATAAAATCGTAAATTACATATACAAAATGATTAAATGAAGTGGCATATCTCAAAATTTCCAATTTTATTTCTCTCTACCTGTCCCATCCAAAGATTAATTTCTTGGTATGAATTGCCTTCTCTTTTTTCTCCATTTTCAAGGTCTTTTAAAATTCAAGTTGAATACTTAAATCCTACAGTAATTTATATAAAATCTTGTCACTTCCGGTTCTGGGGTTAAGGGTATGTGTCCTTATAAAAAATGGCCACAATGAATACGGAAGTGACGCGTACAGTGAGACTACGTTACTCCTCATTACTCTAATGGAAGGAAGGTGAGGTAATCTACATCACAAGAAGCAAATTTCTGATTGGACGACAGAAATAAGAGACCACCCACAAGATGGAAGAACCGGCAAATTTAACCCCTTAAGGACACACGACATGTGTGACAAGTCATGATTCCCTTTTATTCCAGAAGTTTGGTCCTTAAGGGTTTAAACAGCAGCAGAAGGGAAATCAGCAATACCGATTGAAAAAGCCCATAGAACGCGGGCGAAACGCATCTCGGATTCGGACTTAAAGCCACATATTGGGACACTATATTTTACTTGTTTTATATATATTTTTTATTTTTTATTTAAGTTTAAATAAATTAGACTTTTAATACTAAGTCCTATTGGCTTTTCTACTTCTGTCTGCTGCTAAAGAAGGGCAGGTGCCCCCCTATAGAGGCACCCAAGCCTATCATCCAGAGCCAGGTTCTCATTGGCTCAGAAAAATGTGAGCACTACCATAACCACTGCGATTTACTTTATTGTCAAAACGTAATACTCTAGTCTCCCTTCTTGTTTCTTTTCCTGAGGAAACTAATCCGGACAAAAGGGTCCAGTACCCCCATAAGGCACTAACGTGCATACGATTCGAGCCTGTCTTTCTGAGGCGCTAATCCATGTGAGTTTAACCATTTAAAATTTCACTCCAATATATTATCATCTGCGGATTTACACTATATTGTGTTTTATTTTCTTGTTTCCTGTATATGTATCCATACACAGCTGAGTTCTTAACCCTATTTTAGGGTAAGTGTATATTTATAGCGCTCCACTCATTTGAACAGTATAGCCTGGATATTATATCCAGACTACACTAGATTCACTCTGGTTTTATATGGTATTTGGTGGGGATAAGAGAGCACCCACTAGAGTGTGCAGCTGCTTTCTAAACTTAACTATATTCATAAGCGCACTCTACACAGCTACCTATTTGTATATTTTGTAAACTTTTGTTAGGTTGTGGAGCTAATGGAAGTGATAGAAGACCTCCCTGACTGTCTAACATTTTAAAGGAATACTATAGTCACTCAGACCACTTCATTGAGTTGAAGTGGTCTGGGTGCAGTGGTCCTGTCCTTCTAACTATACAATGTAAATCATTGCAGTTTTTTTTTTAAATCCACCTCTAGTGGCTGTCTTCCTGACATCCACTAGAGGCTCAGTCACGTGACATAGAAGCCCACAGGAAACCATTGAATTTAATGTTTTCCTATGGGGAAACTTGAATGTTTCCTATGAATGTTTCTAATGTTCCTCATGCAAGCTATGAGGAACATTAGATTTGACCATAATGGAAGAGACTATGATATCCCAATGACGTCAAGAGACAGAAAGGTAAACAGTGCCAATGGAGCTGCGGTGCTGAAAAAAAGTCAGTAAAACATTTATTTTCTTAATTTTTATGGCAATTTTAATACTTAATACAAGGGGAGGAGGGCATTGTAACATTTGTTTGTACTCCCAACACTATAGTGTTATTTTAACCCCTTCACTACTTAGCATTTTGTGACTGGAAAAATATTTTCATATTTATTTGAAGATGGATTTGCAGACAAACTATTTTTATTTTTCACTTATTTGTTCATCCTTTACAAAATATTTAGGAAATTAAAAGCTTTAGTTAGTATGCAGTGCCCTTTATCTTGCAATATTTTACGCACGTCTGAATTGTTAGCATGAATGCAAAAATGCTACTTTTCTTGTGTAATGTAAATGTGCCAAAATAGATAAATAAAAATGGTCAAATACTGTAAAGGTAATTGCAAGCACATTGAAGGCATTACTAGCAGTACAGCTTACCTAAAATGGCCACAAAATATAAAAATAATGTCTACAATTATAATGCCTACATAGAGTGAATAATATATTTCCAAAACCATCCAGTAGGTTGAGGAAATAACTAAACTGGGAGAGTGAGGGCTAAATTGAGCTAAGAAAGGCAACAACTGCACTCACCTGACCTGACCTTAGAGTGAGACTGCTCTGGTGACACTACCATACAGCTCCCAAATCCTTGGATTGTAGGAACTTGTTGGGTTATCCACAGACTCCACACCATTTGTCTCACTTACCAAATGCGTGTACGTAACCATCCTAATGTAGTGTACTAAAGAATAATAATCTTTGTCAAAAAATTAGATTTACTTGTTTATGCTGGTAGTTGCAGTTGTTCTTAACACCTGAGTCCCTCATGCTGTTGCTCTGTGTCCTCCCGGGTGGTTGAAATAGGCACATTATACTCTTCAGCCCACAGACCGCTACACACATTACATTGGTTGCTTTAATGGCACTAACATCCTAAGTGAATTGAAGACCCCTCGGACACTAGGAATGTTATAATGAAGGTGTTATTTAACCATATAGTACATAACAGCTGAAGAATTATCTGAGGTGATTTTATTATTATTACTATTATTATTATTATTATTATTATTATTATTATTATTATTATTTTATAGGGACAACATAGTCCACTTATTTTTTTTAATGGGCCATAACTTGCTAAATAAGATTTTTTTAAGTTAAGAGTTAACAACCTATGTTACCAGAAACAAGAGGTTAATGACAGTCCTGCACAATATGATTTTATTCTGTTCCAGTCTTTTATAATACAGTTAAAGAGACAGGTACTTCTAATAATGTGCCTTATCATATGAATCTGTGCTAAAGTTTTGTTATTTTTTTTCTTTCTGAAATAAAGCCATGAATTTGCCTGGTGTTTGAACAACAGCAACTTGCTCCAGCTTGTTAGAGTCATTTCAAGCGGTAGGGAGGAGGCTAGACAGCGTAGCTCTCAAATCTTTATTTTGATTCCATTTGTTCCTGCCTCAGGTTGCAATATGTGTTTATTTCCCAATGTCAAACTCATGAGGAAGGTCAGGAAGTTATTTGTATATCACATCTCCATTGAAAAGCAATAGACTCTTTGGAAATACATCTTAGCAAACAAATATTGGGATTCAGTTACACCATATGGCTATGTTGTATTAAACCCACCACTACGTTGCAGTACCCCAATATTGTAGTATTGTGAAGATATTGGGGTACTGTGGAGTAGTGGTGGGCGAGCCACATGCCTGACATATTTCATTCAATGATTCTAGTCATGCTTGAGTTTTTGGTTTTTTTTTGCATAGCGCACACATTTTTCTTTTCTTTTTTTGGACAATCTTTTTTGCTTCTCATATCTTAAAGGGTTATTTCAAGCACCATGACCACTTCATTAAATTGAAGTGGTCATGGTGCATGCAGTCTGTATGTGCAGTGCTTCACTTTGAAATGCTGCACATACAGAGATTAAACTCTCAGCTGCCAGAGATGTAACTTCACTTCTGGCAATGTTAGTTTGGTTCTTGGCTGACTAATGTTAATTCTGTGCAAAACTGGCATCTGATGCTAGCACGCATAGCATGCCAATGGCTGTATGACAACATCTTTCATACTGACCCTGTCCTCCCCTCAGTCCACCTTCTGGTTATGGGGACTGAGGATAGCTGAGGAAGATCAGGCTAAGGTAAGGCCTTGGTGCAAGAAGTGAGGTATGTTTTAGCCAGGGCCGGATTAACGTAGGGACTGATGGAGCGGCCCACGCCCATGGAATAGGCCCATTGATTTAAAAAAAATAATAATAATAATGGGAGGTATGACTGTTTTAGTGTTTTTGGTCGATAAGATTCTGTACTTAGGCCCCTCATAATTGTCAGCACCAGGCCCACTCGGCTCTTAATCTGGCCCTGGTTTTAGCTTTTTATTTAGACTTTTAGTTACAGTAAGCACAATTATACTTTCTATTAAACGAACAAACAAAAAAAAAACAAAACCTTAACTCTGTGAGGGAAAAAAAAAATGTTATTTAGCAAATCCTCCCATTTTAGCATAATGTGTCCATATAAGAGTGTGGCCTTAATTACATCAAATCCACTTGGACATCTTAATGAAACACAACGAGATCAGCAGATCTGTACAGTGAAGACCACGCATCATAAATTTGTTCATTTTAATTTTGAGCAGTATCTCTGCGCTGGATATAATGTCCATATGGACAGTTCAAGACTGATGTACTTCTGGCTAACTATAAGTTGGCCTCTGTGGTTCCATCCACATCCTCTAGAACTAAAGTGCCCCTCTTTGTCCATGTGAATTTTAAACGATTATTAAATGTTAGGCTTTTGATAGTTACATGGCTATTTTAGTAATGTATTGCAATCTGGGCCAGGTTAGATTTAAAAACAAATTGTCAAAATCCACTTGTACATGTAAAAAACTGACTTGTCAATGACCAGAGAATGCAACAGACTGGGTTGCTGTAGGTTAGAGGTGCCCAAAAGGTAGATCCCAGATGTTTTAAAACTACCATGATGCTTTGTCATTCTAAAAGTTATTGTAAATGTATGCAAAGCTTAATGAGAGTTGGAGTTCTACAATATCTGGGTTTGGCAGAATTGCCTCTGCCACGTGTTCTTGGCGGGGCCTGCTTGCCTGCCTCCTGCCAGAAGACTATGGGCCCTTTGAAAATGTATGTGATTCATGTACTTTTGTACTCCAGAAAGAGAGACCGACTGTTGGCCCTAATTCCCTGGAACTATTTTGGGCATAGTAACGTGCATGGTCGGTCAAAATTATGACTTCCATGAAAATCACAAACACCTGAACCGATATGGGTGATTTTTTTGATATGTTGGTCCCCTAGATTGTGGGGTTTCCATGTGTTTTGGGGGTACTTTCAGGTTATTGTAAAATATATGTTTTCTGTGCTTGGAGATAATTGCATTATCTCTCAGGCACAGGGGAGGGATTATCCTGTTTTGTGTGGGAGTGTCCTGGACCTGAGAGCCAATGTAATTACAGTGTGTACTTTGTCACAGTCCCCTCTCAGGTCCAGTGGGGAATGCCCCTGCAATATGTTATGAAAAACGACTTGCATGGGAACTTGCATAAAAGGCCAGTTGTGGCTTCCATTGAACAGTTCTACTTCACCCTCAACACAGAGCCTCGTCTCGTGCTTGTAGGGAACACATATACCAGCTATATCACTAGCTCTTGTAAGAGCTATCCTGCTATACTCTCTGGAGGAGGAGAGGACTACCCACTGAAAGCTGGATCCCTAACTTGGGTCCACGGTGGGTGGAGGACGGCGAGACCCCAGCCAAGCTGTGGCGGCTAAAGGTCTGCGGTGGCTATGGTGTCTGGAGTGCTTGGAAGTATTCAGGGATACTAGGAAGCATTGAAGCACCTAATCGAGGTGGCAGGTAGTCTGTCACATTGGGGATCTATCTTTTGGGCACGCCTGCTGTAGGATTTAGTCCTGTGAGGCCTGGCAAGGGGGACAATTGACCCAGGTCACTAGCATATAGGGTTAGTGGGAAGCAGCCTCACACTGTTATTTTGCGTGTTAAAATAACAGATGGTACTTTGGGATTCTTCTTGACCCAGTACTGCAGAAAGCAGGATTTTTGCAGGACCTCTAAAATAACGGCATAGCCGTTCAAGGCATTGCCAGCAGGGGGAGTGCCTGTAATAACAGGTACTCCCCCTGCTGCCTGGAAATAAAAAAAATTTATATTCATATTACATTATGTTCAATACCTAAATATTTGATGTGAAAGCCCTGTTTCCCCTGAATAAAATGATATATAATAAGTGTGGGTGCATTTAATATGAAAGAGGGGAATTACGGTTGGACAGACATACAGCGCAAATGCCAGGTTTTGTTTACGTTTTGTTTTGATCACAACTTGTACATTTGGCTGCGTTCTTAAGCGGTTAAAATGGAATGAGGCAAAAATGCGATTCTTTGTTAAACTAATTTGCATATGCCCACCTAAAATCCTTTGCAGTAGTAACATCACTGCAGATTTGTGATTTCTGTGCGGAAATCAAGTCTTATGGCTTGACTGGTGTACAGATTTTTGTTTAACATTGTATTAACTATATATATATATATATATATATATATATACGAGAGAGAATCATTGGGGTTCTTATTAAAGGAACCTATCATTCAGTACAGAACACAGTAGTGGTTATGGTGCTTGGAATCTTCCTTTAAAGTGACTCCTTAACGCTCTGCGGTCTTTGCATGTTTTACAAAGATCCCCAATGGTGACTGCTTTGCTGGATGTCAACTGGCTGCAGGGGAGATGAGTTTTACTTACTAAACCAGATTATACTAATTTTAGAATGGGTGAGGGGGATGACACAGTCACTTTGAAGAAGTCATGTGAATATATATTTGTTAAAATTCTAAAGCATATTGTGGTGTATGCTATTCTCTCCACACTCTACCCTGACTGATGGGACTATCTCAGAGTTGCTTAGAAATGACATGATAGAGGCTTAACATTTGATGACATTCCACAACAACTGGAGTCCAAGAATTTCCCAGTTGTTGGCACCATAATCATATGCATTTTTAAGTCAACATGTTTTCATGTGCTAAGTGATAAGATAAGATCTGTCAGCTATGCATGAACTCTGTCAAGTCACATCATTATGTATGGTGCACACAGTGGAAGAATACACCACCACGAAAATGATGATGCACACAAGTCATGGTTTTAATTTTCTTAATCAATGTTCCGCAATGACTATCACCTCACGATCAGAATAAACATATGCTCTGATAACGTAGACGTAATAGTGAAATGTTTTCTAAAAGATATAAAACAAGACTGGAGTATGTAAATTTTAATTAGTCAACATCTGGCACTGCGGAAGCTCCTGAAAAACAGATTAAACTAACAACGCTCCTCTTGGTTGCAGTGAAATTCCTGGAGATGCATTAAAAATAACTTGGTATTTCTAAACACTACTTCAAATCTGGTAGTTTTTCTGTATTTGTAAGTGTAAATATAATTGGTTTAGGGTATTGAGAAAGTAAAGATCTCCAAAAAAGAACAGATTAATGTTATAAAAAAGAACAGATACATGTATATAAAAAAAAAGAACAGATATATGTTATAAAACAAATTGATTGCATGTAGATCTATCTCAAAGGAAGTGCTAATAGCTTCTGCGAAGGAAAGAATGGAAATACATTTACTCGGTTCTTTGTGTTATGTACTTCATAAACATTCTATTTCCGTTTTCCTGCAGATTTGTCATTTACACATGACTCTGTTTATAGAAAAGTTAAACAATATAAGATTAAACAATTACAGTTTCACACATTTGATTCTGCGTTCATAACTGCTGAGTCAATGTGTCCAACTGAGTGACAATTTGGGAGTGCACTACGTAACAGAAAAAAAAGACAATGCCGTCTAGCACAGGACTAAGAATGGAATGTAGAATTGAACTGTGATTGATATTCAGGATTAATAAATCACACATTGTCACGAGCGTGGGCTATAGGCCCAGCCGAGACAGTGGGGAGAGTGTGGAAGTGACAGGGTTACTGAGAACAGACCCCTGGTTACCTGTTGCTAGTCCCAGCAACCACTCAATTAACCCCTGCAATCCCTTCTACACTAACCCCCTAGTACACACTTTACTGCCACCACCAAGACTTTTAAACCCGGGTGTCTTAGGTTACCCCACACACAGGAGAATTATAGAATCACAGTTCTACTTTTACTGATCAAACACATATAATTAACCCTTTTTGGTAACGTGTTTACCTGAGCTTTCCTTTGGAGAGTGAAGCTCATAGAGAACAGAGACACAAGCTGATTAAGTAAACATTTAATCTGACAAAAAAGATTCACAGTGCTGAGTACAAAATACAGAAATAAATGGCATACAGATAACAAATTGCAAAACAGTACATAAAATAAAATAGGAGAAAACACAAGAAATTCCACCCCATGTAGAATTCTTGTGGGAGTCTTAGGTGATATAGGTCTCCTAGAAGTTGCTGACAAAAGAAGAAAATGCAAAAACTCCCCGGATAGTCTATTACCCTCATTAATATATCTAAACTAGTTGTTGCTCAGTGGGCATACCCCTGGGGGGGGGGCAACAAAGGGGGTTGGTCTGGCAGTTTATTGTCCACTCTATGCAATTCCTTGTGTCCAGCTCTGGTGATGGCTATCTAGATGTTTTATGGTCTAGGCCTGGTGCAAGATCAAAGACCACAATAAATGTCATCACAAGGTTTCAAGGTTTACAAAAAAAAACCCAACTCTTAACATATCTCAACACACATCCAACACCAACTCATGCTTTTGGCATGACACACGTATTTTTGGGCTTCACAGATGGTTGTTTTTTCTCTCAACCAGGAATTATTGAAGAATGGGCAAATTGCCAGTTTTGTAAATAACCCCAACTATTGATGCAATAGTCACTTTCTTTTTACACTTGTTCACTCTCTGCAAGAAGAACCCCAAAAGGACTAGACTTTTCTAGATTTATTGACATTACAGCTACTGAGAAAACCTAAGAAATGAAAGCAAAAGGCAAATGTGTGACTTAAAATCTCGCAGGTATGCTGTACAACAAGTTTAGTTGCATTGGAGGGTGTGTTTTTGGATGACAAACGGTATGAACATTTTACTATCGTATTTAATTTCCTTCTTGTGGTTCACTGACATAAACCGTGAGAAGTTATCTTTATATGTAAATCGCATGAAATAGCAGAGGCATGCATGTAGCTACCTGCAATGTATTGCTTCTGGTTCTATAGCTATGGCAGTCTTGTGCTGGCGAAATTCAAGAATACTAACAACAAAGGGAAAACGTTAAAGGGACAGTATAGTCACCCAGACCACTTCAGCTCAATGAAGTGGTCTGGGTGCCAGGTCCCTCAGGTTTTATTCCTTCAGATGTAAACATAGCAGTTTCAGAGAAACTGCTATATTTACATAGCAGGGTTAATCTACCTTCTAGTGGCTGTCTTCCTGAAATTCGCATCCAGCGTGCAGGATGTCCATAGGAAAGCATTGAGAAATGCTTTCCTATGGACTGTTAGAATGCGCACGTGGCTCTTGCCACGCATGCGCATTCCGCTCCACTTGGGAGCTGACGTCGGCGGGGGAGGAGAGGTCACCAGCACCGAGGGAGCCCAGCGCTGGGTTAAGGTAAGTGGCTGAAGGGGATTTAACCCCTTCAGCCCAGTGGGAGGGGGGCCCTGAGGGTGAGGGTCCCCCAAGGATTATATACGTAGTGTCTGGAAAACGAGTTTGTTTTCCTGACACTATAGTGATCCTTTAACAAAATACATGTCAAAGGAAGTTGGCTTGACCAAGGCATAATACAGAAAGATATTTGTATATTCCTAGCATACTGATAAACACAACTGTGAGTGCAACTACTGAGGGACAGGAGGGTGTGAGTCATAGTGGGGTGATACGGTTAGTGTGTACATGCTTGCTCAGCTAACTTACATATGACGCTATCATAGCACATCATTAGCACTTTATTAGTTAAATGCCTGATGCACTTGTAATGTGCTTTCTGGAAACTTAGTATCACCAGCAGCAGAAAACACTAGTGAATCATCCTTGCCCCCCCCCAAAAAAAAAATCAGGGCTGTTCCAATGTGCATTTTGGGACATTTGGGATGTAATGTCATTAGTAATGTCATTTTAGAAAAAATAATAAAAAATAATATAAATACTTCAAGTTCATGGAAATTCCAACCATTGGAAAGAAAATCATCAGACAAAGTATTGCCTACTGTGGGTGGAGCTACAAATAGAGTCTGCTGGTATACCTTGCAGTTTAATCAGTAATTTCCGATGGAGACATAGTAAGGAAATGCATGACTGGGCACACGAGCTATAATTTAATAAAGTTTATTGTCAGAGGGTTACTGTTTTTGGTTTAATACAAAAGCCTTCTTTAAGCTAATTATTACAATCACCAAAAGGTGTTTAACCCCTTAAGGACACATGACATGTGTCCTTTATTCCAGAAGTTTGGTCCTTAAGGGGTTAAATACAACTGTAATCAGGTATAACTGGAACTGACATACATAAATCAGGATGACACATACACTGTCCGATGCACATAAATGGAGTTCGACAGGGGTAATTTCACAGTACGTAGGGGTATGGATGAACATTATGGCCCCATAATGCTCTAGGCATACTCTAATTTCTTTTTTAAAGGAGCATATGAGCACAGGCCTGCTTAGAAATTACTTTACAATGGGGGGTTACAGACATTTCATTGTGGCAGAACAGATTGACATACAATTGAAAAAAAAATCCATTAAAAAAAATCACCAATAAAAAGTTAACTTATAATTAAATTTGGTTGTGCAAAAAAATCAAGTGACAGTTCCTCTTTCATCAGGAAATATACCTAATGAATGAAAGCGCTTTCCAAAAATGCATTATTTTGTCCACTAGAATATCCTGAAATAGCACCAAAGCTACAGTATTAGAACAATAAGGCTTATTTCTAAACACTTGTGATTAAGAACCCCCATTGTCAATGGATAAAAGAAGACATGTCTGGAAAATATTAGACGACAAAACATATCAAATAAAATATTCATTGTGAAACTATCAACTAATTACAAACAAAAATGAAAAGTTTGCTAAATACTGAAAATCACATTATATGCTAAACAGTGTGCCAAAAAAGTCTACTTATCTAGAGTATGATGCAGAAAACAGTGTGATATAATAGTGTGTGAACAGTGTGTCTAAAACGAGAAAAATAATTACTTCCAAAAAAGACGAGAAGAAAGAAAGTAGCGAAAAAGGGTTAGTGGAGGTTAAACCAGGGGCGTACCTAGAGCATTTGGCACCCGGGGCGGATCCTGTGCTTGTCACCCCCTTGCCCCTCCCAAAAAAAAACCTGTAAAAAATGTTAAAGGTTTTCTTTCTTTTTTTTACAATTTGTAAACTTTGCAAAACCGCTGTCAGCCCCTCCTACAAAACCCTTGTCCTGCCCCGCCCCTCCTACAAAACCTCTGTCCTGCCCCTTCTACAAATCCTGTACTGCCCCGTCTACAAAACCCCCGCAACCCCCTTCCACGAATCCCCTGCTTATCCGCCCTTATAAAGACTCCTGTCCCAATACAAAACCCCAGCCCCTTCTACAAAATCCCTGCAGCCCCACACACACACATTTACAGGCAGACAGTCACACACTCAGTTACAGACAGACAGTCACACACTCAGTTACAGGCAGACAGTCACACACAGTAACAGGCAGACAGTCACACATACACATTTCCTCCGTGCAGTTTATCAGCTGTTTGCTTGTGTGAGCTGTACTGGCCGCACGGCACCCTAACTACCATGGGACACTGTGCGGCCACAGCTCACACAGCCCCCTCCAGCCAGGGCCGGTGCAAGGATTTTTGCCGCTCTAGGCAAAAGTAAAGTTTGCCGCCCCCCCATGTGACATCACAATGCCCCACCCATATGATTTGCCATGTAAACTAACGCCAGTGCTGCAGTGCCGCCGTGTTTACATTAAAAGGCCTGCAGGGACAGGCTATAGACACCAGAACCACTACATTAAGCTGAAGTGGTTCTGGGGACTATAGTGGTTCTGGGGACTATAGTGTTTCTTTAATGTGAGGTAAATTAGAGCTTAGTGCCACGAATAATATACTAGATTGCCTACTTACAACCAGATGAGGATGATGATGGGCTCTAGCTGCAGTCTGGTTCCACTGGTCTGGTGCAGAACAGGCTCTCTGGAGGCGGTTTGTAACTGTGGTCACAAAAATCAATGTTCTGGGAGAACGGGAAGCAGCTCCATTTTTTGGGGGTCCTTTACACAGCTCAAGGTCTGGGTCCCAGGGTCCACCTTCATGTTCCACCAATGAGTTTGTTCACAGGGGGTGGAGTGTGTAGGGGATGTCCTGATATGTGTGTAAGGAATGCATTGTGTGAAATTGTGTTTGTATGTGTAAGGGCTGCAAGGTGTTTCTGTGTATGTATGGGATGCATTGAATGTGTGTAAGGGTGCATTGAGTATGTGTAATGAATGCATTGTGTGTTTCTGTGTGTGTAAGGGATGCATTGTGTGTAACGGTTGCATTGCTTGTGTATGTGTGTCTGTGTGTGTAATGCATTGTGTGTTTTTCTGTGTGCAAGGGGTGCATTGTGTGTATGTGATGAATGTCAATCTCTCCTCCCGCTCCAATTTCCTTCTCCTCCTCCCAATTTCTCTTTCTCACCCCCCTCCTAATTTCTCTCCCCCCTAATTTCTCTTTCCCCCCTCCTAATATTTCTCTCCCCCTCCTAATTTCTCTTTCTCCCTCCTAATTTCTCTTTCCCCTAATTTCTCTTTCCCCCCTCTAATATCTCCTCCTAATATCTCTCCCTCCCTCCTAATATCTCTCCCTCCCTCCTAATTTCTCTTCCCCCTCCTAATTTCTCTCTCACCCCCTCTCTCCTTTCTCACCCCCTCCTTTCTCTTTCTCTCCCCCCCCCTTTCTCCTTCTCACCTCCCCTTTCTCCTCTTTCTCACCCCCCCTACCTTTGCTGTAGCGTGGCCGAGCCCAGTATAGTCCGCGGGTACAGGGAGCACCTGTTTCCTGTACCCGGCCGGACTAACAGGAAGTGCACACTGAGTGTGCACTTCCTGTTAGTCCAGCCGGGTACAGGAGACAGCTGCTCTCTGTACCCGTCGGACCATCAATGCTGCAGGGCTCGGCCACGCTACAGCAAAGGAAGCTGACAGGAGGGAGCGAGCGCTCCCTCCTGTCAGCCCCTCTCCTCAGGCTGCGCCCGGGCGGTGCGGTCCGCCCTCATGGACGCACCACCCGGGCAAAGCTGCAGCATGGGGGGGGGGCGCCCCTGGTCATGGCACCCCCCATCCTGGTGGCACCCGGGGGGGAACGGCCCCCCCGCCCCCTCATTAGTACGCCACTGGGTTAAACTATGGTAGATTTGGGTCAGTGAGTATGGGGTGGCAATTCAAAGTATTATATGCTTGTTTCAAGGCATGCCTTCTAGCCTATATTATTTATTCAATGACAGATAAGTAAGGATTTTCCAACCTGGTGAACAGATGCCCGCATATGTCTAGAACAGTCTACTCTAGTGTCTGGACACTTAATCTCTCTTACTTTCTTTGCTCTCGTAAATGGCTCCCTTAAAGGAATATTCCATCATTATTTAAAAAATATTGTTATTTATAAAGCTGGTTATTTTAGAACACTAGTTATATTTTTGCCTCCCTCCGCTACCCTAAAGAAAACACACTACCCACCAAAGTGTGATGATCTTCAAGACAATCCGATGCTTTGCATGTTGGGCAATGGGAACCATTACTTCTTGCTCAGAAGACCTTTTTATTGAAGTGGTCTTTCAAAGGGGGAACTTGCGTTGAATCGTGGCCTAGTATGGCCACAGTTTGGAACAGGAGCACCAGAAATGGTAATAGGAATATGTGTACGAAAGTTATCTGGCACCCGGGGTAGATATGTGTCTTTCTCCTAGGAAATGACATAAATAAGCATTCTTGGTCTACCGAGACATGTTATTATAAGACATTATAAATATTCAATGCTATTCTTGATCTGTGACAGCTTGTAAGCTAGACTAGATTGATTTTCTCCACCTATTCAGCCTTTCAGCAACAAGGTCAAAAAAGTGAAATTATTTACCTAGAATTCTTCGTTTAAAAAAGAACTACGAGAAGCAGATGCTCCCTAGCATTCAGCTTAATTGTGATAGACCAAGAAAGAAGATATGTCCTCAAGACTGCATAGATTTATACAACTCTCAGTAGACAGCCACTAGAGGTGGAGTTAACCCTAGCAGGTCATTATTGCAGTTTCTTAAAAACTGCAAATATTACATGCTCAGGGTTAAGGGTGATGGGGCCGTGCACCCAGTCTGCTTCAATGAGCTGAAGTGTTCTGGGTGCCTATAGTATCCCTATGTCTCTATGTATGAAATCACAGCTATCCCTGGGGACCTTCCCAGATTGTTCCTCTTTAAACAGCCAATATATCACATATTATGAGGATACAGCTTAAGAAAACTAATCTTTAAAATATATGGTAATAAAATAAAAATCACTCTTATCTTCTCTGCTTACTCTCCAGTCACTGTTCACACATTTTACTAGGTTTTAGTTTTAAAACTCCAATGTAGCTAGTAGACCACAAAATGCAATACTGAATGTTTTTAAAAGTATACACTGAAATTTGAAATGTAAACTAAAGAAATCATAATGTTTACACAAGGACAGCTTTAATTTAACTTTAATAAAAAATGTCCCCGAGCTTCTACAAAAGCTTCATTTCTCAAGGGTAACATGCATCTACTAGAAAATTTAAATTTAAAGGGACTGCAATTCCCCTAACCATTACACTTTATAAAAGTAGTTATGGTACCAGGAATCTATAAAAAAAAAAAAAGTCAAAGTTTACTATAACTTTTAGTATATCATTTTTATTTCCCTCTCATTTTCGTGTTAATCTGCCTAAGCCATCCATGTGTTTGTGGCTGGGCTAGTATAAAGAAGGCTACAAGTATGGGACATGCTATATGGAACAATGATTATCCTAACATAGCATTATCTTGGAATTGTTTACATTCAAAGATTATTTTAGAACAGTCTATAACTACTGATGGGCAACATGCACCTGTTCTATCTGTTTTTAGCACTGAGTGCTCTATGATGCAATTTTCTAATAAATCTGGCAATGTTGTCTCTTAAAGTTTTATTTTAAATTGTTATAGTAATTTCCAAATGAATACCTTGTACAAGTGATATTTTTTGGGCCCAGAACGCATGGTTTTGTTCTCATATAGTCAGTGTCTTGGTTTCATTGTCAGGTGGTAGCAGGATCTAGGTCTAATATTTACACAGGCACAACCGGAGAATATACCTTTCTACCACTCTTCTATATAAAAATATGAGGAATTCATATTGAAACTAATCTCAAGATGGTATCAACAATTTATATTGCTTAGATCTTCCCATAACAGAACCAAGTGGGGTACACACAATCCATGGGGCCCTGGTGTGAAACTGATCCATGGGCCCCCCCTCCCTCTCTCTTCACTCTTCCCCCCCTCTCACTCTCCTCCTGCCTCTTCCCTCCCCCCCCCTGCCAACAGACACACAAAAACACACACACACACACACATACAGACACATGCATATACACATAAATAGAGACACAGACACATACATACATACACACATACAAAGACACATACATACACACAGACAGACACACACACACGACACACATACATACAAAGACACATAGATAGAAACAGACTGGAACACAGACAGACACACACAGACACACACATACATACAGACACACACACACAGACATACAAACACCCACACATATACAAAATGTTTAAGTCACCCTCCTGTTTCCTATCTTTTAGGTGCAGGAGGGTGACTTTCCCTGGGGTCCAGTGGTGGCTCAGGTTGATGGGAGTCAGAGCTCCCACTCTGACTCCCTCCTCTCTTTCTCCCACGCGGCTCTGTCTGATAGTTGGGAGGAGTGACGGGCAGTCACTTCCTCCCAGCAGTGATCTCATCACAGGGGGCCCGGTCACGCTGTTAAAGCGTTGCAGCGCTGACCGTACCCCCTGGAAATCCATAGCCATCAGGTGGCCCTAACAGGATGTGCCACTCAATGGGCCACTTGAACATCGAGCTCTGCTAGCGGCCGCTGGGGGAGCTGTGCTGTCTCTGCTCTGCTCCCCAGCGCCCAGCTTAATGAGACCGGGGCTGGAATATGACATCATATTCCGGTCTCGGTCTCATTAAGTAGCGAGTGAGGGCGGGGGAGCAGAGCAGAGACAGCACAGCTCCCCCAGCGCCCGCCAGCAGAGCTCCCCGTGCGGCTGCAAGCACAGAGAGCTATCTGCCCGGCCCCAGGTGCAGACGGCCCACCGGGAAATTTCCCGGTATCACGGTGGGCCAGTCTGGCCCTCTCTGGGTGCCCCTTAAACCTGGGGGGGGGGGAGTAAGGAACTATATTGCTAGGAATACTGCTTTGTATTCCTAGCATTACAGTACCCCTTTAAAATCTGTGGTAATGTGTTACATATGCTATATTTACTTAATAAATAGAATAAAATGTGAAAATATAATTTGCTAATGAATACATCGAAAACCTGAAAATGTGCATCATTTGACCTATCTTTCCACTTTTGTAAATTTCCATGCCTATGAAGGTTTAATAACAGTACTTAATAATATTTTATATACAATTTGATAATGTTTTTTTATATAAGAATTACAATGTAGCCTGCAATATTCACACAGATATTACCCACTGAAAAAAATAATCATTTGCTGAGATGAGATTGACCAGACAGCTCTCAGAAGCTGTCTGAAATTCTGCCTCTGTGACATGCATAATAATAATGTTGCCTTTTTCTATATTTGCTATCTACAGATACTTCTGTGTTTTCTTATTTATAATGTTCCAGAAGTCAGTACATATAAGTTTTGAAGGACCCTCTGGCATTAAAACTTTTGACACGTTCACCAATCACATCATTTCATCACAAAAGCCAGTTTCCGCCACTATTCCAACCGAGCAGCGTCTAATGCAGAGAGATCAGCAACGCATTGGCCCACTGTTACCTTTTCTCCTGAGATATCTTCTATATGGTCTAATCAAATCTCAAGCTGTTAGCTGCAGATTTGACAAGGGCAGTAGCTCTGTCTCTTTTTGAGCAATATCAGTTTTAAAGTCCCAATTGTGCCCAATTAAGTTAGATATTTTTGCAGCCTTTAAAGATCAGTGGATAAAAGGTTAGTACAGGACAGGAAGAAATCTGTTTATAGTTTTCTACTAATGAGCGTACGGTTTATACAGTAGAACATCGGAACCTGTTTAATATCTATGTAACTTACCTAGCAATTCTAGCTGTCAACAACAGAATATCTCGCAGGGAACTGGGAGCTATCAGGGCTTGACCTCAAGTTTTTATTTGTTTGTCAGGTTTTAAGGTTTAACCCCTTAAGGACACAACTTCTGGAATTAAAGGGAATCATGACGGAATAGTTCCGTCATGTGTGCTTAAGGGGTTAATGGGCAGAAATCTAGGGTCCAAAAGTCTCTATCCTGAATGTAATGTCTTCAGTGATCTGAGCCTCTACATATTTTTTTTTTTTTTAAAGTATGATCTAATAAAACCTGTGCTTGCCTGTTGGAAGTTAGCATAACTATTTCAAGAGCCATTCTTCGGTGGATTTGCCACCCAGGTTTGAATTTGTTGCACAGGATGGGATTTTAAAATAAATGGGAAGAAAAAAAAGCTATGTCCTATAGCAGGAGTAGAGGGCAGAGATTGGCTGAGCGTGTCAGCCAATCTAGTAATGCTTTCAGCCAGTCATTGCCTAATCCCTGGGATGAATTGGTATAGCTTAAGGCAGAGCATAACTCTGCATTCTCCATATTGTAATTGGGGACCATGTTCCAGGCTAGTGGGAAAGAGCATTTCAGCTAAACAGTGAGTAGACCATTTAGCAGTGATGAGGGGCTAGGCTCCCTCTCTTCCCCATGTACTTATCGATCACCACCATTCCCCCGCTGGCGATCAGTCTTCTTCTGAGCCAAGAAATTGGCTCAGCCCAGACAGTCCCTCTGCAAATTTGGACCCCCCGTTGCCATGTGACCGCGCTAAGAGAGCGGTCACATGGCCTCAATAGGTGTCCATAGTGTTGACAGCAGGGGGACTGCCTGAACTGAACTAATAAAGTATATATTATTAATAAAAATAAATATAAATATATATATATATTATATATACATATAATATGTATATAAATATATATCTTATATATAACGTCATACTAAGTTTATTTTTTAGTAATATATACATTTCTTAATATAAAAATACACTTAGAGTAAAATTACACATTTATATATTAATATATATATATATATATATATATATATATATGTATATATATATATAAAATAAAAAATAAATAATAATTAAAAATAAATAGAAAACTAAATATATATATAATTTTATTCTAACTGTATTTTGATATTAATATATATTTATATCAAAATATATAATTTTCATTCTATGTATATCCCCTTAACGAAAAAGGCAATTAAGGACCGCAGATGTACCTAGTACGTCCGCGACAAATAGGAGCCCTGGACTTGTCTGGACTGGCGATTCGTAGCGATCGCGGTCAGGGGGGACTGCCGGAGACCTCAGCAGGGGGACTGTCTGAACTGTCAGTCTCACAGGCTGCTAAAAAGTAAAAAAAAAAAATTTTTTATATATATATATATATATATATATATATATATATTATACATATATTATATATGTATAATATATTATTAAATAATTAAATCATTTTATAATTTATTATAGATTTATAATGTATATATACATACATATATATATATATATATATATATGATTTCATTATAAATGTACTTTGAGATATATATACACATATATCTCAAAATACACTTATAATGAAATCCTATATATGCGTTATATATGTATAATATATTATAAAATGCTTTAATTATACTATATTATACATATATAGGAAATACGTACATACATGTATTATATGTATGTGTGTGTGTGTGTGTGTGTGTGTGTATGTATATATATTATTTGTTTTTTTAATAAAAAATGTTTTAAATTTATATTATATATCTCTCTCTCTATATATATAATACGTGTGTGTGTGTGTATGTATATATATATACATACATATATATATATATATATATATATATACACACACACACACTCACATAATATATATATATATATATATATATATATATATACAGTTGAAAGAAAAAGTATGTGAACTGACATCTTGTTGGCTGACATCTCACTCCAATTAGCTCTTGGAGATGCCATTAGTCTAGGGTTTCACATACTTTTTCCACCTGCACTGTGAATGTTTACATGGTGTGTTCAATAAAAACATGGCAACATTTCATTCTTTGTGTGTTATTAGTTTAAGCAAACTGTGATTGTCTATTGTTGTGACTTAGATGATGATCAGATCACATTTTATGACCAATTTGTGCAGAAATCCATATCATTCCAAAGGGTTCACATACTTTTCTTGCAACTGTATCATATAAATTTGGAAAAATTTTTTTATAAAAAAACATATCAAAACTCTAACTCTGGCTAGCATTTGTGACTAAGTGGCTACTGCAAATGGTATGCCATGATGGGGTTATTTCACATTCCTGGGCTACCACATGGTCATAAAAGGCAACATTGGCCCAGCAAGCCAATCTGGCAAATTTCAATGTGTAAACATGGAAAAGGGGAAAGCCCTACAATTGACCCCTGTAAGTTTGCAAACACCCATTAAACCTGAACATTTGCGGCACTGTTGTATTCGGGAGATGTTGCTGAACACATATTGGGGTGTTCTTTGTCAGTAACACATAACAGTAACTGAGAATCCATGCCTAAAGTTCAATGTGAGAGAAAAATAACACAAAAAAATAACTACCCAAAAGTTTGACAAAGACTGGTGGTAGAATTAGTGCATGGAAAGTGTTAAAATACCACCGTTGGAAATACCCTAGGATTTCTACTTTGGCCTTCTTCAAAAATGTACCAAATAGGACATGGGTGCATGATTACCAGCTGTGAAAATTCCAAGTTGGAAAACTGGAATTCACACCCTCCAAATAAGGTATGTTAGCCCCCAGAGAACCCAACACACCTATACATGGGTGGTATCACTGTACTCGGGAGATGTTACTGAACACATATTGGGGTGTTCTTTGGCAGTAACCCTTAAAATACTCTGTACATGTATTCTTAAATTGCTATGTGTGTCCAAATTTTTTAAATTTGGCATAGATGGTGGTAAAATGGTTGCATGAAAAGAGTCAAAATACTCCAAGTTTAATACCTTATGTTGTTTTCTTTAAAAAAATATATACATGTGAAGGGTTATTCAGGGATTCCTGATACATATCAGTGTTACAATGTAGCTTGTGTAAATTTAAAAAAAAATTGGTTTGGAAATAGCAAAGTGCTACTTGTACTTATTGCCCTATAACTTTCCCCAAAAAAGCTAAGAACATGTGAACATTTCTAAACTCAGGACAAAATTTAGAAACTATTTAGCATGGGTGTTTTTTGGCGGTTGTAGATGCGTAACAGAATTTTGGTGTCAATGTTAGAAAAAGTGTGTTTTAAAAAAAAATATTTTTTCATCATATTTTATAATTGTTTTTATAGTAAATTATATGATATGATGTAAATAATGGTATCTTTAGAAAGACTACTTAATGGCGAGAAAAACTCCAAGTCAACGGTGCTACCATCAGCTCCACCATGCAGGCTTGCTGCCTAGGTGTTCTCTTTGACTCCGACCTCTCCTTCAAGCCTCATGTTCAATCTATCACCAAATCCTTTACTTTCCATCTCAAAAACATTGCGCGCATCCGCCCCTACTTAACGCCAGATGCGACTAAGGTGTTGGTCCATTCCACTGTCCTTTCTCACCTTGACTACTGCAATCCGCTTCTCAGTGGTCTTACCTGCTCCCAACTTGCGCCATTACAGTCCATAATGAATGCGGCGGCGAGGCTCATCTTCCTGTCCGCCCGCACCTCCCATGCCTCACCCTTCTGTCAGTCCCTACATTGGCTTCCTATAAAATATAGAGCTCAATTTAAAATTCTAGTTCTTGCTTTCAAATCTCTACATAATGCTGCTCCCACCTATCTATCCTCCCTTATGCACAAGTATGTCCCGTCTAGGCCCTGACGATCTGCTGAAGACTTACGTCTATCTTCTGTCTGTACTCCCAACTCTGATGCTCGTCTTCAAGATTTCTTGAGGGCTGCACCGTTCCTGTGGAACTCGCTTCCCTCCTCCATTAGATGCTCACTCAGTCTCCACTACTTCAAAAAAATTGTTAAAAACCCACTTCTTCATAAAAGCGTATCAATTAAACTAATAGCTCCTGACTGATTCCTCTTCTGCAACTGTCACTAGTCTAATTCTATCCTTACCTTTTTGTGTCATTTTACCCCACTCCCTCTAGCATGTAAGCTCATTGAGCAGGGCCCTCAACCCCTCTGTTCCTGTGTGTCCAACTTGTCTGTTTACAACTACATGTCTGTTCCTCCACCCATTGTAAAGCGCTGCGGAATTTGACGGCGCTCTATAAATATCATAATAATAATAATAATAATAATGTGTGGGTACAATAAATGAGTAAGAGGAAAATTACAGCTAAATACAAACACCGCAGAAATGTAAAAAGAGCCCTGGTCCTTAACGGTAAGAAAATTGAAAAATGGACTCGTTACTAAATGGTTAATGTCTGTGGGAGAGGTTTACACTTAAGGAAGCCACTAACTAATGTTTCGAATCATGGAAACTACCTTTTTTCGTAAACATTATCAACTGCCATTTTACCGATTATCGACTTGGAAAATATTTGTGAAAATTGTGAGAATGAGCCTAATGTGGGCAGGTAATTAATAGGTTTCCTAGTGTAGAATCATTAGTAACCAATTGGCTTGGATACCACTATAAAGAGGGACAGTATAATTGTGCCACAGTTCCTTGATAAATAAAGCAGGCATGAATTTGACTTACTACAACAAAATATCTAATTTGTGGGTCTTTCTTTGTGTAGATTACGATTTTTCTTCATTTGTTCTGCAGCTCTATTTATATAAAAATGATAAAAAATATATTTTTTTAAAGCCCAGACTTCCAGTATACGTTTTGTGTTTTTCAATTTTCTTTGAACTTATGGTACACTACTAAATGCGTAAAGTGGAATATTGTTGCTGAATTGCATCCTGTAATTACAATGACGTTTGTATCAATTTGAAGAAGAAAATTTGTGGATGTGCTTGTCTGTCTGGTGTGCTTTGTGCACCTGTTAACCTTTTAGTGTTTTTTTTTTTTTTTTGTGGGCACAATTTAATCATACAGTTTAAACAAGTGTATCTTATTCTCACTATAAAATATTGAGAGCTGTTATTCAATGCTGTGAAATCATGCTTTTAAGCAAAAAAATTTCCCAACACAAGTAATAGTGAGATCAGCTTAGGTTTTAAATTTAATGCAATTCTACTATAGCAATTTCTGCACTGGAAAACATCAAGAACTTTAAATGGCAATTTACGTGAGAATATTTTTAATATTAATATTAAGGAGTGAAAATGGGGGGGGGGACGGAGGGAAACAGGTGGCACTGTTTCTTTAAATAAGCTGACCCACTGTGGACCCGTTGGATTAAAAAAAAAGTAGTACACAAGGTATATTTAAATTGGCTGCAGCAAAATAAATGTCCCTTTAAGTGTGATGTCTTTGAGATAAAAGAATATAGATAACACAATTATTTGATTAAACCAAGAAGTAGCAAAATCATTGTGGCAGAAGCTCGCAAACCCACATCTATACAACGTTACATAATGTAATTAGAATCCAGTGTTATCTTGCACAGTTAGGGATGGCAGAGACAGAAGTTAAGATAAAAAATTCTGTGAAGATACAAATAAGGTATCAAAGGTACATACAAAGTAAGGGAATTTCATGTGGGAAAGTTATCTAGGAAAGTGAAGTAAGCAGTTTGACAGGAAAAGGGTCGTATGAAAAGCCCTGAATTCATGAGTTCAAAGAAGTGTTGTGAATAGTGGGCGGAAGTACTGGGCAGAGTGAAGACTTACTTTGGAGCATCCCAAAATAAATAATATGGGAGAGAAGAGAGTTCTAGAGAACATGTTTGTAAACTAACCATTCAATAGATATAATGTGACCAGGAGAAACATATGCCATGGTTGTCAAGCAAGCAAAAAAGGTTTCAAATATAATGTTTGGCTCTATCAAAGGTGGCCGAATTGTTGTGATAATTAATAGACATATTATTTACATTTAGTATTCACAAGATGATTGATTTGTTAAACTTTTGAGTTCTGTCACTGAAGTAGAAACAGCTAAATATGCATTGTTTGAAGCACAGGGTTATTCACTAAAGTGAGAATTCAACATGAATTGAAAGTAAATTTAACATTTTAGGCCAAAGTAACTGACTAAAAAGCATAGCTGACTTAGAGAATTTTGTCCAGTTCAGCAATTTTGGCCCTAAAGGCTAAAGGGTCAAGCACACAAACATGTATTCCTGACACTAGAGTGTTAAAATCACCGCCCCTGATCTGCTTGCTTGGCTGGCATAATCAGAAGTGGTGATCTGAGCCAATCACAATGCTTTCACATAGGAAAGCATTGGATTGGCTGAGACTGTCAAGGAAGCAAATCAGGGGTAAAGCCTGCACAAGCCAAACACAGCCCTGGCCAATCAGCATCTCCTCATATAAATGCATTTAATCAATTCATCTATGTGAGGAAAGTGAATGTCAGCCCCAGGAAGCACCTCTAGCAGTCATCTGAGGAGTGGCCAGTGGATATCCCTAGGCTGTAATGTAAACACTGCATTTTCTACTGAAAAAAAAATAAAAAGTCTGAAGGGATTGATTATACTCACCAGAACAAATACAATAAGCTGCACACTTTAAATTTTGAAATTCACTTTGAGTTCCCACTTTAATAACCCTGAAAGTGTGGTTAGAGATGTACCTTGGTCAACTTCAGATTGTGCACCAGGTTTTCTTGTTGAAGCTGCCTAGAAGAAGAGGTGTCTAGGGAAATAATGTGGATTAAAAAAATTGGGATTTTTTTTTTTTACAATTACTGAATTGGATACAGCTAATCTGAAAAAATTCTCCAACTAAACCATAGTCAGAAATTTGCTATTTCCAGTCCAAAATAATTAATGAAAAGCTTGAGTTCTTGTATGCTTTTTATTTAATTCCAGACCTGCAATAGCAAAGCAGGGAAGCTGCATGTGGTGGTGGGTGAAGCTTTCCGTAACACAGTATATACTAGCAGATGTTGTAGAACTACAACCCCCATGATGTTACTACCAAATATTGTAAAACTACAACTACCATGGTGCTTTGCATGCCTTTACCATGCTTTAGAATGACAAAGCATCATGGAAGCTGTTGTTTTTAAACATCTGAGGATCTACCCTTTGGGCACCCCTGGTATATACTATACTATTGCAGTATAGCAATTCACACTAGCATCACCAAACCTGCCTCTCTCAATCCCTTCTGCATGCAAAGTACGTCTATGCATAAAATAAAGAAAACTATTATATTTCCCATCAAGGGTAAATGTAAAATAAACATAAGGTATAAAAGAAAGTTTAGGATTAGTTGCAATAAACTTCTTTAAAAATATTCCATTCGTTGTCAAGAGCCTTTTTTCTGATGATCTCGAACAGCATAGTGTTATTCAACTGTGCCTATCCCCATACTATTCGCCCTGTAGTCTCAAGCATTTAATTAAGACCACTTAGCAGCTATTAAGAAAGAAAATAGTTTGTGGCTACCTCTGTGCACTGCTAATTCAGCAAGATAATTATGCTCTGCATTGATCAGTTCACCCCCTGAAGATATTTTCTGCTTGTACTTGTTTTTTTCTCTCTGAAGGATATTACAAGAATGTATTTTGTCACTTGAAGAAACACAAAGATTTTAAAACCTGTGGGTTACTCAATGACTTAAAGCAGTACTGTTTTTTAGTTTTTGTTTTTTAACCCCCCTCCCAACTCTAATACATGTAATAGCCCGCCTGATCACCCCTAAATGCCCCTAAGCCCCCCCATATTACCTATATTTAATGTTTATTTCATGCCCGGACCTAGGTCCTGGGCGCCGCCATCTTTGTGTGGGTAGATGAAGTCTCTGTGAGACACGTCATCTGACCACACTAGATAGCGCTGTGAAATTCCCACGCATTCCCAGTTAAACACTTGGGCATGCGAGTGGGAATTGAATCTATTTATTCATTCGTCAGAAAGGCTCGCAGGCTCACAGCTCCCTCCTTGTAATAAGTAAAAATAGAAGCATCAGGGAGCTGTGCTTCCTGCCACTTCCTAAGCCCCCATGTTCTCCCTCACTCCATGGGGGTCAATTTGACCCCCATAATAGCATAAGGGAGATTTAAATCTCCCAAATGCCCCTACTTGCTACTCCCCATGCCCCATGTGAACTCCCCATCTATTAACCAGTCCCCCACATCTATTAAAAAAGCCCCCCCACCTATCTATTAACTAGCGGAGGGGACATAGTGTCCCCCTTGAGCCCCACCGACATGACTCAGAACACTCTGATTGATTGGATTCCAAGCCAACCAATAAGAATGCACTGATAGGTAAATAGTGAGCCAATCAGGTAAGGCTCACTATTTACCTATCAGAGCGCTCTTATTTTATAAATTTAATGGGCTTTATGGTTTTTATTTTGGCCTTTTTGGAGGCTGAAAAAGGAAGATTTTAGAAAAAAGACTTCAAATGGTAAGTATTTATTTTTATTTACAGGGACTTAGTTTTATTGCCCCCTCCCCCACCTCACTGTTTTTAGGGTAGGAGGTAGGTAGAAATGTATTTATTTTTTGGGGGGCGACTAGAGACTTGGGGAACCCTGGTCACCTCCCACCAGGTTTTATTTTTTACATTTAGGGCCCCAACATGCTGCTCATGGGTGGGAGCCGGGGAGGGCACGAGTTTGGGACATAGTGTCCCCCCCGTTAATTGTTATAGGTGCCCCACTAAGGGGCATTTTATTAGAGGTGTTTGTCTGGTGACTATTAGTAGACATGCCCCTACTCATGGCATAGCGAGTAGGGGCAGATTAATTACTAATACTAATTTTTACTTAGTATTAGTAAAGTTGGCTGAAAGACCAGTTTTGGTCTTTCAGCCTTGTAGTAGATAGCTCTCTGATAACGTGGGAATTAGGGAGCTATTTACAATGCGGCTGCAAGATGCAATTTGAAATTCCGATCCGAACAAATACTACAGTATGCCATTCTAACACTAATGAACAAACTGTTCATTCTGTTAGGATGGAATTCGGTAGTTTTGCCGGTGTCCTATCTATATGACAGGACGCTGGGGAATAGTGAAAGGAGGCATTGCAAGATCAGGTGAGAATTGTGGGAAAATTCCTTTGACCGCGAGAAGTGGGTCAAAGCTGGTCAAGCGTAGGAAACCTCCATAAGACAAAGTAGTTCCTACTTTGTCTTATGTTTTATAGAAAATTAGGTCAGATGGGAAGAAATGAAGAACAGATCCTGAGAGAGGGAGAGAAGTGGAAGCGATTGGGGAAAGGTGAGTTCAGCATGACAGTGCCGCTTTAAGTAACTTCAGAAATCATTGTTACAAAAATGTACCAAATCTGAGCTTTACTGATTATAACATATCAGGTGTAGTGTGGTCATGTTGATATCCAGGCAAATTCCCCACCCTCTCTTCAGGTTGTTTTGAATAATCTATAAGGGCCTTATAAATTAATTCACATGGAATTTGACAAATTATTGAATAATTTAAAATTGTCAGATGACGATCAGACAGTTAACAATGAGGGTCAGAAATTGGTACACCACAGTAATTGATGTTTACAGGTACTTAGATTTCTATAAATCGGCCCTTCCACCCCTCCCCCCGCCACCAATATGTATATATAGGCAAAAAGTATTAATTAGGATAAAACTGGATGCTGGCCATCAGAACACTGCCAGGAATATGTATAACTTGACACAAAAGCAGGGATTAGCCAAGTGATGACTTTTCCTTCAATGTTTCTCTCGTTGTCCCCCTTTCTTTGTCTCTCTTGCCTCCCCTTCCTCATCCTTATCTTTTTCTTATCCGCTATATCTCACTTTGAGGTCATCATATCCTCAGTTTACCTTCTTATTCCATTGTTTTTCCTTCTTTCAGTCTTTTTCTTACTTTTTTATAGTCCCTTCTGTAGTCCCCATGAATAGCTACTGTAACGGACCGTTTTGCACAAAAGGGGAAAAAAACGTTTAGGCGATCGGCCCCCTTTCCAGAGATGCAGGCACAGCTACTGCAGAACACCAAACTCCTGAACTGGATACAAAATAGCACTCCAACTCCCGAACTGGAACCTCCCAAATAGCTGCTAGTAGACGAACAGGAAAAGCACCCAAGCGGCTTACACTCCTGGCAATCAGTCCTTAGCAGCATACAGTAAATCCCCCCAAAGACGAGACAAGGCTCCGTGTTGAGGGTCAAGCAGTGGTCTGTTTAATGAGGGCTACCTGCCCGGCTTTTATGCAGGTCTCCCACCTGGTGGACACTCCCCTAGGGGACCAAATGGGAGACTGTGACAAGGGACAGACAAGTATACAAAAGGGACACACAGTCACAGTATATTCCCACAATGCATCCTGGCTTCCTCCCCTCTGCCCTGGGAGATAATTGGGAAGTAACTCAATTATCTCCCAAGACAAAGGCAAAACTCCATTACACACGTGGGAACACAAAACCAGCATAACACTTTTTAAAATGCACAAAGTAACATTTACTACATAAACCACAGACATGTAACATATCCCCAGATAGCTAAGGTCTGAGTGCACATTATTAGGTGAATGGCACTCAGACTACACGAATACAGTTCAATCGCCATGGAGCCAAAGTCTTTACAGTCAGTTTCATACGAATGGGCTCCATGGGATTCCTATCTGGGGTATAAGATATTCACACAAAAATACCGAACACCGGGTCATTCGTGTGCTTTCACCGAACAAGAAGGGAGGTCGGCGGCTTCAGCGGTGTTCGCGCAAAACTGTGTCCGATTTTAGTTCCATAAAAATAGAGGCGAACACCGCTGTTCATTCGTATGGTTTAAAATGGCCGCGACCTCGTGTTCGGGATACGAACGGCGGCCACCCAGCGTTCATCAATTAAGCTGCGGTTAACCGCAGCTTCAGGGAGGTTAATTGCCGGCACACTCCAGCTCCCAGGTGGTCCAGTCATTCGTACGGTTGTTCGGTAGATTGAAACTACCGAACAACCGGCAGAAAAGCATGAATATGGCTTTTCTGCATGGAAAAATAAAGTCTTTTAAAAGGGGGCCATAGTCCAAAGGCAGCAGGCGAGCAACCAGGCTTCTCCAATGCAATGTGGCGAGATTGGTCTCGTCACAGCTACAAGAAGTGAAATGGTGACTTAAAGCAAGCATGTCAAATTCGCGGCCCACAATGGACATCTTTGCAGCCCAGTGAGCCGCGAGTGCATGCTTAGTGTTAAAGCAGAGTTGGCAACTGCTTTCTCCACATTGCAGGTGCCTACTCTGCTAAAAGTTACCCGGCCAGGGAGGAGAGGAGAGTGTGTGTCTGTCAGTGAGTGTTTGAGTGTGTGTGTCTGTCAGTGTGTGTCAGTGAGTGAGTGTGTGTGTGTATGGGTCAGTGTTGCATTGCCTGTGACTGGACAGTGGAGTACCTGGAGGTGCATGGAGATACGCAATGCCATGTCACATTCCGACATGACATTGACATGCTCCACCTTCACAGGGTTTCAAGAAGTAGCAGGAGGATCAGGTTTGGCACAGGGTGCGGACGGTGCCATTTGGGGTATACCAGAGGCCGGACACCGGAGTTGCATACTGGCAGCAGCAATGTGAGTGGAGTCTGGTTGTTGGCTAGAGGGGAGTACTGGGATTTAGTATATGGGGGACTGGAACTAAGTAGAGGGGGATGACTGGGATTTAGTGTAGAGGGGGATGCTTTTTTTTTTTTTTTGTACTGTACTTTTCAAAATCGACCTACGTTTCTATGAAATTTTTTTATTTTTTTTTACAGCCCACATAAACTTAAACCTTCTTTATGTGGCCCATGCTAGACGTTGAGTTTGACATGCTTGACTTAAAGGGATACTCTAGATACCAACACCACTATAGCATGCCAGCGGTCACTGTTTGCTAACTGCCAGTAATCTGCCAAAAAACTTAGGAATGATTTGACGGTCCAATCTGAGTTGGTCTCATAAGGAGATGATTCATACTTCTGCATTAGAATACCAACTCATATTATGTTTAAAGGGACACTGTAGTCACCATAACAACTACAGCTTATTGTATTTGATTTGGTGAGTAGAATCAGTGCCTTCAGGCTTTTTGCAGTAAACACTGTCTTTTTAGAGAAAATGCAGTATTTACATTACAGCCTAGGGATAACTCCACTGGTCACTCTTCAGAAGGCTGCTAGAGGTGCTTCCTGGGGCAGTGCTTTACGCTGTGCAGTACTGTCATTCAGTGTCTCCACCCTCTGCATGCAGACACCGAACTTTCCTCATAGATATGCATTTATTTCAATTTATCTCTATGAGGACATGCTGATTGGCCAGGACTGTGTTTGACTTGTGCTGGCTCTACCCCTGATCTTCCTCCTTGACAGTCTCAGCCAATCCTATGGGAAAACATGTGATTGGCTCACAGAATCACTTCTGATTATGTAAGGCATGCAGGCAGGTTAGGGGCAGAGCCAGCACAAGTCAAACACAGCCCTTACTACATTACTACAAGTAAGATTTTACTATATTTAGGGGGAGGGGCTAATTGGTGGTTTTAGCATTAAAGGGTCAGGAATACATGTTGTATACCCTATAGTGTTCCTTTAAACAGTATTTTTTGCAATCACTTGAAACCTGACACTCTTAACAACCTGCAGGTCGGCTAGCTTGCTGCAGTCCTCAGACTGACATCTGCACTAGTATGATTTCCTGCAGTTCGTTTTGCTGCATACACTGCTTCAGCAGGGAAATTGTAATGTAGGAGATCTATTCTGTCCAGTATAAATTATATGAGAAAGTGATTGTGATGAAAAACAAAGGAATCAACAACAGCAAGCAGTCAAACTATTGCTTTAATACATTTATCCATATACATATTTTATCCACTTACCACTAAAAAGGAAGGTGTCATCACCTTCTTTATTTCTTTGAACCACTGACATAAAATGAAAGACTTCTTTAAATGTCCACTTTAAAACTCTTTAATAAACAAATTACAAAGTATCAAGCCAAGTATGGAACTTGAGGCATTTCACTACCTACTGTTATCCAAATGACAAATATTCCATTTCATAAAAATGTTGGCATAATGCTCCAACTAATTTTCAATCCAGGTACAGTTGGCTTCCCTTGGGCCGGTATTTAATTTATGCATAACTTAATCTTCAAAGTGGCAACACAATCAAAACTATTGCAGATGTTAAGTAAATGCTTTTCATTACAGAATGTTTTAATTTCCTCTGCAATAATCATTACACTTTAAAAGTAGCAATGTGCTAAACATGTTTAATATAATCTCTATAGAACAGCCCTTTAGCTCCAAACCTCACAAATACCTCCTTGGCTAACAAAACATGCTTCTCAAAAGTCCTTCCTTGGGCTTAATGTCCTCTGTCCCTCTTGGCTTTGCATCATGTGAGCTCAAAATTATTTGTGGTGGATTAATTTATAACAGAACTTCCCACAGCAATGTGCTTTTAAACTAGAAAATTAGTTTGGAATCCTTGAGGCCTCTAACATCTATATCATGCTGTTTTATTCTCCAGCCAAGTGAGAGACAGTACTACGTTCTGCAATGACTTAATTTGGTATGTCCAAACTTGCATTGGATAGGGAATAGGACATTTAGCTATTATGGTTAGCCATTCAATTTACGGTTATACAAACCCCCTAGTTTGCTTTACATGTGGAATTTTAGCTCTTTGCTGTACTGCCAGCAATCATCTCCTGTATCCTTTAACCAGCTTTGTATCTCTATCTACTACAAATGGCACAAGGCCAGGATGTCCCTTGTTATCACTTTGCACTCAATTTGAGTAATTAGGATCAATTACTGCATTACTGTATATAAGAAAAAGGGTTCCTTTAAAGAAACTTAATGTGTAGCACTGTGATACCCTCACATATTTATATTTTACATATTTGATGTTGTTTATGAAGAGTCACCAAAACTGACAGGGATTTAGGTGTCCAATAGGTACAATTCAACTAACAAAGTGATAAATTAGAGCAGGGGTGCCCAAAAGGTAGATCCCCAGATGTTGTAGAACTATAACTCCAATGATGCTTTGCATGTCCTTAGAATATTCAAACATCATTGAACCTGCAGTTTTAAAACATCTGGGGATCTACCTTTTGGGCACGCTGAATTAGAGTATGTCAAGGTCTCAAACGTGTTGTTTTGTGGTGTGGAATAAATGGCCTTAATTCACTTTTTATAGTGCCTGGTCCTTCTTTGAATAGCAATTTGAAGATGATACTCTGGACTATGTGGCACCAGTTGAATTTTGTTTTTCATGAAGGCTGCTCACTAACGTCTGCAAACCGTTTTGGTGTCTGACCAGGTATAAGGATTTGCATAACCCTTTTCCTGAAGGTGTTAATACTTAATTCCAAATGCACACTGAATGCAGAGATTAGTCATAATTACATAGTTACATAGCTGAAAAGAGACTTGTGTCCATCAAGTTCAGCCTTCCTCACATATATTTTTTCTGTTGATCCAAAAGAAGGCAAAAAACCTAATCTGAAGCGCTTCCAATTTTGCAAAAAACTAGGAAAAAATTCTTCTTGACCCCAAAATAGCAGTCAGATGTCTCCTTGGATCAAGCAGCTATTACCCCACTAATTAGAAATTATATCCATGTTATGCTTTTGCAAAAATTTATCCAATTGCAGTTTAAACATCTGTATTGACTCTGACAAAACCACCTCTTCAGGCAGAGAATTCCATATCCTTATTGCTCTTACTGTAAAAAAACATTTTCTTTGCCTTAGATGAAATCTCCTTTCTTACAGCCTAAATGTGTGACCTCGTGTCCTATGTATAGCCTTGTTTATGAATAGATTTCCAGATAAAGGTTTGTACTGGCCCCGAATATATTTGTATAATGTTATCATATCCCCTCTCAGGCGCCTTTTTTCCAAACTAAACAGATTTTCATTTTTTAACCTTTCTTCGGAACTAAAATGCTCCATTCAGTCAGTTATATACAAGATTGTTCAGATACACTTTATAACAAAATCCAGCCTACATAACCAGCATCAGTTGGAAGCCGGCTTGATAAATGATTTAGTGTTGATGTATTTCTAAACAATTCAGGTGCAGGCAGTTTGGTGCTCTATTTTTATTTATCCATGGGCTCCAAATCAACTGGTAATTTACCTGTGCATGTTTGAATGATGTACATCTGAGATCAAGACATCAGTCAATGACAGTAGATGACTTCAAAAGATTTTTATTTAGTTAAATTTTTTTCCCTTGAAATGTTTGAGCGAATTCATTTTCATGCAAGTAAATTAATGGCTTAAATTAAAATGTATGTGTAGCTTATCTTAAAATGTGAGTTGTACCATGCATGCTAAAAATGCTATATAATGAAGTAAATAAAATGGTAAAATCTATTTTTATATAATTGTTATAATCGACATTATCATTATACGTATTGCAGTTTAACCCCTTAAGGACCAAACTTCTGGAATAAAAGGGAATCATGATATGTCATACATGTCATGTGTCCTTAAGGGGTTAAAGATATTTGCCTTTTTCATCTGCAAATTCTCCAGGCTCTGATGTGTCCTCTTTAACCAGGTAATACATAAAACTAGTTCCTGGTTTTTCATTTACACCTCTGGGTAATAACTATGTGCACATGTCATGTCGTGCTTATTTACATATCTTGCGCAACACTCTGGAAATATCACAGACACCTGGAAGCACAATCTTTCTCTAAAATTTGCATTATGATTTATGAAGGTAGTATATTTGTGTATATCTACGTATGTTTATATATCCCATGGCCATTTAGATTGGATTAGCTGTAGACAAGAAGACAAATTTAACAGAGTATTGCAATATGCAGTACTAATTAATATAAGTATATATAGTGTGTGATATATTATAAAGTGATGGCTTGGCACTCTCCTTAATGGAAAAAAATGCTACCCATGAAGGGTGCCCCCTATCCCCCCTCCTATTCATTATAGCTCTGGAACCTCTACTGCATCTAATTAGAACAGATAGGAGAATCAAGGGGGTTCAGGTTGCATCCGAGGAATTTAAAATCTCGGCATATGCTTATGATATCTTACTTACCATTACAGACCTTAGAGAAACAATTCCTCATCTCATCAACACTCTAGACAAGTATAAACAGGTATCTGGATACAGAATCAACATAGACAAATCAGTCGGTATGCCGATAGGGCTCTCAAACACAGACATCTAATGGCTGCAACATACAACAGCCTTAAAAATGAGCACACAACCCATCAAATACTTACGTGTCAAGCTCACACTAAACCACGCGGACCGTACACAGAAAACCACAGAAAAGACTAATACACGCCCTATGTAAAGATCTAGATAGGTGGCATGACAAGGTTGGGTTGCACGCCATTAAAATTAATCTTCTCCCGCGCCTCCTCTTCATATTCCAGGCGTTACCTGTGGCAGTAACTAAAAATGACCTTAAACCACTACAAACTGCAATAGACAATTTAATTTGGGCCAAGAAGAGGCACAGAATAACACGGCACACACTGTATACTCCAAAGTGCAGAGGGGGTCTAGGACTCTCGAACCTATACCTCTACTACCTCGCAGCTCACCTAGCACAAATCATAGAATGGCACTCATCACTAGACACACACAGATGGGTTGACCTAGAAACGCTCCTTATGAGCACCGACCTACCCCAGTACTGGATATGGGTTCCGAGACCCGACCGCTCAGAGCTACATACCTCCTGCCCCGCCATCCTAAACTCAATTCGGATCTGGAATGCTGCATCACACAAATATGCTCTCACACACCCTATCTCACCACTGACACCATACCTCCGAAACAAAGCCTTTCCCCCAGGCATGACCCCTAGGGACTTCCGAGGCCTTGAGAACACGGGAGTGCAACGCTACTGCCATTTATTTCAGGATGGTACATTTCACACCTTTGATAACCTAAAAACCAGGGCCCCACTAACCAACAAAGACTACTTTCGATACCGCCAACTACAAGATTTTGCTAGGAACCCAAATATAGCAGCAGCGGCCACAGTAAAGCCCACATTTTATGAAACATTATGTATGTCCGATGGACCACGTGTCGGCCTCATCACCCGCCTATATGAGCAATTAAGCGCACTCGCAAAAGAATCCCAAACACTCTCTTACGTGTTGCAGTGGAAAGCTGAACTCCAACAAACCCTAGATAGAGGGGATTGGCAAGACATATGGGAAGCAGCGACCAAGTCCTCAATATGCATTATTCACCAAGAACAGTGTTACAAAACACTGATGAGGTGGTACACCACCCCCGTTAAACTACACCGATTGGGTAAAACACCTTCAGATGTGTGCTGGAGAGGCTGTGGGGGCAAGGGTACCTACCTCAGCATGTGGTGGACCTGCCCAAATGTAGCCCAATACTGGGAAAACATAACTAAACTTTTGACAGAAATATATAAAAAAAAAAAAAAACAAGCTGAGCCCTGGACTTGCCTACTAGCCAAACCGATTGACAACCGTCCTAACAGAGAACAAAAGCTTGTGAATAAAATTAACCTGGTGGCCAGACGTGCCCTGGCACAGACGTGGCTCCAATTAGACACCCCACACATAGACAGAGTAATAGGGAACATTAAAGAAGCCTTTCTCATGGACAAACTCACGGCACAGGTACGAGACACATACACACACTTTCTCAAGGTCTGGGAACCGTGGGAAGACTATATTGACGCCTGAGCATGAACTCCATGCCCCCTATGGGGGATAGCAGCTACCCCTCCTCCACAGACTCCTGCCTACTCCCGATGGCAGGTCCTCCATCCCCCCTCCCCTTTCCCCCTCTCTATACCACCACTCTCTTTCTGACTACCAATGGTAATCCTCGACTTCAATAACCCAAAGGTTTCAGTGTATATTCACATAGCACGCTTAAGGCGTGTAAGCACATGCACGTGCTACGCACAGAGAATGCAAACCAACGACACGACCACATGATAACCTTTTTTACCAGTGAGCAAGGCCTTCTACCATCAACAACATCACACACTGGGAGGACTTCCTCTCCCTTCCATCCCGATCTCCTTCTTCTCTATCTCTTTATTTGTTTGGTTCTATTGTTTTTATGTTGTTATAAAATGAAACAAGTGACAGTACCTGATCTTCCAGATAGCACACAAAACGAAACAGGAAAGCCATGCTAAATTTGGCTTCTGCGTAAACCGTAACAATGTTAACACAAAATACTGTATTGAATATGCAAATAATGGCTTCTGCGCAAGCCCTCACAATGTCACAACAACTGCGTTATGCTATCTGTCACGACCAAAATAAAGAATAAAAAAAAAAAAAAAGACAGGGGCACCACACCTAGTCCACTTCATTGAGTTGATGTGTTCTAGGTAACTTTAGTGTTCCTTTAAAATTGGTACAAAGTGTCCTAGATCTAGCTGGACATTCTCAATTTGAGACATCGCCTACCATCCAGGTTTCTCTGTTGTACTGTTTACTCAAACAAATCCAGAAATGTCCTCTACTTGTGCAAGATGAATGCGTCATTTGCTTAATTTGTGGCTGCTCAAGAGTATGTAACTAATGCTCAAGAGTATGCAACTTACAGGCTCTGCTAATGCATGCTGCACACAGGCCTTACACAGCTCAAGGTGTATGCCCCTAGGGCCTGACTCCAAGTCCACCCATAAGGAGTTAGTGTGTGTATAGTGGATGCAGCGTGTGTATAGTGGATGCAGAGTGTGCATGTGTAGTGGATGCAGAGTGTGTGTAGTGGATAGGGGTTGGGCAAAAATCTTTTTTTATTTATTTTTTATTACATTTTAAATTTTATTTTATCCTCCCCACCCCATGCCTCGTACCTGTGGCCAGGGAGAGGGAACATTAGTTTGTAAGACACAGAGTACACAAATTCAGGCAAAGCTGTAGGATCACCGTAAAAAGCTTAACATTTTTACAGGTACAATTCACCCCTTTGTGCTGTGCTGTGTGAAGGCACTCTGGGAATCATGGGGCTAAGCATCTTGCGTATCTGGCAACATGACAGTTTCATCAGAACTCTGGAAGTTTGAAGAACATGTTGAGTGCTGAACGGTTTTGCAAAAAAATAAAAAAAGGATTCCAGAGAGACAAGCCGTGGTCGACATTCACTTAAAGGGACACATTCAAGTCCCAGCAGTGTCCCAGTCCCACTTAATCCTGCAATGTAAATCATTACAGTTTTTGAGAAACTGCAATAATCACATTGCAGGGCTAAGACTGCCTCTAGTGGCTATCAATCAGACAGACATTAGAGGCCCTTCCTGGTTGTAATGGACTTTTGGTCCCCTAACTGACACTGGACATCCTCACACCCTGCATGGGACATCCAACATCAGCAATATTGCATGTACGTATGTGTACAGGTCATAGAGCAGTATTTTATATGATAAATACTCCTATATCATTACTTTCTGAAAAGAAGTGTACAGCAGCCACATATAGTGTTATTCAAGTCAATAGTGTTATTCAAACAAAAATAATGAAGCAACTTGCACAAGTTAAAAAAAACACAGGCTGTCATCTTCTATTAACTGGCAGTCTTTAACTTCAAGGGACACTTTAGGCACTAAACAACTTTAGCTTAATGAAGCAGTTTAGGTGTATTTCACTACTTAATTTGGGAGTTAATTTGGGAGTTAAATCGCTTTGTTTATACTGCCCTAGTCACACCTCCCTGCATGTGACTTGCACAGCCTTCCTAAACACTGACAAATAACCTAGATATTTTAGGTTTCTGTATTGCACTGTCTGTTTAATCTAGAATATCTAATGCAATGCTCTGTTAACCAGTTAACGCCGTCATGGCGTTCTATGCCGTACCCGGCATTAATGGGCTTAAACGCCTTTACGGCGGCATAGCACGCTGCAGCGTTTAAGCCCACCCACGTTTCCCCGATCCCTCCCAAACTGCAGAGTTGCCAGTCAGGTCCCCTGTGGCCAATCCGTAGTGATCTGCAGTTTGTGATCGCAGTGACAGACAGTCACTGCGATCACTGTTACAATGTGTCAGCCAATGATTTTAAATCACTGGCTGACACATTGTCTCTGCCCCTCTCCTCACCTCACTTCGATCTGAGAGAGAGAGGCAGAGAGATCATTGCTGGAGAGCCCTGTAGGAGAAAGAATTGTGAAAAATAAAGAAAACGTTTAAAATATATATATTTTTTTATCCCTTCCAGTGCTGGTCACAGCATTTAACACTGTGATCAGCCTGTTTAGGGATTTTAGAACATTTGTACTATTATAATTTTTTATTTTTTTTTAGGGTCAAAAAATATTTTGTTTTTGACCCTTTGTCAGCCGCAGCAACCCAAATCTCCCTTAACCCTTTCTCCGCTGCCGTGAACACTGTACTGTACAGTATCGCTACTGTACAGTATTGTACCAGTGATCACTGTGATCAGAGGGCTCTTTGATCAGGCTGACTTTTTTGAGGGTTATTTTTATTAAAAAAACAAAAAATAAAATAAAAATTAACCCTTTCAGTACTGGTCGCAGCAGCCTAAACTGTGATCAGTACATTTATTTTATTTTTTGTGGGTTTTTGAAGGTGGGTAGTAGGGTGTCAGGCAGGTAGGAATTTTGTAATTTCCCCCTTATTTTTTTTTTTTTAATCAATTTTGAGTAGTCCCCCCTAGAATGGCATGTTGCTACTCGGCCGAGGAGGCGTACGCCATTCTGGCAGGCAGTGATAGTGACACTCTGCAAGACAGTGACACTATCACTGCCTCTGACATTTAGGCTATGACTGACTCCTCTAGTGATGATGCCCCACCACCACCAACAAGAGGACGCTCAGCAAGCTCAATGCCAGATGGAGACTGGGTGCCCCCAAACCTGACGGCCCCAGATATTCCCCCATTTACGGCGACCTCTGGCATCACTGTTCTGGTGAATGCTTGGGAGCCCCTAAAACATTTTGATTTGTTCATGTCAGAGGAAGTATTTCAGTTATTGGTTGAGCAAACCAATTTATTTGCCAACCAATATCTGACTGCAAATCCGGGGTCACATTACAATCGGCGTAATATGTGGCACCCCACGGATCTCGAAGAAATGCGCAAATTATGGGCCCTAACTCTAGTTATGGGCATTGTCAAAAAGCCGAATATCAGGTCCTACATACTGACAATAATATTATCAGTAAAAGTACAGCTTTTATGTGGAAAACTAAAAAAATTATGAACACTAAATTTGGCTAGCGTTTATGCCCAAGTACCTACTACAAAAGACTGGGCATACCCCATTTTGAATACCCTGGAATGTCTACTTTTTCAAATGGTATGCCATGATGGGGTAACTTACATTTCTTGGCTGCCATACAGTCTCAAAGGCAACCCAGGCCCAGCAAACCAATCTGTGAAATTTCTATGTAAAAAATAAATAAATAGACAAGACGTATATTTGACCCTGTAACTTTCCAAAACACCATAAAACCTATATATGGGGGTTACTGTTTTACTCATGAGACATTTCTGAATACAAATATGTATGTTTTATTGCAATAAAACCAAACAGTATTGTGACATTATCAGTTAAATTGACATGCAGAAATTGAAAAATATCAAAATTTCTTAATGTTTTATACTTTTTTAGATTTTATTCATATAAAATGGAGTTCTATATATGAATGTTTAATATGGAATGAAAGCCCTGTTTCCCCTGAACAAACCGATATATAATAAGTGTGGGTGCGTTTAATATGAAAGAGGTAAATTATAGTTGAACAGACATAGAGTCAAATTCTGTGGTTTGTTTACATTTTGTTTTGATCACAACTTGTACATTTGGCTCCGTTCTTTAGGGGTTAATAGCCTCTTAGATGCGGCAGGAGCTTCCAGTGTTTGATAAAAATGTCTAAAGCAAGTTAATGTCTGATTGAAAATTAAATATTTTTTTCATGAAGGCAGTGCAAGCCACATGAAGGGCAGATGTGGCTAGGGCTATATACACAAAAACAAAAGTAAGTACTAAATGGCAGACAATTATTTTTTGCTTCATAAAGGAACACTATAGTGTCAGGAACACAAACATGTATAGTGTTAACACCTATAGTGTTAAAAACGCCATAGATTTCCCCTGACTCCCCATTCTCCCCTAAATATAGTAAAATCTTACTTTTATTCCAGTCTGCTGCTACTGGCTCTGTCCCTGATCTGCCTGTTTGACTGACATCATCAGAAGTTATTCTCTGAACCAATAACAATGCTTTTTAATAGGATTGGCTGAAACTGTCAAGGAGACAGTTCAGGGGAAGAACAAGCACAAGCCAAACACAACCGTGGCCAATCAGCATTTCCTCATATAGATGCATTGAATCAATCCATCTCTATGAGGAAAGTTTAGTGTCTGCATGCAGAGGGTGGAGACACTGAATGGCAATACCGCACAGTGTGCAGCACTGTCCCAGGAAGCACCTCTTGTAGCCATGTGAGGAGTGGCCAGTTGAGGTATGCCTAGGCTGTAATGTAAACACTGAATTTTCTCTGAAAAGACAGTGTTTACTGCAAAGAGCATGAATGGAATGATTATACTCACCAGAACTAATATAATAAGCTGTAGTTGTTATAGTGACTATAGAGTCACTTTAAGGTAAAGTTGTTTTCAAGTCTATAGTATCCCTTGCATTTAATTTGTACGATGAATCTACTCCAATATATCTTCGACATACTGTGACTTTTTGATCGATGTATTCCCTTCAGATGTCACTGAAGGAGCAGTTCATTTGATGAATGTCTTTTTAGAGTTTGAACTTTTCACATTTTGTAAATATTAGGCTTGCTTTATTTCTGTAACTTTTTATAATAAGATTTTCAACTCCAAGCTTTAATGTTCTTATATATCTGGATTGGCAGAAACCATTCACCATCACCACTCAAATAAAGAATATAGGTGACGACTGATTAAAATGTTTAGAATTTTTTGACAGGTTCAATCAAGCCACACATGGTCCCAGAGAGTATTAAATTCCTCACTCCTCCACAGAAATGTACAAATGAGCACTCTAACAAAAACGTGATAAATATAAGCTATTAAGCGTTTTCAAACCTAGGCATTCTTTTCATTCTACATTTAATAATCGTTGATTATGACAGCTCATCTTGTGGGTGACTTACAACAAAAACGCTATTGTTGCCTTTCTTTCTTGTAAAAAGTATATATTTTTTCCTTTGAGAAACAGTTTGAAATCTATGTTATGTTTCCAAGTACATAGTGTTTTTGAAAAGGTGCATACTGGGACAGACAAAGCAAATGAATTATGCTTAAAGGCACAATAGTGCAACATTTCCTTGTGAGGAGGTGTTGCAAGTGATATGTTTTTAATTCAGCTAATAATGACATTTCTTGTGTAATTTCATTTTAATCCCTTATCCACCACATGACATTCTGTGGTGTTCTTGTATTATGCTGCTTTAACACCCTTTTGAGGATATTTAACATCATGCTGTATTTTGGCAGCAATGCCAATATCAGGGAAATTCAGATATCAGTAGGCTGTCTGGAACCCCTTTATCAGCAGGGGAAAAGTCTAATGGTGATTAAACTCCAAGAAGAGTTTAGACTAAGCACTTTGTTTCTATAATTTTGCACTTTAGAATCTGTCCAGTACAATAAGTAATAAAACAAAAAAAAAACCAACAGACATTACATTTTCAAGGGAAGGTGTACTTTAGAAGTTAGCATAGTAGGTGAGACCATGCTGTAATGCAGTGATAAGGGGAAAATCAGTAACCATGGAACCAGGAAAGGGGCAAAAATTATGGTTGGATCTTAATGACCTGGTAGCTTGTTTCATGAAGGACTGCTGGCAGTATTTCTTAAACCGAGAACTGTTGAATATTATATACAATTGCACGACCGATCATCTGATTTTAGCTGTGGAGCCTTGTGACATAAACAGAGACATCATTAGAGAATCACTATAGTGTCAGGAAAACAAAGCGGTTTTCCTGACACTATAGTGCCCTGAGGGTGCCCCCCCCCCTCAGGGTCCCCCTCCCGTGGCTCTGAAGGGGTTAAAATCCCTTCAGCAGCTTAGCTTTATCCAGTGCCGGGCTCCCTCAGTGCTGGTGACCTCTCCTCCCCCGCCGACGTCAGCTTCTCCGTCTGACGTCAGCGGAGCCGAATGCGCATGTGTGGCAAGTGCCACGGACGCACTCAAAGTGTCCATCGGAAAGCATTTCTCAATGCGCGATGGAGGCATTATATGCCTCCAGCGTCGCAGATGTGCCTCTAGTGGCTGTCCGGAAGACAGCCACTAGAGGCTGGCTTAACCACAAATGTAAACATGGCAGTTTCTTTGAAACTGCTATGTTTACATCTGAAGGGTTAAAACCTGAGGGACCTGGCACCCAGACGACTTCATTGAGCTGAAGTGGTTTGGGTGACTATAGTGTCCCTTTAATAACCATGGTAATTAGATTAGTTTTTTATCACTCCATCTTTTGGATCCTCTTCTATCCATTGGAAACCATACCAGCGACAGAAGGGTTAAGGATCACCCTATAATAGATCCAGAAGCCATCTACACCAGAGCCAGGTTCTTTGGCTCTAATTTTGTGAGTGTTTCCTTGCACCTACTGCACTTTAATATATATTGTAACTGATTTACACTATTGTTGTATATCTCTCTATCTCCACAGCAATATATTGGAGAAGAGGAAAGAATTAATATTGCTCCATCCATTGTGTTTGTATTGTATGGTAATTAGATTAGATTAGGATCTTGCAGGGTCTGAAGAGTTAATAACATTAATATCCGGATCTGTATTTTCAGTCACAGGTCTTCATGTGAACAACAGACAAAAAGAAGGCTTCTACTGATACTATTAATATATGTATTTATATGTTAGAAGTATAGTTTCCATGTATATAAATCTCTTGATGTAGCCATACCCCAAAGTATCTCTATTTTGTGTTTCTAGCTCCTTTTGAGGTGCAAATTGGTCTTCTTAAGGACTTTATGTTCCCGCTGTGGCTCAATGTTCCTTTTGTGACATGTTTTGTCCCCTGTGCTCCAAATGTCACATTTTGTGCTCCCAGTAGTCCTTCTTACCACATTCTGTTTGCTCTCATCCTTTTAGCCTTATAAATTTGCCTGCTCTTGTCTTGCATTTTCGTCTTGATGCATCTCATATTAGCCCCTGTTGTCAATTGTGCATCTTTTTTCTGTGTTGTCACCTCTAATTCCACTAATTGGTTGGTCTTTCCAGTTTCCTCCTCATTCTTCATTATTAATTGTATCTGGATGTCTGTCTATATCCATGAAATGCTGTAACAGGATCTTGACCCTAACATCACAAACAAACTATTGTGAGGACATCGATGTGTGCTGCTTTTAGTGATGGACTGAAGCAAATTCAGTCCACTGCTGCCCACAGGAGACATTATGTAAAAATGTCCACATAATGCTCCTGCTTACTACAACAAAGGTTTAAAAATAATATCAGGAAGTATTACTTTACTGAGAGGGTAGTGGATGCATGGAATAGCCTTCCAGCTGAAGTGGTAGAGGTTAACACGGTGAAGGAGTTTAAGCATGCATGGGATAGTCATAAAGATATCCTAGATATAAGATAAGGGCAGGGAAAGTATTTAGAACATTTGGCAGACTAGATGGGCCAAATGGTTCTTATCTGCCCTCACATTCTGTTTCTGTGTTTCTAAATGGGAATGTAAAGGCTCCTAACTACTTCTATGTTCTATTATAGATAGACAGATAGGCTGCCAGTTGGATTTTTTTTGCACCTGATGGAGAAAAAGCAGTATATGTTTTATATCTAAATGTAGTGGTATAGATGGTTAATCTTCAATGCAAAAGGTATGGAATGCAAACACGTTATGATAAAAAAATAGTAAGGGATGTTTAGTTTCATTGACTTTCATTGACATTCCAGTAAAATGCCACAGTGAATTCTTCTAAAGGATACAACATTTTCATACGAACATTTTGTTGTTGTTCTATAAATAGATTTTTTCTTATTTTTACATCTTTTAAAAAGGAAACTGATGTAATAAATAAAGTCAATCAGAATGATTAATGGTTTATGTTACTCCCCATTGGAAGCATTACATCTACGTATTTGTTTAAACATCTCTTTTCCCATGTTGTTATCCTTATGTTCTCTGAGCGAAATTCCTCTACTTTTCAGTTAAATATAGTGATACATCATATTAAGACTGTGTTATTACACGGGTCCACTGGTTGACGAGGTTTCTTTTGCTTCTGTGAGATATCATTGGGAGATACATATTGCTACAGTATGTGGTCCCCTATACTATGGCAAGTGATATCTAGTGCAGTGCATGTTACTCCACTCTTTATACTGTCACTACAAAATACATTTTAATTTATTGTTGGGATTTCTCAGGAAATGCAGATGTAACCGAATCATATCCTCTCTCAAGCAACGATGGACAATTTCATAGTCCACAATATCTCCAGGGCTAGTAACTAGAGTGGTCCTCTGCAAATCCACCCGCCCCCCTCTCTTCTGCTTCCCAAACCTTTGACAAGCTGCTTAGAATGCTATGGTGGATGGATTCTTGCTATAACATAGATATCATAAAAGTGAATCAGGGAGTTCCCCCAACCCATACAAATTGCCTATGTTAATGAATAAACCTTCGGCCCTAAGTATCACCCTTCTATTTAATAGTCTGAGGCCAGTACTAAAACATCCCCAAACCTCTATTTATTTTATGGACAGGTGAATCTTTTGTCCCACGCCAGTCTAATAGTCACAAATCTGCCCTATTGCACTGAGGGTAGCACTTGCACATAGTGCTGTTAAAATGTGATGCCCATGGGGCTGTTTACCCTCAATGGCGCACCCAATGACGCATTTACACTGTGCCTTATGGCAATTGGCCATTCCACATCTCAGGACACTAGACAGAAAACCTGGAAAAGTGGGACAAACACTTGTATTTTTGGATCATCCCTCCAAATCCAGGACTGTTGGAAAGTGTGATGAAGATATAAAATTCTGCAAATATTTAGCTCTTATGACTACTTGAATGTAGAAAGATTATCTGTACAATATTCAGCACAATTAATAGCTGATTTCAGACTGGATTCATAACAGTTCACTATAACATAAATATCAGATTCATATGAAAAATGAAGAACAGTGAAAAGTTGAATGAAAAAAAAAAAAAAAACACATTCAGTGTTGGCACTCAATTATGCTAGGTGCAGGTATTCGAGGTTTAACCCCACAACAACCTCCTAAACTAGATCCAAAAAACAAATATGAATACCGCACTCAAAAAAATTGTTGTAGTGAAGTCTAAACTTGTATTGAATTGCAAAAATATTTATTATAATAGTAATTCATAAGATAATCAAGTAGATCTTAGTGAAATTCATTCCAATCATATATACACATAGATTATTTACATATATACACACAAAAACCTCCCTGTGCTGAATTTCATAAGTTATATATCTATATACACTGGTTACTGATCCAAAAACTGAAAAAATGAAATGTCCAGAGAAAAATACTGAATGATGAAAAAACAGAAAAAGAAAAAATGGAAAAAAGGAAAAGAAGAAAAAATGTATATACAGGGAGTGCAGAATTATTAGGCAAGTTGTATTTTTGAGGATTAATTTTATTATTGAACAACAACCATGTTCTCAATGAACCCAAAAAACTCATTAATATCAAAGCTGAATATTTTTGGAAGTAGTTTTTAGTTTGTTTTTAGTTATAGCTATGTTAGGGGGATATCTGTGTGTGCAGGTGACTATTACTGTGCATAATTATTAGGCAACTTAACAAAAAACAAATATATACCCATTTCAATTATTTATTATTACCAGTGAAACCAATATAACATCTCAACATTCACAAATATACATTTCTGACATTCAAAAACAAAACAAAAACAAATCAGTGACCAATATAGCCACCTTTCTTTGCAAGGACACTCAAAAGCCTGCCATCCATGGATTCTGTCAGTGTTTTGATCTGTTCACCATCAACATTGCGTGCAGCAGCAACCACAGCCTCCCAGACACTGTTCAGAGAGGTGTACTGTTTTCCCTCCTTGTAAATCTCACATTTGATGATGGACCACAGGTTCTCAATGGGGTTCAGATCAGGTGAACAAGGAGGCCATGTCATTAGATTTTCTTCTTTTATACCCTTTCTTGCCAGCCACGCTGTGGAGTACTTGGACGCGTGTGATGGAGCATTGTCCTGCATGAAAATCATGTTTTTCTTGAAGGATGCAGACTTCTTCCTGTACCACTGCTTGAAGAAGGTGTCTTCCAGGAACTGGCAGTAGGACTGGGAGTTGAGCTTGACTCCATCCTCAACCCGAAAAGGCCCCACAAGCTCATCTTTGATGATACCAGCCCAAACCAGTACTCCACCTCCACCTTGCTGGCGTCTGAGTCGGACTGGAGCTCTCTGCCCTTTACCAATCCAGCCACGGGCCCATCCATCTGGCCCATCAAGACTCACTCTCATTTCATCAGTCCATAAAACCTTAGAAAAATCAGTCTTGAGATATTTCTTGGCCCAGTCTTGACGTTTCAGCTTGTGTGTCTTGTTCAGTGGTGGTCGTCTTTCAGCCTTTCTTACCTTGGCCATGTCTCTGAGTATTGCACACCTTGTGCTTTTGGGCACTCCAGTGATGTTGCAGCTCTGAAATATGGCCAAACTGGTGGCAAGTGGCATCGTGGCAGCTGCACGCTTGACTTTTCTCAGTTCATGGGCAGTTATTTTGCGCCTTGGTTTTTCCACACGCTTCTTGCGACCCTGTTGACTATTTTGAATGAAACGCTTGATTGTTCGATGATCACGCTTCAGAAGCTTTGCAATTTTAAGAGTGCTGCATCCCTCTGCATGATATCTCACTATTTTTGACTTTTCTGAGCCTGTCAAGTCTTTCTTTTGACCCATTTTGCCAAAGGAAAGGAAGTTGCCTAATAATTATGCACACCTGATATAGGGTGTTGATGTCATTATACCACACCCTTTCTCATTACAGAGATGCACATCACCTAATATGCTTAATTGGTAGTAGGCTTTCGAGCCTATATAGCTTGGAGTAAGACAACATGCATAAAGAGGATGATGTGGTCAAAATACTCATTTTCCTAATAATTCTGCACTCCCTGTATTCCAGTCTTATTAATAGTCCCAGATATAGTGCACTATATAATTCATATAATCCATAAGTGTATGGATGGATCTCACCAAAAATACGAAAACTTGATAGTATATTCAGTAGGAGGATGGTAGATCATGTAGATGATGTAAATAGAGTCAGGGTGAAAATGTGTTGTAGCTCAATGAGAGAAGAAATCACTCGTCCATTCAATGGAATCCGGTCCGTCTGACAGGTCTTATCCTGGGCTCATACTCGTAGGCAATCCTGTAATCGGGCTGAAATAGGCGGCTGAGATGGGCTGCGCGCTCGGGACGTTGCTGTCCCTTCGATGGCCCCTGTTCCTCTCCGTCAAAAGTTGAATGAAGACAACTTTATTCAACCACCGGTGTTATTCTATTTCTAGAGTACATTATTCACTTGCATTGAGTTTTCTGGTGTTTGTGTGTATCGTTGGTCTGATTTGGGAATGCATAAGCAATATGAATTTTAAAGTGCAATTGTAAATGGTACTAGGGAACAGGAGGAATGCCTTTAAGCTGAGTTGCGGTGTTAACCAAAATCATTCTCTGGTGATCAATCCTGGAGTGCAGAATTGATCCTACATTATTGACCCTGTAATGCTAACAACCATTGACATGCCAGATCAATAAATAACAGGCCACACATCTCTCATCAATGACCCAAGGGATCAAAAGGGGAAGATGTGCTTTGATTGGGACATTATCTAAACAATTCTCCCCATTTCCTGTATTGATTGAAATCATTTTAGTAGCTCCTGGAAGAACCAAAGTTAGCTGTACATCACCTCCTCTGATGCACTCTGATTTCACCAGGATCAGATCTTGTGAAGCACGTTAAGATACAATGCCATTCTAAACTACAATGATCAGTCAGTCTGGATAAACCTCATCTATTCTAAAGGCCTGTTTTATCTCATGTTCTTCAGCCTAATCATTTTCAGGGTATCCTAGAACACTGAAATGTTGATTCAAGTTCTTACAGATTAACAGCTAATTAAGATGTCTTATCTTGGTAACTTTCTCGTACAATCTTGTCGTAGCTTATAAATTGCCCAATTCAAATGTAATGTAATTTGTATTTAGTAATTCATAGTTTCCCTATCAACTTATCCCTTTTTCAAGGTTTTTATATAATTTTTTCTCACGTTTTTCTCTCAATGCTGCAGTTTGTATTTATTTATTTTCTTAAGCCTATTTAAAAGTTACAAATAGGATTCAGGAGAAATATTGAGTTGATTTACACATTCAATGCCATTTCTGCATCTAAGCAACAGCAAGATTCAGCTTTTAAGATTTGTGGCAGCTCTGTTCGCTTTTTAGAATTAAGTAGCTAAGGGATCCATGTCGGTGTGATAAAAGAAAATGCATCACCATTTATAATTTTCATTCTGAGCTTCCTAACAGAGATTTGTATGAGTTAGCTTGTACTGTTGTATTAGGGCCTGATTGTAGCACAGTTTTGAGAGACCGACTCACTGATTTCTCTCCTCAGATTTCTCATCATCCCAGCGGGACATCAGCACAAGTGTTTCACACTTTGGAATGGGTGAAATTCTCTATCCACAAAAGGAAACAAGTAAAAATTGCTTGTTTAATCTCCTCTGAGAGGTCCCATGAAAGTCTGCCATTTTGCTTTTATGCAATGTGTAGATTACATTTCATGCTCTTTAAAAGGAGCATAAGTTGGGTGTACTATTACAGGTTCAAAGTAACAACCAAATCCAGGATAATTGAGCCAAAAGCAATAAACCAAGCCTGCAAAAGCAAATTTACATTCACCTTTTAGTAACGTGAAATAGTCCTCTGAAATGTAAGTCATTGCAACAAATGTAGGATGACCGTATCCTCTTATGGCTCAGTGCATCCCAACACTAGACAGCATTTACCTGGTTTACTGGATTCTCATCTTTACTCAGTACAATTGAATTTATGTATGTCACCCAAAAGATTACTCAGCAGTGCTCAAGAATGATACAGAACATAGGCAACTTCAAAGGGTGGGTGTTTGGGATCAAATATCACAACTCCAGTTGCATTTGCTGACTTTCTGGAATGATTGGGGCCTTACTGGGATGTCAGAGAGCGAATGAACAGCAAGGCGAGGCAGGGAGTGGCATGTACTCATGGTGTGGAATCTTCTACTTGAGATGGCACATATTAAATTAAATTATTGTGGATACAATAGCTACCATATGCTACCAAACCAGCAAATCTTCCCCATAACTATAGCTACCTTCCAGGAAAACAAAAAACAGGGCGCAAGAGTATACTGAGAATGGGCAGCAGCTGAAATAGCCTGCCCTTCGGTGGGTCCCCTCTCAAATCTCAAGCTGGTTTTAGCTTATCTTGTGCCATTACAGAGAGAACATCTCTGAAACATTTCAAACTGGTTCCACCCATATGGGCAGTCCAGATCCGAAATGCCAGCAAGCTCCCTCTGCAAGAGAGACACAGCAACCCCAGACGATCGTTTCAGCATTGTTAGGTATCATCAGTGAGGCATAGCTGATATCTCTGTAGGCACAGTGAGCAAGGGGTCCACGTCTGGATTACCCTTTAATCTTATGGAGTACGGGTGGGACCAGTCTGATATGCTTCAGAGATGTTCTCTCTGTAATGGCACAAGATGAGCTAAAACCAGCTTGAGATCTGAGCAGGGACCCACCAAAGGGCAGGCTATTTCAGATGCTCTCCGTTTTCCGTACAATCTTGCGCCTTGTTTTTTTGCTCACCTTCCAGGAATAGAATGATTCTCAGTGCCCCACTAGCCCTGCTCCTAACCTATCACTTTAATATATTAAAAGTCTCATAACAACTGCAATTTTTGAGTTATACTGCAACTTGTATATCCTTTAATCAGTGTTTGACTGAGAAAAGTTCATAGAAGTTTGAAAATGATCAATATATCCCACCCTAGTAATGAGACTTAGATGATTCCAGCTGAGCAGATATTCATATTTAGACAAGCTTATTAGAGACAGCTTATTAAATAAGCCCCTCATATATGATTTCTGGATGTAAATGTCTGAATCAAACTGTGTTTCCCCACTCTCCTTTCCTTGGCAGGAGTTGTGTCTCTGTTGAATTCTGCCAGGCATACATCCACATCCAGCAAACAGGGAAATTAGATTTTAAATGTGTCTGTATTAGCTCCTTGGAACTAATTGAATCTAATTTGTTCACATTTCTGAGAGAATAGTCTTTTTGTATTTATTTTTCAATCCAGTAATTAACCGTTTCAGGACCCATTAAGCATAGAACTTGTTTATTAAATATGCTAAAACCATATTCAAAACCACTGAACATGTTGCTTAAACTAAAACAACTGTATCTAAAAACACAATACAATAGAAACCCGCTATACATATAAAAAACACTGTGCTCAACTGGATGGCCATACCCTAACCTATTGAGGAGATATGGGAAACGGCATACCAGCTGCACTCAAGAGACTCTATCCTGACTCTTATATTCCGATATATATCGTGTTTTTTTTTTTGTCTCTATGATTTTTTCCAAGCGATCCTCAGGGGAAGCAGCTATGTGTTTAATTTACTCATGTTACCAAAAGGGGTTCCAGTGCATACTCACCGCCCCCCTCACCTAACATTACCCAGCCTCTACACACACGCACTGAGGGTTAAGATACCATAATATAGCACATATACTTAGGCTGTGTCCCCTACTTATGCCTGTCTGCCCGCTGCGGACCAAAACCGCTTACCACTACTAAGCACTTGTCTCCGACCTCCCTGACGTTGCTTCTTACTACTTAACTCGTTGACTCTAAATTGTTACTGCAAAGTACATCACTAACACTTAGTTTTCTCTTTAATATCTTTAATGCGCTATGTTGGCATACACCCAAACAACCAGCCTGCATTAAAGAAAGTACTGTTACCTCTACTAACTGCACATCTAGTTAATTCAATCACTGTGCTCCTAATGCCTATATGTCACACTACAACCGATACACACGCATAACCCAATGAGCAACAAGTTCTGTTCTATGCATGTCTAGCCTAGCAAGTTATACTACAAACATGATGTCTAATCGTATGATATTTTCATGTAATATAAAAAATGTGCCGTCTAAGCTGCCACGCTTTGTAATGTTATGGAAATGCTTGTACAAGCTGTCGTGGCTCTACACGCTCGTTGTTAAACTATGCACAAGAAAAATAAAGAATTAAAAAAAAACAACAACAAAAAAAACCACTGTGCTCAATTTATTAGTGCACCTAAAAATCAACATATGCTTATAACTTTAGCAAGTGGCATTGGGCTGGTAAAAAGTAGTCACGCCCTAGGCAAGTGTAGGATTTTTGGCATAAATTTATCCAATTTCCAAACGCAATTTTCTTAGTCTATCTAATCCATTCCCTATCACTAGATTCTTGTTTCTCTATGGGAGCGTCTCAACTGGTTCAGAGAGTTTTCTACGCCAGTGAAACTAATTAAATACAAATACTAGTAAATTCAATTTTTACGCAACTTTTTCTAAACCTTTTTAATAAATGAGGAGCTACATACTGCTCAATACAGATCAGCAGCTGCCATTATAGTTAATGGAGACAAGTACAGTGGTGCAGATCATGTAGTATCCCCTATTGTGCACTGCTATATAGCAATGTAGCCCTCTCAGCACCATACTTCTTGTTAATTAACTAGGGTAGAGTTACATTTTTACTTGTATCAATCTTAAATTCTACATATTGTATCAACCCCATGGCCTAACAGTCCTATGCTGTGACTGTAATACACATTTATTAAGGCCAATTGTTTAGACCAGTGTTCCCCAACCCAGTCCACATGAACCACCAACAGTCCGGGTTTTGTCAGTATCTCCACTGGAATAAAACAGAGAAATACATAAATCCTGGACTGTTGGTGGTCCCTGAGGACTGGGTTGGGGAACACTGGTTTATACTGAGGTCAGTCTTATTATTTGCTATTCTAAACAAGAACTATAGTGATTGAAACATGCTTAAAAGTCTACACCAATGCCATCACAGACAGGTTAACTTATTTTAATGTTACCAGCTGTGGAATGATTCCTAACTTTCTCATTAGACTTATCACATTGTTATTCCATTGTATTGAACTATACTGAAATTGTAAAATGCTGGTTGTCACAACGGTATGCCTCCTGAATAAATTTAAGGATTTTGTAGTTATTCTGGTAAGTAGCTAGTTCAGCTCAGCTTGCCCTGCACACAAGAAAATTGCTATGGACTGAAATTACAACAATCTTTTTTCATAATTCTTTAACACCAGGATATACAATATGCTAAATCTTGAAGGTTATAAACACTTGCATCACAGTCAAGACAAAGGATACATCCATAAGTATCTATTTTTTTTATAGACAAATGAACAAAATAATAGAAATTAAATCAAAAAGTAATATTGATAAATGTGACAATTTTGATTTATTACAATATAAAAAAATGAACTAGGGGATTACTGGTCAAAACAAAACAAGTACTGCATAATGAGCAATCATCATTGAAACCAAAAAAACATATCTTGCTGTTTAGCGCTTTGGACCAGAATAGCATTTGTTTTGTCTTCATACAACTCACCCAATGTACTTTGAAGCTTCAGCAATCCTTAAGCCTTAACAGTTATGGTGAAGAAACAAATTAAGGTAGTATAACCTGGATAATACCTGTTTTCCTTGAACCTTCAGTTCTAGGCAGAGAAGTCAATATATCTTATTAATGTTTAATGAAAAACCGCTTTTCTCTACCATAGGTAAGAAGAAAAAATAAAACAATATACCAGACTATCTCATGAATGACCAATTTGCCCAAAACATTTCATGTTCTCTTAAGTATATTATGTTTAATTCCAACTAGCTATTTTTTTGAAGACTTAAGCCATTAATGTTTGTCATAAACAAAAAGGTGATAAAATTAATGTACTAATATACCTTAATATTGAATTTAATTTTAAATGTGATAGTTTAAATAATTATGGTTTGTATAATACATTTAATGAGTACATGTATTTTTTTTCTTGCAATCAGCAAGTTGTTTTCAATGTTACTTGAATTCTATTTGACTGACAGCTGTCATGATTGAGTACTTAGGGCTTGGAACCTTTTTATGTAAACCCTGACCCATTGGCTAGAATCATGAGCTGTTATTTTGGCAATGATCTTATTTTCTTTCCTCCAGAAGCTTTTTCTACATGGTGTTTGTCTCTGCCATATGTCCGGCAAATGGGTCCAACAGTAAATAATGGATTTGTGATATTTCTTGTGGGCAGAAAAAAAGCCCTAATTAACTGTGCAAATGGAAAAGTGCTATTATAAGCCAATGCTATTAACTGCTAATTACTTTCTGATTGAGACAATTAATTTTAATTTGAAATGTGCCCCTTTGCAATAACAGCACTTCATAATTTTCATGAAATGTCATTTTCTATGTACATTTACATGTTTTATTACTCTTGTTATTTTTTTTTTCTAATTTAAGAATATCCGCATGTTCCATAGTTTGGCTCAATAGATATATACAACAGAAATTATTTCACAAGACAGATATGTAGACCAACTATAATAATATGTCAGAAGAGCATTGTTGTTAATGCATACTGTTACAAAACATTGTCCCTCGGTGCGCCATGCGATCACAGAAAGTATGACTCTTCTGTGTTCTGATGCACAGCCTCTTTTCTCTTTCTTCCTGGTGCCTTATAATGACATCATATATGACATGGAATCCTTCCCACTTCAACAATGTCAGTCTATGTGGTGCTTTTTGATAATGTATATACATTTGTAATATCTCGGTCCTCTGTAACCAATCACAACCCAGTATAGGATATATACCCTTCCTTGTTGTCCTTGCCTTGTCATGGTTCCTGTAACCTGAGAGTGTGTTTATACTGTGTATTGGATTTACTGATTTCTGGCCTTGGTTTGTTTGACTATTTTTGATCTCGGTTATCCTGACCTTGGCCTGACTATCGATTCTGTGTATTTCTGTTATCCTAGACCTCCGCATGTCTCTCATTTATTATCTGTCTTCCTGACGAAATATATCTGTCTCAGGCACTAGCCCGGCCACTCTAAGAACCGGTATTTGTTCCTTTACTGTTTCCTTTAGGTTTGCATGTTAAGTTATCTCAATTCCTGACCTTGTTCTTCTAAGTTTCTGTTATTTTTTTTATATTTTATAATTTTTTTTATAGATCACCCATCAGTGTGGTTTTTAGACAAGCTGAAATTTATTTTTTATTATTCGATTTTGTATTTGGAGTACTTCCCTATGAGGTTTTCACATTTTGATAGCACTAGGTTGGGTTTCTTATTTCTTTGGGAAAGGCCACAATCCCTTTTTAAAGATGATCCTGCCAGCTCCTTCTTGCCCTGACAAACATTTTGATTCTGCCTAATAAAAAAAAAAATACAATGTTTCAGAAAGCTGTAACATTTTATATTGCATTTCATCTGTTTGGTGTAATAAAAATATTTGACACATAAGAATTGTGAATCTTGGATTGTGAATTTTGCACATTATATAAGCAACAAGGAAGACAGGCCGTAATAAGAAATAAAATGCTAGTTAATAGGAACACTATGTCATAAGTCAATATATGTATTTATAATGCTAGAATGTTCTATTTTTATAGATTACTTTATCCCTGTGAAGATAAAAAAAAAGTTTAACTCACCTTTTATCCAGGGTTAAACTGGTCTCAGAGCCAACGGTGGATAATTCATTTTTGAACGATAGAATATTGCTTTTTAATATGATTTGTGTAGTGCATACATAAATTGGCTACTTGGTAGAGGTGGCATCGTCAATTTGACTGTAGATGATAAATGTCAGAAGGGGGTTAATTTAAATGATATAGGAATGTGATAGATGTCAGAAGATTTAAAACGTGAAATCATCTTTTGAAGTTGTGACTCCAGAGGTTACACGTGAGTTGCCTCTAAGTCTGGCATCAATGTAAACTAACTGGCTTCTACCATTTGCCTATATCCCCTCTTAGATAGTGGGTTCTTTTAATATGCTAATTATTATTAGCATTAAGGAGAACCATAGTCTTACAGTGTCATATCCAAAAGAAATATTAATAATAACCCACATATGAATAACCATGCCTCCTTTTGTGCATACTTAGAGTGGGGAAAGCACAACCTACAAAAATATTATAAATATTATGGCTAGTGCGGTTTAAGTCGTTTGGAAGGAATTGTGAAGTCTATTGTATTAGGTCATAAGTAGGGAGTGTGACATATGTAGGGAACTGTAGAACTGCAGAGAAGTCATAGATGCTAGTTTTATTTCTGTGGCAAGAGCAAAAGAAAAAAGAAAATCAAAAGATTCTATTTGGATTGATGTTGGTTTGAAACACAAGGGGGAGGTCACTAATTGTTCCTATAGGTAAGCCTTCTCCTTATTCTAGAACACCTCTAGGCTGGCTTGGAAACATGAGGTAAACACAGGTATAAATCTAATTGATGGGCAAATGCTTAGCATGCTTACTAGGGGCCAAGATCTATTTTGAGTAAAACACCATCTTTTCTTGCTGGGCACGTCCAGGGCAGAAAATACTGCCACTTTACCATCTAAGTAGTTAGTAGTCTCTGAGTAGTTAGATTTTTCTGTTAATTTCTTGTTTTTATTTTTAATTGTTGGTGTAAAAAATGTTTGTCATCTGTTTTTATATGCACTGTGAATATTATTTGTTCATAATACATATTCCTTTAGTAAGTTCTGCCTTGGTCTGATAAAGACTCATGTTACCCGATTACACCACTTTCATAGTATTTTGAAATTGCATAGATATTGTGCTAAATTTTATTGGGTGGATTTTTATTCTAATTTACTTGGGGGGGACCAAGGTCAATTCATAAATAGTCTTGGTGGTGGCAGCATTATAAAATAGTAATATTTATATGATTATAATTAAGTGTGGGTGGGGTTAAGGTGGATTTTAAGCATTATTTCTGGTCTAGTGCAGACAAATAGTGAATTTTAACCCTTTCACCGCCAGAACGAAGTCACATGCACACTCAAAGAGAAGAAGGGCAGAATAGTGTTTGCTACACTCTGCCAATCAAATGCGTCTTATAGAGAATTAGATGCAATGCTTCAAATATAAAGCATTAAGTGTTTGACCGCATCATTCATTGTGTAATTTCATGAGTAACATTTAAACCTTTTTATTTTTTGTATGTACGCACATATATATTTATATATATATATATATATATATATCTCCATGAAAAAGACACTCACTTGTCTTGTTGCAAGAAAATGTGTCTTTATTCACAGAGAAAGGGTTAAAACACATCAATGTTTCAGTCCATACCCGGAAATTCATCAGGATACAGGTACAGACTGAAACGTTTATCTCGGTGAATAAAGGCACATTTACTTGAAACAAGGCTTTTGTCCGTGGATATTTATGTTATTTGGCTGGAGGAGCACCGTGGCAAGTACATTACAAATGCGAGAGCAGGATCATGGATGATAATAAATATATATATATAATCGTCCAGTGTGCAGATAGCACTCCCAGGACTTTTATACTGTATATAAAACTTAGCTTTTATTGCTCAAAAAAAAAAAAAATATCTTTTATTTTTTTGAACAATAAAAGCTAAGTTTTATCTGCAGTATACAAGTCCTTGGAGTGGTATTTCTATACTGGATGTTATATTTTTCTGACAAGCACTGTAATGGCAAGTAATTTGGGATATTTTGAGTACAGGATTTATATATTAGGATAAATATATGTGTGTGTGTATGTATAATATTTGTGTATTTATATAGTGATGTGCAGTAAATGTTTAGCAGAAAGAATTTGATGCTGTCCTAAATATCACAATTCAGGTGTTATATTATGCAGTAGCACCCTGGGCAGAGCTGCAGCTTAAATCATTTTAGAACGAGATGCGTAACCAAACACCCATTCACAAATTATAAGCAGCTGCAAATTCTACCTCTGTAAGGCTGGCATGTAATACTGTTTTACAACAACACATGGGCACAGTCTTGATAAATTGGCTGTCAGATTTCCACCTCTTTTATTATCCTTTGTACACACTTCAACTAATTGTCCTCAAACATAGACCTCTAGTCCATATATTTGGATACACCCATGCATACACTGATCCCTGAATATCCATAAGAGCTGCAATGAGAGGAGGTGAAAGGTTTGCGTAATTTGCTAATAATCATACCTGTGTGTATGTATGTATGTATGTATGTATGTGTGTGTGTGTATATATATATATATGTACATATATATATATATATATAATCCAGAAAAATGAGAGCACTCACTGGGTTTATACAAAATGTGTATTAAATTTTAGACAAAATACATCAACGTTTCGACCGTCAAGCGGTCTTTATCAAGATCTTGATAAAGACCGCTTGACGGTCGAAACGTTGATGTATTTTGTCTAAAATTTAATACACATTTTGTATAAACCCAGTGAGTGCTCTCATTTTTCTGGATTATATATTTTGCACTGAGAAAGCACCTTGGTCCGAATTTTTGTGCTTAAGATTTTGTTGGGGAAGAGTGCCAGAAATAGTAAGTTTTTATATATATATATATATATATATATATATATATATATATATATATATACACACTCAGGATATTCATACATAAATATCAATTGTTCAATAATAAGATATTATACATATATATGTTTCTTTAACTTTGTTTTTTTGTATAGTTTGTGGACTAATACATGTTTAATCATTTACAAAACATATTACAAGTCACAACATTACAAATGACCAATCTATACACATGCCTTCATGGTTTAACCACCCCACCCCGCAGAAAATGTGACATATTTTCAGTGAAATTCTGCATGACTTATAAATTGGAGTTGAGAAATACTTCTTTAAAAAAGAAAAAAAATGCTAACTGCCTAAAATCTTCTGAGAGGGACAGACAATATAAACTCGGCCTGGATTCCTTTAAGTACAGATTAATATCGACATTCCTACAAATTAAACTGCTTCCAAAACCCACTATCTATGGAAACTGCAATAAAAGTCTTGTTGTTGCTATGGAGATGGCTTAGGAGCAGCTCCCAAATTCTTGGGTATAAAAAACCTGACTGAAAAGGCTAAGTAAATAATAATAACCTTAAATAGACAAGAAAGATGAGACAATAACCAAATGCACATACCTAAAATTGCTGCAACTTGTTACTGTTAGCTTTCATGCGGAGCATTGAAAGTGTATTTAATGTGTAATACCTTATCTAAAGCAAAGATAGGAAGAACACTTTACATTCTCCCCAATGCTTCTACATTCCTTTGGTTCATTGGTTTTGTAAATTACATTGTTTGAGCTTGATGTGTGACATGACTGCAGGCTAGGATCAAAACATTAGATCGACTACTGCAGATGTTTCATCTGTCTCTGAACTGGAACATATGTGTGTGGAATGCTCTGTGGAGCATAACAACAGTTCCTGAGGGTAGAGTGTGGGCACATCCACATTGGGGTAAAAGAAGTTCTAGTCATGACACTTGCACAGCCATGCTTCTCCTGGAATTGAAGGTCACCTCCACAATGTCCCCTTCCAAGACTCTCAGAAAGACATCAGTTGTCGATTAATACTTTACACTCCTAGCTCTATTACTCTAACTTCTACTGCTATCTTATCTTACATTTTGTCTTGGAGTAAATTATTGTGACATACATGCAATGTTATCCATTAATCTTCATGCAGGTCCCAAACAAGTTTTAACTCACATGTGTCATTACAGAGAGAACCTATGCGATTTCTGCCAGTCAGATCGCACTCAAAAGCACAAGCTAAATGAAAAATCCCACCATCTTCCCTCTGCAGAATGAATCCAGGTAAAACCTAGACAATCATGTTGAGACTCGGGTTTTGCCAGGCCACTTTCATAGAGGAGAGTCCTTGAAGCAACGTATGTGCATGTCTCATTCACCTCCTTGTAGTTCTTTAATGATGCACTGTATATAGAAATAATAGATATTATCAATAGATATATCAATGCTTTGACATGGTATTTGCTGCTCACATGTCAACTTCAGTTAAAATAAATACGAACTATAAATGGGTATACTCCATGTAAATGCATGATCACATAGACAGTATACAATGAAGCATGTTCTTCCAAAATAATTAACCCTAATGCTTTTTTACAATAATTACTTTTACAGGGTTGTTCACTGGGTCTCCCCCAGCACCCACATGCCCACCTCAGGTGGGTAAATAGCCCCCATCTAATGGCCATGAGTGGGGGGTAAGAATGGTGGTGCTTTGGGAATATTCTAAATACTTTGTTTAGGATTTGGTTGCAAAACCACCAATTTTAATACAGACACTAAATGCAGCCAGACATTGCTCCAAATTTGGTCAACTCGAGCAGAATTGGCTCTAGAAAATATGAGAATTGCCATTTTTGTTTGAATTTGCCATTTTCACTAGATTTTGTCCATCCAAACAAACGCCAGTATTTAGTGAAAAACACTATTAGAATACCCAGTCATGAAGATTTTGTGATATTAGTAAGTATTTTTACCAACCAGCAATCAAACCAATTGACACAGGTTATGCCTCAATTTTCTTAATGCAGTAAAAAAAATTGGCTCTTGTGCAGTTAAAATTGAATAATTAACTCTTGACTGTATTATATGACCGTCCCAGAAAATTCTTAATAGTCTTAAGTGTGAGTGCAGAGCATTACTCTTCAAATATACATGGCACATGAGAATGTTACATATCTAAATTAGGTCTTTAAAAAATAAATTTAAAAAAATTATAAAATTAAATATGCAGTAGATTAAGGGATGAAACTTTGATTAAATGATTTAAATCTGGAAAGTAATACTGTAGGTCTAACAATTGGACTGCAGTAATTCTGAAAGAGCACAATGAGTTCTTCCCTAAGACATTAATTAGTGTAATAGTAATTTTGTCACATAGGATGCAAGACAGGGCAGTTTAAAAGATACTAAATTGTAATAAAACAATTGAGAGAATTGTAATTAATTGTAATTGTAATTCTGTCCTTTTTGAAATAATTCCTGAAATTCATATTGACTTTCTGGATGATTCATATTTCTGGATCTTCCCACATCATTTTGACAAACTCTATTTTCAAGTGGCCTTGTTTACCCTTCTTCTATGCTTTTTAATCACATATCCAACTTGTGATATTGCATTCAGAACCATTTCCACCGAACAGATGTTCTTTATCTTGTCTGTTTTTATAGGCTCAGTGATGTCACATCTGTTCAGAATTGTTTTAAGAAATCCTGCATATATGTTTCTTCCAGTTGTCCATTATACAGATACAATGTCAGGTTTTAAATTTAACAAATGTTTATTTTCTGCAAAAAAATATTCAGATAACTGAGAAATACCATCATACATATTATAAAAAAAATTTCAATGATATAATTATATTTATTTTATTTTTATATATTTTCACTTTGAAATATTTCCTTTGCGTTATTACTCCATTATGTTGACATTTAGTAAGTCATGGACTGTTTGTTATCTGATCACCTAATGCAGCCTATTTTATACTATCTGAGGATTCTAATTTAAGGGAACCTCAATGTTGACCTTTTTTCTTGTTAAACAAATGACTATATTGTTTAAACTAGCAAGCAAAGACAAGGAGAGATGTGAATGTGTATTAAAGAATGAAAGCAGATCTTGTAGATGGACCTTTTTTTTTTTTATCCTTTACAACACCCGTACTTTTGATTTTAAGGGAGATCTTTAATATTTTATAGAAATAAAAATCAAATAGTATATTAAACAATTCTAATTTAAAACTGTTGTAAAATGTTATGAATCAATGTGGATTAAATAAAACCAACACTCTACACATTGATCACATCTCACCACTTCTCTTCATAATGGACTTAGAACGGATTGTCACAAACGAACCCTACTTCAAGAGTGTGCATGATGTAGTTGTGGTGGTGAAAGGGTTAAAGTTAACTATTTGTCTGCACTAGACCAGAAATAATGACAAAATCCCCCTTAACATCCACCCTCACTTAAACATAATAATATAACTATTACTATTTTAACGCTGCCACCACCAAGACAATTTATAAATGGGGTACCTTGGTCTCCCAGGTAAATCAATAAAAAAAAAAAAAAAACACCAAATACAATGTAGCACAATATTTAAGAAATTGCAAAATACTAATTAGTATCTTCAGGTAACGTTATTCTTTTACCACACAAAGGCAAAACTTAATAAAGGAATATTTATTATGAGCAAAAAGAATAGTCACAGTGCATACAAAAAATATATGATATACAAATTATTATTATACCAACAACAGATAAAAAAAAAAGGGATCAAATAACAGAAGTCCTAAATCACTTATTTAGCTTTTCAAAGTAAAACTTCTGCACCACGGGGTCGCTTGCAAAGAAGATGGTGACTTACTTCAAAATTAGATCTTGGCCCCAAGCAAGTACAATGCACACTTCAGTCTCATTAGAGATATACCCTCTGGATTATGACGCCTCTTGATTAATTCACATCCATATGCTAAAATCCTTTTCACATTCCTATACAATTCACACTACCCCTTCTGTCATCTGACCTCTGTGGGGGATCCCAGCTTCAAAAAATGTAACCCCTTTTGACCTCCATACAATAAAATTAACCCCTTTTGACATTGACAATAGCATCTCTGCCAGGACATCACGTCCTTAATGCACTACAAAAACTACATTAAAGGACAATATTCCATAGTGCAATATTAAATTATTGCCATGACACGGATATTATATGGTTACAATATAAACTGAATTCTAATTCTATAAAACAAACTTCAATGTCCATATTTGACAGACTATCAAGTCATGTATCACACCAAACCAAAGCTGCCTCTAGCCCATCAATATTTTTTTTTGTATGTCTTATTTATATTTAACACTGTAAAGAGCATATAAGAAAAGACAAAGTGTTAGAGAAGGCAATATGTTCTGTAAGAATTTGTGATCACCCCCTCAACCCAATACATTTTTTATTGCAATATTCAATTTCATAAGCAGAAAAAGCAGTGTGATAGGAGTGCAACGTGTTATATATATATATGTATTTTTTTTAATCTCAAGAAACATAAAAATAAGACAAATGTAAAGTGGAGGAGTACTATCCAGGGTAACTGTAAATTCCTCAATACACAGTCCAATACAAAATCAGGATCTGCATCATATAACACTATAGGTAAAACGTTCTTTTTTTGGTGGGGGATATAAATATCTTCATACTAAATAACGTTGTGGCAAAAAAATAATGGTAGTATATTTAAATAACTAATTCAATACATAGCCCTTCAGATTGTAAAATGGTTTGGGCAGGGCCCCTTCACCTACTGCTCCCGTATGTTATACATGTTTTGTTACAGCTAAATGTTTGTCTTGTCTGTCTATCTGTCTTGTCTGTACAGAGATGCTGGATTTGATGGCTCTCTATAAATAATTGTAATTGTATAGTAAACTAGTATATAGTATATATTGAATGCCTTTTTTACTAGTATAATTTAAGACATTTTGTGTCTTAAATGTTGTGTCTTAAATACTGTAGTATGCTGGCTCATATGATCATATGCATGTTCTAATCTTATCCATAAAATGTTAAAATGTCACATTATATTTAAAATGTGCAGATAAAGATGCCATATTTTTTCAGTAAGTCATAGTATTTTTAGGAAGTGAATAATATTTTCCACATAATTGTTGGTTTATAGCAATTATTGCAAATCTATGTCTGTCTATTCTTTAAAGCAGGGGTGGGGAACCTTTGGCCCTTCAGATGTTCTGCAATACATTTCTCATCATGCTCTTACAGTTATAATGCTGGCAAAGCATCAAGGGAGATGTAGCCCACGACATCTGGAGGGCTGAAGGTTCCCTACCCCTGTCTTAAAGGGATACTATAGTGCCAGGCATACAAACCTGTATTCCTGGCACTTTCACTCCCCCTGCATCCCCCCTCCCTCACGCCCTCCCCTCCTCAGTAAATAAAGGGGTAAAAAACCCTTTATTTACTTACCTGATCCAAGTGTTGATGTCCCTTGGTGTTGGGTAAAAGCTCTGCCCACTCCGACGTCCCACGACAAGGGGGGCTCTAATGCACATGCGCAGCAAAGCCACACGCGCATTAGACCTCCCCATAAGAAATCATTGCATCAATGCTTTCATATAGGGAAAAATCTGACGCTGGAGGTCCTCATGAAGGGCGTGAGGACATCCAGCATCAGATACCGGATCAAAGGTACGTTTCAATTCAGGAAGCCCTCTAGTGGCTGTCTGGTAGACAGCCACTGAGGGCAGACTTAGAGCTGCAATGTAAACCGTGTAGTTTCTCTTGGACTGCAATGTTTAACATTGCAGCACTAAGTGCAAAAGAGACAATACACCCAGACCACTTCAATGAACCTTTAATTAGGTTAGGAATGGTAAATCATCAAATATCTAATAAAACTACTTCTGGGTGGTATGGTAGTGTGGAGCTTATGATTGTATGAATAATGTCAAATTTTTTTAGTCTAGAATTGGGTTAGGATAGGGCCGTAGCAATAGAAACCCTTTAGGATTGTGTCTTCCCCAACACACGTTCCATATAGAAGAAGAAACAAGATATTAATTAATTCATAATAGCTTTGTAAAGTGTGCAGACCAACTTACACTACTGAAAGCAGAAGGCCATTTTCTTCCAAAAAAAGATTTTGTGAAGATCACAATCACATTCCTATTGATGTTAAAACAACGAAGGACTATTCCATATTATAAAGGGAATTGAAGACAAGGCTCCTTGGCATGACCTTCTCCAGTGAACAGTAATCTAGTATGTGTGCCCTCTTTCTTGCTACAATCTATTTTCAGCTTTTTTCCTTTATATTATTTATCTCTCCAACTATTTTTTATCTCTTTCTTGGTTTTCCTGCTTATTATTTCTAAATTCATGTTCCATTTCTATCCATAGATAGATATATAGGCATTTAAATAAAAGGTAGCTTGCAGGTCATAAGATAAAAAAAAAAAGAAATAAAAGTAGCATAACTAAACATACAATATCAATGTAAATTCCCTCAGATAACTAAAGTTGTATCTGTGTTGCAAAAAATGGAATTTGAATACATTTATCAAAATCCCCATGCATGGTTCAGACTCTCCAGGGGTGATTATTTATGATACTATCAAATCTAACAGAACCACACTTGATAATTCAGCTTTTTGCTTCAGCTTTGTATATTATCTGCAGTACATGACCTTTCCTTTCATATTGGTGGTGTTGCATGTTGTTGTACTATTACATGGATTAGTGAATTTTTCCATTGTCTTCACTAAGCAAGTGTAATGCCTAAAATTGGTTATCTTAGTTGTAAGTAGCTGGTCGTGTCAGATATACATATCTGTGTGTCCAAACTTGTTTGAATTGAATGTGGCCAGATAATCATTGTACAGATGACTTAGTAAAGTGAACTGTGCCCAGTGTTTACTGACATAACTTAAATGTATCAGGTGTACCAAAACCAGAGCTGTAGACATCCTTGATTTAGGTTTTAGTCTAACTTTAGAGAATGCTGGGTATTAGAACTTTTGGTACTCGAGTAGGAGTCCTGGCTGAAGTTATCATTCGAAAAGAGGAATTAGAATTAAACATGAAAATTGAGAGTAAGATTCTCCAAGGGTTGGTTAGTTAAAAGCTTAAACTTCTATCCAGGGCTGGTGCAAGAACTTTGGGTGTCTTTTACACCCCTTTGTTTGACTCTGTGTTCCTCATAGCCCATTTGTGTGTCTCTTCCTTCTTTCAGTCTCTCCCCCTGCCCATTTGTATGTTTCTTTTTCACCTTTTCTGACCTCTGTTGTATGACTCTTTTTCCTCTTCTCCAAACTCTGTGCGCCTATTTTCCCACAGTCCCTCTTTGTGTCTCTTCCACCCCAGTCCCACTGTGTGTCTCTCCCCCCCAGCCTCTCTGTGTGACTCTTCCTCCCCCAGTACCTCTGTGTGATTCTTTCACCCCTTCCCCCAGGACACTGTGTGTCTTCTCCCCCCATCCCTTTATGGTCTCTTCCCTCTCTGCCCTCCTGTGCCTGCTCACTACCCTCCTTGTTGTATGACTGGGTGGAACGCCATAGTGCATTTTCTGTAACCACTAACTGATCTGATGGGAAGCTGATAGTTGTTCCCAGTGAGCTTTTATTGTCAGACTGGGTAAATGATCCTGTACCGCAGTCCACTCAGCCATGCTACATTATGTGACTGGCTTGTGAGGAATACTCTTAGGCTGCTGCCTGTGCAAATTTATGGTTGCGCCTGCCCTGTTTCTACCACATGTAGAGAAGCTTTGGTGTTGGTGATGGGTATAGTCTGTCAGCAATTGTTCAAAAGTGTATTCATGGTTTAGATGAGAAATGTTTCTATCAGCAATGTGTACCCACTTTCTCCAAGAATTTAAAGGGTGTGTTTTGTAGCATTCTGTTTTTGCACTTTGAACTTATTGCACACTGATGGAGACAAGCATGGAGAAATGTTTTACAGAAAAATTAGTGTGTAAACACTCCAACAGAATATGCCTCAACATCAGAATAGTAAATAAAAGCAAAGAAGACATTGGTATAAGTAGAATCTGCTAAATATCCAGTAATTTGCGTAGAGCAGACTTAGGACACGAAGACCTAAAATCTTTTTTTCCTATGAACAGCCCCCCTTATGTTCTTGCCAGTCTATTATTACTAGCCTTGCCATCTTACCTGACTCTTACTTACCTGATCTGATTTTCTGGTCTTTTTTTTAGTGTCTCTCTACTTTCAATGGCTTTTCTACCTTTCAATATGATTATGTATTCTAATGTCCCTGAGCCATTCAGTATTTTACCCTCCTCCCCACATTTCAATGTCTAATTTACAGTATCGGATCTATGTTTTCCATGTTCAGGGACATCTGGTGTTGTGAATTCAGCTGTTTAGAGAGTGAAAATCACATCACTTATATACCATTAGCCTTTTGCTTTTTGTATTCAATGTCAGATCCATTTGTAAATGTATGTATATATTTGAGCACTAAGTTATTTTTGTACATCTAGTAGAAGTTGAATATAGTAGTGCACATAGTCCCTGACATTAGAATGAAGCTAGGAAGAAATAAAAATGAATTGTTTATAGATTTTTGAGCACAGACGCAAAAATAGCTAAAATGTCATATATTTGGCAGTATGTCCAAAATGTTTGTTTATTTCATTGCTTCGTAGCTCGACAGAAATCATTTTTCATGGTTCTTGACTTCAGTATGCCTACTTCAGGAAACAATTTGAGAATGTTAATGAGCCAAAGCTTTGGAAGCTAAACACACAGCATGATTTACAAGTATTTGTATGTGCATAATTGACATGCAAAAGTACAAATATAGTGATGTATGCGGAGATTTAAATAAGATGGAATGGTACAGATCAACATTAATTTTAAGATTTTTTTTTGTTTTTGATATTTTTAAAATATAAAATTGAAATCAATGGGAAACTTTTCAAACCGTATACTATATTGTATTGTTTACTGTCTTTTTGTCATCTGTTCCAATTAATTTTACATTTACTACTGTTGTGTTGGCAACATAAATACAAAAAAATCTAGAGGATCAAGAAGTTGTAACACATGTGAATCAATGCTTGCTATATTGTATAAGGGTGCTGAATGAGCCTTTTATATGGGATTAACTATGTCTTTAATCTTGGAGGCCCGGAGTATAGTAGTATAAAAAAGCGGGGCAGATTCCACCTCCGGCAGTGTCCTCTCAATAGCCCCAGCTGTCTGAGCCTTGCAGTATCTTGCCATAACAATGCTCCGCATGGCACACAAACTCTCTGCATCCACTATACTCACACTCTGCATCTACTAAACACATACATACACACCTTGCATCTACTATGCACGCATACTCACTGCATACACTATATTCATACACAAACTCCCTACATCCACTTTACTTACCCTTGCAAGCGGGAAATCGATGGTGGGTCTGTTGGGTGGACTTAAAGGGGGGTGGACTCGGATGCCCACCCTGGGAGCAAAGGCCTTGAACTGTGTAGTGGCACCAAAATTTCTGATGGCAACCCTGCTTTTGTTGATTTATTAAAACAAACCCATCCCAATTTCCAACACTAAGCAGAGCTGCAGACTCTTCTAAGGTGGCATTTATTAGAAGAGCATATTATCTTCAATTAGAATTTTCTGTATAAGACTCTACCTGTCCATAGCATTGTATGCCTAGATTTATCAACCTCTTATGGCTTAACCTAAAATAACAATTATTGTATGTATTGAGAAGTATCAAAAAAACAATTCTCTTTCTTAAAATATGATATTAAGGAGCTTAAGAGCGAATCTGTACCTGGTATCACTGTGACCTCGTACAATAATAAGACACTGCATTCCGGGCTGTGAATGAAAAATAAGGTTGGAAGATCTGAAGAATCACAAGATGTCAACACTAAGAAAATTAGTGATAAATAATGACTAGTGATGTCCCGAACGGTTCGTTGGCGAATAGTTCCTGGCGAACATAGCGTGTTTGCGTTCGCCATGGATGGCGAACATATACGACGTTCGGTCCGCCCCCTATTAATTTACTAATACTAAGTAAAAATTACTTAGTATTAGTAAATTGTGCCCCTACTCGCAATACCGCGAGTAGGGGCATGTCTATTAAACAGTGAGCAGCCTGTGGCTGCTCACTGTTTAAAAAAAAAAGGGTCCCCCCCCAGTGGGGGCCCTAAATACTAATAGGGGGGGACCTATTGTCCTCCCCCCGGCCCCCACCCCTGCGGTGGGTGGGGGCCCTAAAAATACCAATAAGGGGGGGACCTATTGTCCCTCCCGGCCCCCACCCCTGAGCGGTGGGTGGGGGCCCTAAAATGAAAAATAAGGGGGGGACCTATTGTTCCCCCCGCCCCCACCCCTGCGCGGCGGGTGGGGGCCATATTGATAATGAGGGGGGGACCTAATGCCCCCCCCGGCCCCCACCCCTGCGCGGCGGGTGGGGGCCATATTGATAATGAGGGGGGGGACCTACTGCCCCCACCCGGCCCCCACCCCTGGGCGGCGGGTGGGGGCCATAAAGATAATGAGGGGGGGGACCTACTGTCCTCCCCCCGGCCCCCACCCCTGGGCGGCGGGTGGGGGCCACAAAGATAATGAGGGGGGGGACCTACTGTCCTCCCCCCCGGCCCCCACCCCTGGGCTGCGGGTGGGGGCCACAAAGATAATGAGGGGGGGACCTACTGTCCTCCCCCCCGGCCCCCACCCCTGGGCTGCGGGTGGAGGCCCTAAGTAAATCCCCCCCAAGGTGACTAGGGGTCCCCAAGCCCCTAGTCACCCCCCCCAAATAAAAAGTCCCTACCTACCCCCCTCACCCTAAAAAATAGTGAGGGGGGAATAAAATAACTAACCTGTAAAATAAAAGTAAACTTACCATTCGACGTCTTCTTTTTTCTCAAATCTTCTTTTTTCAGCCCCAAAAAAGGCCAAAAAAAACCCCATCATAACCGTCGAATTGAAAATAAAATAAAAATCCCGATCGCAAAAAAAAAAACCTGACGAAAAAGAAAAAACCCGAGCGCAAAAAAATAATCCATCTTCACCCATGGAGGGCTCCGCGCAGACTGAGCTCTGCAGGGCGGGGGAAGGCTTATAAAGCCTTGCCATGCCCTGCAATTAGGCTAAGAACACTCTGATTGGTGGGTTTAAGCCAATCAGAGTGCTCTTTGTCATTTTACACAGCATGGGAAAATTCCAAAGAACTTTCCCACGCTGTGTAAAATGACACAGAGCACTGTGATTGGATGGATTTCAAACCATCCAATCACAGTGCTCTGTGTCATTTTACACAGCGTGGGAAAGTTCTTTTGAATTTTCCCACGCTGTGTAAAATGACACAGAGCACTGTGATTGGATGGCTTTTAAGCCATCCAATCACAGTGCTCTGTGTCATTTTACACAGCGTGGGAAAGTTCAATTTTCCCACGCTGTGTAAAATGAAAAAGAGCACTCTGATTTGCCGAAGTTCGCGTTCGCCTTTCGCGAACTGAGAAATTCACGTTCGTGACATCACTAATAATGACTGGTAAACCAACTTCCCCACAAGAGAAAATTTGAATAACAAGTCTCAAGCGAAGTTGTAAGACCTGATGTTATTCATTTTCTTTTGCAATGTAATTTGATGGAGACAGACTAAACCTTTTGGTCTTAGAAGGCTATGTTCTGAAAAAAAAAAAATAGAATTCTGTCGATTTTGTGTATTCAATTTCAAATGAATTTCTATTCATTTGAATTTTTTGGCAATCAACAATTTATCAAAATTTAGTAACTCTGAAATGAATATGCATATGGCTCGTCCATTACCCGTTTCATGTTATCTCCTGAAAGCTGGATGCGTAAACAGGTAAGTATAACTTCTACTGATATTTTTCTGGGAATAGACTTGCCTGATAGCGTGTTCTGATTGGTTAACTTACAAGCCAACCAATTTCTAAGCATGGTATGACCTTTATAATGTTATTTACTGCTTTGGAATCGCAGTCTGCGTGTATCCCTTTCAGGACTCCTTTCGTTTTTGTGTGTTTGTTTTTTGTAAATATATTTTTATTTTAACTGTAGCATCAGGTGGTTGTTTTTTCTGAAGATCAATATCATTTTTTTAGCAAGATTTATTGCCCCTTCACTATTATTAGGGAGGAAGGTTGGGCATTTTCTATTGAGGATTTGTGGACCCCTAGTCCCTGGAAGGGAGGAAAATTTCATTGTGGTGGACAATGGTATATCCACTCCCCCTTATGTTATTAATACCTCTTGAAGTCCATGGGTGGGAGTTGAGAGTGATAATGGGAAACCCAATTATTATTAGAACCCACCTGCTGCAGGCTTAGGTAGTACCTGCTCACCCCTCATTATCTCTGTAACCACCCTGTATTTTAAGAAGGGACATTACTGCCCCTGACTATCAGAAGCGGGAAACACTACATGAAATTTGGTTTGTCTAAATCAATTTTTTTTTAGATTAATTGAAATCAAATGTTTTAACTGTGCACAAGTCTAGAAACCTCTTACTTCTACAATGTAGTAATCAAGTTAAATTGTTATATATTTTACAAGATATTTAATATACTTGGACTGTATTTGGTTATGTAACCGAATATTCACTATTAAAATTTTCTATTGCACAATTTTGTGCATGTTTAATTTACTCAATAAAAATATAATTAGAAACCATAACTGAATATTTAACTGTACAAAAATTCAACTACTTCAATGGGGCATTCATGGATCCGTTCCGAATACGCAATGGAACATGCCAGGGCTGCCCCCAAGCCCCCCTGCTCTTTGCACTCACCCTAGAACCATTCCTTAATAACATCCGAGGAAATGGGGAGATTTGCGGACTCGGAATAGGCCGCGCACACCACAAAGTTCTGGCCTATGCAGATGACCTCCTCTCAGGGGCGGACTGACCACTCAGGCACATCGGTCATGGACCGAGGGCCCGAGACAGCTAGGGGCCCGGCCGCACAGCCATGCTCCAGCTGGAGAGATCAGAGATCTCTCCCACTGGAACGGCAAAAAACATAAAAATCTATTTCATTGATAGGTTGTGGGGCCCCTGATGGATCGCAATGCCCCAGCAACCTACCGTTACGCACATACACCCGCCCCTCACTCTCAAATGAGACCTGGCAGCTTCACCTTCTCTCTGCCAGGTCTCCTTCTCCCTGTCCCGTGCGGTGCTCTGTGTGCTGGGGAGAGGCGGGGCAGGAAGTGAGCTCACTTCCTGTTCTGTTTACTCTCACACAGAGCCCTCTCAGAGCGAGGTGAAGGAGAGAGACAGGTAGGCACTAATCACCCACACCCTCTGTCACCCCCACCCTCCCTCTCTCCCTGTGTCACCCCCACCCCCCCTCTCCTCACCCCCCACCCTCCCTCTCACATCACCCCCACCTCTGCCCCCACCCTCCCTCTCTGCTGTGTCACCCCCCCCACCCTCTCACCCCCACCCCTCCCTCTCTCACTGCTCCTTACCCTCTCTCTTCCCTCCCCTCTCTCACTGTGTCACCCCACCCTCTCACCCCCACCCTCTCTCACCCCCCCACCTTCCCTCTCTCTGTCACCCCCACCTCTCCTCACCCCCACCCTCCCTCTCTCACTGTCACCCTCACCCTCTAATCACCCCCACCCTCCCTCTCTCCCTGTGTATGTCACCCCCACCTGTCACCCCCACCCTCCCACCTCTCTCAATGTAGTACTTCACCCTCTGTCATCCCCACCCTCCCCTCTCTCTGTGTCACCCCCCACCCTCTCTCACTGTCACCCCCACCCTCATGTCACCCCACCCCTCCCTCTCTCACTTAGTGTCACCTCCACCCTCTGTCACCCCCACCCTCTGTCACCCCCACCCTCCCTGTGTCACCAGTCACCCTCCCTACGAGCTAGTCAACCCCCCTCCCTCTGTCACTGTGTCACCAGTCACCCCTTTCCTGTGTCACTATTCACCCCTCCCTCTGTCATTGTCACCCCCTCCCTCTGTCATTGTCACCCCCCTCCCTCTGTCACTGTCTCACCCTTCCCTCTGTCACTGTGTCACCCCTCCCTCTGTCACTCTGTCACTAGTCACCCCTCCCTTGGTCATGGTCATCCCATCCTCCCTGTGTCACTGTCACCCTCTGTCACTGTTACCCCCTCTCTCTGTCACCAGTCACCCCGTCCCCGTGTCACTAGTCACCCCCTCCT
>OW240912.1:57351005-57435391 GCA_933207985.1 Pelobates cultripes
TCCCTCACTCTGTCACCAGTCATCCCCTCACTCTGTCACCAGTCACCCCCCCTCACTGTGTCTCACTCTGCCACCACTCACCCTCTCCCTCCCTCACTCTCCCACCAGATACCCCCTCACTCTGCCACCTGTCACCACCTCCCACACTCTTCCACCTGTCACCCTCTACCTCACACACTCTGTCACCTGTCACATATGCATTCACACTGACACTATATACAAAAAAGCACGTCATCCAGACATGCACAAGTGCATTCACACAGACTCAAATACAAACATGCATTGATACACAGGTCTTCACAATATACACATCCAAATGAATGCCGTATTATGGGAGTTATATTTAACATTTATTTAATGCACATATATTCGGCCTTCAAAGGGCATGGGATCTAATTTTGCCGGGGGCCCCAAAGGCTCTCAGTCCGCCCCGCCTCCTCTTCATCGTACATCATCCGGCCATGACACTGCAAACCATCATGACAGAATTCGAGAAGTACGGCAACGTCTCCAACCTACGCATCAACTACACCAAGTCGGAAATCTTAAATCTCAACGTTGGACACAGCCAGGCACAGTCACTCAGACGCCGCTTCCCCTTCCGTTGGTGCACCACCAACATGCGATACCTAAAAGGTGTGGCTCACACCACACCTGGTAAACCTATACACTCACAACTTCTTACCAGTCCTCAAGACCGCGCAGGCGGAACTTCACACCTGGAACGCTCACTACATATCCTGGATAGGCCGCATCAACGCGGTGAAGATGACCCTACTCCCCAAATTCCTATTCGTTTTTTAAACAATACCGTTCGCGGTACCGAAGAGCTTTTTTATATCCATCCAGACGGCAGTCCGACACTTCATATGGAAAGGCAAATGCCCCCGAATAGCACACTCTCAACTGACCCTCCCTAAACTCAAAGGGGGACTGGCCCTCCCCGACTTCAGGAAATACTAAGTCGCAACTCACCTCACTCGGATCATAAGCTGGTCGACCGCATCACAAGATAAACCCTGGGTCCAACTGGAAGAGGATAGCACTGACTGCGATATGAGAGCCTTACCCTGGCTCACACGGGAGGCGAGCCGGCGAGTCCAACACGCAAATCCGTTCGTGAAGGCCACCCTCCGTATCTAGCACCAAAATGGCCCCAAATACTATCTCACAACCGACCCAAGCCCTCTGCTCCCCCTCAGGGGTAACCCAGATTTCCCAGCAGGTGACATGGATCCCACCCCACGACCGGGGCCCAACACCACGCTGCCCCGAATGGTGTATGTGCTCACATCCACAGGCACAATATGACCAATGACAGCCCTTTTCCCAGACCAAAGGCACACCTTCCTACACACTATAGTGAGAGAATAAACACAGCACTATACACGCTCGATCCCCCAACAACCGAGCCTTATACGGGAAGGTTCGGAGTTCGAATCCCAATGCCTGGCCGACGCACCACCCCCGAGAGTGATATCCCAAATTAACACTTCGCTGCCAACTGGACGGTACCACCGTGCCTCCGGAGATGGGACGAGGACCTCGAGGAAGCACTCACGGACACAGACTGGGATAAAATCATCACACTCACCCAGACGACTCCAGGTTCAGCGAGGCTCCAAGAAAATTCATATAAAATTCTCACGAGATGGTACGTCACCCCTGCGGACTTCCATGCCAGAGACAGCACGAGACCAGATGCTTGCTGGAGATGCGGAGAGCAGGTCGGGACGTTTCTCCACATATGGTGGGACTGTTACCTCATTCGACCTTTCTGGGAAACAGTAGGGCGAGTGATCAATGAAATTGCAGATGAAAACCTCCCGATGACGCCAGCCCCCTTTCTGCTACACCACACGACAATGCCCATGCCTAAACGCAGCGAAAGCTAGAGTCCCCATCTTCTGGAAGCAACCACGCACCCCCCCTCTCAGACGTTGGGTGGAGGAGGTGAAGGACACCAGGAAATTTGAGGACCTGAAGGCAACCACTGCAAAGGCAAAAGAAAAATATACAAAGAGATGGTTCTACTGGCAGAGATACACTGCTTCAGATGACTTCGTGTTACTCCTGAACGCACCCAGACGCGGAGAGGAGCAGGCTGGTGGACATGCGAGAGGTGACCACGTGGGGCGCTGACAGGGTGGGACTAACTGGGGCGGAGACTGGGGAAGTGGATGTCGACCAGACAGCGGAGATATCCACCTGCCTCCCTCTGTCTCCAACTACCTCCTCTCTCCACTCCTACCCCCCCCTCTCAGCAAAAAAAAAAAGAGGTGGTTTGACCGGATTGAATATGATCATGCTTTCTTAACAGAAAATAACAGTAATATCAATTAAATTACTTTGAAACTCGTATGTTAGTTACTTTGCCTCTCCCTGCTGCAAACGTTGAATTTATTAGAGCAAGTGTCACAGTTTTTTTAAGACTGTTTTACATTTCAGCATGCAATTTACTGATACATTTTACCAGTTGTAGAGGAATAGATGGCTCGAAATCACACCAGAGGTTAAAATTGAGGTGTAATAAAACACACCTTTTTTTCACGGGGTGCTTTGGTTCACTTAATTTATTCTGAGGTCTGTGAAAAAAGTTCAGATTAATCAAACAGTAATTAGAAAATAAACGATCTTGACATAACATTTTTTTTTAATAACTAAAAGTTATACCTGATATTCCCTATTTCAGTATATTTAATAATACCAGTATTGTAATATTTTGCAATACTATGTTTATTTCTTATGGTTTAGATTTCATTAAGTGAATAATCCCAAATAAGCTTTTCATTCCAAAGTATAGCACGATTTTTCAGTTCATCATTATATTGCATTGACATCACTGTGCTGACAGACATTTTCCAAAATGCAGTGCCATATACAGTTGTGCTAAGAAGTTTGCATACCCTGGCAGAAATTGTGAAATTTTGGCATTGATTTTGCAAATATGACTGATCGTGCAAAAAATATATTTTATTGAAGGATAGTGATTGTATGAATCCATTTATTATTACATAGTTGTTTCGCTCCTTTTTAAATTATATTAACAGAGATCACATACCTTTTGAATGTTTGGCTTTGTTACAGACACACAAGGTGACATACACAGGTTAAAATGACAAAGGTTAATTTCCTACACCTGTAGCTTTTTAAGTTACAATTAGTGTCTGTGTATAAATAGTAAATTAGTTTATTAGATCTCATGTGGATGCACTGAGCAGGCTAGATACTGAGCTATGGGGAGCAGAAAAGAACTGTCAAAAGGTAATGGAACTTTAGAAAGATGGAAAAGTATATAAAAAGATATCCAAAGTCTTAAAAATGCCAGTCAATACTGTTCAATTACTTATTAAGAAGGGGAAAATTTGGGGGACTCTTGGTACCAAGTCAAGGTGAGGTAGACCAAGAAACATTTCAGCCACAACTGATCGAAGAATTGTTCGAGATTCAGAAAAAAAAACACGTAACCTTAGGAGAAATGCAGGCTGCTCTGGAAAATATGGCGTGGTTGTTTCTAGGAGCACAATATGACAATACTTGTCCAAAATTGAGCTGCATGGTTGAATTTTCTTTAAAAATGGTACATGTATTACCAATTCTCCAATATCATGCTAACTTTTGAGCACAGCTGTATTAACAGCACTAATGGCATACTTAAGGGTGCTTTGGTTGTAGTTGTAAGACAAGACCGGATGGTTGTTGGGTGATAGCTGGGAGGGAGGTGTGCATAGCACACTTTTTCTGTACTGACACCCATCGTAGCAAGCTGAGTGGAATTCTGGAGATGCACCAAAAAACGTAGCAGAGAAATAGTTTGGCCAACTGTAATTAGGGTTAGGGTATAGTATGACACAGTAGGTAGGAAGACAAACAAGAGGGTTCAGGAGAGACACATAAGAGGAGGTTCTTGTGTGTCTTTTAGGGATATCAGAATATATTCTGTAGCTACCAAATATTTTGGTCTTCACAACATTGTTGACAAGTTGGAGAACAAAAACAATGCTATAATAAAAAATAAAACCAAACCAAATATATTGTTCATTTTCTTGACTGTTTAAAATCTTGTTCCTTGCCCATGTTCATTTTTCACATATTTTCATTATTTCAGAGTTGAGTTACATTGCAAACACATTGCAATTTCATTTATAGCCACTACTCTGTTTGGCCAGCTATAATTATGGTAGGGGTATAGTATGGCACAGTGGGTAGGGAGACAAACAAGATGGTTCAGGAGAGACACGCAAGATGCTAAGGGGCTGGATAGACACATATATTTTTAAAAAAAAGCGAAATTCAAGAGGAGTGGTGCTAAAAGACAATTCAGCAATGGGTACTAATCACCGAAGGTTTACCTATGGATCTATGTGTTTATAGCTGGTGCTACCAGAAAAGATGATTACATACTGTCTGAATGCAAATGTACAAGTTGAGTGTATGTGTGTGTACAGTTTTTTTCTGCATTATTTGCTGTCTGAGAGCCCCATTTTTTGTCAAACTGTTTGAAATGGTTTGTCAATACATAACAAGGTACTGCATCCAAGGATTTCTGTCACCATAACCACCAACATTCTTTTCATGTGAGGCTACTAAAAAGCAACAGCGATGTTGAATATTGGCAACTCGGAGTAAATGATTTTCTATTTATAAAGAACATCAATATCCCTTTCTCTCTCTCTTTTTTTCTTTTGTGTACAGTAAGAGAGAGAATAGAGAAAGCACCAAGTAAGTGAACAGATGTCATTGCCACTTCTTAATGCAGCTGCCTACCTCTCTAGGCTGTAACAGTTTGGTAGATGTCATGCTTCATTGGAAAAAAACAACAACAAAACAAATTTAAAAAAAACAGACTCATAAGAAAAGAAAAATTATTTTTGATTGATGACAAATCCTGTCCTTATGTGGCAGAATGTCAAATTGTAAGAAGTTGCAATACCATATTACAACAACCTAATAAAAAATTTATAAATAAAATATTTTTTTCCAGTGATTAGGTGATATTTAGATGTTGTTAAATTGAAGGACTTAAAGTTGGTGCAATTACTGCTGTCATTAACTCTCACTGGCTGCTCCATTCTGGAATCTTATTTAAGAAAGCTCTGTCACGGTGTATTATGTAAAGCGCACTATACATTTTTCTATGAAGCCTCATTAGAGCAACAAGCTCTTGGCAGGTTATCTAACTTCTGGTGGATGTTCAATACTGTTGCAGAACAGATTGGATCAAAGAAAGGAGCAGAAAGCATATTGAGAGAATGCTGCGATACGCCGTTCTTTGGATCAAAGGACCTTCCACATTTCTCTGTAGTTAAGCCTTAGAGAAGTGACTGGCGGTTTAAGATTTTGTACCATCTCCATCTTTTTTTTTTTTTAACTTAACATGTTGATTAATGCATGAAAAGAGCCTTCCTGCAAAAAAAATAAATAAATAGGTTAACATCCAGATTTTGTATGCGTAGATACGTTAAGTGAAAGTACTAGTAGTCAGAATAAAATGCTGGTAAATTTAATTGAATTTGAAGCATTTGCCATGCCTGATTATATGTCCATTATCTATTCATATTGTGCACCTCTATCCAGGCTTTTGTATGAATATATCATGCGTAACATTGTTCCTGTAACAAAATCAAGCCTTTGGACTTTATAGTCTGTTTTCCATTGTTATTTTTAACAGTCAACTGATCCTTTTCTGTGTCAGCCAAGAGACCAGTAAAAGGTTTTAAGTTATGTATTTTTTGTCAAGTATACCAAGTTCAACTGTCTAAAGCAGGGTGCAATAAATAAAACAAAGCTTTGCTCAATCACTGAAGAGTCTGAATAATTAACCAAGCAAGAAGAGAGCAATCCGTGGCTTTTGGGGGTATCAGAATATATAATAAAAATATAATATATAATAATAATATTTTGACTGTTGCTACTTTGTTGTCAAGTTGGAAAACAAAAACAGTGTTATAATAAAAAAATAAAAAAATATATAAGGAGGCATTGTTCATTTTCCCAGCTGTTTAAAATCTTATTCCTTGCCCATGTCCAGACTTCCTATCTTTTTCAAGTAACCGCATTATTTCAGAGTTGAGTTATCTTGAAAACACATTTCAATTTCATTTACAGGATTCTTTACTAAAATGAGAATTCAAAGTGAATTTCAAATTTAAGACCAGAGTAGCTGAACTGGAAGCATAGGTGACTGAAAAGCTACCTTGCCCCCTAAATATAGTAAAATCTTACTTGTATTCAAGTCTGCAGCTGCTGCCTCTGCCCTTCATCTGCCTGCTTGACTGTCATCATCCGAAGTTATTCTCTGAACCAATCACAATGCTTGCCAGGGGGCAGAGCCAGCACAAGCTAAACACAGCCCTGGCCAATCAGCATTTCCTCATAGAAATAGCAAAATCGTGCTTAACTTAAAAGTGAAGTGTTCAAAATAACACTTTATTTTGAACACTTCACTTTTAAGTTAAGCACGATTTTGCTGTCTTGGGGGTCTCTTGTCAGCTATATTAGGAATTTATGGCGCAACAATGACTGCTAGTAGAGCTTTCAGATAGGGCAGCTTTTCACACCTCCAGAGTGAATTAGACAGCCTTAATCTACCTTTAGTTTCTTAGTGGAGAGACTATATATGTACATATTACTGAAAGATTGTGAGTGGCTCAGAAGGGTGCAGACCGCCTAGTTGAGTTACTTTCTCTACATAACAGGGGATTTATCCCATTCTACCTCCCTGGAATTTATTCAGTACAGTTTTCTTGAAGCCTATTATACCTATAAGAAGGAGCACGTCAGTTTACTATACCTTCGGTTTATTGTTGAGGCGACAGAGTTTGCAGCAATCAATTAAAGACCACTAGTGGCCGAGGAGGTAGAAAGCAGTCAGGGAGAGTTATCCTTGTTAGATAACAACCACTGGGCATTATTAGAGTCCATCCTTCTGCATATTACTCAGCTTTAGAGGCTCGACCCCTAATCAATTGGAATTTATACTTAGCAGCTACTTTGTAGCCACAGTTAGCTTTTGAACCTTCTAGTGGTTAATGTGTGTCTGTTCATTTAGGGATATTGTATCCTACATTTAGATAGGACTTGCTACAGATGTTTTTGAGCCGTTTCAGCTCCCCTCTAGGAAAATCATGTTTGGTTTTTTTGTTGCTTTTTTTTAGAGTGACTAGTATTTGTTTGTTTATTATTTTTGTGTATTCTTTTAATCAATAAAGTATGCTCTTAGATAACTGGGATAAAGACTCTGAGATATCCTTCTCATGACCTTGGGACTTCTTCTGAACCCTTGATCAGACCTTCTACTTACTTAATGTCCAGTTAGGGTTACCCCCTATTTGGATATATCAAAGACACACACACATTTATCTAATTTAGGGGTTTGTGTTTCTTTGTTTGTTTTTATCTTAGTATCATCAACACAAATACATACCCTACCATCAAGACCTTCTGCAATATCATTAATAAAAATATTAAAGAGAATGGGTCCAAGTAAAGATCCCTGAGGTACCCCACAGGTGACAAGCCAATGCTTTCAATATACTCCATTGACTACAACCCTTTGTTGCCTGCCACTCACCCACTGCCTTACCCATTCAACAATATTGTATCTCAAAAATGTTTTGTCCTCTTTTTTTACCGACTGTGCTATTTTCTCTTCTGTGTGTGATTTGGAAGCTCTTATAACTTGCTTAGCCCTGTCTTTTCTATATAAGGAGTACCCTGGTATTGTGATGTCCCAGTCATTTTTCTCATTATACCATGTCTCAGGAACAGCGACTAAATCTACATTATCAGTTGCCATTATTGCCACAAGTTCATGGATCTTCCCTAAACTGCGAGGATTTGTAGACATGACTCTAAGCTCATGACTCTAAGCTCATCATTTTTACCACACTTGCTACAGGCAAGTAGTACTTTAACTGTAGTACTTTGTCTCGAGTCAGTTTTGGGAGGTAATTGGATTGATGTTTTATAACCCTTTTGCTCCCCCCCCCCGGTTTAAATACATCCTAGAAAAACCTTGAACTGCTCACTGAGAACATTTGTTCCCTTTTGAGAAAGATGCAAACCATCTTTTTTGTACAGTTTATTTCCATTCCAAACAGAGCTACCATGAGAAATGAAGCCAAATCCTTGCTCTTTAAAACCATTCACCAAGCCAAGTTAAAGTTCCTAATACACATCCACCTGTCTTTCTGAGTGTTATGCACAGGCAAAACTTAAGAGAATGACAGTGTGGAAGCAGCCTGTCATTAGAAAAACACTAAAAACTTCCTTTGCTTCTGAAACCTCATTGCAAACCAAGTCATTTGTTCATAGATGGACAAGTACATCCAATTCCCCTTCCTGCTTTGCTCGCTTAACAATATTACAAATACGTCTCCTGTCTCTGTGAGCACTAGCTCTGGGAAGACATCTCACAACACCACTATTGTCCAGCTCTTATGATAAAATTCCTCAACAACAACATGTTTATAAATGATCTTAAAGACAGCATTGAAAGTCATGTTTCAGTGTTTGCAGATGACACAAAACTCTGTAAAATAATACAATCTGAGCAAGATATTACTTTGCTGCACAGGGATTTAGATAGACTGAGGGACTGGGCACTCAAATGGCAGATGAAATTTAATGTTGAAAAATGCAAAGTTCTGCACTTCGGCGTAAAGAATACACAAGCAACATATACCCTTAATGGAAGCGATTTAGGGATAACAACACACGAAAAGGACTTGGGAATTGTTATAGACAACACACTATGCAACAATGTGCAATGTCAATCAGCAATGGCCAAGCAGTGGGCTTGGGAATTGTTATAGACAACAAACTATGCAACAATGTGCAGTGTCAATCAGCAGTGGCCAAGGCCAGTAAGGTATTGTCATGCATGAAAAAGGGCATTCATTCTCGGGACGAGAATATCATTTTGCCTCTTTATAAATCACTGGTAAGACCACATATTGAATATGCTGTGCAATTTTGGGCACCTGTTCTAAAGAAGGATATTATGGCACTAGAAAAAGTGCAGAGGCAGACTACAAAATTAATAAAAGGAATGGAACATATCAGCTATGAAGAAAGGTTAACAAATTTAAACCTATTTAGTTTAGAAAAACATCGCCTGAGAGGGAATATGATAACATTATACAAATATATTCGGGGCCAATACAAACCATTGTGTGGCAATCTATTCACAAACCGGACTTTACATAGGACACGAGGTCATGCATTTAGACTGGAAGAAAGAAGATTTTGTCTAAGACAAAGGAAAGGTTTTTTTACTGCAAGAAAAATCAGGATGTGGAATTCTCTGCCTGAAGAAGTGGTTTTATCAGATGTTCAAACAGCTACTAGATGCATACTTGCAAGAACAGAATATTCAAGGATATAATCTTTCAATGTAGGGTAATAACTGCTTGATCAAAGGATAAATCTGACTTCAATGCTGGGGTCAAGAAGGAATTTTTTTCCTAGCTTGTTGCAAAATTGTGCTTCAAACTGGGTTTTTTTTGCCTTCTTTTGGATCAACAGCAAAAAACAAATGTGACGAAGGCTGAACTTGATGGACTTTTCAGCTATGTAACTATGTAACTATGTAACAACTGCTTTCTATTAGGCCTCACCATAGTCTCCAAGCTTGTCATCACTACCCTCAGTGTTTAAGCCTGTCTCCACAACACCACTACCCTCAGTGTCTGAGCCTGTCTCCACAACACCACTACCCTCAGTGTGTGAGCCTGTCTCCACAACACCACTACCCTCAGTGTCTGAGCCTGTTTCCACAACACCACTACCCTCAGTTTCTGAGCCTGTCTCCACAACACCACTACCCTCAGTGCCTGAGCCTGTCTCCACAACACCACAATAGGCTTTCAATGCCTATTGCAAGATCGTTTATAAACATGTTAAATAGAAGCGGTCCCAAAACAGAACCCCGATGGACACCACTTACCACTTTTGTCCAGCTTGAAAATTTAATGACAAGTCATTGTACTATATCCTTAAGCCAATGTTCTACCCAAGAACAAGAATATTCATGAAGACCAATTTCTTTTAGATTGAAAACTAACCTATTGAGCGGAACCGTATCAAATGCCTTGGCAAAATCCAAGTAGATCACATCCACTGCAACAACCTGATCTATACTTCTACTTACTTCTTCATAGAATGCAATTGGGTTAGTTTGGCATGACCTATGTTTCATAAAACCATGCTGATTATTGCAAATAACAAAGTTCTTCCCATTGAATTCCTGAATATTATCCCTTAATAGACCTTTAAATATTCTCCCCATTTACAGAAGTTAAGCTCACAGGTCTATAATTTCCAGGCAATGATTTTGAATCCTTTTTAAATATAGGAACGACATCTGCCTTCCTCCAATCCTCCGGTACAATACCTGAAACAAAAGAATCTTGAAAGATTAAATACAGAGGTTCACTTATTTCCCCACTTAGCTCCTTAAGTACTCATGGGTGAATACCATCAGGCCCTGGAGCTTTATTTACGTTAATTTTCTTTAACTGTAGTACTTTGTCTCGAGTCATCCAATCACAAGTTATCTGCAAGGTTTTTGCAGCAATCGTTTGCATATATCTTTGCATGGGATCCTCATTAAAATATACTGAAGAAAAATAGTAATTTAAAAGTTCTGCCTTTTTCTGGTTTTCATTAACTCACAGACCCATCTCTGTTTCCAGTGTACCTAAATTTTGAGGGTTGGTTTTGCATTCTTTGGCTATCCATTTCTCATTTTCTAGTCTAGCCACTTTAATTGCCTTTTTGCAAGCATTATTGGCTTCCTTATATCTTATATAGGATGTTTCTGATTTGTCTAATTTAATGCTTTAAATGCCCTTTTATTATTTAAATCTCTTTTTTTACTTCTCTACTAAGCAATGTGAGTATTAGCAACAATCAAACGCCCTGATCAATCAGGCTTCTACCCGAATTACTCAACTACAACTGCACTTTTAAAAGTTCGCAATGACATCCAAACTGTCACGGAACAAGGAGACCTAATTGGAGCTATTTTCTTTGATTTTGCCAAGGTCTATGACACAGCAGACATTCTACTGCAAAAGATCAAAAACTCAAGTATTGGTAATCATCCGCTAACCTGGTTTCGATCATATGTATTGGATCGATCGCAAAATGTGTCCATTTCTGTCAGCGACACCCTCTCCCAATAGCCTGTGGTGTTCCCCAAGGTTCCATACTCGGAACTCCAAATCCTGCCTAAGCCCCACAGTAAAGAAACAGATTGTACAGCAAATGCTAATGCCAATAATTGATTATGGGGATGTAGTATATGTACCTGCACCTCAAACCCACCTTAATAAACTTAGTACATTGTAAAACTCATTCTGCCGCTTTGTGCTACAATGTAATTACATGACCCACCATTGTGACATGTTAAGAGCTAAAATGGCTATCGCTGGAATCTAGACACACCCTTCATCTTTCCAGCCTTGTGTTTAAGAGCTTTTCTGAAAAGCTTCCACCCTACCTGTGCAGAATGCTCTCCCCAGCTGTTCCCACCTCCTGTAACCTCTGATCCAGTACCAGCACTTTATTTACTCTACGTCAATACAAAAAGAAAGCAGCTTCATCCTCATTTACCTACAGAGCACCGCAATTATGGAATGACCTCCGTCACACTTTCAAATCTTCCCCAGGCCTAAAATCCTCTACATATCTCAAAACATAATGCACCTGCCATGGTTGATTATATAGTTCAATGTTAAATGTTATATATATTGTGTATTAATTTTTTTCTTTTGTATTTTATTGTACCCTATTGAAACAATGCAATGTTTTGTAGGCCCAGGACATACTTGAAAATTAGAGAAATCTCAATGTATCTTTCCTAGTAAAATATTTTATAAATACATTTTCTGAGGACCAATATAATTATTTCGGAGATTGTTAATACTACATTAAGTTTTGTGTTTCAAACATTTTAATGAGAAGTTTAATGGTTGACAATTTGACAACTTGACAAGATATGTAAACAGAACATAACAAAATAGCAAGTATACAGTGGAGAAGTTATGGAAGGAATATAAACAAAGTGCAAAAACCAAAGAAAAACTTTAGCTGCACACTTCCCAAATCGCTATGCATATTTAAATAAATAGAGGTTATAATAAAAATATAAATATTGCACAACATGACATAGAGGTTTATGAGAATAAAAAAGTGCAGTTTGCAAAGAGGTTGTCAATCGTTACTCTCCTTAATTTGGGCATTGTAACATATTGTGTGAGCTCCTTTGGAGTGATAAAAAACATGTAGTAGATTTCAAAGTTATTTAATTTAGATAAAGCAGTTATGGTACATCACGTTATAAAATATAAATATTGTTTTTTGTTTTTTAACGTCATCTTCAACAGATTAAAATGATCCTTCTTTATTTTCTAGAAATTTGCTTATCATGATGAAGATAGGTAATTTTACCCCTATTCCAAGGTGCGAATATAAGTTTTCATGCCCATAATACACTGTTACCTGAACAATTTTTTGCATTGTATATGGCAAGGCCATATTGCAATTGCACTTATTTTACTTGTTAATGTGCAGCAAGGTGAAAGGAACTCGAGGGAAAGCTTGTGGATGTGATATCATTTAAATGCCATGAATACTTCAAACGTGGAAGGCCGGGGAGCTTGTTTGAAACCTTAGACCCTTTGAAACCTTTGTTTGAAAGTCTTAGAATATAATCTCTCAAGGTTTCTAATTAAAAATAGATCTCAGTGGACAGACTGTTCACTTAACTCTAACTTTTTTTCCAAATATAACAGAGTTGTTTTTTTTATTATTTAATTAAACAGTGTCTATAACATGCTTTTACACTGGGTAGAGATTTAACTCACAAATTATTCTAAAAATATTTCCTGATCAAATCAAGCTTCTCAATAATGTTCATTGTACTAAAGGTATAGATATGACCGTTTTTTTGTTTTTTTTTATCAGCAACTTCAATAAATATTTATTTTCATAAATATGTAAACATACAAAGGTTAATTTATAAGTCAACATTCCATATTTTCAGAAGTCATTTCATCCCCCTTAAAAACAAAGATTAGGCTGAATTTGTTTCCTTCAGGCTGGCTGAAATCTTCTACATCCATTAACACAAGAATGGATCAGACATTTTTACAGAATGTTGTAAAAATTTATTAATAATTAACATTATAAAACCCATCAGGAATATCCATATAAAATACAAACACTTCTAATCAACTAATAAGAATAATACTTTGTCTGCGCCTATGCCGCTAAACACCCACTATAGACACAACACCCACTATAGCCCCTATTCTCTTGCACCCACCACAGCCCGTTACCCCTCGCTGCACCCACTACAACCCCTACCCCCCTGCACTTACTGCATTCCCTCTTTCCACCAGCACCCACTACAGCATTCCCTCCTACCCCCACTACAGCCCAATACCCACCTGCACCCACTACAGCTTTTATTACCTCTGCACCCACTGCAGCCACTACAGCCTCTATGCACCCTATACCCACTACAGCCGCTATTACCTCTGCAGCCACTATGCCTGCACCCACCACAGCTCTTATTAGCCCGGCACCCACTACAACAACTATGCCCCCTAAACCCACTGAAGCCCTTATATATCCCCTGCACCAACTAATGCTACTTATACCACACGCGCCCACTACAGCCCCTATTATCCCCTGTATCCAGTACATCCTCTATGTCCCCTATACCCTCTGCAGCGCCTAATATTCCTTGCACCCACTACTGCCCCTATCCAAATCCCTCCCATGCATTCATTGAAGCCCCTATCTCTCACCTGCACCCATTACAGCCCTTATTCCTCCCCTACACCCACTACTGCCTCTAACATGTTTATAAATGATCTTGAAGACAGCATTGAAAGTCATGTTTCAGTGTTTGCAGATGACACAAAACTTTGTAAAATAATACAATGTGAGCAAGATATTACTTTGCTGCAGAGGGATTTAGATAGACTGAGGGACTGGGCACTCAAATGGCAGATTAAATTTAATGCAATAGGAGTTTGCAATAGGAGTTGGGGGAGAAGCATTCAGACCATAACTCTCATGGTTGCTTTGTAAAATGTACAGCAATACATTGCACTGTAGGTCTGGAAAAGTCTTGATCAGTGATAATGGCAAAAGTAGCCAGCATTGAATACATTTAATTGTTGTGTGCTCTCATTACATGATCATCTTTGAATTGTTATAAAAAAAGGTTGGCAGAGAGGTACAGTTTGTCCCCGTATAATAATTGTGACCTTGTTATATTTGGAGACAACACAAAAGCAGCCAGATAAAACCATTGGTTTGAGATCAGTGCTATGTATATTTTTATTTTAAACTCTGGGACAGCAAAATGGCTTTGTACATGGAAATGAATAGGAACATTGAAATGATTGATGCAATTAGGCTGTATGAATGCAAAAAAAGGTCATTTTGTCCCTGAGTTATTTGTTGCATGTGAAATGGGATGTTTATAAAGCTTAGAGACGTAGAGAAAAATATCTGGCTTAAGGAAACTTTAACCTCAATGATCTTCTTCATAAATGCATTAAACCCAATTGTTGCTATTTGGCTATTTAACATTTTGGGAAGATATGATTCTAGATCAGAAACAAGTGTATCATAACAGTTACGTGAAATCGACAGACGTCTCAATGTATCATTTTTTACAAAACTTTTTGTAATTAGAGATTCAAGCCTAGCAACATTGTGCAATATATATTAAAGGAACACTATAGTCACCAAAACAACTTTAGCTTAATGAAGTAGTTTACGTGTACAGATCATTCCTCTGAAGTTACACAGCTCAATTTTCTGCCATTTTGGAGTTAAATCACTTTTGTTTCAGTTTATGCAGCCCTAGCCACACCTCCCCTAGATGTGACTGACATAGCCTTTATGAAAAAAAATTATTTCACTTTCAATCTGATGTTATTTTAAAAGTTTTTATCTCCTGTAAATTGAACTTTATTTACATATAGGAGCTCCTGAGGGCTCTAGCAAGCTATTAGCAGAGCAGGAGATAAGAAATTATAAATTAAACATAATTTGCAATAAAAGAAGTGTAAACATTAGCTCTCTCTTTACAGGAAGTGTTTAGGAAGGCTGTGTAAGTCACGTGAAGGGTGGTGTGGCTAGACCTGCATAAGCAAAGTGATTTAACGCCTAAATGGCAGAGAACTAAGCATTGAGACTGCAGGGGCATGAACTATACACCAAAACTGCTTCAGTAAGCTAAAGTTGTTTTGGTGACTATAGTGTCCCTTTAACACAACTATGGTAACCTCTTATAATGTGTACATTAGAAAACTAATGTTAAAACATAACAGCCAAAAAAAAAAAAAATGAATCATTACAACAGCATTCTCAAAGAAAGACATACATTTGAATCCAAAGGAATGCTTCCAAGCTAATAAATCCCTTGTTAGTTGCTGAGAACTCCAATATATAACGAGAGAAATGTATGGCAGATAAAAAGATCTTTTGCTACAACTGCAGAGCAATTACAAGAAGGAAACACATCTAATGGTATAGGTCTTATATACTATATTTCAGACTTGTGCACAGAGAGACTATTCGGTTTTTCTGAACCATTTTTCCAGAAGCATTCCAGAAACATTTTTCTTAACACACTGGCCATATGTTGGTTCCGCTCTGCAATATTTGATACTGAATACCACATTCGGAAACCAAATCGGACAAACCAAGAGGGTGTGAAATTGGGCCAAATTAGTTCACAGATCAAGTAAAAAAAACACAACATTAAATATAATATTAATATTAAATATAATATATAATATTAAATATATATAAATAAAGATTTATTTTTATTTTTTTTTAACTGCAACCCCTTCTATTGGTTGCACAATCAGCCCAAATTCGGCCAAATTGCAGTTTGTATCTCCAAATCTAGTTTTATTTTTGTACATGGGCAGTCTATACAGGTTGGTAAGATAATTGTTTGATGTGAGAATGGGCTTCCAACAGCTGGTATATGTCTAATCAATGAATTATAGGCATAAGTCAAACTGTCTTAAATTATAGAATTTTATCCCAAAATAAGTGTCAGAAATTTCTTATGAATACAATCAAATGTATTTTAACTACCTATGTTTCAATTTAAAAAAAACTCTGTTTTAGTTTTCCATGTCTTCCACTGGGGCACAGTCACAAATAAAAAAAACAAAACAAAAAAAAGACGTGTTCATCACAAATCCAATTTACTAATTGTTTTCATACAGCAGCAAGACACATTAAGTGATTCCCAATACTATGATTCAGTAAATGACGAATAGAACATGGTGCTTAATAAAGAGTTACTTATAGTACAGCCAAATTTCACTTTATGATTGTATGTGGAATAATGGAAATCAAGGAATGGATGAATAAAACAAGTAGAAGTTGATTCACCAAAAAGTCAGCTATCCATTTAGTTTGGGTATTTTGGCCTTACATTTGAAAATCTATTTACATTCCCAACAGTTCTTACTTTAGTGCATAACTCTCATTTTGGTTTTTATATCAATGAATCAAACTATTAATTGGCCACTGTGCTATGTGTCCTACAAATGGAACTTTAACCCCTTAAGGACCAAACTTCAGGAATAAAAGGGAATCATGACATGTCACACATGTAGTGTGTCCTTAAGGGGTTAAAATAGCATATTATAAAAGCTCCACTAATCGTTATCAATTATACTATTTTTTTCTTCCCTATAATGTATAACTCCTTGTGTCCTCTTTCAGTCCGTACGTAGATACTTCTGAAGGTACTTTTAGTTCTATCAACTCTAGTTCATAGCATAATTAGCTAGACATCCTGGTACAACGTTCCTTATACTTGCATAACTTTATCAGGTGGATGTCTTGCTAGATCTCACCACGATTTTTAACCCCTTAAGGACACAACTTCTGGAATAAAAGGAAATCATGACAGAATATTTCTGTCATGTGTCCATAAGGGGTTAAAACAACTTAAAGTCACTTATTCTTAATTAATCATACCATTACCACCTTAGTATTACAAAAGGATTACACAATTCTTATGGAATATAATTTTTGATTAAAGGGGCATTCTAAGCACCATAGACATTAAGGTTAATTGTAGTTGTTATGGTGCAAAGCGTTTGTGACTACTTGCACCTAGATTTATCCAACATTTGCTGTTCGCGTAATATAGAAGACATTGGCATTCACATTTCAGCAGCAGTAATAGGTTACTAGGGGGATGGGATAAACATATTATCTAAAAAAAAAAAAAAAAAGCCACAGGGGCATTGCATTGCAGCTTTAACATGTAATTATATGTTTATTATGTAAAATAATGTAAAAAGAGCACTGTCAAAAAATACAGATCTTTGAGAATAGGGCTGCTTCATTCACTCCTCAGTACAAAGAGATACAGAAAACAAAGCAACAAAACTTCATCAGTAGGTTAATTATCTAAGTGGATGACCTGACAATGGTTCAACACAAAACTATGAGGGGAATTCTATTCATAAACAGGGCTATACATAGAACACAAGGTCACGCATTTAGACTGAAAGAAAGGAGATTTAGTCTAAGACAAATGAAAGTTTTTTTTTTAACAGTAAGAACACTAAGGATGTGAAATTTTCTGCCTGAAGAGGTGGTTTTATCAGATAATGTAGAGATTTTTAAACTGCAACTTCATGAATTCTTGCAAAAATATAATATCAAGGGACATAATTTTTTCATTTGTGTGGTAATAGAAGAGATCTGACTGCCATTTTGGGGTCAATAAGTATTTTTTTCCTAGTTTGTTGTTACATTTTTGCCTTATTTTGGATCAACAGCAAAACACATGGTAGAAAGGCTTAACTTAATGGACAAATGTATCTTTTCAGCTATGTAACATTTTTTTGACAAGCCTTTAATTTGTTTTCCTATAGCAATGCAGGAAAATTATCCCTTTAATATCTATTCTGAAATTTTCATCAAAAGATAAAGGAAAAGTGTCAGTGCTCTTATATTAAAAGGGAATTGTAAATAATAATAATAATAATAATAATAAAAATAAATAATAAAATAAAAAATATTGTATATTTCAGGCCTGCTGTCTTGGAGTTGATTTTGCAGGTTATTTCATAATAATTAAATGTCATAAGAACTCTGAAAGGGTATTGTTTATATTCTGTACTTAGAATATATAGAAGAATAACAAAATAAAGAAATATAGAGATGCCTAGCAAAATCAGCAACGTACCAATTATTCGTAATGTAACAATGACAATTAAGGGGAAATCAAAGCAAAAACAAATGTTATTCTAGGGCAAAGAGCTAAATAGAGAGCAATCACTGTGGAAACCAATAGAATCATCCTCATTTAACACTTTATAGCTCCTGTGTTCCCTTGATAAATCTGCCCTATAGTGTACAAAAACAAAAGCAAACATTATAACAAAAACTATCAAAAAATGCTAGCTATTAAAATATTTGCTACTAGAAGTCCGATTTAATGCTGATGATGTGTTAGCATTTTTTTTACTTACTATTTATAATAGGGCTTTTGATGGTTTACCATTTAAGAATTGTAACAGCTCCAAAGACAGTATAATGTTAATTATGTATAAATTAGAGCTGCCTTTAGCAAATCCAGATCAATTTAATAATTCATCATAAAATTAAACCAACAAACAAACAAAAAAAACATAACAAAACATAACCTGGTATATTTTGTATTTCGTATTGTATAACAGTACCATTCATTTTTTTTTCAAACTCCGTAGACCATTTTAATGATGAATTTCCTTTAAGCTGAACCAGGCACCTTTATTTAATGAGCACCATTACTTATTGACATGTTTCTCTAAGCCTTGCTCTATGTGTCCTTGATTTTATCTGCAACAATATTCATTTTCTTCTTTCATATTTTTAGTACTATCCATGTAGCTGACTGCCGGTGAGTGGGTGATTGATTCTGATACCCTTCTCGGCCTATATTGTTCCATTACACGTCTTTTTCTCTTTGTATTCATTATCTCTTTGCTTAGTGTGTTTACTAGGTTTCATTATCTTGAATGTGTACTAGCTCTTCAGATACACTGCACTAGATTGTCACAGTCATGTGCCTTGATGTATGCCTCCTACGTATCTACTACTGATTTATTGTTTTTATTTTGTATATGTAGACTTTGCTATGTTTGCAGTCTTTTTTATATTTTTTATGTGATAAATGCATGGCCTTCCACCATTTTCTATTGTCACATATACTTCATTTTCCCTTATATACACATCCATGAACAAGGTAATACTCATGACTTGGACGATAACTTTAATAATCATACACCATTAAATAGAGAGTTGGGAAGGAGACCGCAAGGAGGAATTAATATATCTATATGCTATAGCTGAATTAAAACCTGCAGGTTTATTTACTAAGCTGAGAATTGTCAGAAATTTAAAGTGAATATAAAATTAATTTCTAATTTAAGGCCAAGCTAGGTGAATTGCAAAAATTATCACAGTCAGTTATGCTTCCAGTTTGGCTATTTTTGAAATTCACTTTATATCCACTTCTCGACAATTAAGAACAGTACACTAAATAGGGGCTATGTTACAGATCCTCAATCAATCATTTATATTGGCTAAGGTGATCATGTTCCATTCCATACGGAAACAGTTGGTCACATCTGTGTGTTCTTAATCATAGGTCACACAGTGACTGGGATTTTCCAAAAGGCAGTTGTGTTAAATGAAGAAAAACAACATTTCTGTACATGCTAAATAATAGATAAATGCCTTGCTCGTAAAAGCAAAAGTAAAAGTAGACTTGGTACAGAATAAGGTTGCAAGCCCATGGGGATCATTTAGGTTAAAGCATTATTGTATGAGTTCTAAAAAAATATTTGAAAAGTTTATCTACAAAAGGTCAGGAGCACTGTTAATGCCTATTGTGAAGAACACGAAACTAAAAAATAAAAGTGTAATATCATTCTAAAATTACAAAGTATTTTTATAAACATATATAGCTGGGCAAAAAATTTAAAAGAAGCAAACTGTCCACAAGGCTTAACGGATAGGTCAACCAGGAGATAAAAGAAAAGAATGTGGCATTTCAAAGATATGATAAAGAAAAATAGATGAAAGGTTCAGACACCCTAGTATAACAAAGACTGTGTAGGTGGAAACGTAGTGAGTGGCAGTGGGTTCAATAAATTTGCCTTTTTGAATCCTGGAGTGCCTGAACCTTTATTCTATTTTTCTTTATCAAGTATTTGGTCCCTGGTACTGGGATTGACCTGGTAGCAACCAGATACATATTACTTGGGATTGACTGCAATTCCACATCCCTGCTATGGTTATACCTGTATTATACCTGTATTTCAAATATGTGTCAGATACATTAAATCTGATCATTTATAAAATATGAAAGAAACTAACAGAAAATTAAAAATGAAAAAAATTTAAAAGAGTATACGTCAAACTCATTTTTCCCCAGTGTATTAATTAAAAAAAAATACAGAAAACCAAGCTGTCGTAAAAAGTGTGCATTAACAAAACTCTGCACAAAAGTCTTAAAGTCTTAAATACCTTTTAAAAGCAAACAAACATATCCTTATTTTACTTCAAAGCACACTTTCAGATATTTCAAACAATGGCAGGCTTTGTCTTACTCCCATTGGGAGTGTATTTAGCAGTAACCCAGGATTCCCTCTCACTTTGTTGCATTTGGTTAACCATCCTTGGGGTGCAATTTGTGTCCCTCGTGTCTGCTTTTCTCTGCCCACTTTTAAAATACAATGAAATGTCTCCATTCAATTTGCAAACAGACTGAAGACAGTCAGTGATGCAACAGATAAATGCAGTGATACTCTTACTGTGTCTACCTAGCTGAGCTGGAATGTACATCGATTAGCAATTGTTTTTAAAAGGACACAATAGGACACAGCTTAATGTAGTGGTCCTGGTGTCTATAGCATGTTCCTGAGGGCTTTTAAATGTAAATGCTGCCTTTCAGAGACACCTCTAGACGCAGTCACTCAGACGGTCAATAGGAGTGCTTCCTGTGTCAGTGCTGCACAGTGCCGCACTGATGTTCAGTGTCTCCATGCATTTTGCAGCACATGCGCAATAGCCTCTACAAAATTTCCTATTGGAAATTGGAAGCACTGGGTTGGCCAAGATCATCATGTTTGATGCTTTCAGCCTTGGAGGTTGAGCGAGGGGGGTTGGGAGGGGAGAGAGTCAGTCAGCGAGACCAGCACGGCGTGGGAGTAAAATCATCTTTTACTGCTCAGAAAGGGGGCCAGTAGACCCAACTGGTGGAATTAACACTATAGTGTCATGAATACATGCTTGTTACATATGGAAGTAAACTTATATTACAGAATTCTGAAAAGCACCTGCTAGATAATTTTTTTAGTTGTGAATACTATATTCTAGTTCCAAAGAATTGCTGCAAAGCAATTTTTTAAATATGGAGCACAATCGCAGCCAAAAAATAACAATTTACAGATCTATGATATTGATATCTGTGGTTAGGTATTTTTGTTAAGTAAAAAAAAGTATACTTTTTCTTTCTTTACTCTGTAAATGTCACACTTGTTTGTTAAAAATAGACAAAACAGTGGCGTGTCCAGCTGCATGAAACAGCAGACATGCTAGATCAGAGCTCTGTTCATCAACCTCTCTTTTATATCTACCCAAATGCAGTTTCCACCCTCAGTCATTCACATATGCACTTGTTCATCCAAGTGAATTGATGTGGTAGAAAAATAAAATGGTAATCTGGTAATCTATCCAAGATGGAACTGGGGTTCACATATAAATTCATTACTTTTGGTAGATTTTAAGATAGGTGATCCTTGTCATGAACACCAACACTCCTACATGGTCATTTTATTTGCTTCCGTCGGTGAATCTTGGAGTTATACCACTATGTTTTTGGACTTTGCATTGTACAATTACAATCCTTTGTTGGGTACTTTTCATAAACTATCTCCTACTTGTTTCTTTTAAGTTGTTAATGTACAGTTTATTGGGATGACTTACCACCATTTATTTATTTTTTAATTCTTTATTTTATTTGGATCTCAGCAAAGCAACAAGGACACTATGTAATAGCTCATGGTGCACTTTAAAGATTAAGATGAACAAAGAACAGGACTACAAAGCTTAGACAAGTTAATTAAGCCTTCATATTCCATAGAGTATGTTTCGTCACAGTGTTCACGTAATATCACAGGCATAAAATAAATGTATAAACACCATAAACCTAAATAACTCATATCAACAATTAACTAAATCTTAAAAAGAAAAAAATGAAGAAAAAGAAAGTGTTGAGACTTTCTGCCATCTAGTTAGTCCAGAAGGGATGCATATTCTTCCAATACACTTTAGTAAAGATATTCATAGAATTATGAACAATAGCCATGAGCTTACCAATTAAGTATTTGTCATAAATTTGTCGATCGCAAGTACCCAGCTGCCATAACTCCTTGTGGCTGCCAGTGTTATCTTATTGATTCATTTTCGGGAGTGTGATAGTAAATTGCCAATGGGCTTGAATAGGAGGAAGACCCATGGGTCAATATTAAATTATCTTTGAAATATTTAAGGCCATAGGCCCCCTATTCCCTTCCAATATGGAGCAATTTGAGGACACTCTTGCCACATGTATTTATATCTAGCTTGAAGATTTGCTCATGGAGCCCCACCTATATGGAGGCCTTTCTAGCTGCCTCCTACATGTCCTCACAGTCACCTCCTTCTATCCTGTCTCCCAAGTCCTCCTACCACTGCTTGGTGTATGGTAATTCACACCAAATCTTGGAATTCAAGCAAATTACAGGATATATTAGTAAAGTTAGTGAAATTCCCTGATTACATGAAATTTTAAAAAAGGTAGGCCCTCTGACAGCAGCCTGCTTAATCTGTTCTTTTCTGGCATAGCACATAATATATATATATATATATATATATATATATATTAAGGAGAAATAATTTCCTTTAAGGTGTTGAAACTCCACCTTTTCCAAAGTAGCAAAATCCTTAGCTACCATACCTGGGAGAGGAACTCTTCTATTTCTTTATTTTGTAGTTTGTCTGATTCCCCCTTCTGTATTCTCACCGATAGGCCTGAAAGTAAAAAGTAGCCTTGCTAGTTAATTAATTTTGATCGCATGTGTTATACTGATAGTTTGGTCGCAGCTTCCTCTTTTTCAAATCAGGTTTACGGGTCCTCAAAAGCTGGCCATAATTGACCTAACCTAAATAATCTAAATTTGCAATAATTTGAATGACTGGATATCGAAATGCCTCATTTTGAATCTTGAATTCGTATGGACCTCAACTGCACCTGTCCTCAGCCAAGATATTGAAGAGTATAATGCAGGATTTATTTATTAAGTTGGCTCTGAAACAAGACTGGGTTCCAAACCATGAGGGATCTGGAGGGGCTCAGAATAGTTAATAGAATGTCATCAGCGTATGCTGATATTGTATAATCAGGTAGGTCCCACTACTGTTATCACCTTAATGTCTGTGTTTGTAAAATGTAAGGTGCTCAAGGGTTAGTGCAAACATAAGTGTGGACAGGGGCCACCTCTGACTATTGATCAAGTGGAAAGTAAATGTTTGGTATTTGGCAAAATAATCTGGGCTTTGGGTGACATGTATAGAGCTCAAATTGCGATGACAACCTCCCCAAGAAAACTCTAGTGCTGTGTCAAACAATATAAGCATGACCACAATACTCTATCAAAGCCCTCTCTGTATCCAAAGACAGCTCTGGACTTCACTGCTCCCCTTGACAAATCAGCCTTGAGTCTTGTATTTAAATTTTTTTTATTTTCTAATGAACCCGACCTGATCAGGGTGCATCAGCGCGGGGAGGAGTGGACTTAATCTAGAAGAGTAGATTTTTACCAATAACTTGGCATCAGAGTTTATTAGGGAGGTGGGACTGTAATTTCCTTCCCTAGTGTGATCCTTTCCCTCCTTGGCTAATAATATGTTTGCTAATGTAGTTTCACTGAGGGATTTGAATGACTGACCTTTACTTAATACTACTGCTCATCCATATTTGTAGTTTATATGCTTCAATTCTGTATACTTTTGAATCCTGTAATTTGAAACTAGCATTCATTCTTATTTCTAAATGGTATATTTTAAATTTGATTTGTGAGAAAAAATTTAATAAGGGAAAAAAAACCTTACAAAATGTCTGCGAGCCAACTGCATTGCCAGTCAATGTTTTTGTGTGTAACTTTTATGACCTTGGATTGTGAATTAAGTGAAAGTATCCAGAAAATGGATTTTAACAATAATTTTATCAATGATAGAAGATTGTGTCATACTAACTTAATTGCATTATGAAAAAATGAGTAAAAGTATAGTTAAAGGATTTACTTTAGATGTGATTTATTACTTTCACATAAAAGGTTACCAGAGAAATTTAAATAGATAGGGAGTGTGGCTTGGACACGCTGGCAGCCTGACAAAGCAGACCTGCTTGCCAAATAAGCATGTAGCCAGCATTTAAACACAGAGATGGGCAGACACAGACAACCTGACTTACCCCAGACTCCCAGGGGACTGACGGCAGGTACCCACTCTGGCCCAATGGATGATTTTCTGGGAACACCTGTGGGCCTCTGAGACAATACGCACAGAAATAGAAGGGCACCCTTGTCTACCATCTCGGTGAGGCATCAAGAAAGCATTTTACCCTTGCAGAAAAAGTGCAGATCTGAGCATCTTGACTGGCATGGTGGCAACTAAAATGGTTTTGGTGGCTCTTATGGACGACCTCCATGGAACTATCAGGACAGAAATGGTGAAGCAGAAAATGGAAGTAATGGCTTTGGATAACAGGGTGCAGGCCCAGGATGCTTCTTCACAGCAAAGGTCTCTGCATACATAAGGCACTCTCTAACCAGGGATCCATGCTTCTAGCACTCACCAGGCAGAAGCTGTAGATAATAGGGGCCAGAGATGTAACATAATGATGAGAGTGGTAACCGAAGGTACTCAACAAGCTTTTCCAGGCAATACTAAGGGCTAAAGCTCCACTGTCCCTTGTGTTTGACAAAACACATATAACATTGCACCCATTGTAACTGGAAAGGGCTTCCAGGGACATATGCCGCATGCACTTTAATCCAGTGAAAGAACAGATAATGAACAAGGCCCTAGCACGCTCCACATTGGACTTTAGAAGCAAAGCTATGTCCTTATTTCAGAACTTGTGTTCACTAACTCTAGATGCCAGAAGGGCCCTGCATCCCATTACCTCCCTCCTGCAGACAGATTCCATATAAATGGTGCTTCCCGTTTAGCCTACTGACTAAGCATGACAACACTTGGATATCCCTGAGGTGGCTTGAGGAGGTTAAGTTCCGGTTTTGTTCTACAAGAGATGTGCAAAGTGATTTGTTTGATATGCTTTTCTTCTGTTACCATGATACTGTGTATATGCTTTTGGAGGTGTGGGGGATGTCGGGATTACATATATAAAACAAAGAAGAATAAATAAAGAGGGGGAAAAGGAGAAAAAAGACAGGAGAAAAAAACATGAAAAAAGAGGGAAGCAGGGACTTTTTCATTTTTTCTGTTTTTCATTTTTATGCAATACATTTGATGCTCTTATATACTTATGTTACTATATTGAGAATGGGTAGGGACAGAAGTTTTGAACGTATGTGTTCAGACAGTCACCAAGCTTGTTATTATTAATAATGTGTCCTGATTGTTAAATGTGGAAGGGCAGAGGCGGGTTTACATGGACTTAAGGGCAAAGTACAACATATGCCTGGGTGGGTTGGCGGCTCGGGCTCTTGAAGTTTATGTAGATAATAGGTGGGGAGGAGTACTCAGGGCATTGATGTTAGTAGTTGGTGGAACTTTAAAGGCACTCACTGGAAGGGGGGTAAGATATTGGGTTGTTGGTCTAATGGGAGTTCTAGGGAAATATGTGCTACAACTCTAATATGTATCATAGCAAGACATACGGTAATTACTGAGCTGTTGTTTTTTTCTAAAAGATGAGACAATAAAGTAAAAGGAACAAGAGAAAATAAAGAGAAAGAGGGAGAAGGGGAGAGTAAGAACAAGAGAGATTAAGGGTATGGAAAAGGGAGAAGAAAAGAACGAGACAAGGATTAGAAATGGGGAACACCCCCACATTTATTACCTGTTATGTATTAGATCTAGAAAGTAGAGAATTGCCGGCACTCCTGCATTTTAACAACAATAAGGAAAACCTTATTGTTGTTAAAATCCAGGAGTGCCGGCAATTCTCTACTTTCTACATAACAGTGTGGCTGGGTACCGGGTACCATTTGGCTGGAGGTAGGAGTGCAAAAATGTATATATGTGAATATATGTTTTGGGGATCCTCGACATACTTGAAGACTATAGAAATCTCAATGTATCCATCCTGGTAAAATATTTTATATATAAATAAATAAGTTGGTTAAATAAGGCATCCAACCATAATATTAGATACTAGCAGGGGCTTTGCCATTAGAGCTCAAGCTTCAGTCTTCCTCTGCTGTAAGAGAATTCTGGGGCCAAGCCAGGGACCCAAAGTTTAACATCAAGAAAGGGTAGCACAGGTGGTGGTGCATAGAAAAGGTGTACCCCTACCAGAGGTCACAGCAACAAGACATACCAGTCAGAACCATTGGGTATCCTCTCCCTAAACGTTTGCGGATTGGATATCCCAGAGAACAGATCCCATTACTATGAGAACTTTACTGACATAAAGTAAAGGTACCATTTGTTCAGGATACACACTTTTAAGGAAGGCTCGGCATCTGTACTACACAATCATTCCTTTCTATTAGCCTTCTTTGCAAACACAGCCAGTGCTGACAAAGCTGGGGTGGGGCAATTATGTTTACAAACTTTGACTTTAAGAAGAAGGAGTACAACACTATCCCAGCTCTTAGCTCTCCGATATTATAAAACCTTTAAAATGCATGTTATTTTTTCTTGATGATATTCCAGGATGCACAAACTACATTTAAACTTGCATTGTCTAATGTATGATTTTATAGCTAAATAAATCTAGGAAGCAGAGCATTTAGAATGTTTTTCTTTTTGAAATGTATAGTGATGGTGGTAGTGTTTGCTATGAGTGCAGTTTTATTTTATATCACTCCAACTTCTGGCCAGCTGGGGAATGTAGCTTTCCCTTGCTTGCGTCAATGCATGCATTGGCAGCCTGTTATCTGATTTTGTATGCGCTGTCTCCAGAATTTAGGCTGATTTATTCTTTGCCAACTATGGGCAGACAGTGCTTATACATATATTTTTACGTTAGAAAATATTACTCAGCATTCTTGTAGCCCTATGGAATATCTATTTGCATTTCAATGTGTAATGTAATAACAAAATTAATGTTAATTTAAAGAGGCACCTCCTAATTTCACAATATTTCTTTATTAGAATGCCACAAAGTACATGGAAAGGTGCCAAACTGTTAGCTGCTTGAGCACATCAGTGACACAATTCAAAGGACCTGACAAAAATCAATTTTTCATTGGGATATCTATAATTTCTGGTTTCTGTGTAAGATACCTTCATGTTGTGCCCCCTTAGATATTGTTCAGGTAATACTAATGCCCTAGGCAGATAACCTAGTCCATTCATTTCACCTCTTTTCAGATCCAGAGGAGTGTTTTTTGTTTTTTTTATTTAAATATAGTGCAAACTCTTTAAAGGTGACTTTGTAAATTGATAAATTAGGAGCAGATGTTCAACATTGTTGTCAGATGAGACTTTTTCTATGTTTATTTAATATGTATACCACAAGGCATATATTCTCTAAAGTATATACAATCCATTTCATAATTCATTGTATTAAATCGTGATATAACATTCAAATAACATTCAAGGAAAACCTTGTTATTCACTGATATAGATATTTAACAATGAGGTTAGCTGAGAAATGTTGGGTTTTATCCCCATCGCTACAATTAACATGTATACATAATTGTTGTTATTCTTGGAAAATTAAAGGGACACTATAGTCACCAGAACAACTACAGCTTACTGTACTTGTCCTGATGAGTAGAATCATTCCCTTCAGGCTTTTTGCAGTAGAGAAAATGCAGTGTTTACATTACAGCCTAGGGATAACTCCACTGGCCACTCCTCAGATGGCTGTTAGGGGTGCTTCCTGGGGCAGTGCTGCACACTGTGCAGTATTACCATTCAGTGTCTCCACCCCCTGCATGCAGATACTGAACTTTCCTCATAGAAATGCATTGATTCAATTAATCTCAGATGGTAGTTTTAGACGGTGGTTTTAGGACTATAGGGTCAGGAATACATGTTTCTGTTCCTGACCCTATAGTGTTCATTTAAATGTATTCCTGCATCAGGCAACTCAAGCAGAAGTCCAATCAGCAGACAACAAGCTGGATATATTTGTTCACAGTACTCAAGATGTTGTTTTTGAATTTTCTTGCTGCAGTGAGGCCCATTCTTCTGTCTGTGCCATGACCATGTATGCATTTCTCTATGTGTATGTGTATTGGGTATATGTCTGTTTTTAGCGGTTTGTGTTCTGTATCTCTTTGTAACAGGGAATGCATATGGAACAATATGAAAACATATGAGGTCAATATGATATCATATAGTGGGTAATGTGAGGTGCAATTTGGCATTTTTTTGTCAATATGTCAACATATGGGAGGGCAATATAATAACATGTGGGGCAATATGACAATATGTGAAATGTTGCAGAATGGGGGCAATATGATCCTGAATAATTGCTTGGAAAACTTATATGTCTGGTAGGCAATAATTCGCATTAATAACTTAGACCACACAATAAACACAGACACAGTTTATTTTATTTCAATGGGCTTGGCTGTGGTGTTTATTAAAGCTTGAACCGGAGGGCACACACCATACTTGATAACGGTAACATTACGGTAAACTTTTCACTTGACTTCCAAAACGTTTCACTTTACTTCCAAAACTTTTCACTTTCACCATCACATCAAATTGCCAGTCAGTCATAACTAACCTGACCGCCTTATAAATACAACCACCACTTAACAGTATCCTTCCTCAGAACTTGAACCTGAGGAAGACTTTGCCCCACCGCCTCAGCTGGGGTAGAACTATCCCAGCTGAGGCCCCCCACAGCCAAGGCCCTTTTTTAACCATATTTGTTTTGATCCAGATTAAAATCCAGATTAAAATATCCTGAACAATATAGAACAAAGTAACCTGGCCTTCAATAAAAAAGGCCCTGTTCATTCTGATCTCCTTCACAATGTCTGTGCGAACCCCCCCCCCCCCCAAAAAAAAAAACCTTCCCAATCATGGCAAATCTTGACATTGCCAAAATTCAACTTACCACTCACTCTTCTCAGCGCTTTTAACTCTTGGTTCACTTAACCATTGCCAGCACTGGACCACCTTCGACCAACTAGAATGGTTTAAGGAAATAATTATTTTTTTATACCAAACAAACTTTTTTTTTACCTTACGTGATAACTGCATGGGTTTAACCACACCTATATCCTTACCACCATATTAATTATTATTACAGCTGGAGCAGGCCAAGACCAACACTTTAATATTGGTGAAATTGTAGACCACCTACACCTTTCCAATATATTCTGACGTCATCTCGATTAAAGTCCAAATTCGGCCCATAAAATTCCTGCTCTTGCCCTTCCATGGCCTGTTTTACAAAAGCATGACCCATAACCCAAACATTTGTTACGGTACCTGAGGAAATAATAATAACAGAGTGAAAGGATGAAAGCAAACATTACATCATATCATTCCACACATATAACTTAAAACAATTTGACTCCCATCTCCCAATTCCTTTTATAGCCTCTGCTCCAAAACCTAAGTTTACCGCTTCAGATGCTACCCCAATACTGAAGGAATGAGTAGCCAATTCTCCTTTGCAACCAAGTCTTTTCAAAACATCACTGCAAAACATTCTGAAAATTGAGAATGTGTTAGAGGAGAGGCTGAGGTATGCCACTAGCAGCATCTCCACTGGGCAAATTCTGCTTTTTTTTTTTGATACCTGACAAATGAATCCATCTGCCTTTTTTAATTGATCGGTTTTAGATCGCAACCAACATCTACCTTTGCGTCCCTGCGCAACGCATTCTTAAACCGAAACCTGAGTCTAAATCTACTGAGAGAAACCAACTCATTGATCTTAAGTGCTGCAAAAGGCTAAATAAAGTGCTGCTGAAAACAAATTTACTTCGAATTGCGAATAGTAAACAGTGTTTCAAAACTTCAAGCCGATCTCCCAACACTGAATATATTATGGGCCGAATATATTATGGGCCGACTATCTTCAGCAATACAAAGCGTTTTAAAATAACCTTTTAACAACTATCTACTCAGAAATGCCTGCACTTCTACTGGTCTACCCAAAACCTCAATATATGTTACCAGCTAAACGCCTGGAAATGGCATTTTTTTTTTTTGCTACACCATTGCTAATAAACGGAACCACAAAAGAGAATGCAGCTTCTATATTTCCACCTACTGGATCAATTTGTATGCAATTTACACAGGAAAATGCACATCCTTCAACCAAATATTATGTTTCAAACATAACAATACTAGATTTTGCAACAAATTAATAACAAAGCAACCTTCAGAATGCATAGCATTAAAGACCTGTACAACTGCCTTATTGTCACAGTGGAACAATATTCATTTATTCTGCAGTTCTTTTTTTTATTTTTTAAACCAAACATGCTGCTACAATTGGTAACAATTCCAAAAGGGGTTACATTCCTGTTCAACCCTCGCTCTACCCAATTATCTGGCCACTGAGCAAAGGCCTATTTCTTGTTCTAAATATGCCAAAACCAACTGACCCTGCATCCCCAAATAATTCTACCTCTTCCTTATCCTGAAAATTCTGATTACCATAATAATCAACCCTTGTACTGCTGCAGAAAATGCTCCCACACTCTCAAGTCTTTCTTAATTTCTGCAGAAATCCTTACAAAACACTGAACAGATTTTCTTTTAACACAAGCCAGCGCCATTCGCCTACAAAATCTTCCTATAGGCATAATATGACTTGCAAATGTTAAAAGGCCTAACAGTGACTGAAACTGCATCGCTGTTGCTTCCGTCGTCAGTTTACCTTCAAAAGCATTAAACAATTGTTATCCTTAAGAATTGAAGACTTGTCACTGGACCACTGTCTTTTCATTGCTACAGAAAAAAAATAAAAAACCTCTAACAACCTCACATATTCAGAAACCGAACTAGGACCAATAAACAAAAGTCATCCCGATAATGTACAATAGAAATAAATGGGTCTCCACCTTAACACTTATTCTAAAATGCCCCCCAAAAAGCTTCAAAGTAAAACAGGAAATCTAACAACCCATTGGTAAACATTTAAAATCAAAACTTGTCAAGGAATGAAAAACTCAACGAATTGAAACCCTCCGGATGCACCGTTAATATCCTAAAGGCTGAATCAATGTCCACCTTTAGCCATCAGTGCAAATTCTCTTATCCATCTGAGTGCATCATCACATTATGCGTAGGACACTGAGCATGTATCCTTGTCAAATTCATCATTTAATGACGTACCAGAGGGGGAAGAAAGGGTGAATAGTCTGAATCTCTTTTTTTTATTTTTTCTATTAAACCTAACTAGAAAAAGCGAAATTAGCCCAAGGAGGACTGTAATTTTGCTAAAAGATTCAACTGATTTTAAATTATTAACAACTGAACAACCTGAAACATAAAACCTTGGAATTTTAAAACCTTCCGCAAGACCTTGAAGCAATAACTTAGCTCTCTCCTTGTTTGGGTACACCTACCGATAAGGACGCAGCCTTTCAGCTGCCTGGAGTCCTAAGTAACAATAAAAGTACTTTCAGTAGAAAGTACCACCGAATTTTTTTTTTCTTTTTAAGAAGAGTTCCATAATAATAATTTTCTTACCGTACTACAAGTACATTAGTTGCTGGTTTAACTGACAAACTTTGTAACTTTATAACCAAACATCTCAGTTTTTTAAACCCCCAGAGCATTAACCAAACATCTCCGGTCTTTAAACCCCCAGAGAATTAAAACATCCTATTAGCCAGAACTTCAGCATCAGGTTCAGTCAAAGGCCAACATCCTTCATTCCCCATTTAGGGAAGAGTGGACGGCCCGTTTTTTGTTTTTTTTAAAGTTCATCATAGGTAAACCAAGCCATACAACCAAAACTTTGTAACCACAACTTTGTAACCAAAACTTTGTAACCATACTTTATAACCATAACTTTGTATAACTTTGGAACCATAACTTTGCAAGTAATCATAACCATATAACATATGGTTCACCAACTTTCAAACTTTAACTTTATTAACCACCAAATAGCAAGCCATCAAAATTCTTCAATGCCTCTAATATAACTTCCACATGCTGGAAAGGCACGCTACATAACTTCGGCTTCTTCTCTCCCTTTACGGATGAGAAAAAAATACAAATTCTTGCAGCCAGTTATTAAAATTATGCAGGATCAAGCTACGCTTTTCTGTCACTTTCTTCTTTCACAATATTCCTTAAATAAATCCTTGAACTACTACTCCCACTATCCTCCAAGCCTGAGCTGTACTTTTGTAAAGACCTTTCACCGCTGTCAACCTCTCACTAATCTTGTTTCGCTCATACTCACCGCCTGAAGTACCAGCTCTGCCTTGCGCCTCCATTTCTTCCAGGACTGGCATGTCGTCTCGATAACACGCATTCCCATCAACTGAACTTTCTTCGCTTCTTGTCAGGATGACTTCAGCCCGACCCTCTACTCTACCTTGACCCACCACAGGTACAGGAGAGGAGGGCAGGCATCTTTTAAACCTTCTCTTCTTTCCATGAGCTGCTTCTTTTACTTCTGGAGCCAATTTTTTAACTGGCATGCATTCTCCTTTTCTGTCAGCAGGTGGCGCTCTTCCCAGGCTGTGCCGCACATAAGCGCGCCTCTCTCCGGCTGTGTACGACGTGCCTCTTGTCGGAACCTCAGTCAGACATCGGGAGCAGTTTGCTCAGTAGGATGCTGCTACCGGAGGCTCTCTGTCAGCGCTGTAAGCCCCGGCGCCGAGATTAGGCAGTCCCTTACCAGGATTCCCTCCAGGCGAACGCAGGATATCTTCTAGCCGGGACATCAGCTCTTCTGCAAACATGCTGCGGCTGGAGCAGGTGAGGTGCTGGTGTCCGTCGGTGCTTCTCCAGTCCTGTAGTAAAACAGCGGACAGGGATTGCCTCGCACTGTCACCTTTTATGCTTACCTGGTTTCCTGCTCTTTTCTAGTTCACTGACAGCAACCAATCATCAGCCAGCTCTTGTCCCCAGCAACAGCTGTCTCACCTAATCTGCCCAGCTACTTGTCCCACTCTGCCCAACAAGATGATCAGGGGTCATGAACTTTACACTGACCTATTAACCCTCTATTGCCACCATACATATATGCCACAATGCTTAGTGCCTGTGACCTCTTTTACATATGTTGAAAGGTGTGGCAACTATGCGGGAAACAAGTCACATGGAGAGATAATTTGGCCACACAGCGTACGGATGCTAAGCGTTAACATGTGATACTGCCCGCCTTTATTGCCAGCAATGCCTCTAAAGAAGTCCATCACAGAAAATATGAATTGTGTAATTAGTCCCTTTCAACATCAACCGTAAAATCAGTCTTTATCGTCCCTCCTAGGGCTTTCCAGTCTCAAAATATCAGTGATAAAAGAGAGCAGTTATATATCACAGATATAGACAGCATTCTACAAAGCCCATGCATTTTGTATGCAGTATACTTTATTAAAACAAAGTCACTGATACATGTAAGAAAGAAGACAACTTGCCCAAGAGGGCAAATAAAAATAGATTTTTAAGCATCGAGGAAAAGGCTTTGATTACAGGATTCACAATTTCCATGTTTGTATTCCATTACGAGGGATGGACTATTCCACGATAGAGTCTGTACTTATATGGGAGATCAATGGAACAGAGGAACCTTTAGCCTTCTGACATTTTAATTTTAGTCAGTTCGTTGTTGAGTCTCCACTAAGATCCATTGCTTGATTAGTGTGATGCACTTGTATAATTTCTGGTAATAAGTGTGAAAATAACCATTAAGTACCTCTAACAGAAGCAAAGAGAATGTTATTAAAATAGTCATATTTACCAAGGAAATGCATGTTTTACTCCACCTTTACTCCTCAGACACACAGTTTAAACCATGCGTGCTCAGTGCAATAAACAGCATTTACGGATTCAGTGTTAAGCATGTTTAGAAGTGGAGAAGACATTGCAACAGAACAATTAGGAAGCTATTGTCATGTAAAATGGTCCCTAGAGAAAATGCTCATCAATTACATTTACACAATTTTGAGGAGAAAGCATTTTCCTTAAAATTGCTGAAGGAAACGATTTTGATTTTAACAGAGAGCAGCAGTTCTGAAACCGCCTCAAAGCATGGGGCTAATTGTTATGAAAAGCTGCCATTTTGTGCTTTCTTTAGTTTGGCAGGCTCTTTTAACAAAATCCTGTATTGAAATAGATTTGTTGTTTGCCATTATTATTTGGGACACAGAGTGTTTCATGTTGCTTTCGAATGCCAAGCTTTCAAATCGTCTGTAAATATTTAAAGGGGAACTTGTCACTTGAGAGCATTTTTAATATTATGTGTACAAAACTTCTGTATTTAGCAAATCTATTTTTTTAAATTTTTTTTAAAGGCCAAAAAACAAAACCAGTTGTAGAAATGCACGCTGCACTTTTTACCTTTATCCTAGAACAGGGAGTCACCATATTGGCTCCCTTGTCATCATCATTGGCTTCTTCTGTCATTGAACACAGTTAGTGGAAAAGGAAGAACACAATTATTTTTCTACTACTACTATTCTGCATCGTGTGCCCTGTCTGTGTAATAAACTGGATTGAGGTTTCACGTCTTCCTAATCTATAATTTATATTTAAAAGTAAATGGGGCAACACCTGGGAAAAAGTACAATAACAATATATATATATATGCCTCAAAACCTTATTGGTTGTAGGCACGTTCTGAGCAAGGTCTTAATCACCTCTAAATAGCCCTATTCTAAAATTCTAGAGCTCTGCGAAATGTGTAGGCACTTCATAAATGTTAATAAGTTTAGTGTTTTATTCAATTATACAATTCCCAGAAAAGTGTAATTTCTATTTAATCTCTAATTTAAAACATTTAGAATATTTGATTTGATCCTAAAGCATATGGAACAGCAATCATCTTGGAATGTGTAGCATAAAATAGTTTTGCATTGTAGACAGATGTAGAACATATATGTAAAATGATTGGTTAAATACAACAGGTCAAACACATGGAATAAGCATGGGTGAATGTAAGAAAAAACTACTTATCTCGCTTAAAAAACTACGATTTGACTAGGATTAAGTAGGGACTGTCAAATATAATACATTCTAGCTATAAAAGAAACAAACATAAATGCAGCAGAACTATAAAATCGGACATTTGCAAATGCCCTAAGTTCCTCAGGTCTTTGTGAAGTCTAGTGAAATTCTAAACTGACAGCTTAGCAAATGAAGTGGCAAAGAAAAAAAACAAAAATGTGTGTGCATCGCCAACAGCCTATTTCCTCTTTGATAAACATATCCCAGAGGCTTTATAACATGTAGTGATTATAAAATAATTTTATATATAGACAAAGAGCTGTTATATCTTTGTGTTTTACTCACAGAGAAATGTGGAAAATGTCTGTATGCTAAATTCTGTTATTTTGGCCTCAAACTCATGAATTCTAAGCATATTCCAGTTTTGCAAAAAATCCAATAGTCAAGAATGTTTTAGGAATAATTCCTTAACCCCTTAAGGACACATGACATGTCATGATTCCCTTTTATTCCAGAAGTTTGGTCCTTAAGTGGTTAAAGGAGACCCATCATTTCTCTTGACATTACATTGCTGAATGAAGCATTGTAAAACACCTATAGTGTGTGTTTACTTTTATTTTCTCAAGAGATTTAAAGGGACACTATGGTCACCAGAACAACTACAGCTTATTGTATTTGTTTTGGTGAGTATTATCATTCTCTTCAGGCTTTTTGCAGTAAACACTTTTTATTTTTCGCCACTACTCTGCATGGAGACACTGTTCTTTCCTCATATATATGCATTGAGGAGATGTTGATTGGCCAGGGCTGTGTTTGGCTTGTGCTGGCTCTGCCCATGATCTGCTTCCTTGACAGTCTCAGCCAATCCAATGCTTTCCTATGTGAAAGCATTTTGATTGGCTTTGAATAACACTTCTGTTGATGTCAACCAAGCAGGCAGATCTGGGGCAGAGCCAGCAGTAGACTGAAATAAAAGTAAGATTTTGCTATATTTAGGGAGGCAAGGGGGGGTGGGGGAGTGTTCCAGACCCTATAGTGTTCCTTTACCAGGCACAACCGTGGCATACATTGAATTAAAAAAAAGAAATCAAAACATCAGGGATTTCTGTATGTATAAAAGGTGTTGGGTTCTGAAAAGTGGTCTAAAGTGTTAAAGTGCAAAAGTCACCATGCATTCATCACTTTCCAGAAGACATTTTTTAAACACAACCCCAACTACTGTTTCTCTTCCTTTTTCTATGCTCCCATCATTGTGCTGATTGGCACTTCAAAAGGGTAGAGCGTATAACAATGCTTGTCAGGGAGCCAAGATGGGTGTGCTTAAGTCTGGGAGAGAGGTAAACACAGTTGTATGGATTTTTACATTTAATTTTGTTTTTCAGCCAACACAACACATATTTGTTAAATACAGAAGATAAGCAAATATAATACAAAAAAATCCTGGGATGGGACAGTTCCCCTTTAATCCCTTAAGGACAAAACTTCTGGAATAAAATGGAATCATGACATGTCACACATGTCATGTGTCCTTAAGGGGTTAAACATATCAAAGTTAGCATTGTTGTTACTTTTGCTACTCCATTTTAAATCAAACCTGTGGCCTGTGACTCCAGGATAATAAATAGATTGCTTGAAGAAAAAAAAACCACAGCATGAAAGTGCTATAATTGTAAGAGAAATGCAATTTCTCCTCTTGCTGTCTCTCCATGCACACAGTAGCTGTTTAAAAAATAGCCAGAATAATGAGTTGGTGTGGAGTGCTAATTTCTCCTATCTCTTTGTTTGCCCGGCAACTGAAGACCTATTTGCTCTGTTAATTATAAGCAAGGACCGCAGCAGAGTGCTGGAGCTATGCAATCAGTATTAGGTTCACTTGGCCATATTTTTTCTCTATATTCTCTGCTCTTATTTAACCCTATTGGTACCCTAGTGTAGCTTTGGGAGTAAACTGGAGACAAGGAGGGAAATGTCTATGAATTATGAAAACGAAGACTTTGGGGTCTAGAACCCTGATATTTTATCAGCCATGTGAATTTCAGTAGCTTTCAGCAGGTGTATATTCAATATAGACCTTATCAGTATTGTGTGAGTCTGCATTAGATTCCAACATCTGGATAGTAAAACTGATTTTCAACTAACTGAGGAATGAAAACACAGAAAATCTAAACCACAAACGATCTATACAATTGCAATCGATTTTTTTTCTTCTTTTTTCCAATTCCATGTATCTATTGCAGGGGTTCTCAACGTTAGTCCTCAGGACCCCCTACCGGTTCAGGGTTTAGGGATTACCTGGGTGTGTCTAAGGTGTTTAGAAAAAGAAAAAAAAAACACCTTAGAGTCTAAGGTGTTTTTTTCCCTTTTTCTAAACACCTGAGACGCACCCAGGTAATCCCCAAATCCTGGACTGGTAGGGGGTCCTGAGGACTGGGTTGAGAACCCCTGATCTATTGAGTTTCTCTTTTATAAACCTGACCTCACTTTAATTTAAGGGCTAATTATCTGATATATGAAATTATAAACATAGCTCGCAGTCTTGGTAAGCTGCTGTCAAAGCTAACCATTGCATATAGAATATGTGTTGCATTGCATTGCTCATTTGTTTTGTTGTAGCAAAACAGATGGCAATTATGATGTTAACACCTTTCTGAAGAGAGCTGTTCAGCACTGATCACAAGAACAGTTTTACATTTTTGCAATGTCCTTGCTCTTTTTTTTATAACATTCCTGAATATTAAACATCACGTATCATATGAAAATATTTTGTTCAAAAATTGGAATAGAAACATAAAGATGTCATAGTTTTTAATTCTTAGAATTTAAAGATAACTTGTACAAGTGCAACTAAAGAAATTATGTTAAAACAGATTCAGTAATCTGTCTCTATATTTGCAATGCCTTATATGCCTAGGACTTGTTTATATTTTCCCAGTTGCAAGTCATATAACAAAAGGATTGTTTTCCTGATTCAAGGCTAAAAGTTTTGAAACGTTGGGAATCTTAAGTTTGTTTGTCATTGATCCAAAAGATTCTAAAGTCAAGTATATACATTTTATTACAAAAGGACACCCATAGATACAAGGCAGCAATTTTAACATTGCTGGCCTCTGCTAAAATTATTGGGAATATTTTTACCTATACAAAAAAAACAGCAATTTTACAGTGAATTTTGTAAACATGACTCATTTTACTGCAGAAATATATCCACATGTATAATCCACATGAGGGATAAGTATAGATCAAGGGATTGTCTCTTTAAAAAAATAATGTAAGCATCAAAACTATTTTAGTTTAATGAAGTGGTTTTGGATTACTGTATAGATCATGTTCCTGCAGTATCAATGCTTAATTCTCTGCCCTGAGAGATGAAGACAATACATATGCATGCTCATCACTACAGTCATTTATTTTATTTTATTTATAAAAATATTTTACCAGGAAAGATACATTGAGGTTTCTCTCGTTTTCAAGTATGGCCTGGGTCCACAAATCATTGCATTGTTACATTAGGGTACAACAAAATACAAAAACAATATTAATACACAAATACAAAATTTAATATAGAACAGGTAGGAAATATATAATCAACCATGGCAGGTGCATTCTGTTTTGAGGTATGTAGAGGGGGATCTCTTAAAGGACTTTAGGCTTGGGGAAGATTTTAAATTGTGCGGGAGGTCGTTCCACAATTGCGGTGCTCTGTAGGAGAAGGAGGAATGGGCTGCTTTCTTTTTGTATTGAGGTAGACTAAGTAAAGTGCTTGTACTGGATCGGAGCTTATAGAAAGTGGGAACAGCTGGGGAAAGCATTTTGTTCAGGTAGGGTGGGAGTTTCCCAGAAAAGCTCTTAAACACAAGGCTGGAAAGATGAAGGGTGCGTCTGGATTCCAGCGACAGCCAGTTTAGTTCTTTTAGCATGTCACAATGGTGGGTCCTGTAATTACATTGTAGCACAAATCGGCAGAACGAGTTATACAATGTGTTGAGTTTATTAATGTGGGATTGCGATGCAGATGCATTTACTACATCCCCATAATCAATGATTGGCATCAGCATTTGCTGTACAATCTTTTCCTTTACTGTAGGGCTTAGGCAGGATTTGTTTCTGTACAGGGCACAGAAAAACAGGGAATCCCTCCCATAAATCTCTGTGCCTGAGAGATAATTGTCGGAATACACACCGCTATTATCTCTCAGGGACAGAAAAATCATACATTTCTTAACCACCCCAAAAGTAACCCTAGTCACATCCCCGGATACAAATACAAAGAAACTAGTCCGGTGCTCCAACTCCCATTACTCCTGGGCGGCAGCAATGACCATAGTACACATCAGCCAAAATACATATAGTAAAACCAAAGAAAAAAAGTTACCTGCGCTCTTTCCACATCCCTATGTATTTTTAAACAAATGGAGGTTTTTAGTTACCTCCAATGGCCATGAGAGGGTAAGCCCACCTGCCACATCAAGGCAGACCTCTTAGGTGGGTCCTAACTCTAACCATTTGCCTTGCTTCCTCGAGCTCCTGGCAAAAATATCTCTAATGAGACAGAAAGGGGTATTTTTTATATACATCCCTACATGCTTATTAACCCTTAATAGGGAACACATGGGATGGGCAGCAGCATTGCAACCTAGCTATGTGATACAAAAGTGAATACAAATACAAAGCGCAGCAATGTAATATGTTTTTGGAATGCCGTAACGTACCAATTGATAGATGACAGACGTAAATACCCAGCATGCACTTAACAGGTCTTATCAACTTAAAAAAAAAAAAATTGCTTTATATCTGAATGTCATAATACTGTTAACAAATACTTGTCTTTAAAATGTTTGGGAATGCTGTTGTGGCATTGCTCAAATGCGTATGTTATCTCAAGCACAGCAAAAATAAAGAATACAAAAAAAGTGAATACAAATAAAAATAAACTAGTCCTGCGCTCCAACTCCCATTACTCCTGGGTGGCAGCAATGACCATAGTACACATCAGCCAAAATACATATAGTAAAAACCAAAGTCCCTATGTATTTTGGGATATGGGCAAACAATATATCGAAAAATCACCCAGATCTGTTTGGTAGTTTTGGATCGCCATCGCTGGGGAAGTTATTAACGGTCTGCCATGAGGTTGAAGCCCAAAATAGTTCCAGAGAAGTTGTGGCAGGTGCCGGCCTCTGTTCATGGGGTTCTGTACGAAAACCACGTAAGGTAAACGAAAGCTGATTTTTCTAGAATGCTCCCCGTGTTCAGTAGTCTGTAACTCCCGAACGCCAATCGTGTAGGTGTACTGGAACTGGAACGGGCAGCAGGTCCATGGTGACCGGTGTTCGCAGGAGTGCCTGGCCGAAATGTATTTCAGGCACTTGACAACCAAGTACCACTGCCAGCCTTCGGGAGACAAAATGGCCACCATCCATTGTCCCAACCACGTGCGTTCGCATGCACAATTCGCATGCAGTGGTGCATTTTATTAATTATTTCTTTTGCGGTTTTCATACAATATACTCAACGTTCCATGTCCTAATGGGACTCTGGGGTGGTCTTGGTTCGGGTACTGAACAAAATAAACAAAGCAAAATTAAATACGAATCTGTTATACGAAAGGAGCCGAAAGTTATGTGGTATTCCTTCACACCAAGCAACCAGCCCTTTCCCACCATTAGAACTCTATTCCACCATAGACTATTTTAAACCGTTTCCTGTTTCCTATTTTCTCTCTCAGATCTCTATTCTCCATTTTAATAATCAAGTATTTCCCACAAGCTTGTATCCCAATCAGTCCCCATAATACCCTAAAACGCATCCAACAGCCTTACTATTTCCTTTTAAGCTCCTTTTCTCAATCAGTCCTGACATTTTCCCATAGACATATCTTTTCCACCAGTTCTTATGTTCTCCCATATGCTCATCTCCCCATAGAATTAATTTCATCCATCAGCCCTCCTCCACAAATTACTCCCAACCATCAGTCCTATTAATCCATAATTATCCTCCTCCTCTATCAGTTCCCCTCTTTTCCTATGAATGCCTCTTCCACATTATTCCTCACATTTGCCCTCCCTATCTCCCATTAATCTTCCAGCAGCCATATATTCCACATAAACTACTCTAACCCAAAAACCACTGGCATTTCTGCCTGATCTCTATTGCCCATTTTGCTTATCCACCATCCCTTTATCTATTTCAAAACCCTGCCCATCCATGAACCACATACATCAATCAGTCTCTTTCCAACATCAGCCCTCTTTCCCCCATATTATGTTACATACTCCTGAAAGATATGAGATGCTGAACGTTCCCCATAGAGATGCATTGATTCTGTGCATTTCTATAAGGTGATGCTGATTGGTTCAGCGTGCGTAATAACCTCCCAATGCTTTCCTATAGAAAAGCATTGTATTGGCTAAGATCATCAAAATAGATGATCTCCGCCATGGAGGCGGAGCCAGGCAGGGCCAGCCTTTGTATGACTGGTGCAGCATGGCAGAAAAGGTGACTAGTTACCTAAAATGCCACATCAGGATTATAGTGTAAGGAATAAATGTTTGTATTTCTGACACTATAGTATTCCTTTAATATAAAAAAAGTAAACTTTGTTAAAATAATGTATTCAATATATTTTAGTATAGAGACATGCAAGATACTTTTAAATACATTTTTCTTCAATCACTAGTTTTCAGTTTAGCATTTTATGTTATGCAGAGTCATAATGTTAACAGTAATTTTGCAGATACTGCAAATGTTTGTGTTATAGCACTAAAAGCAAGTGTCTGATAATGTAAAACACTGATCTAGAATGTAAATCTAAATTAGTGAGAATGTAATACAATGTCCTTTCACTCAAAAAGAGGGAGCTGATAAGTATAAAAAAAAAACTTTCTTCGAGATGCACAATAAACATTAGTGAGATAATAATATAGAATTAACACGCCATGGTAAACTTTAGTACCTGTTTTAGCATTCTAGCTGCTGAACATGTTTGGAGCTTTGTCCCAAAGAGACGTTAACTGTTTAACTGTTAACTGTTACAATAATTTTTTCTGTTATGGCACCCATACAGATTGTATATTGCACTACCCAGGAATCAGGAAAAAATGCTCTTTTTACCTTGGATAGTGTGAAGAAAATAGACTGAAATTTGGGATTTGGGAAGTTTTATTGGTTCAGTAGATTAAACTACCGAACACCCTCCTGGCTCATTAACTACAAAGGGAACCATCCATTGAGCGCTCTCTGTGTGGCCGCCATTTGCATAGTTGAATGCCATGTGGAAGAGAAAACGGCGGCCATCTTGTTTGCATGTAAGGAGGCAGCGGGACTTGGTCGTCAAGTGTCTGGAACTAAAATCGGACTTCTCGAACACTTACGAAATAATGGGGAAATTGTGTGTCCTTTGCCTGGAGATAATCGGGTTATCCTTTAACTTATCTAAATATCTCCCAGGCAGAGGAAGGGAGAGTTTTACTGTAAATCTGTTTTATGATTGGTTGTTACTTCTATTTACTGTGGGAGGTCCTCTTGCAGGAGGATTTCCATAAAAACCAGTGTGGCATCAATAAAACATTATTCCTGTTGTACCCTTCATGAAGTCTAGGCTCATGCTTGGGTAACCTTTTATTTGCTGGGGAGATTCGTCTTGGAAACTGCATTCATCTTTACTATTCCTCTACACCCTAGCTGCAGCTATATAATCACTTATCTTAGCAATTGGAAAGGGAATAGGCAAACTCAGTACCATAACCACTGACGTTCGTAACAGATAGCAAATAACGTATTAAGATGCTTTGTTCATAGCTTTGTGGTTAAATGTTTTGAGATTAGGCCTTCTATCTAAAACACATAGGTTTATATCATTTGACATGATAAGAGATAATTTGAACAATAGGCAGCAAAATTGTCTTCTTTCTTTTTCTTAGGCGAAAAAACACATATAATGGTAGTGCTGAGGATGAGATTTTGTTGGCTAACTAATTAATTATATAAATACTTCAAACTTTCAAGAAAACATATGTCCCTTTTCAAGGCCTTGCACCAACAATATGAAAAAGGTGGCAAAAGCAGAGAAAATACAACTTCATCTTAAATAGCAGAGAATCACATTTCACCTATACATTGTGGTAGCAGAATTGCTAGCAAATGTCTAGATTTCTCTAAAATCAGAGGTCTAGAAATAGCCTTTTCCCGCTCCTCTCAGTTCAGTCTTTGCCAACCCTTCACCGATCTGCACAGAACAAAGGCTGTGCTCAGGATGCCTGTTATCCTAGGAAACCATAGAAAAGCCTTCCTCACATATGTTTTTGCTGTTGATCCAAAAGAAAGCAAAAAAAAACCGAATCTGAAGCATTTCCAATTTTGCAACAAACTAGGAAAAAATTCCTTCTTGACCCCAAAATAGCAGTCAGATGTCTCCTTGGATCAAGCAGCTATTACCCCACTAATTAAAAATTATATCCCTGTTTTTGCAAGTATTTATCCAATTGCAGTTTAAACATCTGAACGGACTCTAAAAAAAAAAAAACAGCTCTTCAGGCAGAGAATTCCATATCCATATTGCTCTTACAGTAAAAAAAAACTTTTCTTTGACTAAGATCAAATCTCCTTTCTTTCTGCCTAAATGTGTGACCTCGTGTCCTATGTATAGCCCTGTTTATGAATAGATTTCCAGATAATGGTTTGTAGAGGCCCCGAATATATTTGCATAATGTTATCATATCCCCTCTGAGGCACCGTTTTGCCAAACTAAACAGATTTAAATTTTTTAACCTTTCTTCATAACTAAAATGCTCCATTCCTTTTATCAACTTTGTAGGTCATCTCTGCACTTTTTCCAGTGCCATGATATCCATCTTTCGAACAGGTGCCCAAAATTGCACAGCATATTCAAGGTGTGGTCTTATCAGCGATTCATAAAGAGGCAAAATTACATTTTCATCACAAGAATTTATGCCCCTATTTATACATGACGAAACCTTACTGGCCTTAGCAACTGCAGATTGACATTGCATATTGCTGCCTAATTTGTTGTCTTTAACAATTCCCAAATCCTTCTCCTGTGTGGTTATCCCTAATTTACTACCATTTAGGATGTAGGCATTTTCCCTGCTTGAATTACGCTGAAAGCAATACCTATAAGTGGAAGAAGGTTCTGCGTGAGTGCCACAGCAGCAGCATGGAGAGAAACAGCCTGAATGATTTATTGCAGCAGCTTTGGACAGACAGTCTGTGCATAGAGAGAGATAACATAAAGTGTTTGGGATTTTTATCTTGTTATGGAAAGCAATGATGTGCTTCCCAAACAGGGGAATGCAGGAAATGTTTGTATTACAGCAGGTGTAACACCCACTGTAACATAATTTATGTCTTCAGTAGGATACAAGGAAATACATTTAAATATGAACTTTAAATAGTATTAAGGGAAGAAATAGGTAATTGTTTAACATGAGTCAAGCCAGACGCTTAGAAAACTGCAAACCTATATCTGTCATAACAGGTTTAAATTTTAAATAAGGCTACTTTCGGTGGTACTCTACTCAACTATTTTTTTTTTTTTTTGCAGTTATATGTCTACTTAGCAAAGTTTAAAACTGATAAGCCAAGTTGGAATTTTTTTTTTTTTAATAATTCTTTCCCCACATTCAATTAAAATCTAATAGCTCTTTACATGTTTCCCTAGAGCTACAATGAAATACCAAGGCTAAATGAACAGGGCATTACATGCTGACATAATGTCTTTAGGTACAGATGTCAAAGTGTATCGATTGTCCTTAGAAGGTTAAAGCATTACCTTTGTTCAATGTATAATAGTGTCAGAGAGGATGTGAAAGAATTAGGAGTGTGATGGGAATGATTTTAAACATAAAAGACTGGCACCATACAGTATGCCTTCAGAGATCTTCTTAAGTTAATAATGTCAGGGCACCTTGCTATCTGGTTATTAAAACATTGTATTCAAGCTTTCAAGAAATTGGTCAAGATTCCATAAATACAGGGTAATATCCCGTTGCATAGTTGTTAGGTTGTGATGACCTTATTAACTGTACAATACTCAGAGAAAGATGATTGCCGCTGGCTCTTTCCATTGTTCATTTCATTTTTTTATGCAGTTTAAGTACTAGGCTCAAGGAGCCTATTTTTGAGTTATTGCTCATTGTGATGAGGAAGTTACACATAATATTTAGAAACAATGCACAGGATATGTTTATGTCCCCCAAGTTTTACAATGCCGTTGGTCTCAATCACAATTTTCTGAAATATATATATTTTCAAGAATCTTTGTTGAATACTATAATTTAAGAATGTCACTGGTGTTCAAAGAGTTCAAGTGGAAAAAAAATGTAAGTGATACTTTCTAAGGGAGATTTCTCCCAAGAGTGGGAATACCAGTTGTATTTAACGGAATACAAATTTTAGTACTTTTCTATCTCTTCCAGTACAAAACGTTCTTAGACTTTATTTCTATTCAAAACAGAAAGCAGATGCAAACTAGTATTTTTTAGTTCTGTGTCTAGGAATTATGCATTGAGGAGTGCATGGCTCTGGCCTCTTGCCTAACTTGTTTTGGAGACCCCTGATTTTAGGAGACACAGCCATATCACTCATATATATATATAATATATATATACAGACATCCTCTGTGCCAGCTGAGCAGCATGCTAAGGATGTTTGTGTGGGACATGCTCAATCTCTACTCTCACACCTGCAGGGCCCCCTAAGTACTTTGCAATGCGTGAAATGGTGCTGGGTTGTGACATCACATTCAAGCACCTGGAACCTGTAGAAGTACTAAGAGTTAGCAGGAGGTGTCTGTGTATGAACTAGTTGAAGCATGTGCTATGTGTTTAGTGTTAATTTGTGTCTGTATGTTAGTGTGAACCTATGTATATGTGTACGCCTATGTATGAGTGTCAGTGTGTGAATGAATGTCAATGTGAGTCTTTGGGTGAGTGTCCGTGTATGTTTGTTAATGTGGGGCTCTGGTTAGAGAATATATTATGGCCTGGCTAAACCACTCAACTGGAAAATAAAGAGACTCCACTGTTTCATTTTATTGAACAATTGATTGCAATTTTAACACATAAATATTGTATAAATATCAATCTAAAGGTACACACAACCAACTACTCCTGGATATTTTATTACATTTTATTTAATAATCTTTTTTCTACATGTTTGTTAATGTGTCTATCATTGCATGTTAGTTTGTGTTTACACATTAGTGTGTATATAAGTATTAATCTTAATGCAAACATAGCTGACTTGGATATTTTTGTTTTCAATTTGGCCTTACATTTGAAATCCACTTTCAATTCTCAACTGTTTTCACTTTAGTAAATAAGCATTATATTGATGTACATGTGTAGTACATTTGTTCTCATCACCAACTCTTTGTTTGATGTTGCTAAATAATTACCATATTATTTTTGAGGTGTATATTAAGGCTTTTCTTAATTCTTAAACTTAAACTTTTTTTTTTTAATTGTTAGGGTAGTTCACTAAACTGTCCATTAATAAATTACAAATTTAAAGCCCAAATATCCTAACTGTATGAATTCTTCAAGTCAGCAATATTATCAATTTAGCTATTTTTTGCCTTAAACTATATCCCATTCCCTGTTAATTCTCAGCATGTCTCACATTAGAGAATAACTCTGTATCCCCAAATAAAAAAAATATATAGAATAAAAAATAAATAAAACAAAAGCTTTCACTTATCATAAATGAAAATACTAAAAATGTAAACACAAATGTAATAGATAAATACAGATAATGCATATTATATATTCTAGCTTACTTTTCTTACGTGAATAGGTGTTAATAGTAATCAAGTTATCCACATGGGGGATGTTATTATGATGCCTGTCAGATGATGCTGTTGCTCTGAATTTCTTCCAAACAGAGTGAGAAAGTAATTGCAGATTAAAGAGCTCCCAGACATCCTGCCACAGATGGCACATATATTTGTTCAAATGAATGTAACCTAGTTTTGGCATATGTTGCAAATCTTTCAGATTCTTCCTCATCTCCTACAAAACAGAAGTCCACTTTCATTAAGTTTGAAAAGAACTAACCAATACTTTTTTCAAGAAGTTATTACAAGTTGTGTAAAATGTTAAGTAGGCTAATGTCTTAGTACAGTATATATACTTGAAATAAAAGTGACAGTAAAGAATACAGAAAATATAGCGAATTTCTCACTAGAGGTTTAAATTGCTGGAAAAAAATCAACAGCAAAAATATTTCTGAAAGGTAAATTTTACAATCTTTTTAACTTGCAAGCTTATGTGTTGATAATTCATACACAGTGTATTCTTTTAGAGTTTGTTCACTATACATCAAAATACAAAAAATAAGAAAATACCAATTTAAAATGTAAGCAAAATGTATTGATCTGGAAACATTGTCCAAATTAGACTTACTAACAGCTTGGCCACTGTATTCAGTGTTTTATGAATAACCTCATAGCATAAAAGCCATTTTATAGGCATCATTCATATTAAATGGATACTAAAACAACATTAGCTGAATGAAACCATTTTAGTGTATAGTTCATACCCCTGTAGTGTCACTGCTTAAAGGACCACTATAGTGCCAGGAAAACATACTCGTTTTCCTGGCACTATAGTGCCCTGAGGGTGCCCCCACCCTCAGAGCCCCCTCCTGCCCGGCTCTGGAGAGAGGAAGGGGTTAAACACTTACCTTTCTCCAGCGCCGGGCGGGGAGCTGTACTCCTCCTCTCCTCCTTGCTCGCGACATCATCGGCTGAATGCGCATGCGCGGCAGGAGCTGCGCGCGCATTCAGCCGGTCTCATAGGAAAGCATTTACAATTTTCACAGTGAGAAGCACGCAAGAGCCTCTAGCGGCTGTCAATGAGACAGCCACTAGAGGCTCTGGAGGCTGGATTAACCCTCAGTATAAACATAGCAGTTTCTCTGAAACTGCTATGTTTATAAAAAAAAAGGGTTAATCCTAGAAGGACCTGGCATCCAGACCACTTCATTAAGCTGAAGTGGTCTGGGTGCCTAGAGTGGTCCTTTAATTCTCTGCAATTTAGGAGTTAAATCACTTTTGATTCTGTTTATGCAGCACTAGTCACAGCTCCCCTGGTGGTGACTGACACAGCTTGCATGAATAAAATGGTTTCCTTTTCAATGAGATCTTAACTTAGGTTTTATCTTCACCTCTGTAAATTAAAATGTAATCACTCACAAGAGGCTCCTGCAGGGTTTAGAAGTCTATTGATAGAAGAGTGATAAGAATTGTGATGGAGCTCCAGTACTCCACCAGAGTACCTCTGCTAAGTCTGCTTCCTCGTAGCTAACAGGGACTCTGGAGCACTTCAGACCTAGTCACCGAGTCAACTATAGTGTCTGTGTTCCATTCCCTGTGACGTTGACTACCGTCACATTTCTTTCCCCCCCCAAAAATAGATTAACCAGGTACCAGACTTCCAATCTGTCCGTGCCTGAGTTAGTCGGGTAACAATCCCAAAGAGTCAATCCATCCTGGCAGCCTCCTCGACAAAGTTCCACATAGTTTGTAAGTTTGTCCCTGTTGGGCACATGGAGCTCTCATAGCCAATCAGTCTGTGGAAGTATGGTTCCGGCAGGCCAGACTAGGCTTCTCGGTCACCCTGTGCCCCTAATAAGCACAGGGTGACTTAGACAAAAGAGGGGACTTGGAAGAGGGACACAACAGCTAGTTTAAACTGGTCTTGGACAGCAGCCTGCTTGGGAAATAATAGGACAGAAAAAAGGGGGAGGGGGATATGCATAGCCTGAGCCAATATTAGGCACAGAGTGACCAAAAGACAAAAGGAATCTGAGGAGTTTGTGTGTCTCTCTGTGTGTGCCTGACTGTATGCATGTGTGTGTGCTTGTCTGTTTGTATGTATGTATGTGCGTCTTGTGTGTGTGTGTGTCTGTCTGTTTGGATGTGTGTATGTCTGTCTGTGTGTGTGTATGTGTGTGTCTGTCTGGCTGTATGTGTCTGCCTGTGTGTATGTGTGCCTGTCTGGTTTTTTTATGTATGTGTCTTTGTATGTATGTGTGTCTTTTGTGTGTGTGTCTGTATGTGTGCCGGTCTGTTTGAATGTATGTGTCTGTGTGCCTGTCTCTGTGTCGGTCTGTATTTATGTGTCTGTGTGTGTCTGTCTGTTTGTATGTATATATGTGTGCCTGTCTGTTTGTATGTATGTGCCTGTGTGTATGTGTCTATGTGTGTGTGTGTGTCTGTCGGGAGGGAAAATAGAGGGGGGGCCCATGGATCATTTTCGCACCCGGGCCTCATGGTTTGCGTGTACGCCACTGCTGGGGATCCACATATAGTGTCTGTCTTCAATCCCCAGTGTCGGTGACTAAGTCACAAAGAAATTTTAAATTAAACGGAATTTGAAATAGATAAAGTTTAAACATTAGATGTCTATTTACAGGAAGTATTTAGGAAAGCTGTGTGAGCAACATGTAGGGAGGTGTGACTAGGGCTGTATAAATGATTTAACTCCCAAATGGCATAGAATTGAGTAGTGAAACTGCAGGGGCATGATCTATACACCAAAACTGCTTTATTAAATTAAAGTTGTTTTGGTGCCTATGGTATCTCTTTAATGGTGAGAATATTTGATTTAATTGATTATAGTTATAGACTGGTGTTTGGAAAATGGTACGCAGTCAGATAGATTCATGATTAGTTTTAGTTTAGCAATAATACAAATCAACTCAACCTTTAAAGAACAGCCATGCCCTATTTTTCATTATGGTTCTAGAAATCAGATTCTAGATATGATATGTGTATGCGTCTTTCAGCGTACTATGTGATATTTATAAGAGAATACAATATAGTTCAATGTTCTGTTGCTTTCAGTTATCTTGATATCCCAGCTTGTCTTTATATCTCAGCTTCCATAGAATTGAGTCTGGAGCATGACCTGATTTTCCTTTTGTTACATTTACTGAATCGGTGATGTCTAATTTAGCAAAATGAGAGTACCAAAGCAGCATCTGTATGTAACAACACAGCTTTGATAATCATAACTTAGCTCTAGTGATATGTAAAAACAATATCAAATTATTGGTTTTCTGATTAATTAGCAACAGTAATGTTGCTTTATTCTTCTTCTTCTTCTTATTATTATTATTATTATAATTTATATAGCTAAAAAATTAGGTTTATAGAGAGCGCAAGATTTTTGTGGTGTAGTGGATTTTCTTCAGCTAATGCTTCAGATGTGATTTATCCACAAAAAACAGTAGATACTTAAAGCTGCTAAATACTTTAAAAACCTTCCCAGGTGTTTTAAAACATCAATTTGACATAAAAAATAAAAAATTATTAGTATCAGCGCTTAGTCGATATACCCCTATATATCTTATAGTGATCAACTCTAAAAATGAAAAAAGAGTTCCAAATATAGTCTTAATGTGGGAGTTTTCAAATGTCCGTAGAGATTTTTGATAGTAGTAACCGTAGCTCTTAACAAACAACACTCTTCAAATTCAAAAAACCCGCCAAAGGCTCGATCTACGCGTTTCGCTCGGTCCCACGAATATAGACTCTTAGAATCTGCTTTAAATCTTCAGTCATTTCTCTCCATTACCTTATCAATTATGTTAATTATAAAAACTAAACTCTGGTTGTTAATGCTATAAATTGAAACTGCAGTTTACATTTGAGATCTTTGTGTAGTTAGGGGAGGCTAATGTGTTTCAGCTTTGTTAGATGGGTGAGGGTAAAGCTGAGACAATATTACTGATTGTGACTTTTTAAAAATACTTCCAACACAGTGGACATAACAAAGATGGACTTGGGCTTTGCAATCGGTATTCCTGTAAATACAGAAGAATCATGGAAAGAATCTTTAAAATTATTGCATCTCAATGCTCCTAGTGAATGTAGATGGTATTACTAGTTAAAAAGAAATCTGTTTTTCGGCCGAACTGCAATTAATCTGAATTTGGGCCAAACATGTATTCGACAGAATTCCTGAATACTGAGCCAAGATACACCTGAATTTCAGACCAACTGAAATGCCACATATGTTCAGGGTCAATTATCCGTATTAAAAAAAGCATGTGCCTTACTGCTCCTCATGTCAGATCACTAGATCTGTGAACCAAATGGTGGGGAAAATATATTATGTTTTTATTTTGCAGCACATCGATTGGCCCATTTGTGCACCTCTTTGATTTGCTCTTATGATTCCGTCCCTAAATTAACATTTGGCCAAGCCGCCATCCAGACAAATTCCAGGTGTCCCAAACATTTTTCAATATTTGAAAAAAAATATTTGTTAGAGACAAAAGTTCTCATTGTGCACAGGTCTAGTGGTCCGTAACCCAGTCCTCAAGACACAGCAACAGCCTAGGCATTTCTCAGTTTTGTTCCAGTATGGATACTGACAACATGTGGACAGCTGGTGTGCCTTGAGAACTGAGTTGGGAACCGCTGCTCGAAACATTTATGTCTTTGGGATTTCCTCACTAAAAGAGATTAGTCAGATAATTGAAAGATGATCATTAAAAACTTTCCTGAGATCATGTGAAACCTGTACCATTATGGCAAGTAGGGAATTGGCTTTATTAGCCTGATGTATTTTGTGTCTGATTAATATTGGCAACCATCATCTCATATACCATACTTCTTTCTGAAGGACAAGTCACTGTCAGTCATATAGTTTTACTATGTTTCATTTAATTAACGTAACTATGTCTAATATGATAATGTAGATAAATGTTTGCCTATGTCCTCTCATTACCCAGTGAACTGATAGTGTGCTCTAATTTTTTGGTGTTAATTAACTCAAGGATTATATGCTGTAATTAAAATGCAGTAGAATTGCCACTTTTTCCTCCAGCAATGTTCTTTTATTGATACAATAAACAGCAAGGTCATTCCCATTAAAATGTGCACCAGAAATAGAATTTCTTCATATTAAATAATTTATTTTCATACTAGTGGAAAAGGAAATGTTATGCACTTTGTATAAATCATTGGCCTCCAGTATGATCTGCAAGTAAGAGATCAAAAAGAAAAAAAATGGTGTTGACATCTGAAGATAGAGGGTTTAAATCTCCCTCAGAGCAGTTTTTCTGCTTTATTTCAATACATATTTAAATAAAATGGGTACTCAATGCTCCTTGTGCCTTTTTAGTGTGCAGACAACCTTTCCTTCTGTGTTCTGATTTATACACCATTAGACATATCCTGTTTCATAGATAAAGGTTATCAGAGTTAGCATGGAAAAAGACTTTAGCTTAGCAAGATAATAGAAAAAAGATTTTTGTGTACCGAGACGTTTTACTTTAATTGGTTTGAATTACTAGTGTGACCACAAATCCAGGATAAGTTCATCCAGCATCTTCAGAATAATAACTATGCCATAATAATAATAAGTGTAAACACTGGTTTACAAACCCAATCCTCAAAGCACATCATCAAAAGTCCAAGCTTTAGGAATTTTCAAATTTTCTATATTTAATTGAGGGTACAAAAACTTGGATCCTTGGTGGGTTGTGAGGACTGGGTTTGGTTGTGACAAACCATCACTAAGATCATATGTAGTTCACATCGACTCTGGAAACCAAATGGTTCTAATATTAGTTACCATGGAAACGCCATATTGACGTAACAAATGTTTTATTAGTTGAAAACCCTGTGTTTAAACAGGGATGTCCGAGATAGGCAAACACTGCCAGACACCAAAAAGGCAATACAGGAATACAGTGAAAATTAGTGAAGAATCTGCTAATTTATTCTGAAATCTTAACATTGTAGTGAAGACCCTGAATTTTTTTCCAGGATGATCCTGTAATTTAAAAAAATGGCCCAAGCAGAACTCTTTATTTTAATAAAATATTTTAGCTCTAGAGTTGAATTAAAAAACTTTTGTCAAACCAGCGGTTTGGACTATGTTTTCCATTAAGATTAGTGATGTAACAGACCAAAATCTAGCTGAGCATTATGGATAGCACTCTTGAATGCATAGAAAAACCCTACAATAGAAAGTATATTTATTAACTCAGAGAATATTAGAATGGTGAAAAGCTCAGAAAACTCACTTGCTTGTCTTTGGGTTATTTTTTTTTAAATCACTTGTTCCATTACAGACAGAACCTATATTATTTTCATATGAGGTTGATCTCACCCACAAGGGCAGTCCAGATCCAGAATGCTGGCAAGTTCTTTCTGCACGAGAGATGCAGTATACTATGTTGTATTTCCTGGTGACAAAGGCAGCCATTTTATTGGTAAAGAATTGCAGTTTAGGAAGGAGAGACAGAAAGAAAGCTGTGATATCACATACACTAGTATAGTAATGTCCAGGTCAATCTCCCTAACACTCAAACTAAGTAGCTCAATGGATTCACAAATCTAGATGTATTACCGGGCCTTAGAATGGCCAGGCTTAACGTATGATTAAGTACAGCGAGAAGTATAGAATAGTCAGACAAGCCAAGGTCAGGGTTGGAGACGGAAGAATAAACGTAGAACAAAGCTATGGGTCTAGGATACTAGAATAACAGATAAACAGGAAAAAAATCTAAAGTTAAATACCCGAAAAGACACACTAAATAGAAAGACAGGTCAAGGAAGTGATGTAAGAGGGATGTATAAATAGGGCTAGGTGAGAGCTGATAGGCTAGGGAACCAATGAGGATAATAATTAAACATATATAAATTGAGTGCTAGCCCAGATGTAAATTATGTTTCATGTAAGGGGCCGAAAACAAGAAATGCACAGTTTGTCATTATGTGCGTGCTCGCAAACCAGCAATGTTGGCCGAACGTTTGTCCATGAGAGGTGTATGTTTAATTCTGGTACCTGAGTTGACTTGTGCCAGAGTTGGGACCTTAGGTTTTAACGATGATTTAGTGATGTCTCTGCACGATGCTAAATTGATCAACACAATAAAGAAGGAGACTATATTTAAAAGAAGAAAAACTACCACAACAAGAGGACATAGTCTTAAATTAGAGGGGCAAAGGTTTAAAAATAATACGAGGAAATATTACTTTACTGAGAGGGTAGTGGATACATGGAATAGCCTTGCAGCTGAAGTGGTAGAGGTTAACACAGTAAATGATTTTAAGCAGGGTTTAAGCATGCGTGGGATAGGCATAAGGCTATCCTAGCTATAAGATAAAAATTGGGCAGACTAGATGGGCCGAATGGTTCTTATCTGCCGTCACATTCTATGTTTCTATGATCATGTTAAATATCTTTTGCTCCTTGTTACATGTACCTTCTATTGTCTGGGCAAGTTGGAAGGATTCAAGTCAAATTGCCTGTGTAGTATATTTGATATAGTTTTTACCTCCCCCCACAGTCTCTCCACCCACGAGCATGTCAACCACACATGATAAATATTTTTGTATAATTTAACTAAGTGGATTCCCTGTGCCTATTTACCTATATACATGAACTCAAAAGAGTTACATTCATTCTTTCAACAAGATTTCTAAAGCAGCAGGAAGTAAGGACCTGATGTGTTCCTCAAATGCATGCAGTAATTCTCAGTTATGTTCAATAAGCTTTTGAGGAAAATTCAAAAGTCTTTTTCGAAGTACTATAGAACATTTTAATTGTTATAATGTCAATCAAATGTTACATATGGTTTGTTAACTTATGGAACATTTATATTATATAGGCACATTTCTGTAGCTTGAAACTACATATTCAACTTCAAGATTATAATCCTAAATGTTGGTTAGAATGATTACTATAAACTACACTACAGAAACAACCCAGCACATAAAAATGTGGAGCACTCTAAAATCTGCCGAACCACTCATAGGCATGATTTGAGAAAGATATTTTGTTATGAAGTTAACTCAGCATTTTGGAACCACATGTCCTATTAGCTATATAGTAAAACAACAGGGCTGTATGTTTCAGAAGTGAAATCGTAGGAGTAGTGTAAGATATGGACATTATCACAAAGGAAATGTTGCAGATCACTGTCTCTGTCTTCAGTAAAATCAGTAACCATTGTCAAAGATAAACCGTAACCCTTTTCGACATATTTAGTTCAGGAGATAATCCAAACTATTCTTATTTATTCTAAAGGTTAATAGAATGTCCACATTTTCTCGTAGATGAGAAGAATTATCTGACCTTTTAGTCTTGGACTCTGATCTATTTGAAGAAGAATAATGGAGCTGCTTGTTAAGTGTAAGAATTTGGACATCAGTCAGTGCTGAATACTAGGGCTGATTTAGTAGATGATCACTAGCAGTAACTGTTATGCCCAATGTTGATACTGCGTGCCAAGATCTGCTACGCCAAGTGGCCACATGTCCTAAAGCACATGAGATTTGTTGGAGAGAGCAGAATCCTCAAGAAATTAGTTTTCTGACAAATGCAATCCTATGTGAAGAGCTGCTGTTTTGCCTTTTCTGCTTCACATTAGTGCTTGCATTGATTACACTGTGGATTTCCCTTGAGCAGGTTTCCTTCAGCTCCATCTGGTTACCTTTCTTAACAGTCCTACTGTATTCCGTACAACTCGTGTCTAACAATTGGGCTGACTTCATACAGTAACACACATAGTCCATACAAAACATTTTTACATTCAAGCACTCAAACACTGCTATGTGCTAAATACAACCCTGCAAGGATGGGCAAATGGTAGATTCCCACCTGGCAAAGCATTGTGGGAGTTGTTCGACAGAGGGGGATCTACCTTTTGGGCATCCTTGCAATAGGTGGGGCCTAAAGCAAATTCTTCTTTTGTTCCGCCATTGTTCATACACCTTACCTGGAATTGCCAGAAAGTGTCAAGAGTAACCCTATTCACTTTTCAACTATTACAACATGGAAACCTACGAGAATTCAATTTAATCTTCACTGGCAGTACTTTGGATTCCTTGGATTAAATTCTAAGACACACTTTCATAATGACTTTTCCAATCAACTTTTTTAGTCTTGGCATCAGGATCGCCTATTCTATATTGGAGAATGTTTAGACATTAACATATCCTATACCCATGAAAGTTACAGGAAAAGTATACTTCACTTCAGATACCTCTTTTTGCATATTTTCAAATTAAAAGCTACATGTTCTACCACACTTACATGACACTGACTAGACTCACCCACTGAATTAAATTGTTTGGAACTATTTTCCAGCCAACTGCTCCATCGGGCTACTTCACAATTGTATTAGAATGGTCTTGGATCACTCTCTCCCAACTAGTCATATATTCAAATTGATCACCCCCCTCCCTTTGCACTGATGGTACCCTTAGTTTGACAAATAAACTACTTAAACCCTTTTGGTATGTTTGTGTCAAGAGATGCATTACATGCTTTCCTTGCTCCTGAATTTCAACATCAACGGAATTTAACACATTTTATTATTACTTGAAATATGTGGAGGTTTGGGCTGATTTGGAAAGTTCTCAAATCAAAAAGCTTTAGGGGGCATGGAGGGGTGAAAAATTACCCTTACATTACCTTGGATTCCCCGTGCCACTCTCCCAGGAGCTGTCCATCTTCCCTGGAACTGCCCCAAAGCACCCCAGATTTATTCTAATGGTATTGACAGCTCAAATAAAACCATTCTCCATTCTTGGATTTCATCTGATAAGCCAAACCTGACACTCTGTCAAGCCAGATTAGCCTATGTATTTAGATTGGACTGGGTGGAGGCCTCTGAATTCAAGGAATACAAGGACTAAAACGTCTATTAACATTGGGGGTCCGACATACAGTCATTAGATCAACATAAAAAAACCTTTTGTTCACCATACCTTTCAATGTATTCATTGATATTCTTGCGATTAGTCCATGCTTGACCTCCAGTTTGACTTGGAAAATGATGAGGGATAGGGAGACCTTGTTAGAACTTTGATTTAACCATTGTTTTGCTTTTGTTTCTGAAATGGGTGTTTTCTATGTTTGTGGAATGGATTATGACTATTTTATGACATTGGGTGTTTTGTTTAATTGTTTTCCTTTTTTCATATTGTTTCCTTAATTATGTCTACTTGAGGCGATTGGATATGCAATCCCAACATTCACTCTGTTTTATTAATTTTTCTGAAACCAGTAAAATGTTTTCAACTAAATAATGCAGATTTCTATGGTGTTTGAACCAGAACACTTTAAACTAACGGCAACCTGCATTTCCTTCATCTTGTGATTCGTATTTTATACACATAAATCTAAAGAGAATAGCTAGGGATATATATTGATGTTGGAGTTTGTGAACCCTAGCCATACAGAGGGGGCAGTTGGCATTTATGTGGTTAACCCATTTATAAATGTAACACTTTGGGGCCAGGAAATCAGTCATCTGGAACAGTTTAACCCCTAAAAGGGCACTAGAGAGTATATATAAACAAAATTAGTTAAGTCTGGGAATGTCTTGTCCAAATAAATGGGCATCTCATGCTTACTCAAAGGGGCACAGTATAACTAAGGGGCTTAACTCCTTGTGTGCTTAGCATGTCCCTGATAGCAAATTACACATTTATAATTACAAGTTGATTAACCCGTCCTACTGTCTGTTTTTTTATCTAACTGGACAACAGAAAAGGGATTGATTGTTCACACCTGGTACTGAACAGGTTAACACCAGTCAACATCAAACTTCTGATCTACTTATTTCCAAAGTGTTGTCATTTGGAGAGATCTATAATTTTCAATAGCACTACATAGGATTTGCTACTTCCCAGACAGATTTTTTTTCTGTGGCTACCTCTGTACACAGCAAAGACCGCTTTCTAAAAATATATGAATTATAACACTAGGGACGCGGGCACTGCAGGGGATGAGGTAATTGGCAGTGATGCAGAGGCCAGCTGTTTGCGCCAGGGGAGCTGAAAAACTTAATCATGAACGCCAATTGTTTTTATGACAGAGATGAATACTTTTTTTCTTTCATATTTTTTCTCTGGTTGCCTTATTCATGATTTCTCTAAATATCACTATAATAGGAATATAGATTGATTGCTGCATTTTTAAAAAGGAAGAAAAACATTGTGCCTGGGTTTGTGAAAGCTCACTCATCCAAATTAGACTTCTACGCTGAGAGTACAGTATTTTTATAATTGTACATTAATCAGTTTTATTTTAGCTTGTTTTGAAAAATATGAGTAAAATAACTCAAACATTCCTATTGACAATGTGCAAACAGGCCTCTGAGACAATCCGGCACATAGTAGCCGGGTGCAAGATGTTAGCAGGGACAGCATACACTGAGAGGCACAACCAAGTTGCTGGGATTGTATACAGAAATATCTACACAAAATAGGGACTGGACCTGCCTAAGTCCAGATTGGAAATACCACAAAGGATAGTTGACAAGGGTAAGATCCTGTGGGACTTTCACATCCAGACAGACAAGCAACTACTGGCCAACCAACCTGATATCGTGGTGGTATACCAGAAACAGAAGACTGCAGTGGTGGTGGTGGATGTGGCAATACCCAGTGACTATGACATCATGAAGAAGGAACATGAGAAGGTGGGAAAAATACCAAGGACTGAAAGAAAAGCTATAAAGGATGCAGAAAGTGATGGCAGTAGTAATCCCAGTTGTGATAGGAGCCCTCAGGCTGTGACCCCCAAAGTTGGGGCAGTGGCTTCAGCAGATTCCAGGTGGAACATCTGAACACTATGTCCACAAGAGTGCAGTTCTAGGAGTCTAGGAACAGCTAAGAAACTGCACAGAACCCTCGGACCCCCAGGCCTCTGGTAGAGGACCCAAGAATGAGGAATAATACACACGCAAATAAATAACTAAAACAATAAATAAATTACCCAGAAGGGGTGAGAAAATCAATTTTTTTATACATATTGGACATGTTCATCTTGCTGTTTAGATTCAATTCTTAATTAAAAAAAAGTCATCAAACTTTCTCAGAGACACAATGAGAGACAGACTCCTCACTTAAGTTTAATCTTCCTCCAGTGACGTACTCAATTGTGACACATTTTGTCCAATCAGATGTTTCTTACTGAGAATCAGAGAGCACCCAGCACATGTAATCCAATCTTTCTGCTAGTAAACCAATGGGCCCACACATCATCTATGATCATCATACTTTATTTGTACATAGATTAAATTATTGAATATATTTATGTTTGCTAGCCACTAGTAGTTCTCAAAAATAACCACTGTTTTCATTTTCAAGGCTGCAGGGGCACCATGTATATTCAAAAAGCATATGCCTTTAATTTGAATCTCTCACTGTTAGTTTTTGGGGAAAAATACCTTTTCTGAACACCAGAGTTCTCATTTTCAGATCAAAGAGGCTATAGCCTGTTAACCCTTCACTGGAAGATGCTTTTCCATAGAAAGAACACCTCAAACCAAAAGATTTATATTAAAGTATCAGTGATAGTACAGTATCCCTTGCTTTTGTCATCCTTCAGAAAAGCTAATTATTTCACTTCTCAGAAGTGTGCCTTTTTAATTCTGCTCTTCTCAAGCTAGTAATATATGGGCAGAGGACATGGTGAGAGTAAATTGGACTACTCCTGCATCTTTTTCAACATTACGAGGCGGGCGCTGAATGAAATGATAGGCTAGGGGCAAATAGCAGCTACCACTACTCAAGCATGTAACTCCCACTAATCTTGGACACACAAACTGTATGTCTCTCTGCTGCTTTGGAGTTGATGGCCCTTAAACTGGACAGAGCTTGTTAACAGATAGAGAACAATGCACACACAAAGAGGGGGGTACTTTTCACCAACGTGCTTCAGACTGGGATGTCCAATTCCCCAAATATCCATTGGAAGAGAGTACAAAATATCCAGACACGCTTGATACTTTCTTCTTTGAAATCAGGATATAAGAATGTCGTGTTGGCTCCTACATGAGACAAAGGCTCATGTTGGAGCCAAAATGTTGTTCTTCTTTCCTGATTGTTCTTATTTCCTGATTCTAAATAAAACTGCCTTCCAGAAAAAAGTACCCGATATGCCTGGATATTTTATACTCCCTTCCAATCAAACTGTACAGAGTCATTCAAACCATGCATGATGGAGAATAATGCTCCGTATATACACAACTGAATATTTATATTATCTAGATAACCATGCAGGGTTATTCACTGAAGTGAGCTTCAAATTTCAAAAACTGCAAATTCTAGGGCTGTAATCGGCAATTATAGGCAGTAGTCTCCCTTTTTTTTTTTTAACCAACGCAGCCCTGGATTAAGTATTTTTTTGTGAACAGACCTGACAAAATCAACAACATGGTCACCCTACATCTGTCTAGTATCTTACTGGCTTATTAATAAATGTCATGCATTTGCTTATGCGGTATGACAGAAGCAGAGAAATAACACAGACAGTTTTTTATTCCCTGTGGCGAACGTGTGCCTAAAATATTGATTGTGTTTTGATTCATTTTATTTCTTTGCATTTGCTACTTAAACCTTTTCTTCCAGATTAGAATTAAATCATTCTAATGATAAATCCATTAATATAACAGCTGGTACTCACTATTTTCTTTTTATTTATTTTTTAATATTTATATGGATAGCACAATAATATTCTTTATAACATTTTAAATACTTTCTATCTTTCTTTATAGCATTCTAAATACTTTTATATCACGTAAGCATATTTTAGAGCCACATTGCACCTGTTTGTTTGTTAATGATAAATCTATATTGTAATCAACCTGCATATTTATAATTATTTTGTGTTTTTTAGAATTATGTAATGCTAACTATATGTCAACAGTTACTAGGGATAATTTATTCAAATTGCAAATAATTATTAAAACTACTAACTGTGGATGTATCATCCATCTATCTACCAATTTTTTAGTCTATCGATCAATCCATTGTAGAAAAATGTAGAAATATGTCGAAATGAGAGATTAACCTGCAAATATTTTTTTTATTAATGTACAGTCCTGTTAGGAGACTGTTAATAGAAGGATACCTAACCCAAATATTGACCATACTTCTAAAAGTACAATATATAGCATGGGAACAGTCAACAGAATGAAATCTGTGACTTCAAGATACAATGCAATGTTGTAGATCTAAATATATAATTATAACATCAACTTTTAGTAAACTGCTACCTTGGGGCTGAATTCCATTATCAGTTAAATATTGAATTTTCAAATTCTACCATTGACTATAATATAATGCATTAATAAAATGCCAGAAGAAGGTTTTACAAATAATAAAAGCCAGGCTTCTGGTTGATTCTGATAAGATACGAGAATATGTTTAAATTTCATTAAATTGTTGATATATAGGGCAATGTTATATTATAGATCATTTAGTTAATGTACCGTGCTGATCAAACCTCAAGGTTGCAGGTTAATATTACAGAATGAGCCCTTAAATATATGTTATATTTATATATTTTGCCATTCATTTAACAGCTGTCTAGTCTTTAAATGATACTATAATTACTCTAATTTATATACATATCTTTAGAAAAGTAAGTACATTGAATTCACCACACGTTCCAATGCTATAAACGTAATGTCAAAATAAATGTATTTTTCCGTTCCGATGCTATTATTATAAAGGCATGTTTTCTAAGGATTCATTATGGTTAATGACCATTTATTTATATAAATGGAAGTTACTTGATTATTAGATATGTTAATTAAGTGCAAGACAGACAATATGCAATGGCATTGCATAAATGCAATTTTCTGTGCATTGTAATTGTTTATTGTATAAGTGACAGTGTCCTAAGAGACACACTGTATGTAAGTGTATTTAATTGTCTTTGCTTTCAACCCAGTTAGTAGGATATTTGAGTCCTGATATACCCTGCAAAATAATATTATATAATAATGAAATAATGATATTCATTATTGTCTAATGAGGTCCATGAGGAATAATTTTCTTCTCTATACAAATATATTGTAAAACAAATTTGTTCACAATAACATTTTATAGCTATGGACTGCAACTCAGTCCTCAAGGCACACCAACAGTCCACAATTATGTGTCTATAGAGAAACTGAGAAAACATGGATCCTTGGTTTGCTGTGAGGACGAGTTTGCAAACCACTATCAGTCCAGAGACCAATATTAGCTCTCCATACTGTATAGTCAGGGTGACCAGATCCACCATGTTTTCAGGGACACATATCATATATAGAGATTGATGGGCAGCACATGGTAAGGGTAGCCTTGTAATATGTAGAATTCAGAAGAAGCTGTATTAGATTAAGCAATTTGGCAATAAAGTATCCTGCAGAATATGCATTATACATACTGCAGGGTAACCCATTTCCTGTGTTTTTATAAATATGACAAAAATATGTGTCCCGGTAAACATGGTGGATATGGTAACCCTGTGTATGGTAATATTTTTATTTATTAATTTGATTTATTTAATTTGGCTGATGTGAAGTTTAGCTACTGATAAGTTGATTTGAGCTTCCAGACACGTTGAGCATGCTATGCTTTCCACTTCCATATGATGGGACTGCACTGCATTACGTAGAATTCTAACACATGGTGAGTTGCTTGTTATAACCTTTTGAAGACGAAGAATTTTTTTGTCCCTACAGAGCCACCATGCAAGGGGCACTGAATTCCAAATAGTATGTGATCAACATTTTATCCATTGTGGATAATGAGCTAACTAGTGGTTCCACTGTGTCTCACAGAATTCATCTCCAGGTGGCTTCTAATATGTACCTGTATATATGCTACTGTTTTACATTAAATTACATTTCCTACCCGAAGGAGACCTTGTCATCCACACATTTGCACAATTCCGGACGACAGGTCCACTTTAAAGCCAGATAAATTAATATGAAATGTCAGTTGCGTAGACTTTATGTTTCATTCAACTCTAGTATGAAATTGCTTGTATAAAGACCGGCCATCACACAGCTTAATGACAAGCCTATTTTGTGTTTAAATAAATTTCAGTGAATAGTGATATTATTGCTTGTTGAGTTAATGGCCATGTTATGTGACCCTGTTGATCTGTGAAATATGACTTAATGGAGTTACATCCATCATCTGAAATTAGCTACAATATATGAATCATGGTATATCATGAGAACTCAACTGTAATGCTCTTGCGGGAGCTTTCAAGCCTGGGGAAAACCAATTAAAATGAGAGGTTTATAGAGAAGAAGCAATCAAAAAGGAATACGTCTGTCTGAAAAGAAATAATAAAATAACTTAATGTTCTACGGAGGTGCAGTAAACCCTCCTTGAAAGTACTATTATTTGCTTTACAGGCATAGAAATCCTGACATTTTCTGTACTTTTTCGTGATGTCTTTTAGTTGAAAGCATTCTGTAACATATAAAGGTACAATCTGTGGCTTGTGCGTGTTTTCTTTTACTCCGCAAAAGCAGTCTTATTGCACAGAAATCCCTTTTTATCTAGTGTTACTTCTGCATCTTAACACTTATCTATTTCTGTAACTACAAAAATGCACTGTTCTGCTTCTAATCTTTTCTCTCTGCCTGCATAGCCTTCTGTAAATGCAATTGGCAGTGGTAGGCAACAAAACAGCTAGCATGAATTATTATTAGCTGCTTTGCCATTGCTTTTCTCTCCAGAAGCAACCTTTATGCAAGTTAGAAAAAGTTTTTTCTTGCAGAAAAAAAAAATCACAAAAAACCTAAAATACGTGACTCTACCAAAGGCCTGCACTTCTATTCACTATAGGGGAAAAAAATACTTTTTGGAAAATATCTAATCAATCTTGGAAAATTAAAGGGGGGACAGTCTCTTTTTTAAAATGTACATCACTGAATAAAACATTGGAAATCATCTATAACTTGTATTAATATTTTTTTCATGAGATACTCTATTTTCTTTTAAATGTTTATTACTTATTTAGCAAATTAAATCATAATCCAGTTCAGACAAGGCAAACTCAGGACAAGCATTACAAGTGAAAAAAATAGAGACATTGTTTACGTGACCTTTTCTCTCTATGCTAAGAACCAAGCTTATAACAATGACTGACCTTTAGAGTTACTGTGTGTTTCCGGTAGGTGGTTCCCGTAGTGGTACCCCCTTTCCTTTCCACCCTCCCCCCATCCAATACCTTCTCTTTCCCTCTTTAGTTTATTTCACTTAAACATTGTTTTAAAACTGTGTTTTTCTATTCCCAGTCGGCACGCATGTCAAACCCACAAGTTAACCTGTGTTCCTATCATCAGTGCTGTATAATGAACCCACAAACTGATTGAGAGTTTCTCTGTTTAACACCTGTTATACTCTTCTCTTAAACTGGCTACTGTAGACCCTTTTTGGTTGAAGGTGTTGTTCCCCACAAAATGGCATGTATATGTCGTTTTCTCATATTTTTTTTAACGGCTGCCCAGTTTTATAAATAAGGAATTGAAACTTAAATAACAATTAGGTGTATGTGACTAGGATAGAGGTACGTGAACAGGGAGATGGATGATGAGTAAGATCAGACAAGTCGGGAGGGACGAGAGATGATGTAAGCAAGCACGCGCGCTTGCATCTCGCGGGTGAGTTTGAGAAGGAGACAAGTGGACATAGTCACGAGGCGGACAAACGGGGGCTCATAGTCGGATGAAATAGGCTGATGCGGGTTCTAAAAAAGAAAAGAAAAATAATAAAACAGAGAAAAGCCTGTCAATTTTTTTTCTCCCCACATGCAGATATGCTAGGGAAGAAAAAGATCTCTGTTGATTCCACTTTAGATCCCAATTCGTCAAAAGATATTGATAATACAAAAGATAGTGCAGACTCATCATGGCCGGAAACACAAAATATTACTCCAGACCTTTTAAAAGCTGCTCTAGATTCCCAGTTTCTGAAATTTAAAGTAGAACTGAACAGAAATATGATGGAATTGAGAAATGATTTAAGTAAACTAGGAGAAAGATCCAAGAAATCAGAAGAGCTTATGGAAAACTTTACATTCCAACTAAACACACAAAACGATCGAATTAAATATCTAGAAAAATGATGGAAGATATAGAAGTAAATTCAGCAGAAATGGAGAACAGACCTAGATGCTGTAATATAAGGATCAGAGGAATTTCAGAACATGTGGTGCAAACCGATTTGGAAAAATATTTGATAGAATTTCTCACTTTCTTAGGCTCACCCCCGAACAAAGAGGTTAATTTTCTAGAAAGATTTCATTGTGTTCCTACGGTTGCTAATAGAAGTATGAATACTCCAAGAGTTGTTTTGATATATTGCCATGCCTTCCAATATAGACCAAATTATGAAAACAATGTTTGAATTATTTTTTTAAAAGGTTCCGAAATCTCATACAAACAAAGAAAGGTCTTTTCAGACCTATCATTCCATATTAAACTTTTTTCCTGTGGAAAGCTCTTAATCCATTCACATGGACACTGAGAAAACCTGTGCTAGAGCGTCGCTGGACGTCCTCACGCTGTGTGAGGACCTCCAGCGTCGCTCATTTCCCCATAGGAAAGCATTTTCAATGCATTTTCAATGCTTTCCTATGGGGAGCGCTAATGCGCATGCGCAGTTTCCCCGGCCAGTGGGCGGGATCAGTCTCACCCACCAGCCGACGAAATCACTAGGAGGAGCGGTGGCGGAGGGAGAAGCAGCGATGTGGGACATCATCGCTGCCTCAGGTAAGTTACTGAAGGGGTTTTCACCCCTTCAGCAACCAGGGATTGGGGGGTGGGAGGGAGAGGGGACCTGCAGTGTCAGGAAAATGGATTGTTTTCCTGGCACTGGAGTTTCCCTTTAATGACAATTATCTTTGTAAAGCTGTTGTCCTAAGTTGATCTAGGCTTTATGTTGTGATTTCAAATGCTCAGGATTTAAGTGTGTTAGACCGAATGTCTGAAGATAGACTGTAATTTATAAGCTTTATGAAACAACCCGTGGTTAAGTATAGATTAACTGGACAACAGAAAACCCACGTATATAATTCAAGTGTACAAACATCGTAGACACAGTTATGTGCCGAGAATGTGAGTATTGTTTTGTCCTGTTTTTATATGGTTTTTGTTTACGTGTTTATTAAAGAAAATCAATAAAAAAAAGTTAAATAACAATAACTGTCAGGAAACTAAGATGGATGCTGCCGTTTTTATGGTAAAAGGTCTGGATTTCAAATTTAATGTAACAATGTAAAAATTATTTTGATTCAATTTTTTACAATTGACTATCATTTGAAATGATTGAATATATTCTTTGGCATATGTAATATTTTACACATTTTTTTGTTTTTAAGTCTTACGTTTTGTTTAATTTTGGCAAAATATGTCTTTTAGCAAATTATTACTTGTTTATTTTACAGAGCAATATTTTACATTTCTTAATCATCAGTATTATTAGTAAAGAAATACACATGATTGTTTTTTTTAAAATGTATTTAGAAATATTATTTCAGATGCTCTGTCGTGCATATTCTACCAGTTCAGGGTGTGTTTTTACATTACTTTTAAGTATATTATAATATTAATATTTGGTCCAAACTTCGGTTGTTGATTTGCATATACGTCTAGGAGCCCCTCTTAGCAGACAATCTGCGTATCTCTTAACTCTGTGGCCAGTTCTTTTGTTCTTTTTAAATGTCAATGATTTTGTGTAAGCAATAACTCATCCTCTGTTTGTACAAGATAGGAAGGACTTTTAAACTGATTACAGCCTTTTATCTTTAGTCAATACTTATTGTATTTGCCCACTGGTTATTTCCACACTATGTCCTCCTTATGAAGAATTGGCAAATCCTTGTTATAGTGACACAATACCCGGAATTTTATGTCTTGCTTTTGTTCTTGAATTAAAGTTATGGATCTTGTGTCCTCTAAAACACCTACTTCAAAAAATTTGTCACAAACCGTTGTGACTATATCTAGTGGATATACCAGCATGATCAACCATTCTAATGCAGATACAATGCTTCAATTTTATCAATACTTTATGTGTCGCTGTCCAGTTAGGGTTGGTTAACATGGAAGAAGGAATTGGTTAACTTCTTCATAAAGCTTTTAAAACAATGACATTTTAATGATGCATTAATATCAGTAGAAAACTTGAACTATATAGGTTTTTAGTTATATTTGCCAAGTACCACTTTAATTATGAAAATGTTGCTTTTGCATATGATAAATTGCATACGTATATGCAATCAAATGGTAAGGTCAGCTTGCTTAAGTAAGCTATCAGGAATTCATAGTTTGATTTTTCTATTTTAAAATCACTCGATGGCTTGTCCTACAGCGGGCAGAACATGGGAAGAGCACTGTTACGGTACTCTACCCATGGACTGAATGCCTTCAGTGCATTGGCACAGCATGAGCATTCTTAAGTATGGGCTTGCACTGTGCCCTATGGGGAACTGGTTTCTGGTGTTCCCAGATTTAGGACACCAGAGTACAAATACAGAACAGTGAGACAGAGCCCTGAACTCAAGACTACCCAGACAAATTATGGACTGTTGGGAGGTATGTGTTTCAGCAGCACACATTCAATATTACTAACGGTATGAATATATTTGATTGTTATTCTCGTAGCCCCCTGTTTTGTTTTACATCATTAAATAAAACCTCAAACAACCTAACAAAAGGATTGCTGGGCTAAGTAGAAATCTTATTTTTCTACACTAAATTGTGAGAATTTAATTTCAAGATCCATTCAGAAATTGATTGAGAAAGAAAGAAAAATATATAGTTAAACTACTAAAAGAAATACAATGTGACAAACCTACACTATTTTTTTAAGGGTACAGCATGATTGTAATGTATTTTCAATTAAAATGTTGTGGTTTTATTAAAAATGTCAACTGTGGAGTGATATTATCTGCAGCACTGCCATTTTTATTTATTTTGAAATCTGCTGAACATCCTCAAAAATTGCTTTCCAAACATCACTGCGTTGTGCAATAATGAACTTTCAGCTCTGAAAATAGGGTCATGGTTATCCCAGTATGCTAGTTTGTACCAATCTAATCAGGACCCATGGTGAATGTTTACTTGAATAAAGTACTAATGTAAACAGAAAGTGTTTCTCAACACAGAGTATATTCAGTGGCAGACATAGGAGACATAGAAGACATGCTTATTCATTAAGGACAACTGTCACCTCAAAACAATTTTTAATATAATTATCAACTCACCAAGTTTTGAAAATAAATATATTTTTATTTTAAATGAAGTACATTTATCTTTTAGTATCTGACAGGATCCTAAGGTTATATACATGCACCTTGGGTCAGTGTTTGAAAACGGACAGTCTCTTTGGTCTTCCTGCTACACTCCCTGCACAGAAGCAGGGAAGACCATAGAGACTAAATGTTAGTTTTCAAACAATGTCCGACCCATGGTGTATGTATATGACAGAAAGAGCCTCTCATATACTAAAGGTAGGGATCTGTTTTTTTTATATTTTTTAATATACGTCATTTAAAAAGTAATCTATTTCCTTTAAAGGGATCCTCCAGTGCCAGGAAATAATATTAGTTTTCCTGGCACTGCAGGACCCTGCAGTGCCCCTCTCTCTCCCTCCCACCCCCCATCCCAAGTTGCTGAAGGGGTTAAAACCCCTACAGTGACTTACCGGAGTCCAGCACGATGTCCCTTGGTGCTGAGTCAGGCTCCACCTACTCTCCTCCCCGCCAACATCAGCCGGTGGGGGTTACCTAAAGCGCATGCGTGGCATTATTCAGTGATTTCCTGTGGGGATTTTGGCGATGCTGGAGGTCCTCATACAGCGTGAGAACGTCCAGCGTCGCTTAAAACACTTTTCGTGTTCTAAGAACACGGAAGTCCCTCTAGTGGCTGCCTGATAGACAGCCACCAGAGGAGGACTTCACCCTGCAAGGTAATTATTGCAGTTTACAAAAACTGCAATAATTACAATTGCAGGGTTAAGGGAGTTGGCATCAGACCACTCGAATGGGCAGAAGTGGTCTGGGTGCCTGAAGCATGCCTTTAAATACTTGATGAAAGGATTATTATAATAAAAATAATTTTGAGGAGGTAGTTGTCCATTAAACTCTGACTTATAGTGAATTCAAATCCAACATTTAATCAAAAACTGCTGAACTAGAAATTGTTTCTAGCACAGCTTGGATATTTTAGTCTAAATTGTGCAATATGGTTTTCAGTTTACTACAATTAAGAGTTTTGTACATAATCTTGAGTGTAATTTACTAAAAGCACATTTGCAGTAGGAAACTCTTTAAAAATTTGAAAATTAAGTTCCTTCATTTTAGATGAGATTAAGATCTGCAAGAAAAACATTGTAGAATTTGATGGGTTACATTTAGCCAAAATATTTTTTAAAAAGCAACATTCTGCAGTTTTTAGCTATTTTCAGGGACAAAGTAGTTGGAACGAGTAAAATTCTTATGTCAGTAGAAACTAGCTTCAGCATTTGGTTATTTTCACGTGACCACATTAAGAGAAATGTTTGGAAAGGAACTTGTCAGTAGTCCAATACAATAAAATGAAAATAATTACAAAGAAAATTGGCTCCACAGAGTACATATGACAACAAAACAAAGAACCAAACAAATGAATAAGAAAAGATTTAAAATAAATGTTCAGGCGTCATCACTAGGTTCTGATAAAGGAAATGAAATTCTTTGCAAGGGACCATTTTAAACCCCAATATAGCTCCCACAAGAAAATGACTAATACTTGTCACCTAAAAGTCCTCAAAAATATTAAAAACATATTAAATCAAAATGAAAAAAAAACCCACATAAAATAACAAATACAAATAATAAAAACATATTGCAAACACGGTTTCGATTTTTAATCCAGACATGTGTCTTCTAAGCAGTACACCCTTACCATGACAGGCTTGAAAGTAGTGTAGTTGAATGTGTAGCTTATTGAATGTACGTTTTCTTTGATGTCATCCAAACCAATAAAATGATGAAACTGTGACATTGCCAACTGGATAATTTGTAACACCAAAAAGTGTATTGGATTATTGGAAAACCAAATGGGTGTTAGAAAACGCAATGGTTAATGTGCTAAGAAAAGCTGAATTTGTTATAAAGGGAAGTAGCAGAGAATACGACTATTCATTTAGCATTCATGTAATAATCTTTTAAGCACATTTACTCAGTAAAAACCTTCCTCTGGGAATTATTATATACTTGATTAATGTTACTGTGTTTGTATTTCTGAGAAGCTTACTTAAAAAGCATGCTAATTCTACTTTTCAGGGACATTTTGATCAAATTCCAAAGAAAAAGTTGAGGATTGCAAATAATTTTAAGTTCAGAGCTTTTTTAAAATGTAATTATTGCTAGATTTTTCTCTCTAAATATCTTCCTGATATGTGAGTAGATTCTGATGTGCATTCTTCATAACTGAAGCAGATGTAAAGATTATGGTGACTGAGTCAATATGACGGGATCAGAGTCATTCATCTTCCCTTCAGTGATGACCATGATCAGATGATGTTTAGTCCCAATTTCTCTGGAGATTTCTCCTGGAACTCCTTAGTTGCAAGACTTTGTCACGTATGTGGCACACTCAAGAAAAGAATGCTTTGTTCTCTAAAGATCCGTTGTATTTTTCTCATGAGATATTACAGAACTACGGTATTTAGATATATGTTTTCAGAGTGGAGTTCTGCAGTGTGGTTTATTATCTACTATTATATATTATCTATTTACTATTATTATCTGCGTCATCATCTGAAATAATTATGAAGTGACCAAAAATGACCCAAAAGCAAACATACTACACAAAGTTAATTCTAAACTATTTAAAACTTTTTTTTTCCACTGGGAAACAACTTTTGATCTGAAGACTATGAGGTGGATGCTATGCAAGCCCAGTCAATTCAACATGAGAAATCAGTAGTGAATAGGAGGAATGTACAAACTATAATCATTCAAGCTAATATAATCTTCAACACAACACAATGTATGTATATAGCACAGCTGCCATTGGGTTCACTGAGCTACAACAAACCAGATGTGACTCACTTATAAATAGCACACACAGAAATCTCATTCTTATTTTCACTCATCCCAACACGTAACATAGTGTTTCAATTCATGGCACTTTTTCTCATTAAAAGCTTTTATCCATCCAAAATTCAAATAATCTCATTGATTTTTTTGGAATGTTTCAGAACCAAAATAAAAGGCAGACACAACTATTTTCCCCATTAACTGTCATTTTTTAGTTCTTTTATGTAAGGTTTTTGCAACATATGTTAATACTAGTAATACTTCATTGCAATTATTTATTTATGCTTTTTTTTTCCCATTTAGACAATATGACAAAGTTAACATAGTAACACAAGAGTATAGAATACATTTATACATAATTAGAGGTTTACTACAGTCATCATAACCACTAAAGCCAGCTGTAGTGGTTATAATGGATGGAGTACATGGACCCTGCTTCCCGGGAATGGGGTAAACTGTTTAGCAAGGGTTTGTCCACCTACCTGGGTCCCACTAGGCCACATTACTCGCTGGTGAAAAATAAGAAATTTAAGGCTAGCAAATTACATAGCTATTAAAGAGATTCTATTAAAAGTGATTAATATACAGATTAGCACTCCATCCAGACAATTCTATATAGAGAGGATAGAATTGCCTAAAAATATAAAGTGTTCCCTAGGAAATAGAGATATAGTCATCCAAAATGAATCAACAATTCTTAACCACCAAGTCCCAAGGCATTTTCTTATTTTATTGTAAGTTGTTTTTTTTAAGCAATGGGTAACACCTTTGATGATTGCTTACGTTTCATGGAATTTACAGTCATACTGTATTGTTGGAGGATTATGCTCTAAAACCTATGGTTGGGCTAGCACACAGAGAGGATTATGGGTAAATTACATTTTCTGATCTCAGTTGGTGAAGGATTGGTGTCAGGTTTTTTCAACCATCGTGTTTTTCTGTTCTTGATTTTTATTTATTTATTTACTTTTACAGAAATAGTACCAATGTGTTTTGGGACATATCCCCAATATGCTTTGTCACTATTAGTGGTGACAGGTTAATAAATCTGCCTTTTATTGAATCCTCCCTGGAAATCAGAAATAAAAATCTCTTGAATGGTTGTTTTACAACATACAGATGTATTTTATATCACGTACTTTAAAAAGCATATTGCTCTTGAATTGGAGTTGATGTCTGCAGTTAACCTGAGACATCGTCAGTCAGAATTACATCAATTAGAAAAAAAAATGTTTGCAAAAATAGGATGAATGTATAGGCAATGGCCCAGATATAAAAATATGATTATTTATGTATTTATTTTTATCCTTAACTACTAAATCCCGATTAAGCACACAACTATGGTTAGGGAGCAGAATACATTTTTCTATTCACTTTTCACATTCAATTTTATTTTATGAAAAACATATTTAATGGTATAACCTTAAACCAGTACTCTTTCAACCCCTCTTATGTATTTCTTACTTCCCTGCCAGCCCCTTTCTGTCTCTTTCTTCCTCCCAGCCCCTATCTATCTCTCTTTTTCTCCCACATAGACATAGATACAGGCAAAAATACATACATGCACAAATACACAAACATGCAGACACACAACCATACAAGCACACAGACATAATTATTCAGGCATCGGCACCGTGTGAGCCTCAGGAGCAGGTGAGCCACTTGGTTCCACTTATTGCGTCTAGGTAGAGCCTGTATGCTTGTGCCGGGATAATCCCCACCGGCTGGGGGGGAAACAGGGGTCCCAATCACTGCATCGCTTCGGACAGCCATTAGGGAGATTGGCCGCCTCTCCCATGTTCACCACCACTGGTAGTCTGCAAGTTGTTGTTTGATTCAAGTTGCACAAGAACCCCACCGGTTGCATTTCAGGGTGTCACCAACACTCTCCAGCACTGGAAGCACTATTTTGAGTAAATAAATGTCAGAGGTATAATAATAGTAGCTTCTCACACAGAGCTCACGCTTAGGTTGCTATACCCAGAGTACGTAGGAATAGAGGGAGAGGAATTGGTTAATTGTGATTAGTGCGAGTGAATGGCTGAGCTGTGTGGCTTGTACATTGAACAGATTGGCTGGGTTATATTTGTCCATCAAGTTCAACCTTCCTCACGTTTGTTTTTTTGCTGTGGATCCAAGAGAAGGCAAAAAAATCAGTTCGAAGCACTTCCAATTTTGTAACAAACTAGGGAAAAAAATTCCCTTGTGACCCAGTCAGAGTTATCACTGGATCAAGAAGCTATATTGAAAAGCTATATGGAAAAATTATATCTTTGAATATTCTGTTTTTGTAAGTAGGCATCTTGCTGTTTAAACATGTGTACGGACTCTGATGTAACCACTTCTTCAGGCAGAGAATTCCATATCCTTATTATTCTTATTGTAAAAAAAACTTTCCTTTGCCTTAGACTAAATCTTTTTTCTTCCAATCTAAATGCATAATCTTGTGTCCTATGTAAAGTCCTGTTTGTGAATAGATTTCCACACAATGGTTTGTATTGGCCCGGGATATATTTGTATAATGTTGACAGAGGGAAGAGAGAAACTAGCATATGTATAACATAGGTATGCTTAAGAAATACAACCTTTTCGGGTCTAAAAGAAAGCTATTTGGTTTTGATTAGCCAAAGATATAGCTTTTTTGTAATAGAATATTTTTTTCAATCATACAAAAATTATAAAAAACAAACAAACAAAAAAACAAACAATAAACATGTATGCTAAGTTTGGAGTGACAAGTCCCAGTAAATTCAGTTCCATTATGCCTGGTTACGTTATTGCTATCTATAAGATTCTGTAATTAGGCCCATCATTATTATTATTATTATTATTATTTTTTATTTTTTTATTAGGTAGTCTAGTAACAAAGTTGCTGGACAATCTATAGTTTTTTTCTGGATTATTGTGGCTATTGTTTTTGTTACATTTATTATTATTATTATTAATAAGCTTTTACTTTTAAAGCCTATGTTATACTATATCGTTTTCAACATACAGGTGTTAGGTCGCATGGTCTAGTCCGGTAATGGAAGGTAAACGGAAACAACAAGCTTGGAGGTTAAAAAACTATTATTATTAAAATTAAAAAAAAGGTCCATCCAGATGAACTATTACCTATACTATATTTTGTGCATAACATACTTGGATGCCTCCGTATAGTAATTAATAGATAACAGAAGCCATTGACATTCTAGTCATCAGTTATCATGCATTCTTGTGTAAGACTTTTAAAATACCAGTTCTAGCCAAAGCTAATTAAATAGTTCTAAACTTTTTTTTTATTACATATAAAACTGTCTAACACTAACCACTATCTCTATCTTGTATTTTTAAAAAAAAAGCTATTTTGTTCCACAAATTGCTGAAGCCAATGTAAAGCGTTTTACCTTCACCTCTGCTCTCCTGTCAGTAACATTTCCTGGAAATTGTAAATAACCGTAGTTAGTAATTCCAGCACATAAATTCTCTCCAGAGAACATTGCACCATCTAATACAATAATGTTCATCAAACGTTACATATGAATAGAAATCACTTCTTTATTGAAATAGGTTTTTTGTTTAGGAAAGGAAACAATATATTCTTTGATGCTTGTTTTCTTCTAACAGGGTTATTAACTAAAGTGAGAATTGCCAGAAAATCAAAGTGGATTTCTAATTTAAGGGCAAAAATGCCAACTGAAAACTGACCTGACTTGGAGTATATTCCCAATTTGGCTATTGTGGCCTAAATTGTAAAATTCCACGTTAAATTCCTAGGAATTATCACTGTAGTGAATAAGTCTGTATATGTAGCCATTTTAAACAGACACTCCAAACATATAGAGCACTTTAGTTGCTGAAGTGCTTTGTGTATGTAGAGCATCTCCTTTAAATTGCAGGGTACTGATTTTAATCAAACAGGGAGGTTTTCTTCCTTATTCCATTAGCTCCACTAAGCTAATGGAAGTGCCGTCTTCCTCAAGCTCAAGTGTGCCTGTCGACACATGCCCACATAGCCCACTTCAGGAAGTAACAGAGTCGTCTCTCTGATTGGCAGGCAAGGGTTTAAACAAGGTTAACTTAAAAAGTGTGGCTATCTATATGAATCTGCACTTTTTGTAAAAAGTAAACAAAAATACATATAGTGAGCTAAAGAGTTTTAGTTGTATACAGTGAAAAAAGCAAGCATGCCAATCACAACTCTGCTGTAGGAATATAAGGATATATTCTATAATTTTGTATGTTGAAAAAAAATTGTTTTGGCTGATGCACTTCATCTGAAAAAAACTAAACAAAAATTGGGTACACCAAATTTCGGCTATTTCGGCCATTCTTTTTTTTTTTTTACTGTTGCTCCTTTTTCCCTTTTCCCTTTAACGGTCACTTCTCACGTTATCTGTGAATAAAATCAACATTTAGTGGGTATCCACTAGCCTTAAATCATCTTGTTACCCAACAATGATCTATTTTTTATTTTTTTTTCGAATTGCAGTTTGGAATGAAACACATCTCCAAGTCTAATAAATTCTCCAAGAGAATGATGACAAATATTGCGCCTAAAACCTGCTAGTTTCCCTAAAAGGAATACTATTTTTTTCACTCACCGTGTTATCTCCTCCATGTCCATGTAGGAATAAGAATGGTTACATCGGTATTGGTTACTAACACCAGAACTCCCGCAGACATTCAGACTAGCTAGTGCTGTACCCCAGCATTCAAAATGTTATATCTTATAGGTAGGCAAAAAGAGATCAAGACAATCTGAATTCCCTAAATCTCTGCTAACAAACAGCAAAATTCCTGAAAGGAACTAATTATCTTTCAGTGCATATTCTAAATCGGTGGTGTCCAAACGGTAGATCTCCAGATATTTTAAAACTACAGCTTCCATGATGCTTTGTCATTCTAAAAGTATTCTAGAGTCATGCAATTGGGAGTTGTAAATCTACAACATCTGGGGATCTACGTTTTGGGCACACCTGTTCTAAATTCTAAACTGCAAATTATATATGCAAAAACATCCAGGCATGTACAATAAATACCAGCAAAACATATAAGACTTCTAATGAAGATAGACAATATCTATGTTAGAATAGGAACTAGTAAAGCTAAACAAAGAAAGCGCTGTAAGGAACCATTTAATCTCATAGAAACGTAAAATAATAACCACTATGGTCCTGATTTAATTCTTTTGGAAAGGCTTTTCAAATGATTCTATATTTTTGGTTAAACTTAAAATAATAAAATATAGAAAATAAATATTATATATAAAAAAAATTGATATATATCAAAAATTATTAAAATATCCAAAATATTAAAACATTTAAAAAATGTATCCAAAAATATAAATAAATAAATCATTTGGAAAGCTCATCCGATAATATTAAATCGAGGCACCAGACTTTATCAGTCTCTACTATATGTCACAGAGCTGATCCCTGTCAAAAAAAAACCCAGCAAGAAATATAAGTATTAATCTCTAAATGATATAAAAATTCCTTCTTTGAAAAAAGAAAAAAAGAAATGCAGCAGTGACCTATACAGATAGTAGAAAACGGGGCTCATGTTCTTACTTTGTTTTTCTTTTTATTATTACTATAATTATTAATAATTTTAATTATATTGCACCAACATACTCCCCAGTGCTTTACAAGAAAAATATAAAATCTAAAAATTAATAATAAACAGATTATGGTGAACAGAACTAAGAACCGAAGAGGGTCATCTGCAATGAGAAGAGTATGATTCAAAATGATGTAATTCAATAACAAGTGGATTAAGGAATATTATTAAAACCTATACCTAGCTAGATGCCACGTTCCTCTTGGGGTGCAAATCTATTTGTACCTATTATTGAACCTTGTCTTGAGATATGGTGATGTGGTATTATAGTAAAAATAAGAACATAGATTAATATCACTTCTCATATATGCATGACATCTGAAATAGGAAGGTCATCAATCAAATAGTTGTATAACCCAATAACAAGGTAAAACTCTATGGGCACCCAGACCACTTCATTTCAATAATATGATCTGGGTGGCAGCCCCTCCTACCCCTCAAAAAATGTTGACCCTACAGCTGAAAACATTGCTGTTCTGAAGGAACAGCAATTTTATTTTCATGGCATGGTTAACCTGCCTCTTGTGGTGGTCATACTAACAGTCCTTCATGAAATAGTGGAGTAAGACTCCACTATTTCAATCAAATTGTCTCAAGAGACCATTTGATTGGTGCAGTGCAGCATTTTGCCACACATGTGCACTAGCCTGGCTGTTTGCTATAGGAAAGCATTGGATTGGCTGAGATAATAGATTTCGATGATCTCAGCCAAAGAGGCAGAGCTTCCCCCAAGAAGAATGGTGCTGCAAGGAAGAAAAAGTAAGTAAAATCACCTTTTTAATTCTGGCAGCGGGGGCCTGTTCACCTTAACGTTTGACTAGGTCACTATAGCATTGGAAAAATAATGTTTGTGTTCCATTAAAAGGATATTCCAGACCTCTAAAATTCTTTAGCTTTCTGAAATGATTTATGTGTTAAAAATGCTTTATGTGTTTAAAAATTTTAGGAATAGAGCAGATTTCAGTAGGTTGTTCTGCTCAGTTCAGCCAAACTCAATAGACCGGAAATTGCCCAGAGCACCTGCCTTGCAATGACTTCACATTGAGCTGCATTGGGAATTCAGAAAGTCTGGGCTGGGTTAGAAGTGTAGGGCTTGCAAAGGCTGCAGACCAGAGAAATGCAGACTTTTCTAGTTAATAATTCATGCTTGTTTTCATTGGAGGTACATCTAGTAAACAGTGATTTAAAAAAAAAAAAAAATTATTTATTTAATGGGGGGCAGTGGAGTGTCACTTCAACCACTTTATACCACTGAATTATCAGGAGTGGCAATTTTTTTTAAAGGATCTATGATCAAGGTCCATATTTAAATTCTATGGCTCTTTTGCAGAGACAGTAGTTAAAGGGACTTAAGTTGAACCCCTCTTTTTAATTTATAGTATGTGTAATGTTTTAGTCCCTTTTCTCCCTGTGCACAGGCCCCTTTCTGTGCACAGGCTAACTTTGCATGAAGACCACATTCCCTTTTTTCTCCAAGGGGAGCAGGGAGCCTAAAGTTCTGATATATAATAATTTACAACAGTGAAAATTATCACATGATTGTTCCTACTACAGGACATCAAAGGTTTATTTTCATTCATGATGAACGCTCTCTATTACCAGATCAGGTGAATAAATGGCATGCACAAAATAGTTTATAACATCTCAAAAGAGGTTATATAGCATATTATTTTTAAACAAATACTTCAAAACATTTACTTACCCAAACCAATCATAACAGCATTGTCTTTTATCTGTAGAGGTACATGTCTTTTCTAGTATACAGTGGAATATATTTAACCTTGTAAACACATGTATTAAATATATTACGTACATGCAAGTCGAGGTATATTAATTCACCAAAAAAGCAACATCATTCCCTCTGATTATGTACTACTTCTATAAAGTTTGTACTTGTCACCTATTTTTATAGATACAAGTAAAAAAAGTGGACTTATTATTAGGGTACTAGTGATATAAGATAACAAAAAAATGGCCAAAATACTAAAGGTCATCTGAAAATAGAATCTGCTGTGGCTAGCGGGGAAATGTAAACGGCTGTTTGCCTTGACAGTATTGCCAGTTCTGATTTCTTTCTCTGTTATGCTGCTGTTAAAACCATTATACAATATCTCACTTGGATTATTGCAGTCTCCGCTCTTGTATTCCAATATTTGTTCCATCCAATCTATTATTTTCTCATTGATCGATGAATCTCTCTTTGAAAACAATTTTGCTGCTCTCTTTTCACCGACTTCTTTCAGATTATAGTTCAATAAAGTAATATTAGCTATATCCACTTTCTTTTTTTTCTTAAGGGCTTCTCGCTATTCTGCACCTAGATACATTTGTATTTTCATAGCTCGACTCTTCCACTTCCTGTACAGTTGTCCTTAATCTTGTTTCAATCCACTTGTCATTAATATATCCATCAAGGTTTAATGCTTTGAATGTCTTTTAAGTTTGACTAACCAATCCTTGATCAAGGCTGTAGGAGTAGTATATCATCTTATAATAAGCTGGGAATTCTGTGTAGAAAAACATCTTACTTTGTCTTTCGTGATCTGTTAATGGGATAAGAAAAAACAGTAGCAGCAACATAGACCTGTATAGTGTTTATGCACTATATATGAATTGTGAAGAACTGAAAAAAATATTTACTATTTTGGGCACATGTATCTGAGCTGAAACATATCTGATTTGGAACATTATTCCAGTTAGACTCTTTTTTTTCCTAGTCAATTCTCCAGAGTGCCCTAACTAGGGAATACATCCCAATTAAACCTATAGGCTATGGAAGATAGAATTGTTTATTTTAGTAAAATCATTTATTTTAATTTTATTAATTAAAGGAACACTCCAAGCTCCATAACCTCCACGGTTTGCTGTAGTGGTTTTGCTGCCATGAGAGTCTTGGCGTGATCCCTAAATAAATAGCCAAACCTTTTAATAATGGTTTGACAACTTATCTGGGGTATGTTAGGCACCCATTCTGAACAGAAGGTAGATCTTTTTTGAAAAATATCCTGATGTTTGCTTTAAAATGGAATTGAATGTTTGGGTATATTTTATACAATCTTTTAAATTGCACTCAATGTCTATTATTTTACTCTGTCATCTGCTACATAAAAATAAATATCTGTGTGTCATGCTGAGATGCTTCCAAGCATCATGGTATGAGACATTGTAATAACCATAATAAGAGCCTTGAGGATCTAGGCTCTAAACAGGGAGTTAATGCAAGTAGTTAACTGGTTTGCAGAATTAAGACTAGAATAGTAGAGATGCATTGGGGATTTTTTCAAACTATGCTTTTTGTAAACTGCACTTTGTAAGTCTGTTATCAGCTCACCATTGTTATCTTTTTAGTGAATATATAGAACAAAACAGCCTTATATAGTCATAAAGGTGACTATTGTGTTGCAGTTACTATATTATCTCCTGAGGTCTTGTCACGTATCCTTCGTATCCATGTGGCAAAAACTGAGATAATTACCTTCCAAAGATTGAGGGGAGTGCCGTTCGGCCGTCTTCTGCCATGATGCCTGGCTTGGGCAGAATGTCGTGCACGCTGGCCTCTGCGGAATTATATAGCCCCACATCTGCCCACTTTAAAGACGACGTCGATGTGCAGGTGACTTCACGCAAAAGACGCACATGCGCGTTTTGGGGTCAAGGGCTAGGTACAGCCAATTGTATCTGCAAGAGGTTTATTTAAACTCCCTTATTCCTTAGCTCATTGCCCTGTTGTGGTTATCCGAGAATGTGTTTCTGATTGTGTTTTTCTGTTTTTTTTTACTTTGGCTTCATTTTGACTTCCCTGATTTCTGGTACTCTTAACTTTTGGCTTTTCCTTATCGCTGTGTCTCGTTCTGTGTCCCTGACCTCGGCTAGTTTTCTGACTACTGTCGGGTACGTTAAGCCCGGCCATTCTAAGGCCCGGTAAGACGTTACCCTTAGTTCTAGGGTGTGGTACTATTCTGCGTGCTGGATCCATATAATCCTGACAGGTCTTACTCAACTTAGAGAGAAGATGATTTTTAAGATGGTTTCACTTGATAGTGAAGAAGGATAATAAATGAATAGGTGTAACCAGGAAGATTTCTTGAACCGTTGGTGGTAACCAGTGCGGTAGCGGGCATTGCAAGTGTTAAACCGCCTAATCCATGGACCGTTAGCACTCTCAGAGTTTCTTAACTGGTGCCTAGATAGCCCCTCTCCTCCTTCCCAACCCACCTCTTACCTGTGATGTATGTGACAGTTAGGCTTGAAGTGATTTTTCTTAAAATTACCCAACACAACAAAGTAAGGTGTATAATCTATACACGTGAGGTGGATGTAAAAAATGACTCAATGCAGCTATCACTGTCACATACATCACAGGGTAGGTAGGGAAGGAGGAGTAAGACTATCTAGGTACCCATTACTGGCCTACCAGTATAATACCATTTAATAGGCTTTTACATAATGTCTATTAATAGCGTGATTTCCCCTTTGTCAATATAGGTGGTATCTTCAAATGGGAGAACACGCTATTAATAGGCATTATGTAATTCACCGATAAGGATTACATGAGGGCAGTATGGCTGTACTGTAAAATGTTAAACAGAAACATTTATTTGCCCCGTCTTTGTCAGGATCCTATCCTGACAACCAATCATAATTTTCTGCTGTTTTATTTACTCCAATATCTGTTTTCCACCACTAGTGGCCTCCCTATCCACTAGTCTAAGATCAGTCTCTCACACCTGCCTAAGATGATCATCTGAATTGTGCTATAAGAGTCCACACCCTGCTAACCTAAGGGCCTTTACATTGATAGTTGTTTATGGTCTAATACAGACAAGACATCTGTTCCTTGTTCAGTCTGATACCTGAGAACCTGCTTAAATCAAAACGACATTTGATCCATCCTGATTCATCCAAACAATCTGCTTTATGTCAGACTGGACATTGTTTCCTAATTATTTCTTTTTGCTTTGGACCTAACCTGCCTGGACTTTACAAACTTTCCTATTAATTGCAACTCTCCTGGATAACCCTGTAACTGCTGTACAACCTCCAGACAAAAGAGACTCATCATCTAAGCTTAGAACTAACTTGAATTCATTAAGCCTTTATTATATTCTGTTTATTTCTGTCCTGTTATATAATGTTTGCCTATTACCTATTATTTCTCTTATAGGTTTCCCTGTTTCCTGTAAACCTGCTTTAGGGTATATTGCCTAAACTTCTATTTCCATAACTACTCTTTGTTACTTACCTGTAATTCCATTGATAGGTTCTCCTTCGTCTTTCAGCCTAAAATCCCATTGATAGGTTCTCCTTTGTCTTTCAGCCTAAAATCCCATTGATAGGTTCTCCTTTGTCTTTCAGCCTAAAATCCCATTTATAGGTTCTCCTTTGTCTTTCAGCCTAAAATCCCATTTATAGGTTCTCCTTCGTCTTTCAGCCTAAAATCCCATTGATAGGTTCTCCTTTGTCTTTCAGCCTAAAATCCCATTTATAGGTTCTCCTTCGTCTTTCAGCCTAAAATCCCATTTATAGGTTCTCCTTCGTCTTTCAGCCTAAAATCCCATTGATAGGTTCTCCTTTGTCTTTCAGCCTAAAATCCCATTGATAGGTTCTCCTTTGTCTTTCAGCCTAAAATCCCATTTATAGGTTCTCCTTCGTCTTTCAGCCTAAAATCCCATTGATAGGTTCTCCTTTGTCTTTCAGCCTAGGTTCTCCTTTGTCTTTCAGCCTAAAATCCCATTTATAGGTTCTCCTTCGTCTTTCAGCCTAAAATCCCATTTATAGGTTCTCCTTCGTCTTTCAGCCTAAAATCCCATTGATAGGTTCTCCTTTGTCTTTCAGCCTAAAATCCCATTTATAGGTTCTCCTTCGTCTTTCAGCCTAAAATCCCATTTATAGGTTCTCCTTTGTCTTTCAGCCTAAAATCCCATTTATAGGTTCTCCTTCGTCTTTCAGCCTAAAATCCCATTGATAGGTTCTCCTTTGTCTTTCAGCCTAAAATCCCAATTATAGGCTCTCCTTTGTATTTCAGCCTAAAATCCCATTTATAGGTTCTCCTTTGTATTTCAGCCTAAAATCCCATTTATAGGTTCTCCTTTTTCCTCCTAGCCTATAATTTCTCTTATAGGTTTTCCTCTAACTTTGATACCTGTAATCTTGTTTATAGGTTCTGCTTCTCCCTAGGGGCTATCTGGTTCAAATGTTATTTTAATTGAAAATCACAGGAGAATAGGATACTATATGCCTAGGAGGATCTAGCCAGCATTGAAAGGGTTATTCAGTTGTTTTAACTGTTAGCTAAGGTTTTATGGCTCTTCGCTGTGAAAAGCTTTACTTTTTGTCTGTAAGGATACCCTCAAAAATCTTAAGTGACAGATGGTGCTGTTAGCCATCAAAACGTGTATAGCCATTCCATTGTATTGCATATTTATGTTATACTAAATACTCGCTGATTATTATCATGCATGCTGCCTAATATTATTTGTTATGTTGTTACAATTAAAAATAAATCTATTTTTATAACAGATTGTGATTTATTTATGGAATACTTTTCACTTATTTGATAAACGATCTCTAAGATCTAAGAGAATTGAAATAGTGGGCAATTCTCGACTGCTTAATATTATCATCCCATAAATATCCGCACAATGGGGAAACGGAAAAAAGGGCACTTGAATATTATACACTCACTACTAGTTTATGTACTTTATTTTGCACTTTTATCCACATTTCATGTTTTTGTGAACCAACATTGAATTTTTAATTCAGAAGCATTTCTCTGAGGTTATCTTTCTGCATGTCTCAGCTTTCTAGATCATCTAAGAGCGAAAATGCTTGAACTACAGAGGGAGAAGGTGCCTGTTGTCAGGCTTTGAATAACTTAACTTCGTAAACGTGCGCTCAAGTGTTTGGGTGTAATGAATGAGCTGTGTGTTTGTAGAAAAACAGCATGCCTGTTTCTCTATAGAAGAACATATTTTAATTGCTTCACGCACATCTATTTTAGGCCTCTTTTAGAAGCAGCATAGCAAGCCTTCCAGTTGATAGGGTCTGATAGACGTTATATAGACTATGCCATCCATCTAGATCTAAAAAATTGGGCTCCATGTAATTCATCAATGACAACTACTCATTACCTGTTAAAGCGCAATTTGTTTAGACATGCTTAAACGTGAAAGCATTCAACTATTAAGCTGTAACCTGCTGTTTTTAATCTCGTTAATGTTTTTAAGCTTAATTATATCTACAATAAATGGATGAAACAGCATGCTTAATAGTAAAATAGTACATATAAATAAACGCGCAACCAATTTTTTCTTAATTATTTATAAACAAAGAAGAAAATGTCCCAGCCATGTTATATTAGAAGATTGTTTGACTTTGAATCTTTAACAAAATACTAACTTCCGTACTTCAAAATGTCTTAAATTGTTTTTTTGAAGGTAATACATTAGCAGGAGGTTTATGACTATAAGAGCTAACTTTGCTGAGCTGTTGACCAACTTAGAAAATTGAGGTGAGAGTTGA